>CAWUFW010004206.1:0-600000 GCA_963921515.1 Calotriton arnoldi
ATTTACAATGCCAATAGCTCTAACTTAAAAAATGCGAGACCTATTGAATTTCCAATGCTTGTTTTTGTCTAGTTCGCACCTCGAATTATGTACTTCAAGGAGCTGTCATGATGATGAAGGAAAAGGAGGCACTGTGGGGAAAAAAAGTAATTGCCTAGGATTACACGATGTGGTCAAGTGGAAGCGGGATTGATGGAAGGTTTTTGTGCAATTCAGCCATTACATGGTTATCTCATTCTCTCTCCTGTTTTACATCAAAGTAAAGGTTTGTGTTTAGTTCTTTCTGGCGCGAAATCAGTGCACGTGTTAAATACATCCAGGCTGTGCACGTCTCATAAGAATTAGTGGTAGTGGTGTTTGGGGAGGGTAATATTTTAATGCAGAAGCTAAAATGAAAACAAGAGCACCCACCTTTGGTCAGTGCATTGCAAACGTTTTCTCCACATTGCTAAAAGTATTTATTCAGTGTCATCCATTCTTGAATTAATTCATCCACCCACTCCTCACTATTCATTCACTTAGCCACTCGGCTGTGTCTTCAGGCTCCATCCGTCCATTCAATGGTTGATCAAAGTTCAATATTGAAAAATGTGTTGTAAAATGCACCATAGCTGCAATTTTGTTTCAAACATTTATTGGGGGCGACCCCCCTCCCCCCCCAACCCACTTGCAGGGGTCAGGCTCGCTCACTGCATGCAGTATGGGGGCTGATCTGATCAAATTTGCTAGGGCTGCATTTGGTTCCCAGTCCAGCTCTGAGGGCACCTCCAACGTATGTACATGCATTGTGTACTAAAATAAGACATGATTCAAACCACATAGGATCCTATTGTTTGCATGCAAATTAAAAGAGGCACAAGTTTTTATTTTCTTACAAAACTCAAAGTTAAGGGGTATACCTTTTATTCCAGCACAACTCGCTCCCTGATTCTTCACTCTCCACCTGCTCTAACATTCTTTGTCCTTTACGCTCTCTCCTCCATAAGCCGCCCTCCCCCTGCTGTCACATATCAATCCCAATCTGTGTCTCTTTCTCACCCACTTTACTCCTCTTTTATGGTTTCTATCCCCTTCTCGCTCTCCTTTTATATTAATCAATTTTTCCGACTCATCTTTTTCTTGTATTTAGGTCTGGTGTTAGCGAAGATCTTTTGATTAAACCCTCTTCATCAATTGGTCTGTTGTTGTGTCATTCACCAGTTTCTGTTGTGTCATTCACCAGTTTCTTCCACCCACACCCACTACAGCATACCGCATGGTGCAGTATTGGCGAACTTCAATGTAAACGATGGCATTCTCCTCTAGTACAAAGTGCACTCGCGTTGAAGATGTAGTCCCCTTTGGTTCCAGGGACGTCTGGCCTACTGTTTGCATTTCGATGAAACAAAAATATTTTTTGTTACAAAGATCTACAAAAGCCATTATAAGTCAAAAAAACATTGGCGAAACCAAAAGGTTGGCAGCCAACACCAGACCCGTTGTCTGTGCTAATGCCATGTGTTAATCTGCAGCCTCACCTTCTCCCATTTTTATTTTTTACCCTGTCCTTATTTCCATCTCCCAACTCATTTATTGTCACCTGTAGCCCTGTCCACCTCTCTCATCTTCCTTTGTTCTACACTCTGACTTTCAGCTTCGCCATATGTCATCTTTTCCTGTTCTCTCTGCTCTATCCTTTTCACTCTCTGGCTCCTTCGACTTCATTCTTTGCTTTTCTCTTCCTTCTGTTTCAGCCTGTGCTGTTCTTTTTTCTATAGCTCCTCTCTGCATCTGCATCTGCACACTCACTCTCTTCTCCTGTCATTCTTTAACGATGTTTGACGTTTTTCTTTGCTGTCTTATTTCCCCTTTAATTTTCTTCCTTTAATACTTTCCTCTCTCCAGCTTTATTTTCCCCACCTCCTTCTTCACCTCATATCTGTTCTGCCTTTTTTTGCTTCTATTTTTTCTCGGCCTTATTTTCGCATGATGTTTTCTAGTCTTGTCCTCTACCATCCTTTAATGTACTATCCTCTCTACTTTCTGTCACATTTCTCTTTGCCGCTCTTCATCTCAACTCCTTGCTCTTTGCCTCTCACTCCCCACTTCTCCCCCTCATCCATGTTTACCCTATCCCTAAAGCTGTGATTCCTCTTCCACCCCTCCTTCCTCGTTCTTAAACTCCAGCTCTGACGAGCTTCATTGGCAAAGCAAGTTGTACAGCTGTTGCTAAAAGCATTAAACACCCTAAAGCAGAAGGACACCAATTGGTGCATCTGTGTTCCCCTAAGTGTGCACACAGAGACCCACGCACATATTAGCAGCTTCAATAAAATGGGAAAACATCTGCTGTTTCTTATACTTGAAATGAAAATGCTCATATGCATACGCCTACCTTCCAGCTCTATTTTCTAGCCTGAAATCAACAAACACTGACATCACTGAAGGTAAAACTTGTATGTTCCTTAGAGAAACTGTGAAAGTCCACACAGTTGGCTTCTGCCTTTATTATATTGTGACACCCCTGGATCGATCTATCTATCTATCTCTCCTACTGGCGATAGCCAGTAGGTATAGTTAGGACCAAAGTTTCCATAGGAAAAACGTTTTTTGTTTTGCTAACTTTGGCACCGCTTGACGAATCTTCACAACATTTTTAAAAATCTTCCCCTTTTTGGTTCAGCTGGTGTGTTGAAAGTTTCAAGGTGATCCGTCAAGCGGGGGCCGAGAAAAATGGGGGGTCCCAAAACGCATTTTCGTCTATGGGGATTTTTCATTATTTTTTTTTAACACTACTACAGCCCAAACAGCTGAATGGAATTACACCAAATTTGGCAGAAAGCTAGATGTTGGTCCAGAAAGCGTGCCTTTTGTGATTTGGTGTAAATCCGTTTAGTAGATTCAAAGATATTTAAGTTAAAAAAATATAGATATCTTGGAGCCCAAAATCCTACTGAAATTTGAACTGGCTGCCAACACTTCAACCAGGATGTGTTGGCAGTCATCGTGGGACTTGGCTTGAAGCCGAGTACCACCGAAAAATGTAAAAAAAGAAATAAAAAAGGGGGCTGGGTAGAAATACCCTGACACCCTAGGCCTCTTGGGGGAGGGGGGGTCTAACAGGGACCCCGCAGAGCTAAAAAAAGCATTTTTTTACATTTTCAGTAAGACCCACAGATCGCTGCGTAAATTTGAAAAAAAAAAAAGAAAGCGTGGGCTCCCGCGCTTAGTTTCTAATGCCCCCCCCCCGGGTAGGCCAGGTCCCGAGGGCATTGTAATAAAGGAGGGGGGTGCTCGGCCACCCCCTCCTGGGGTTCATTGATGCCCCGGGGCCTACCACATCCCCAGGGCGTCTAGAACAAAAAATGCAGGGGAGGCCTGTATGGCGTGCCCTGGAGACCCCCACCTCCCCAGGGCTTATTTATTTGATAATTGGGGTCCTCTTGAACCCCTTCAGCCCCGAGGAATTTAAATACTTTAAAAAAGCAGGGGGCCACGACGACCATTCGCAGCCCCGGGGACTGCCACCTCCCCGGGACAAATGACAGCAAGCATTTGCAATGCAATGGGTCTCGCATTTGCAAGAGGTTAAGCTATTGGCATTGTAAATGACAATGCCTTTTATTTATCTGTTTGGATAACCAACACATAAATAAAAGGCATTGTCATTTACAATGCCAATAGCTCAAACTCTTGTATATGCGAGACCCATTTCATTTCAAATAAGCGGCACCCATTGGCCCGGGCTGCTTGGAAAGTGAAAGCGCGCATGGCCCGCTGAATGTTGCAAGAAAGCATATCGTGCCTGCAGTAGAAACTCGTTAAAGATAATAGTGCTTACAGACTAAATAAGACATACCGGTAAAAGGGCCAGTCGTCATGGGAGGTTACAAATGAAGACCAGACAATACTAAGGAGAGACTAACAAGCATATTAACTAATCAGAAGCCAGCATTTACAAAGGACGATGACGCAAGCCAACGAAAAATATGGGCGAAGAGTGGGCAGAGCTTCAAGTCCATACTCTAATACAGCATGCCTCGCAGAGCAGCGCATGCACTGCCCAAGCTCGACTTAAAAAAGGAGGGGGTGGCGCACGGCCCCCTCCTGGAGCCAATAATGGCCCTAGGGACCGCCACCCGCCAGGACTAGCCCCTGCAGTACCCACCCCAGGACATTGCAGCTGCTATGGCTTGGCGGGAGCTTTACTACTCCCGCCAAGCCATAGCAAGCTCTGCTTCTAGCTAGCAAGAGCATAAAAATGCGCTTGCGGGGGGCGTGGCTAACCAACATGGCCGATCGGACGTGATCCCGATCGGCTCCGTCCCAGGCCCTGCCGAATGTGAGGCATGAAGGCATTGCACCGGCTTGGCAAACACTGCTCCTGGATGCCGTAGCAGCGCAGACCGACGCGACCCGGAATACGGGGTTTGGGAGGCTTGGTGAGAGCCCAGGCGAGTCCAGAGGAGCAACAAACGGTGCAGCAGCGCCGAAAGCAAATGGCGGAGGTCCGGGCTCAAAAGGCCGACGCGCAGAGCTGAAGGAAACCCGCAGTGCACAGCAGAGGATACCCCCGGGTGAGCCCTGCCGGCGGCGCCCGCAGGGGAGCGCGGACGCACCGCTTGACCCCGCGATCACTTCCGGAGATAGGCGAGATCGCCTTGGGCCTGACACGGAGCTCCTTGAGATGGCGGACAGCCGCAATGAGCAGCGCGCAGGCGGCCGCCCTCGGGGGTTCGGAGGAGAGGGCTCACCGCGAGCATGACGGCGATGACCTGCCCCAATTAATAGAGTCACGCTAAACGGGGCTGGAGACGACGGGACCGATTCACCAGAGGTGGTCACCCCCTTGGGGTGCTGAAGTGGTCCCAGGGGTCCCTATGGCAGAGCTGTGACCCCCTCCCTCAGGATGAACCCACAGCACAGGTAGATACAGGAGGGGGCCTTTGATCCGCGCAGAGGCTATCTGGATGAGGAGCGCCTGACCCTAACATGGCTGCCAGGAGGCCCTGTCTTGCAGTTTTATGCTCACTGCGAGAGATCTGGAGGCGAGGGTAGGAAGCGACTAGAGGCTGCTACAGAGGCGAATGAGTGACAACCTCTCATAAACCTGCGGACTAAGGGAAGTCGTGAACAGAGAAGTGGTCGAGGAGGTACCTGAGCGTGACCACCGGAGCAGCGCAGATTCCAAATACGCGAGAGGCGGCCGACGGCTGGCCGGGCGGGGGCCCCTATGCCACCCAAGCGGAACCTCAACAATAGGGTCTCCAACTACTTCACGGCGGCTGGTAAGGGGACTACGGAGGGAGGAATGACCATGGCACTGACTCGAGAAGACCTCTTGTCTTCCCTGCGAGACTTCAAACAAGAGCTCCGCACAGAGCTGCGGGCGGACATTAAGGCGGACATGGAAGCCTCCTTTGAAACCTTCCGCGTGGAGGTTCGCGAGAAACTAGTGTCGGTCCAGGCAGATGTAGACTCCGTGGGATCACGTACACTCGATCTGGAAGCGCAGCAACAGGAGACAGCGGGCAAGGTTAAAGCTCTGGAGGAAAACACGACCGACCTACAAAGGCAACTACGCGACTCACAACTCAAATGCGAAGACTTGGAAAATCGCTCACGCCGGGAAAACATAAGAGTCCGAGGCCTGGAGGAAGACTGCGAGGGGCCAGACTTGGAGGCGTTCATGGTGGGTCTTTTTTCCTCTACTCTTGGAGAAGATGGCCCGGAGGTCCGACTGGAGAGAGTGCATAGAGTGGGTCCGCGCCTACCTGGGGAGAATCGTCGCCCACGAGATGTTCTGGCGAAGTTCAGTTCATTTAAAATAAAAGAACTTGTCCTGCAAAAAGCGAGGGCCTCCGATTCAATTACCTTCCAAAACTCCTCGTGCACCCTATATCAAGATGTGGCCCAGGCCACTCTCGTACGCCGTCAGCAGTTCCGACCAGTCACCGAACATCTGCGAGAGAAAAACGTCAGGTATCGGTGGACATATCCCTTTGGGATAGCCTTCCTATGGCAAAGCAAACAGCACCACTGCGTGGAGCTAGAGGAGACGGCGACCTTGCTGGGCTTGGAACTCTCCAAAGCCGCTTCGGACCAGGAGGGGACAGCCGTCCGGACAGGCGACATGGAGGACAATGGCGCAGAATGGGCAGGAAAAGTACCAAGACTCCAGTCTGAGGGCATAGCTTTAAGGGAGACGTGAGATTTCCAACCACTGGTACGGAGGGAGGGACGACGGTCTCCACCCGCCTCCCTCTTGCGCTCAGGAGTGGGTCGGATGAGAGTCCTGGAGACTTGGATGGAGCGGAAGACTTGCATCTTCCACGTTTTGCTGTGGATTGGTTGCTCCGACGTCTCGAACGAGGTTACTCCCGGTGCCCGCCACGGCTGACACGTGAGCTGACTGTCAGTGAGAGCTCAGGCTGGGGGGGGACTTCCAAAAACCCGGAGGGGGAGACCTCAGGGGGTTGGGCTGTGCAAGACGGAACTGATTAGGCAAAATAAGCAGGGACGGGGATGAGGCTACTCACTGACCAGTATAAAGGTCTCTGCTAACAGCTTCTAGGTATGGGGGGAGCAGTTCCTCATGCAATGAAAGCCTTCTTTCCTTTTTCTTTTTCCTTCTGCTAAGGCAGGGCTGGGAGACGGGAAATAGTAATGTTCCTAGAGTGTTTCTTAGTTATGGACTTCCCCTCTAGGAGGGGGATTCCACACACTCATTCCATATGTTTGTTGTGGTTTTTTATTTTTTTAGTTCGATGTCATGGTGCTATTATTTTCATGGGTTTCGGGAGGGAGGAGGGGGTAGGAGATCCAGAGGGGTGAGTAGAAGGGGCCCCCACCACTACGGCAACATCCTTTCTTAGGTACTCATGGCAGTTAGGGTGGTATCTTGGAATGCACGGGGTTGAATTCCCCCAATAAACGCCAGCGATTCTGGAAGTACATGCTTGACCATAATGCTCACATAATAGCTCTTCAGGAAACGCATCTTAAAAAACCGGATGCTCAGAGACTGCGTCACAAGGCTTATCCCCACATATTTAGATCCTCACATTCCGCTAAACAGAATGGGGTGGCACTGATGTTTCATGCAGGGGTTCCATTCCAAGCTCAGGACACTAAAACGGACAGAAACGGGAGGTTCCTCATGGTCAGGGGGATCTTAGGGGTCGCCCATGCACATTTGCGGTGCTCTATGCACCTAATACGGGACAGCAGGATTTCATCCTCTCCTTCCTTATGACTCTGGAAACTTTTGCCCGGGGGATATAGTGCTTTTAGGGGACTTCAATCTAGTCCGTGACTTGGACAGAGACACATCACATTCACATAGGGCTTCAGGGGGCGTTTGGCAAGGCACTGCGCTCACAACTGCAGCGCTTGGGATTGGTGGATGTATGGAGGGATGCCAATCCCACAGTGAGAGACTACTCGTTCTTCTCGCATTCCCACAGAACGTACTCCCGTATCGATTACATTTTTCTGAGCCAAGCCCTATTACCGTCTGTTTTACAATCTCAGCTCCACCCAATCTGCTTATCGGACCATGCCCCCGTAGAACTGACGATTACTTGGCCAAACCCGCGCCCTAAACATGCCCGATGGTACTTTCCACACTTCCTCTGCAGGGATCCTCTCCTTAGAGACGACCTTCGGAAGACTATAAAAGGGTATCTCGAGACAAATGCTCCTGAGGACACTTCTTACTCCACTACGTGGGATGCCCTTAAGGCTGTAATCCGGGGCAAATGCATTGAACTAGCCACTACGCTACGTTCCCAGCAAGGTGCGGAACGTCTCCAACTAGAAAATGACCTTAAGTCCGCGGAACAGACACATCAGTCCCAACCTTCAGTTCAGACCCTTAGGAAGGTCACAGCCCTTAAAGGGAAACTACAGGCCATTTACACTAACAGAGCTGAACAATCTATTCTACGACTCCAATCCAAGGGCTACGAGAGTGGGAATAAAGTTGGTACTTTATTGGCGCGCCAACTAAGGGCTAAACAGGAGCGGGAATACATCAAGCACATAGTGGATGAAAAAGGCATCTCCCACAGAGAGGAAGAGGGCAAAGCTAGAGCCTTTGAGGATTTCTATAGAGCACTTTATACTTCGGAGTCCTCTGGGTCGAGCGACCCCTCGGACTACTTGGACTCACTGGACCTCCCTCGGGTAGGGGCGAACACCAATGACGAACTATCACAACCCATCTCAGCAGTAGAAGTGCAGAAGGCGATTGACTCCCTTAAACTCCAGAAAGCTCCCGGCCCAGATGGATTCTCAGCACACTTCTATCGTACATACGCACCGGAGCTGGTCCCCTTCTTGACTACACTATTTAATGTCATCGCTTCCTCAAATAAGGTCACTCCCTCGATGGGAGAAGCAATAGTGGCGGTAATCCCCAAACCTGGCAAGGACCCAGCCCAGTGCTCTTCCTATCGCCCGATCGCTCTTCTAAACCTGGATGCCAAACTCTATTCCAAAATCCTAGCCACACGGCTCGAGAATATCCTACCCGCTCTCATAGATCCGGACCAATCCGGGTTCATTAAGGGGAGACAAACACACGATAATCTGAGGCGTATCATTCATATTATTGAAAAGGCCCGCAAGAAGAACATTCCCACAGCGCTTCTCTCGCTAGACGCGGAGAAAGCCTTTGATCGCGTGGAATGGTCCTTTTTATTTAAGGTGCTCCAACGATTTGGCTTTAGCGAAGCCTTTATTGGAATGATTCGCGCTAACTATCACTCTCCAAGCTCCCGGGTCCTGGTGAACGGGGTGGCGTCCTCCCCTTTTACCCTAACACGAGGGACGAGACAGGGCTGTCCCTTATCCCCCATTCTCTTTGCTTTGAGTATCGAACCGCTGGCGCACAGGATCAGGGGCAACGAGGCGATTAGGGGTATGAGTTTTGGCACAGATGCTCATAAGATCTCGCTGTTCGCAGACGACGTGCTCCTCCCGGTGACGGAGCCCCAAGTATCTCTCCCGGCCATTCAATCGGAACTGGAGGCGTTTAGAAAGGTGGCGGGTTTTAAGGTCAACCTGACAAAATCCTTTCTCTTGAATCTGACAATACCCACAGAGGAATGGAGGGTGATCGAAGGGATGACGCCTTTCCAGTGCACCGCTTCGGAAATTACCTACCTGGGTGTTAAGCTTACCCCACGAGTGCAGGACTTGTATCAGGCCAACTTCTCTCCCCTCATGCGTCAATTAAAGTTCGATTTGGGCAACTGGAGTGCGGCTTACATCACATGGCTGGGCAGGATTAATGCCGTAAAGATGAATGTGCTCCCTCGATTACTTTATCTTTTCCAAGGGCTTCCTATTCCAGTGGAGAGAGGACTATTTAGAGAACTGCGAAGCATGCTGACTAAATTCATTTGGCAGGGAAAGAGGGCCAGACTTCCATATAAACTACTCATTAGACCACGCAAGGAAGGGGGCCTGGCGCTACCGGACTTTCAATCTTATTATAGAGCAGCTCAGATACGAGTACTCACGGAGTGGTCATTGAGGGTCTCGGAGAAGCATTGGCTACACATAGATAGACAGATAACAGGGCGCACTATCTGGGACCTCCTCTGGAAACCAAAGTGTGACAGACCACCCAATGCGTATATTAGCACCCCCACCTCCACCACACTCAAGGTCTGGGACACTCTCACCTCTAAGCTTCAGCTTACGACTTTTCCATCCCCCTACACGCCTATACACTTTAATGCTGCGTTTCCCCCTGCCTTGCAGGAAGGGCACTTTGAGGCCTGGAGGGAGGGGGATGCCTCACGATATCGCATTTGTTTGACAAGGGAGAACTCCTCACTTTCCAGAAATGCAAGACACAGTTTGCAATATCTGACAAAGAAGAATACCACTACCTACAGCTGAAACACTGGGTGCAGCGGCCCCTGGTGCGGCAGGCCGCTACCAGGGAGTTGCTTCCTCTCGAAAGGTTTGCGGGGTCGGGGTCCTCTTCCAGGGGCTGCATCTCCTTTTTATATGCTCTTATTCAAGAATCGAGCACCAAGGAGACGCCGCGCTTTAAGCACTTTTGGAATAATCTGTTGGAGGCCCCTTTAGAAGACAAGCAATGGGAACGTTTGAGCAGGGACATAGGGAAATTCAATCGTTCCATGTATCTGAGGGAGGCGCATTACAAAATAATGTACGATTGGTATTTGTACCCTCGGAAGCTGAAAACGATTTTCCCGGAAACCTCCGACAGGTGCTGGAGGGGTTGTGGGCTCTTGGGGGATTTCAGACATATTTGGTGGGACTGCCCGGTAATCAAACCTTTCTGGAAGGAGATCCTGTCCCAAATAAAACTTATCTTAGGCTACCCCATTCCCAACTATATGGAACAGGTGTTGCTGGGGGTGCGGTATCCACTCCTGAAGAGACAGACACAGAGTGACCAATCGGTGATGTGGCTGTGCTTGGGGGCCGCCAAAATGTCAGTAGCCGCGGCATGGAAGAAACAGGAGGCCCCATCTCTAACCCAATGGCATGCACGATTGTGGCGGGCTTTGGCACTGGAGCGAATGACTGATATCGTTGAGGACACTAGGAGAGGCTTCGATTATATTTGGTCACCATTGGTCAGATACCTATCAGAGGGGCTCCCTTTGACAGCTTGCAATCCAAGGCTAAGGGCCCTCCACTTGTTCTTAATCTAAGCCCCCACTGTCGTAGGGAGGGGCTGGTACGGCAAGGCCCATCGGAGGGAGGACCTCGATGACCCAAACCTCATACCTCTTTTTCTGCGCTTTTTATTTGCACCATGACATCTTAGTTAGATTTATTCCCTTTCTTTTTAGGGATAATTAAGTTTCCTTTACTATGTTATTTTCTTGGGAGGGTAGTGGGTTATTAGCTCACATTATTGGAAAGCAACATGTCTAGTTGAAACTGTGTTATATATTCGAAACTCAGCCGCTTGAAAGTGGGGGTAAAATGTAGTTCTTAGGAACTTGTTGTATTCCTGGGCGGATGTTATTATTGAGAAAGGTTGCATATATACTGCTTTTGCTGCACTCTCTGAGAAAAATTTCAATAAAAATATTTTGAAGAAAAAAAAAAAAAAAAAATGCGCTTGCTTACTAGAAGAGGACCAGAATTGCTTTTGGACAGAGGGAGCTGCATGTTCAGCAGCGCTCTCTGTCCAAAAGCATCGCGGGCATCAGTCATGTCATCTGAGATGTCAGCAGTGATGTCACTGACCATGTCATGAGTAATATGTGAGGTCATAAGCAGTGCATTGCTGGAATGCGAGTTATAGTTAGTTCAACTTGCTATAACTGCTGAATTTCACTGGTTTTGTACGCGTGAAACCTGAGCCTAACTATAACATTCCTGTAACCTTTGTTTTTTTCAGTGAATTGCTAAAGTTTTTTAAATTCCATTTCCTTACTAGAACGTCCCTGTAACCTTTGTTTTTTTCAGTGAATATATATATACACGTGTGTGTGTGTGTTTGTGTGTGTGTGTATATTATATATATATATATATATATATATATATGTATATTAGAATACATAATGTAAAATTGATTGTTCGGAGTATTTTTGAAGTAAACTTGAAAGGTGGGAGAAGTCAACATTTGTCACAGTTAATTGTGGCATAGTATCCTTTTTTCTCTTTGTCCAGTTACATTCTAAGGTGCCATTTTTCTTGAGCGCTCTAGTTGTTGGTCTTCAAGAAGAGTAACTCCATCCTCATAACATCGATTTTTATTGCAGCATTGGTGCAGATGCGCACAGCGGGTGCGTCGCTTGTGCACCAAAGGGATGATTTCTGCACCCGTCCGCACTCGAATCGTGGCCAGCGCCAGTCACCATGCCCATTTTGCCTTCCAAGGTGAGATGAGGCTCTGTTAGACAGAAAAGACTTTGCCTTCTTGCGTGGGGGATAAATGCAACAGCACTCACTTCTAGTTGCGGAAGCTCAGAAAGGGCTCACCTATCAAAGTTGCCAGGTAAACATAGCATCAAATAAGAGGATGCTTTACCTATATTTGACTGGTACGAGAGGGGAGAAGGACCTAGCATCTAAGTCTAAGGTAGTTGAGCCTTGTAAGGATCATAATAGTGAGGGCCGGTCTGATCAAAGCCAGATCGTTACCTAAACATGAAATGAATATCTGGGGCATGTTGGGAGGATAATTTTTGGGATGTATTGTTTGTTAAGGAGACATGGCTGAATAATTCATCTGGGCGTGTATCGCCCTAGCTTTTGCTGAGGAGTATTCTATTGTACATCAGGATCGAAGGGATCAAATTGGTGGTGGGGTGGCGGTTATCTAACTCTCTAAATTGGTCTGCACTACAAAAAAGCTAGACAGTTTGGTTAAGGCGGAAGGTCTCTTTTTCTCTCTAAAGCTATCTGACACCTTCTCGTTTTCGGGTGCGTTTATCTATTGTCCCCCTAACCTTTTCATTAAATTTGGAGAGCTGCTGATAATGGTGGTGGCCCCATTACAAAAACAGTATGCTCATTTTACAGTTCTGGGAGACTTTAATTTTCATATGGCGGACCCGGAGTGTAAAGGAGCGTCTCTGATGTCCGAAGCATTGGTGGATCTGAATCTCCAACAAAGAGTAATTGGTCCTACACATACAAGAGGCATACACTGGACCTTAATTTTTCCAACGTGTCTTCTCTTGTCGCAGAAAATCCCTGTCTAATGCCTTGGTCTGATCATTTTCTATTCCCCTTTTCATGGATTGTACAGGGGACCCCAACACCTGGTTCTAGAACAGTCGTGGAATCACAACCTTGGCATAAAATCACAGGAATTAATTTGGCTAATTCTCTTAAATCCATGGATCTCCGGTTGGTGCCCATTTTGGATAACGCAGTTAATTCATGTAACTCCGCTCTTTTGTATGCTATAGACCACCTAGCCCCAATACAATAGGCTTCACCAAAACGTATATCCCCTACTGCAGCTTGGTTTTCTCTGCTACTACAAGCCGAAAAGCACCACTGCAAACATTTAGAAAGAAAATGGAGAAAAAGATACGACTTTACAGACAAGGCAATTTATAAAGCTGCTATCCGTGCTTTCCATGAAAAGATTGGGAAAGACCAAGCGGATGCATTTGCCAAACAAATTGACAATGCCTGTAATTCTACCAAAATGATATTTCAGATAGTTAGATCATTTGTTTCCAGTGACGGGACTAAACTAACCATGATGGCTTCTCAAACATTACGCGACAATCTTTCTCATCATTTTCAGGATAAAGTTGCCAGTATTTTTCCGCAACTGGTTCAGGATAATGAAGCATCTGTCCAGTGCCTTCGTACTGGAAAATCAATAAAAGCAGGGGCTGAGGAATTTGCAAATTTTGAAGAAATCTCTTGTGCAGTCTAAGAAAAGTCCATTCTATCGGCCATATTGGGCTCCCCAGTAGACCCTTTTCAGCCGAGAAATCTCAAATGTGCAGTACAAATTATAAATGAACAGATAAACTATTTAATTAATTGCTTCTTTAACTCAGACATTGTTCCTGCTATTTTGAAAAAACATTAGTTCTCCTTTTACCAAAAAAAAAAAAAAAGGCAGATCCTGGATGTCTGAGTAACTACAGACCCAACTCCCTTCTTTCAGCTCGGAGGAAAATGCTGGAGCAACTGGTTAATAAATAGCTACCCCAATTTATTGTAAGGAAAGGGATTTTGCACTATACTCAGTCCGGCTTCCGATAAGGCTTTAGCATTGAGGTTGCTCTTCTAGAGATCCCGGAATTTGTTAAAGCCAACTTAGATGTCAGAAAAAAAGCAGTGGTAATTCTCCTTGATCTCTCATCTGCTTTTGATAGTCTCTCATGAAATCTTATTAAAGCGTCTGGAGGAGGCTGAGATAACCGGGTCGGCATATTGCTGGTTTAAGTCTTTCTTATCTGAGAAGGAGCAAGCTGTATACCTTCCATCTTTTACCTCCAAGCTTAAAAAAAATGAGATATGGTGTTTCTCAGAGCTCGGTGTCCAGTCCTACGCTGTTTAATATTTACATGGTTTCATTGGGGAAGGTGGTTGAACAATGGGGCTTCAACCTGGTCTCCTACGCTGATGACACCCAGCTTATGTCATTTAAGCAAATAGAGAATTCGGTAGTGGAGAGTTTCCAAGGCTGCCTGACCATGGTGGCCAACTAGATGAAACATAGTTGTCTGAACTTAATTCTGATAAATCCAAAATTATATTTTTTGGCAAATCGACTCCCCTGGACATTAGAAGCCTATGGCCAAAAAATCTTGGTGAACCACCCACTCTCAAGTCTGAAGCAAGAAATCTGGGTATTAAATTTGACAAGGATTTATCTTTTACGTCTCAAATAGGGGATATCACAGCCACCTGTTCTGCGATGCTCAGATCACTACAAAGATATTGAAAGTACTCCTTGGACACACCTGGAAAGTGTTACTTCATGCCTTCGTCACTTGCAGGTTGGACTACTCTAACATGCTTTATTTAGGTCTTCCCACTGGGCTTTTGAACAAACTTCAGCTTGTACAAGATGTTGCAGCCAGCTTGATTTTGAACTGCCCCAAGAGGCATTCTACTTGGGAGAACCTCAAGCATGTGCATTGGCTTCCAATCAACCAAAGAATCAAATTCAAGGCTTTGCTAATTGCGTTTAGATCCCTGCACCATAAAGGGCACCCGTTCCTTCAGAGGAGATGTAAGATGAAAACCCCATAAGGGCTCTTCATTCCTTAAATCAAGGAAAGGCGACCTCCCAAGGATCCGTAAAGAAAGATCAGGTAGCAGATCTTTCTTGGCAGCAAAATTGTAGAATTGCCGAAAGCTCTGAGGCTACTTGATTCTGAGCAGGCTTTCGTATCTGGTTTGAAAACGTATCTTTTATGGGACGCCTACTTATAATTGCAGCCCGTTTGTCCACTGGTACGAGTGCCGGGATGCTTCTCTGTGAAGCAGCCATGCGCTTTACTAATGGCTCTCCATTCATTCATTGGATAACTGTGTAATATGGGCCAAAATTGATATCACGAGGTTTCGATGTCAGTTGCAAACCACATAGTTGAACACAGAGTTGGATTATATATCACATTACTCGTTACAATTTTTTTTATACTACAGGATTTATTAATTGATTTTAGAAAGATTTAGAACATTTGAGCGTCGTCTGTAGTATTGATTGTTCGCCTGAGACCGCAGCTATATCTGTCAATGTTTGACAAATGTTTATTTTTGTTGGGGTAATGTGCTAAAATCTAGAATATGTTTTATGCAACAATATGTTTTATTATTAATCAAATTTTAAATGCAAAGCACATTGTAAGGAAGTTAAAAACATGCATTCTAACGTGTTTCTTTTGAAGTACATTGACACTATAGAATATATTTAACAGAATATATATATAAATATATAATATAAAGTGCAATGTGGGACGGTGTAACTTTTTGCTGATAGGGTTCTGTGTTTATTTTCAAACACTGGGGAGGATTCATTGGTAGATGCTTGCATTAAGGATGGGTCTGTGAGACTGTAAGGTGTTCTGATTAATAATCCAAAAGCAGCACTGTCATTGTGCAAGTATTTTTTACGAACACCAACACTGTCAATACTGTGAATCACAAAAAATAATTAACAGTTGAACCTCTTCTGTGATACACAAACTTTAAAACCACAGCAAACAATCAGTCAATAAATAATATATATATATATATATATATATATATATATACACACACTGACACCATTGGTGACATCACTAGTGATAAGAACTAGGAATTCAACAATGACATCCGTTAGCTAAACTTCTTCCAGAGATTTGTATTTTTGTGATATACTTAAACAGCTGCTTGGATTTTGCTTGTAGCCCTGCTCTCAGTGGGCAGTGGGCCTGGCCCGTGTCAGTGGGTACTGGGCAAAAGGTGCATCATTTGGCTATGAGCTATGCCCAGTCATGTTGCCCTGGTACCCACTAGGCAAGGCCTATAGCCTGGTACACGAGACACTTGGCAAACAGAGGGTGACATTTGACCACAATCTCTAGCCACTTTTACCATTTGAGTAAACACTGGGTACAGCCTGCCGAATGCCCATTGGCAGTGCCATATTCACAGGAACTAATCAAGGCTTTACCTCGCTCCTACAGTATCTCTAACTTATTGGACACAGATTTTGGCTGTCCCCAGTGGCTTGTGTGTGGAGTGTGTAGCCAAAGCCTGCACCATGTCGACCTAGCCATAAAGCCCATAGGGCATGGGCAGCACCTCTGGACATAGGATGGTACCCAAGGCCACATTCTGCCCTGACCCTGCCTGCCCAGCCGGCCACAGCCTTTGGGTGTGAGGCAGCCTTTGAACATGCTGTTCCTGTACCTCCAAGCTCTGTGTGACACAGCCTTCACCCTTGTTGATCAGACTCTGGGTGCAGCCTTCAGCTGCACCCTGTTCCCTGTCTTTAACTTACACAAAGCATAGTTTCATATCCCATCAGTGGGCATATTGAGGGTGTGGCCTTCAGCCACATCCTGCACCATGTCCTATTACGTCTCGTGTCCACAGTCATCAGCCTTGGGCCCAGGAAGTGTACTGGCCACTTTCTACTCCCTGCCCCTCTGTGTTCTATATATTTTTAGGTCTCGCCTCCACATAGCATTTAGCTGTCTTTTGATGAAGACCTATTGTGGACAATACCAATACTTACAGTATGCATTGTGCCAATCCATTGCTTAACTTTGGCTGATTTTCTTGCCACTCTCATTTGCTTGCATGCGTGCTTATTTAATGGTTTTCTTACGTTTTCTTGAGTCTGACCTTCTCCTGGCATACAGCTTCTTGACGGCCTTTTCACTGGAGGACTAGTATCCTTCCACATCTCTCATTCAGGGGACTACTTTTTTTCATTTTCCTTTAGCACTCCATGGGAGCACGTGTTTTCTTACTCTCTCCATCATATGCTGCTTTGACACTCATGTGCCTGCTGTGTGTTAAAAGATTGTCTTCACTCCCACCTGCCGTCACTCTGCTTTTTGGTTGCCTCTTTTTTCCATTTTTCTCTTTAATTTTATTTAAACGCCTTCCACCGTTCCCCTACCCTGATCTCCATTATCTACGGTGTTTACTTTCCCCACACGTCTGCCTGATCCATCATTTGACCCCATCGTTCCCAGTTATGTCTTTTTATTTTTATTATTATTTTTTTTCTTTTTGCAGGGCCCGGCAGCTGTGGTTTGCTGCCGAGCCACCTGTTTTTGAAAATGTGCTTATGTGTGCATTTAGCATTTTTTTATTTACGGTTCCAAGGGTGGCGCCCATCATCTTGGAATAGTAAATAAAAAAACTAAAACAATGGTTGCATCATGTCATATGCACTCACATGCATCGTGTCATCATGCTGTTACTGCCGAAATGTAATGACGCATACGTGTGCTTGCATGATGCTTGCACACATACGTCATCGCAATTTTCAACTTTTTTTTTTTTTTTTACTGATGCAGCATAGCATTAGCAAAAAGCACTGGCAAAGCCAAAAGGTCTGCATTGGCAGGGAAAGGGCAGGCAAGACATACTGCCTTTGCCAATACTTATTTAGTTTCTTTCCCTTCTCCCGGACATCCAGGAGTGTTTTTGACACCTTAAAGGTCTCATTCCGTATCCTGCAGAAGATTAGGGTGTCAAAACGTCCCTGTGAAATATTGTTTACAAACTGTATTGGTCATTTTTTGCTCTTGATTCCAATTTTTGCACTGTGCAGTGAAGAATAATGCGCAAAAACGATTTTTCACGTAGTATCACCCTGACCGCATTGATTTGCCCATGCAATATTTTTCAGGTGGCACATGAAAGAAACAAGGAATGCAAAAAACTGGGACTGAGCGCAATTTGGGTGTAACTTGTGACATGAGCTTAGTGCAAAACTGAACACAAACACTGTTTCTGTGCAATTTTACACTTACCATGGCTATTACCAGCCCTGTCTTCCATGGTGCGCCTAAACACAATGAGAGATTTACAAAAAACACATTTTTAGCCATCATTTTTTAACTGACTTATGCCCTGCAGGGAACGTAACTTCAAAGTTATCTATCTCTTTACTCCCTTGGGATATCAACAAATGTTTCTAGAGAAAATTGTCTAAACACATGATAATAGTAAGATAGCACAAATTAATTGTGGCATACATAAATTTATTTTAGTCAGTGGTTATTCATGGAAAAGCAAGTACTACACACAATAGTTGTGGTGGAGGATGTGAGACAGTGAAGTAACGTGTATAACGTACATACATCACGACACTTATATTGAATATAAAAATCAAATGACAAAAAAACATTCAAACATGGAGTGAAAGAACAAATATAAATTCTCACATGGACCAGAAATTTCTTTACACAATTTGTAAGGTCACAGTGGAATGTACTACTTCTAATTAAGCATCGACGTTTCGACCCTGATAAATCTGTGCTATAGTAGAGCATCAAATGTGGGTCTTCTTCAGGACAGGACAAAATAACTGGTGTGTAGCCTGCATGACAAGAGAAAGATGTGTATGATTTGGATCTCATGTGTTTAGACTGATTTGTAGGGTGAGACTTATGAAGTATGCTCACCTCTTCCGATATGGTTCACATGGAATCCAAAACAGTGGTCCTATCAAGGAGCTCAAGCGTCGCTCTTTGATTTAATTTACAAAATACCAACAAGGTGGGTCTCTCTTTCTGTAGATACAACCAAGACCCCGTGATTTCATACCCCACGGACATCTCCATTCACTGGGATTTCTAATTAATGTTGGTACACAAGTTCATGAAGGCACTATGCAAAAAGTAATCCATAGGTCAGTATTATTTTTTATCATTTTTAAACAGTGTCAAAACCTACTAGTACATCAAGTGTAATTGACCAGGGTTATGCGTTTATTTAGAATCACGCGAGCCCCCCCCCCCCAGGACTGATTGCCTCACTTTAAAGAGCGACGCTTGAGCTCCTTGATAGGACCACTGTTTTGGATTCCATGTGAACCATATCAGAAGAGGTGAGCATACTTCATAAGTCTCACCCTACAAATCAGTCTAAACACATGAGATCCAAATCTTACACATCTTTCTCTTGTCATGCAGGCTACACACCAGTTATTTTGTCCTGTCCTGAAGAAGACCCACATTTGATGCTCTACTATAGCACAGATTTATAAGGGTCGAAACGTCGACGCTTAATTAGAAGTAGTACATTCCACTGTGACCTTACAAATTGTGTAAAGAAATTTCTGGTCCATGTGAGAATATATATTTGTTCTATCACTCGATGTTTGAATGTTTTTTTGTCATTTGATTTTTATATTCAATATAAGTGTTGTGATGTATGTACGTTATACACGTTATTTCACTGTGTCTCATATCCTCCACCACAACTATTGTGTGTAGTACTTGCTTTTCCATGAATAAGCACTGTGACTAAAATAAATTAATGTATGCCACAATTAATTTGTGCTATCTTACTATTATCATGTGTTTAGACAATTTTCTCTAGAAACATTTGTTGATATCCCAAGGGAGTAAAGGGATAGATAACTTTGAAGTTACTTTTCTTCGTAAAGTAAGTTGTGGCAGAACCACTGTTCGCTTCACGTGATTGTCCCCAGGTTCTGCACGATACTGGGTATCCCCATTGATTAATACTGCAGGGAACGTAAGCCTAACTGAGGTATGGATAAATAATGCCTTTATTTTGTAAAATATCTATTGAAGATATAAGAGCCCCAGTCGGCCAACAGTGCAACAGCATGTAATGCCCAGTATTGAATATGGCCTTTCATGTTCATTAGTACTCTGTTCCATTTATGATAGTTACTGCTGAGGGATATTGAGACTCATCGCTGCTAGAGGCTAGCAAGACTTGCTAATACCATTGAAACTCATTAATGCTGCTGCCATAAAACAACGTAAGAACTCAAATAGAAAAAGAATAAGAAGATCACCAAAAAGATTACAAATGGCAGCACATATCTAGAATATCTTATAGATTGTCCGTGTAATACTTAATACCTTGGTAGCACTATCTGCAATTTAAAGAAAAGAGTTACGGAGCAACTTACAGCCACCAAAAATAAAGACTATAGCTTCCTTGTAGTAAGACACTGTCATATGAAACATACATACTATACAACCTCTTTGATCATATTTTTTATGGAATATTTCAGATGAACTGCCCTCACCCCATGCACATTGGCCTGTGTGAAAACTTTGGGTATTCTAAGACCCCCAAAGGGAATAATTTTGGCATGCTGCTGTCATGTTTCTACACTTTCATGCTTTGCCAATTGAAACTGTTTACTTAAAGGTTATTTAACTTTTATCCTAAAAACGCTTTTTTTTTAGTGTAGAAGGAGAGGCAGTGGTTGAGGTATGCAGGTCTGGTGTTGTGGAGTGCTTTGTAGGTGTGCGCGAGAAGCTTGAAGGTGATTCTTTTGTTGACAGGTAGCCAGTGAAGGTCTCTCAGGTGGCCTGTGATGTGGTTGCGGCCTGGGATGTTCATGATGAGTCTGGCAAAGAAATATGGCACAGCTGAGAATTTTTAACAGGCGATCAGCAGCTGCATTCTGTCCCACCTGTAACCGCTTGATAAGACAGCCTGCTAAGCCCAAGAACAAGACATTGGTATAACCTAATCTTGAGGTGATAAAAGCATGGACTACGGTTTTGTGGAAGTGAAGCGGGTAAAGAAAGGGGAATTTCTTGAGTCTCCGCAGCACCGCTAAACATGAACCAACCACTGCTGCCACATGAGGCTGGAATGAAAGCTGCCGATTCAACTTGACTCTCAGATTCCTAACCACTGAGGCAGAAGGAGGGAGGGGCATAGAGACTGACCAACAGTCCTTCCTCCACAGGGAAGGGGAAGATCCAGATAGAATCTCTTTCTTGTCAGAAGTAAATTGGAGGTTACTCGCACACATCCAGTTGAGAACCAACTCAAGAGAGCTTTTAAAGGATTCCTGGGTAGCCGAAGACTCCTTCTCAAAAGATAGAAACAGCTGTGTCTCAGCTGCACAAGACTATCTTCATACCAGACGACTCCACTAAGGGGGCTAGAAGGGACATATAGATTTTTTTTAAAAGTGGGCCTCAAGGATGAACCCTGAGGTATCCTGAAGTTAATAGCCTTAGTGACAGATGAATATGGTGCCATCCACACAGCCTGTGCTCTGTTTCGTAAAAAGGAGCAGATCCCCTGTAGGCCCAGACTCCCACTCCAATATCTGCAAGCCGCTATAGAAGGATGGGGTGGGAAACTGTGTCAGATACCACCTAACGATCTAATAAGATCAAAGCAGCATTTTGTACCTTGATCTAAAGAGAGTTTGATGGAATCAACCACCTCCGGTAGTGCCGTCTCTGTGCTGTGACGGGCCGAAATCCTAAATGGAAAGGGTGCAGTAACCGGAAATCCTTAAGATACACTGATAGTTGGGTATTGATCAACTTTTCCAACATTTTAGGGGCATCCGACAGGAGCGAGATCAGTCTAAAAGTAGATAGTTGTGCCCGATCTGCTTCTGTTTTTTTAACCAGAATCACTTTAGTCTGTTTCCAGCTTGCAGGGACAAGCACCGACCGAAGTGAGTTGTTAAAAAGTTGGTTAAAAACAAGGGTTGACAACCTTAACTGTGAATGCCAGCATCAAGGGAAGACGCAGATCAACTGAGGCAGAGCTTCACAGCTTAAATGGCTGTTTCAGATTCTTGTAAGAAGATGGAGTTGAACTGCATAAACTCACATGCCACTGTCTGAACTCGGCCAAACTGCACAATCTCAGATGCAGAAGTTGCTGATACTGCATGAAGAGTGAACACATTTCTTGATATTTTTTCTTCAAAACAATCAGATTGCTCGTCGCACAATTCGGAAGAGGCTGTGATCGGCTGCACACAGAACCTAGGGTGCAGGAAATTCTTAACAAGTGCCTCCTCTTAAACAAACACACAAAAAAAAACTTTTCATTTAAAATGTAGTCTTATTTCCTTTAAGGGAAACGGGCTGCATTAAAAAAATAAAAGTTTGCTTTATTAAACAGCAATTGCAGACACGGTGATCTGCTGATCCCAGCAGGCCACCACCCTTGCAATGACTGTGAATAGTAGTGGGTAGCAATTTGCGGCCTACCTCATTAATATTCATGAAGCAGGTCGAATTGCGATCCACTGCGATTCAGTATTTTGTGAAATTATTGATAACTACATAAGTTGGTTAGCAAAATACTGCACTGGTCGCAAAAATACTGGTTGCAAATTGTGATTAATATTTTACAAACAGTGCTTTGTACATCTGGCCCAAAGCTCGTACTGGCAAGGGTTGGCAATAAATAAGGATGATCACGTCAGAAAAAGTTAATCTTGATAACTGAGGTATGGCTGCGTTCAAATGTCGAATGGTGTCCCCTGTGCATTAGGCAGAGCTTCTAAAAATTATTTGAATTAATACAGGGCCACCGCCGAGGTTGATGTGCTACTTCAAGGATTCAATCAGCCAAAGTGCCCCTTGCAAGCACCATCCCTTGCACCCCACAAGCAGTGTTGCAATTGTATACAGTGCTTTTTCCATGTTCCCCCTCTCCTATTACCTCACCCCATACCATCAAAGGCATCTTTGCGCACATTGGGTTCCAAAGTGCAGGCTGAGGAGACCAAGCCCTTCAAAACCCAAGTCATTGTTGTACTTGTAAACCGGCTCTTTCTCCCTGTTATCTCCTTTATTATTCCATGCCCTCGAACACATGTACACCTCACTGGCAGTGTTGTACCTCCCCCCCCCCCCCAATCGCTTTGAGATACTCTCGCTCACTTTACCTCAGAAGCCTGTACACCCCGGTGTAAGGGCCGAGGCCACACGGCGACTCTTCTCACTGGCAGTCACGTTACCGAGGCCCCCTAACAGGCGTCTGTACACCCTGGCGCAGGCCGAGGACGCGCTGTGACAATGTTCTGTAACCTCCTGTCCAAGTCTTCAAGTGGGGTGAAAAAACTGGGGGGAGCGGGATTGTCTCTCAAAGGGGCGTGGCCAATGTAATTAGGGCGTGGCTTAAAACATGTAACCTAAAAATCTGTGCTTAGCATAGTGTGCCGCTTAACTGGTAATTTGCTGCTTCTGTCATTGCATCCAGATATATAATACAACCAGTCAGGGCTTTAAGTGGGCAGGGTCTGAGCACCCGCAGTTTTTTTTAGAGAGGCCTCGAAACGGGTCTCTATCGGGCTCTGTTTTGTGCCCTGGAGGCAGTCCGTTTTTTTCCGGACTGCAGTGACAGCAGGCACATCAATGTGCGCGTGCTCACACTGCTCCGTTTTTTTCTGGACTTCAGTGATAGCAGGCACATCGATGTGCGCGTGCTCACACTGCTCTTCTCACTAGTGGAGAAGTTACGGACGTCATGCCAGGTGAGCGTTGTAAGAGAAGGGAAATCTTTTAAAGAGAGTCATTTTCTCTCTGGATTTCCCTTCTCTTTTTGATACGCAGGAGCAGCAACATCGTCGTGGTGTCAGCAAGGCTTTAAGTGGAAGCTTTTTCAATATTATATATAACAAGTCATAGTTGCTGCTTATTTATCTTATGCAACTAACAACCATTGACAAAGCCAATAGTCCTGCCTTGTTGTAGGTATGATGTTACTTGTATCATATATCTAGATGCTATGACAGAAACAGCAAAATACAAGTCGGGCGGCACACTATGCTAAGCACAGATTTTTAGCTTATGTGTTTTTAAGCCACGCCCTTAATTACATTGGCCATGCCCCTTTGAGAGACCCCCCAGTTTTTTCATCCCACTTAAAGCCCTGCAACCAGTAATATTACACCTACAAGAAGCCAGGACTATTGGCTTTGTCAACGGTTGTTAGTTGTATAAGCAACAACTATGGCTTTGTTGTATAGAATATTGAAAATCCTTCAATTCTGAAATGATGAGACTATGAACTAACCATAACAATTCTCTTTGAAGTTACCTCAAAGGCAGTTAAGTGTAATACTGCTGCAGAGTTAAGATTATTTTTCACCCTTAGGGTGAGTGCAAAAATGTAGAGCCCGATAGGGACCCGTCTCAAGCACCTGCTTTTTAGAACTGCCGGTGCTGAGCACCGGCAGGACCCGGCCCACTTAAAGCTCTGCTCCCGCACATCGCTTCGTTCGTGGTACTCTCTCATGTTACCCAGACCCCGGTGCAGGCCCTAGGCTACCCTGTGATTCTACTATCTGCCATTATTGTAACCTCCCCTTCATGGTACTATCTCACGTTACCCCAGGCCCTCGCAGACGCCTGTACTCACCGGTGCAGGCCGAGTCCACACTGTGGCTCCGCCCGCCCCGGCCGAGGCAGGGTGTCCAATGGCGCAGGCCTGGCGCTCTCGTGCTTGTCTTGGCACGGCTCGGCACGGCTTACGTTACACGCTGCTGTCGACTGCGCCCGCGCCCGCAGCCAAACTCTGTCCGACTGGATGTTTGGCTGTCTGTCCCTCCACCCTGCGAAGCCGAGGCCTGGCACTCAGGTGGCACATTCCACCGCTGCCACAACATACGAGGCTCCGGGGGATGGGGAGTGAAGCCTACCGTGGGGTCCTCGTGGGCGGGCGTCTGGGTGTGTGAGGCAATACGAGTTTGAGGAGTTATGCTGGAGCCCGCCAGGGCTGTGCAGGAACGTGGTCTGTGGAGACTCCCCAGGCCCCAGTGCTGGCAGACAGCAGAGGCGAACCGCCCTCCCCACACAATATCCCCCCAAGCCCCTTTCTATCCACCCCGAAACCAGGGTTTCATCATTTACTGTATGAGGTAAATACGTGTTTTTAATCTCTGTTCGCTCTTCTTTCCTTTATGTGCTATTTCTCTCCCCTTCTTCACCCCCTTCTATAATTTTTTCTTTCTTATTTATTCTCGGTGCCCCTTTCCTTTCCTTACCCCCTTTCTTTCGTTTTCTCTGTCTTGTTCGTCCATTGTGCTTTCTGGTGGGCAATTTGAGAAGTTGCCAATGGTGATATAGGTACAGCATGTGCATTGGTGGATAGTTCGGAAGCTTGCACCAGTGGACAATGTGAGAAGTTGGCAGTATGAGAATATGACGTTGGAGGACAGTTGCACGCGGGCAGTGTAAGAAGTGCTCTGGTGAAAACTGTTGTGAGAATCCCACAAGGCGTACAGTGTGAGAAGCTGGAATTTGTGGCCAGTATTAGAAGTAAGTATTACTGGGCGAGGAGCACACACTGAAAGGCTGTGAAAAAAAATGTCTACGGTGGGTAGTTTGAGAATTGGTAGTGGTTGGGTGTTGAAGATGCACCTGCTAATGAAGAGCGAGAGAAACTGGCACTGGTGAACTTTGTGAACCAATTGCACTGGTGGGCAATGTAAGAATGTGACCCTAGTAGGAAGTGTGACTACAAGCTGCAGGCAGTGAAACACAAGCACAGGTTTAGCAAGCATCTGGGTCTTGCTCAATGCTCCATAAAATGCTGATGTAACAAGCATTGGCAAAGCCACTAGGTCTCGCCTGTGAGAGCTATTGGCTTTGTGAATGTTTTATAGCCATGCTGTACTGCAGCGCGGATGCTTTGCAGTGTGGCTAAAACTAAAAAGCGCTATGACGTAGCAAGGTATAAAGCTTTTTTTTTTTTAAGTGCATTATCGCTGGATGCATCATCATAGTCCCTTTTGTATCATCATTTTTAGCCATGCTGCACAGTGCCACACTGCTATACAGCATGGCTACAGATCTTTGCCAAAGTTGGCAATGCCCATGCGGTACAGCATGAACAAAAGGCAATGGCAGAGATAAAAGTCTCAAAGGGGAGACCTATTGGCTTTGCCAGTGCTTGTAAGGTCTCTGCACAACACCCCCCGTGATTCTGAACAAATCAGTTACTCTTCCTATATGTGTAAAAAAAAAAAAAAGTGACATTTGGCAAAACAAAATCCTCTCACATAAAGTAATTGTTCCCATGTCCATATCTTAGTGAAATGAATTTGGAAGCAGATAACATCCGTTGGCGCAATAAAAGCAGATAACATCTGTTGTGACAATAAACATCAATTTCAAAGGAGAAAAGGGCTTCTTTGAAGTATGTGTGGTATTGTAAAACATAGCTACAAATTCAAGAGGTTCAACCATAATGACCGGGAACAATAAAAAATAAAAGTAGTACCTCAATCACAGCGGGATCAGCGGAAGGACAGCAATCAAGCTGAAGCGATCAGTACTTGGTCCATGCTCCATCCAAAAGAAGAGTAAGTGAAGCCAGCAGGAGTTAGCCAATGAAAAGGCAGCAAATAAGAGTGACTATGAAGCCAACTAATGTTAAGCAATGGGCAGGTTACAAGCCCCTTGTACGCAGTATCTCTCGCAAACTGGTGAGCATACAGCACATGCGCTGGCTCAGGCGAGACCTAAAAATTCCCTATTAATAAAGTGGCCTTGTTTCTGTTCTCACAGCAGTGGCAGGTTTAATTTGTTATTTTTTCTGATGAGCTGAGTATGGGTGGTCAAACGTCATTGGTCTTTCACTTTCTCTGATTCTCTCTGAATAAGAGCGTGAGCAAAAACAATAATCTTTGTTTTATTACCCTCTAAAGTTGGGATGCATGCTTTCAATTTTTAGACAGCAGGGATGTGGCAATGTGTAGTAGGTTAAATATACAGACATCGGCCTCCCAATTTGAAGAGTTTCAGAAATATTAATGGCAACTTTTTTTTTAAATAAAGCAACCAAATATGGGGCATCTAAGCACTTTAGTAAAATTGTTAATAATATTAAATCCAAATATCTTCCTTTTGTGGGATTTGGAGTGATGAAAGGCTGAGTCAGCCCTGCTTAAATTTGCACCTTTGAGTTTGGGATGTATTGAGCTCTGCAGCTGGTTCTCAGTCCCCAGAGAGGACCTACTAGGGTTGAAACATGATCCCTAGGATGCAGATCTCAACAAATGGCAGCTTAATTTAACCCCCATCTTAATATGCCCCAGAACATATGATTTTCATGTACACGTGGATCGCTGCAACAGGCACATAAACCATGAAGCAGATTGGACACTATGACAAGCAGGTACCCGCCAGAGCCGCCTTACAGTGATTTGATTCTGTGACTTGGTCTTTACTCACAACTCTTTGCAATAGGCATATTTCCCTCCACAGCTATTTTACGAGGATTATAACATGCAGTGCTTAATTTGTAAAAAAAAAATAAGCGCCAGGGCTTTGTCAAGATGCCACTGCAGCTTGCATCACACATTGTCCCTGCCAGCTCTATTAATGACAGTAACAACACAACCACTAACCATCACACTCCTACAAGTGTGACAGTTCGGACTATTTCAGGCCCCCAAAGCTGTAAGATTGGCTTGGACAGCAGGTAATAGTCATTTTAAAGTATATTGAATGAATAATTAACTTTTGTTGTGGGCATCTTTAAATTAGTCAGACAGTGCCATCTTGTGGCAGACTGTCACAAGCGCTGGTGCTGACAATTATGTGCCGTGCCAGGCACCGTAAACCACCAGCTCAAAATAAGCACTGATAACCTGTGACTTTCAGGTGCTCACAGATGCCTACAGTAGGCACATTCAACCCTATATATTATTGTACTGCGACTAGAACACTTGACCTGTAGTTTACACATCGATCTTTGCAGAATTTACCTCTCTGTTGTATATTCTGTGTTTATTATAGTTTGTTTTCATACAGCGCTTCAAAACATCGAGTTTTACTAGAGCTTTATTTGGCAATCACCTGTAAACTGAATAACCTTGCAATCATAAAGCAGGTGCTGGTGTTGCCCAACTCAATACCAAATCCAACTGTCCTATTGAAAAGCATGTCTGGGATTGTATTTAATAGAGTGGAAAAAAGTAGAATGCAAAATGTAGAGGTAAAAAAGTCGTGGTTAACATATATTTCTATGGAAAATACGAAAAGGTGTAGATAAAGTATTTTTTTTCCATTGCATTTGCGAATTGTACATAGATATAGGCCTTAATCCTTGAATTATTATCTGTTACTCCCTCCTTAACCCTTACCTATTTGCCCCCTTACATAATATTGTCCCTGCCCTTGTACCAGCCTTTTCCTGCACTACCCTATTGTACTGTCACTTACATGCTCCATTACTGTAACCCCCCCAAATGCTTTAACCTGACCTTAACCCCACCTATTACTCAGTCTTTTGACTTTTTCGTAATGTCATGTTTTACTTTTATAGTTTTTGTCTCTATTAATTTTGTTATTTTACCCCCCCCCCCATTTTTAGGTCTCGCGCCTAGCGTTGCAGTGCGTAGCACTGCTCGCACAGAGCGAGACCTCTAGAAAGGGCTTCTGAAAACGACCCACACGCTCGTGCGTGTGGTTTTGTTTTCGGAAGCCCACATTGGCTGTAGCGTGCGTTTTTTTTAAAAAAACGGCACGCGATTGGGCAAAGGCGGGCGCATGTCCCGCCTTCGCTCCTCCCATTCCCGACGGTGGCCAGAACGCGCAGCAGCGCGCGTTCGCCTCGCTGCTGCTGCCGCGCTCCCTGGCCCCCGCTCCTCTGTGGTGCGCGCGCACCACTGTTTAGTTTCATGTTTTTCTTAACTCTCCGTCTTCCTTGTTTCCCTTGGTGTCTAATAGCGGATATTAATAACTTCCCCTTTTCTCATCGTTGGACGCAGCGGCGGGATGCTTTTCCTGCGCCGTGTGTATATTGATTGAAAATCCACCCATCACGGGTAGTTATTATTCCGGGCACACAGGGGAGCGGCGGCCGGGGGCTAATGCGATTCCGTGTCCCGGGAGTGGCCGTTATGACGGATGATTGCAAACACAACATGTAATCCCGTGATTAGGTGGGCCGGCTGTAGAATGGACACTGCGCCATTAATTCGGAGAAGGCGGCGGACCAAGGGTGCATGTTCTGGACAGACAACTCCGGGCAGCGTTTTCATTAAATGTTCACTGCGCCGAGAATCTGAGGGGAGGCGCACGCTGTTTGTGAGGACGGTGAAAAAAAAAGTCCTCGAAGTATGGGGGATGGAGAAGGGTGTGTTTACTTCGTAACCATTGCCCAGACTTCAAAAGACCCAGCAACAGCAGAAGAATTAATGGACCGAGGGTGCGTGTTCTGGCAGGCACGGAGAGATTAAGTGATTTGCCCACAATCACCGGATGGTGAGCAGACACCGAGGCTCAAACCTGGTTCCGTTTCATTTTCGCGTTTCGCGCGAGGCAATTTCTTCCCGTCCCTCCCCCTTCCTCCCGCAGTCCGATGCCGCCGCCCCCTCCCCGTTCGTGCCTTCAAATGCTTGTTCCTTTCCCTGAGGGGTGGCTCGGTGCTACATGTGGCATTCCCAGCTGCCGGCAGCCTTCCTAGAGTGAGCAGCTTCCTCGTAGCTAGCAGGGAGGGTTCGCACTGCTTTCCCGGCTCCGCTCTTTATAACTCCAATTGCCTTTTGTGCTTTTTTAGAACTCCGAAAACCTCCCCCCAAACTTTAGGAGGGGCGCTTTGAGCGTGCTGAAGAAACGGTGGGAGAACCCGGTGGTGCAGCCGCCGCCTCCGAAGGAAGCTGCCCGCATTGTCCCCTCCGAGGTGCAGCCGAGGGTCAGCAGCTCCAAGGCACCCTGCGAGAACAGCCACCCCCCCCCCCCCTCGGCAGGCTTCACCCCGAGAGGCACGGTCAGCCCTGCGGCCGGAGCCCGAGGACACTTCTTCTACCCCAGCTCGCAGCCGTTCAGCCCAGGCATGGAGGATTTGGCACTGTTTTCATTTCCATCCACATTATTCCTGCCTGAGGAAATGTTTTACTTCATTAGTCATAGCCTAATCCCAGAATACACAATCAGCGGTACGGAAGGACGGGGGAAGAGGACAGGGGCATAGCCCAAGGGAGGGCACGGAGCCTCCCCCAAGATCGAGAAGTACAACGTGCCCCTCACCAACCTGAAGATGATGTTCGAGAAGGGAGAGGCGGGCCATCACAAGGTAAGAAGAAGGGTCTGTGCTGGGGGAAGAAATTCAGAATGTGGATACGTGTAGCCCCATGCTCTGTGATATGCTGCTTTGTTCGAGCGGAGAGTCCCACCTGAGGCTGTATCTGGTTTGCCTGCTCTTGCCATCTGGACTTACAAGATGTCTGTTGTCCACAACTTCTCAGCTGTTCCTTGGGGTCCCCTGTACTCCTCCCAGGCTGTCGCTCCTGACTGGGTCTGATAACGCTCTCCTCCTGTCTCCGAGCCATGGCCTATTGTGCAGAGCCGGTCCGAAGCTTCCCTTTCTGCCTCAGGGCTGTGTGCCCTGCCTGTTCAGAGCTTCCCTTCTCCCTCCACGAACTGTGGTCATTATGTGCAAACACAGTCCAGAGCAGCTTTCTTTTGTGTGTTGCATGTGTGTGTTCTGAGTGTGCATTGTCTATCCCGGTGCTCCTTTTTCGCCTTTGAGCTTTATTCAGCCTGTGTACTGCTGTCCATAACTTGTTTCTTAGTATATGATAAGGGTCCCTATGTGCACTGTCTGCTTGTAGCATTCTTTCTGTGTTTGAGATGTGGTCAGTATGTGCAGTCTGTAGCCTGCTTTCTTTGTATTTCAGCTGTGGTCCCAACTGCACTCTGCCCTGAGCATTCTTTAAATGGGCCTAAGGGGTGTCCAGTATGTGCATTCTATCCATGGTCTTCCTTCTTTGTGTCGGAGCTGTGGTAAGTATATGTACATCTGTCCAGAGCTTTCCTTCTTTGTGTGGGAGCTGTGTGCAGTCTGTCCATTGCTTTCACTCAGATTTTTGGAGCTGTTGTCCGCGGGTTTGGTCTGTCCATAGTTTGTATTCAGCCTCTCTGAGCTGTGGTGCGTATGTGCACGGTCTCACTATTGTTTTGATTCACTATGACCTGACCCTTGTGTGTACGGTCTGCCTAGAACTATCATTCTATGTTTTGAAGCTGTAGTAAGCATGTGTTTGGTCTGCCATAGCTTAGCTGCTATGTGTGTTGCAGCTTTGGCCAGAATATACATGGTTTGGAGCGGGCTTTGCTTATGTGTGTCTGTCTTGAATTGTGGTCGGTGTGTGCACAATTTGTCCATAGCTTTCAATCTTGATCAGAGCAGTGGTGGGTATGTGATCGGTCTGTTGATGCCTTTTATTCTGTAGGCTGGAGCTGTGGCTTTGTATGTGTAGAGACTTTTCATAGTTTTCATTCTGTGTGTCGGACCTCTGGTTAGTTCGCACAGTCTCTCTATCGCTTTTGCGGCTCTGAATTGTAGTATGTCAGTCTATCACAAGCGTTACTTCCCTGTGTGGAAGCTGTGCCGTATTAGCCACGGCCTATATCCTGTTTTTACAAAGCTTAATTGGTTTTATTTGTTGCTCGGCAGTATACGGTGGCTTACAGAGCATGGTTGCATGACTACAGAGTCACTTGTTACTCTTACCTTGCCCCCTACTTCCTTCCTTCCCCCTCACCATCTTTTGCTATCCCTTCCCAACATTCTCTATCCTTTTTACTCTTACTTTTCCCCTACTTCCTTCCTCGCCCTCACCATCTTTTGCTATCCCTTCCCACCAAACAGATGTGCACTCCCGGCTGCTCGGGCAAATATGGGCATCTCATCCAGACCACATCTGGAAAAATAGCAAGGAGAAATAGGGGATGGACAGACACTTTTGTTTTTTAGTGGCTAGCATTCATCCCTCATTTTGGATTAATATTCACACAAAAGGATGTTTGCACTCATCTGTGGGCAAACCAAAGCGGAATCCCAAGTAGTAATTGTAATAATTCATTATCAATATTTAGTCCGGTCTAAATAATAATAATGAATTATTACAATTACTACTTGGGATTAGGTTTTGAGCCACAGATCATCCATCACTTGCTGTTGTTGATAAGAATCTTACAGTTCCTAAAACCTTGGTAGAACAGTGAAACAAAGCAGACAGGCTACCTCACCAGGCTCAGGCCCTCACAAGTTAAAGGTGGGAGTTACCTCTAAACCCCCACCAACAGCCCCCCATCTTTATTGTGCTTTAAAAAACCGGAACATTCCAAAACCTCAATATAGGAAACTTATTGTAGGTTTGTATATCTGTGAATGCCTGTAAGACTATCTGGCATGGCATAATTGTTGTTTTCCACAAAGAGTGGTTCTACTACGCAATAAGAAAACGAGCATTTGCTATGCAATAGGTGTCGCATTTGCGAGAGTTTGAGCTATTGGCATTGTAAATACCAATGCCTTTTATTTCTGTATTTTACAAACCTGCAAGCGGTGCGTAAACAGGCACTTTGTACTTGCAGTCGTTGCTTACGAGAAGCAACGCTGGCAGTAACTATGCCTCTTTTACTGCCAGCCTTCTTTTTCGTAAGCAAGGACTATAAGTACAAAGGGCGTGTTTATGCACCGCCTACAGCTTTTCGAAACGCATAAATAAAAGGCATTGTCGTTTACAATGGCAATAGCTCAAACTCTTGCAAATGCAACACCAATAGCTCAAACTTTAATAATGCGAGACCTATTGCATTGCAAATGCTTGTTTAAACTAAAAATCAAGATGCAGCTGTGCCATGCACTTCGATCCTGGCCTGCTGCACTCTTGGTAGACTTGGTCTAAGATCCTCTGCTATGTACTCAAGTCTTATCCTGCACTAGTCCAGCTATTTCAGCACAGGGATTCTGGCAAATCTATCTCTGCCATTCCCATACTCTGCTCTGCCGATGCACCTAATCAAGATGAGAAGCACGCTAAAGAGTTCTTTAATCAATCTTCTAACACCATACAATTTCACTCTACCTCTAGACCGTTGGGTCTATCATTGTGGCCCCCCACCCTCCCATAAACCCTAATCTTCACGTCGCTGCTATCACCGAGTCATGAATGAAGCTTATGGACTCTAGGACACAAGCAGCCCTACATACCATTCATACCACCTTCTCCTATTTGTCCCGCTTGTCTCATATAGGGGAAGTATCGGCATCCACCTAAACAAAAATCAAACGGCTACTACTGTCGTGTAGTTCCTACTAATCCGTAGGATCTGTGCATTGTTTGGACAACATAAACTAAGGGCTTGGTGTCAAGACTGTCTCCGGACACCCCGCAGAATATGTTGGCCTATAGACCAGCTAGCTCACAGTGCCACTGTAAGCCACCCTAACCTACCAGGGAGCGAACAGTTTCATGGCAACCAATGAACAGGACAACCCTGATCACTCAGGAATCGTGGAAACAGTACAGAATCTTTCGCTTAGTCTCTCGTGCTCACTTGTCCCCAGAGAAATATACAGAGATTACACAGTGGGACGTTTTCAATAATATTTATTGAACCAATGTTATTCTTGCATAAAATACGTGTGCTGCAATGATTAGGAGACAGAAGCAAATAAAGGAGATTACCAACACCAAAAGAGTAAAGAGTAGATACATTTCTACCATGGTGCTAAAGCAATGAATATATGCAGGCATATACGCAAAATGGTAATTTAGGGTACTCCTACGATGGTGACCCTACTCTGAGTGTACCTAGAGTGTGTATGGTTGTAGAGCCAAGAATCCCCCCTAGGGACGATCCAACCCATTTCCTGATGTGAGAGAGTGAAGGATCCCGTCTCGGTCTTGGTCTCGAGTTGGACACCCCTCACGGAATGTCAGACTGGTGCGTGGTGATTTCTCAGCATGCAGGGACCTTCAGTTTCAGCAGAAGTGCCTCCTCTACCAATCTATCGTGATGCCTATTTATAATAAAAAGCAGCCTTCGCGATGTGCGCGCTAGATTAGTGATGTTATGGATATGTAGATAGCACTGTCACCCTGTGGATGAAGATAGGACGACTTTTGTACCTAGTGCGTAGAGAGGCCTAGTACATGATGTTCAAGGCATCGTGATGTTGTGCGAAGCTGGATGTGTAAACAAAGTAGTTTCAGAGAAACTAATCCAACATTGTCATGCAATCAAATGTGTGCAAAAGGTCACAGCTGAAATGTTATTTTCTAGGACAATGTAAGGAATTAGCTGCCTCGCTACATGACCCTAAGTTGGGAATATAACACTATGCCTGTCATACTTTCTGCACGTCCGCACCATATGAATTGCACATCCTGGTCATCTATGGCCCCTAGCCCTATCGAGTCATGCTTTGATGGCCTCAGTGTCATTCTCAACCAACTTTGTCCCTATACAAGTACAAATAACAATGCAGCATCTAAACATACATCTATAAACCGTACTCAAAACACCATTTTCTTTCAAATCCCCATTGATTAATCACTCAACATTTCTCTCCCTCTCACTCAAACTGCAATCCATTGGGTTGCATCTTCTTCTTCATCCAACTCAACCATTCTGAACCTACTTTTTCGCCTTCATTCTTATTTTCACTCTTTCAGACATGTGTCCATTAACAACCACTCTATCCCCATCACCCACCACTTCCTATTTTAAGCAAAAAAGTAATCCTAGCTCCATCCATGTATAGCACATCCTGGATCTAAAATGACCTTGCTGTTCCCACAAGCTAGTATTCCTTCATATCAGTGGCCTGATCATAATGACCCTCCTCTGCACACAAGCTAGTATCCCTGCATAGTTTGGCTCATACTCCTAGAGTTGTGGGTTGGGCAAAGTCATGCGATACCTGGACAAAGTCTTCCAGTAGAGGTTATATCAGGTTATTATGTTTGGCTATTTGTTTAGCTACGGAGACCTAGCTCTTCGCCCTGGGCTTCAGGGCAATTCATGATTTTCCCTCATAGCCCTCCAGTATCTTGAATGTCCCTTTCCTGTGGTAAATTATGTATCCAGCAGTACATTTAATCAGCACAGTGCAGTAATGTACAAAAGAATAGATTACCAAGGTATAAGGTAAAATGTAACTTCTGCATGTCATAAGTGATTTGTATTTATTTTTCCAAGAGTTATTTGTGAAGTTATAATAGTGTGAAGAAACTTTTTGTGTCCTGAGGCACAATGAGAAATGATTACCGAAGTTCAGTGAGTGACGCCACTGCATTTTGCCAACGCCTGTGACTATGTTAAAAGCCTGGAAATCAATGAAAACATTGCTTTCTATGCTTTCTAGATGACCACCATACTGTGTCACAAGGTTCTTTACATGCATTGGCGCAGTGTGATAATGCACGTTGCATCACCCAACGTGGCGGCCACCTTGAAAGAATGGAAAGCAATGTTTTCATTGTTTTCTAGCCCTTTAACATAACAGGTCACAGTCGTGGAGCATCAGGAGGATGCAAGGGGACATCCAAGAGATCACTAAGCCCACTATCTGGCACAACAATGAAGGACATAGAGAAGGCAGGATTGAACGGCGGGGGTAGGGTTGTGTGGAGGGGAGAGATGGGAATTCTAAATGAAGAGTGCAAGTGCGCTCTCGAAAAAAGATACCACATCGATGGAGGGATAAAGGAAACATAAAATGGATTCATGATGTCAACAGTGGAAGACTACTCCACAGCAATCAGTCACAAAATTGGTGAAAGAGTAATGCTCCAGGGGAGGGACAAACACAGTAGAGACAGAGAAGCAACAATTTGCAAGCACAGGATTGTAAATTAACAAGACAGCCATCCAATAGAAAAGAAGAAAGTGGCAAGCAAAGTATGGGATACAATACTCCTCGAAACGGTCAACGAAAACTGTCCGTGATACTGCAAAAAATGAAATACTTACAAACTACAAAATCATCTTTTAGACAGTATGTCCAGCCCCTCCCCACCCCATTTGGTTTGGTCAACATAGGCAAGTTTAAACATGGTGTGTGTCTGCAAGTTGTTTCCTGTTCCTCCTTAAAAAGAAACAGTCAATGCATTTCTATGGCAGATGAAAATACCCTCATTTGCTTTTCTTTTAGGTCAAGAGCCATATTAAGACACTTCCGTTATTATTAGCAGGATCAGATACGTTGGGATATCAGTTCTTGTAATGTCTTTATGGAGGTATACAGGGCTGCATGAGGCCCCTCACCGTACTCTTAGCATTTGATTACATTTAGTTACTGCTGGCTCTGGAAAGGCCCTGCCAAGTTAAGGTCACCTTTGACTTTTCAGTCTTACCTGCTAACATTGTACTTTTTTCCTTTGCTTTCTAGAGTCTTAGACCTGGACTCATGATATGATGCCTGGGCAGATTCCAGAACCTTCGTTGACAGCTGGCACCCTGCCAGGGCTGGGTTTCCTCAGCAGGATCCCTGGCACTACCATGTCCATCAAGGATCTCAAATACCCCGGCATCTGTGGCATCGGCCGCATGATCTCCCCGCTACACTTCCTGGAGGTGAAACTAGGCAAGAGGCCGCAGCCCATCAAGAACGAGGTAAAGTCATGGCAGGAGTGCCTTCCTAAGGCTACTGATAGTATGATTGCTTCACCCCACCCCAACTATTGGTACATCATTCCTGTAGATCCTTGCTCTAGAAAGCAAGACTGATAAATGAAAGGATGGATTAGAACCTTTATAAAGCACGCTTTACAGAATCGCCTATCCCTAGGTGACACCGATGAGTGGTGTATGAAACATTTTTCATAATTTGGTATAGTGCATACTGCAGGCACAACCAACTTTTGCGCTCTCATTTCAATCCCACCTAATCTCAATTCGGGAAGATTTGTGATGCTCCCCAACATCACAAAGTGTGTCCCTTTCTGAACATGCAGTTACACTCTTTATTTTTAGCACTTACTACTCCTGGCATCCTAGGATGACATCTCTCAGCTTACCCATGTCCTTCCATAGGGTCTCAGAATGGAGTCCTCTTAGTCTGGATGCTTATCACTCTAGGGACCCTGCTTAGGCAAAAATAATTTCCCACATCCTCATGCTTTCTTATCCCACACAACATTAACCTATTTTTAGGTCGAGCCTAGAGTAGCGCGCAAGCGCTGCTCTGCGAGACTTTATGTAAGGGGCTTCAAAAAGCTGACCACACGCTCGTGCACAATGGCCTTTTCCGTAAGGTTAACCGCAGGGCCGCCATCTGTTTGCAATTATCGTGCCCAGACGCGGGTGCGATAATTGAAAACACATGTCCATTGTGCACGAGCGTGTGGTCAGCTCAGCAGGCTGCCGCGCTCGCTCGCCCCCGCTCCTCTCTGACGCTGCCGACGTTTTATTGTCCCTGCCCTTTCCGCCTCCTTCCTCCAGGCCTCATGAATGAGCTCTCTCCTCCTGTGTTGTCACTGTGCAGATACGGAGCAAAAGGCCGCACCGCCTTTACTTTCAGTTTAGCCCTGCCACACCTTTTCCCAAAAGCACACCCCCCTGGCTTCATTGTTTTATGAGCTGGGGCAGGGCTCTGTGCCAGTGTCGCACCCGAACAGGGCAGCCTGCGACGCGCCTACTTCCCGACACATTTTTTTCTCCGCGTTTTTTTTGTTATATAGAGTGAACCCGACCTAAGTGCGTTGGGGCCCTTATACATGAACACCAAATTACATTACACAAGAACAAGGTAGATTATTGTTTTTCCATTTAGGCACTGGGAGATGAAAGCGATTTGCCGAGAATCACACGATAGTGAATAAACGCCGGGACTCGAAAACATCTCCCCAGTTTCACAATCGTTATACCTGACCATTAAACTGCATCTCCTCTCTAACCCTTTCACCTCAGGCACCCGTTAGCAGCTATGCCACAACTTGAAACACTCTCAAAATATATGCAGGGGCGGAATTCCTCTACGTATGGTTAAAATCTGGGCATTCCTTTTTAATTAAATGAACACTATTCAACCGATCCTTGTAGGTCTGCAGGGCAACATGGAATTTGCAAAGTGAAGTGTCATCAATTTAAAGAGATACACCCTTGCATTTGAGTCTCGCCTTCCGCTCAACATACTTTGATTCTAGGCAAATCATTTAATCTCTCTGTGCCTAAAAACAAACAAAAATGAACGTTTCCTTGTGTAATCTAACTGGTGCTCATGTAAAGCATTCCAATACCTTTGGGTTCGAGTTCGAGCTTTATAAAACTGCAAAAAAATATACATACTTAAATCCTGATTTTGGAATTCCAATCTCTGTATTTGGTAAACATGTCACCTTAGTATCAGGGGCGCAACGCAAGCCCCTCCGGACCATGTCGCTCAAGGGTTGGGGGTGAATCTACCCCTTCAGTGGGTCCCATGCAGCCCAAGGTCAATGAATATCTGTGAGACACTGGCCCCTCCATGCATTCTACGGGGCCCCATCATTAAGCATCCTGGTTTGCACTCGAGGAATGGGATGGCCCTATATTCATGTCTAATAGATTTTTTTTTATTTAGCGCTTACTTCAGTGGAGTCTGCCTTAACCCGATGTAAATCAGAGGTGTTACTGTTACCCGGTTTACAGGTTGTAAGTATTTCGACCTGGAAAGATGAGCTGAGCGTGCTGTTGTTAAATTTGCTATCAAATTTAATGGCACATTTTCGCACCTGCTGAAGGGATTTTTTCTCTCGCACAGGACCCTCATCCTCTTCTTGTGCGTGTGTCACATAGAGCATTCAAGTCTCACGTCCAACTGCTACAACACAATTAGCCACTAGGTTGTGCTGCAACGCGGCAAGTGATTCCAATGAGGTTACCTTAACCAGTGTCATATTTTAAATCACTCTGAAATGGTGCAGGAGTCACTGCCTGCCCCCTGCACCCTGTAGCAGCTCCACGGCTGCGCTGCCAAGTCGGAATGAATGTACTTTTTAAAGTGATTAACAGCGTTGTAACCTAGGTTGTGTAAGTGAAGATTAGGATTTCCAACTTTCCCAGCGAAAAATGTTGTCCATTTGTTGTTGTTTTAAGAGTTTGCAAAGGTCTGGATGTGATACTAATGTGGACTTTAAACAAAATCATATGTATTAATTTGTAACATGACTTTTCTGCCTTTGTTTTCTTTAATTATTATTAGAACATTGGAATACTGCTTCTAATGGCTGGTAGAAGCCCGGAGCATCAACATTCCAATATTTGTCTTTCACAGCAACAGCTATGAACAAAGGCCTCATGGAGCCGAGGGGATTTCAACCCCCTCAGGCTCCACGAGGCCTTTGTTTTACAATTTAGAGCATTCTGCCCTCTAGGGGTGGACTGTTCTAATGGCCTTAGAGCATGGGTACTCACAAACATTTTCCCGGGGGCCGCAAAGTTTGGTCTTTGACGTGACTGAGGGTGGCACTGATGCCAGCTGGGGAGGGGGTTGTAAAGTGGGTGTAGGGAAGCGAAGCATGTATATCTACTGGATCAATCCCGGCTTCTCCACTTGACCAAATTGTGTGACCTTGGGCAATTGCTTGATTTCAATTTCCCTCCTTTTTCTTCATTATCACATATAAAAGGACCTTGAAATATGACTTCAGGATGCGTGCTGTACAAAACCATCTCCTGAGCTTGGATGTAATCACTAATAGCATTGTTATCGTGGGGGGCAGGGGGTGGTGGAAAGCATGAACGTTTCTAAATTCATGTTTGAAAACCATCACTTTAAAAAAATACTGCTGAATGCACTGCTATAATTTGATTTACTAAGGTGAAATGGTTCTACAGGTCAATGAAATACACTTTTTGAAATTTTAAAAAGACTATCATATTTTTACATGTTTGCTGTCTTTAACAAACATTGGCATAGCCAATAGGTCTCGCCTTTGGTACCTTATAAGTGTTTAGTTATACAGCACAATATCCTTGGTGCAACAACATCAACTGTTGCATGGCTAAACACTTATAAGGTCCCAAAGGCGAGACCTATTGGCTATGCCAATGCTTGTTAAAATAGTATGTACCACCATTTACTATTACAAGGGTATATATAAGATAGTTTTGCAAGGTTTTTATATCCTTTATTAGCAATGTTTTGATACCCCTCCAGTGCCAACATCTCATGTCCTTTCGCTTCACACAACTGAAATAACCTGACATCATCAATCAAACAAACATTCTAGATTGTTTATTGTTGGTGAACGTTAGAGATAGAGGATAGGACAAAGAGAATTGTGTTTATTTTCTACACAGGAAGCCCCTTTTAAGCTTTTGGTTTCTTTTTAATATGTTCTCTTGGTCACTTTGGTCTTTGGGCTCTTAGTATTTATGGTCATTGGAATTTTGATCTCTTTGTTTTTTCTGTTTTTGGTATTTGTGATGTTTGAGCTCTTGAACGTGAGGGTTTTTGGTCTTTGAGCTCTTTGCCCCCTTGATCTTAAGCTCCTGTTGCCCTCCGTGCCAAACTCTGTTATTTTGATGCTTCTGGTAATTATGTTAATAACAAAACACTTAATACCTCACTTCTGCTTTTTCTAAGGGTTGTAAATAACAGAAGTTACTATTACCAAAATTAATGGTACTCAGTTCACCAACCTCCGATTGATGTCAGGCCTTGCCAGGATTTCAGCTTGTATATATGTGTGATAAAAACTGCAGCTACCTTTAATGAGTGCATAATATAAAGATTAAAAGCATATAACCCACTGTGTCGTCACTGCAATCTTTACTGTGTGTTAAATGCCAAGAGCACCCCCCTATTGGTACACATCTTGTTAATAAAATATGCAGGGCTCTTGTTACGTAAGAAGCGTGTAACATTTTGCAGCACTCTATTTATTTTGAAGTGCAGGATATCCCAATTCGAAAATAGAATTAATCATCAAATCTAGTATTGCAAAGGTCAATAAAGTTCATTTGATCTCTTTAGTAGAAAATAACTGTGTTGTCACGTCGCCTTTCTATGGATTTCTTTCACAAACACACCTCTGCTCTTTGCTTTGTGAGGTCCTATGTGGTGAGACAGTTCACAGTTCACACTTGCCTCGGTTTCAAGCCAGTTGGCTTTCATGCGGGGCAAAGTTCGGTCTACTTCCTTTGGCCCATAGGGGGTTTCTATGTTTTTTGGTACACCGTATTTCATTTACTACCAATATTTCTATGCTACGAAGGTCCAGCCAAGTAGCTATTTTGCTTGTGTTTTGTTTTACACCTCACCTGCCATAAGCAACACCCCATACTATGTTTGTGTCATCGTGAGAATCTGCTTTCTTGCTCTTAAGGCCAGCATTTCCAAGGTTTTATGCCATGTTAGTGGTAGGATTGTGCTTAATCTGTGTTAAATGCTAGCCATGTGTAGGTTACCATATGTCTGAGAAGTTTGTTGTATAGGCTTTCTAGCTTGTGTAAAGGTGTGAAGCTGTAGGTACAGTGTCATGTTACACTCTGCACATGCAGGAGTAGTACAACACTGAGGTTTTGGGACTGTATGCAACACGTGACAGACTGCGCATACATTAATCAGGCTGTACTTGCAGATATTGGGCTGCTGTTAAAGATGGAGGCAGATTGTTCCAGTGTAGGGCTAAACATGGAGGCCCATGTGTGTACCTACAGGTGCTGGAGTGCAGGTGCCCGGCTACGCAGATGCCAAGCCGGACATGTACTTTCATGGTATCGTGTGCTGTCATACAACAGCACATGTAGTTGTCAGGCTGCACATGCAGGGGTGTGTGCTGCATATGCATATACAAGTGTCTGTGCAGTTGTCCTGCTGTGTTTGCATGTGTGGGCGTTTGGCAACAGATGCAGTTGTCCGGCAACACATGTGATTGTCTAGAAGGACATGCTGCTGTCAGGCTGTACATTCAGAGGTTGCGCTGCACATGCAGGTGCGAGCTGTCTGTTCAGGAGTCTGACCACACAAGCAGATGTTCTGCAATATATGCAGTTGCATGGTACCACATGCAGTTATTCGACAGCACACGGAGTTGTCAGGCTGGACATGCAGGTATTTGTGCTAAATGTGTAGGGACAGTTGTCTGTGCAGCTGCCAAGCTGTATTTGCATACACAGGTGTTTGGCAGTAGATGCAGCTGTATGGCAAAACTTGATGTTGTTCAGAAGGACATGCAGCTGTGAGGCTGCTTGTGCAGAAATCGGGCTGCATGTGCAGGTACAGCTGTCTTTGCAGATGTCTGGCCGCATTTGGAGGTCTCTGATGCATGATGCAGTTGTCTGGCAACGTATGCGATATTTCAGAAGGACATGCAGCTGTCAAGCTGCCCATGGAGAGGTCGCGCTGCATAAGCAGGCACCGGGCTCTCTGTGGAATTGTCTAGTTTGTAGGTCGAGCCTGGGCAGCGCATGTGCTGCTCTGGAAGGCATGCTGTATTCAGGTAGGGCAGTGAAGCTCCACCCACTCTCTGCCCATATTTTTCATTGGCTTGTGTCATTATTCACTGTAAACTCTGGCTGTTCATTGGTCAATAGGCTTAGTAGGCCCTCCTTAATACCTCCTTGTCTCATTTTGTAACCTCCCATGGCGACACCCCGTTACGTGTGTTGTTACTCTGTAGGCTTTAATTACAGCCTCCGAGCACTATTTTCTCAAATAGCTTTGTCCTGCCTGCTGTTGCAGACAGGACATGCTCTCTCCTAATGCTTTAAAAAAAAATTTATAGCACAGGCGCGGAACACATTTGCAATGCAATAGGTCTCGCGTTTGCAAGAGTTTAAGCTTTTTCACATTATAAATGACAATGCCTTTTATTTATCTGTTTTAAAAACAACACATAAATAAACGGCATTGTTATTTACAATGCCAATAGCTCAAACTCTCGTAAATGCGAGACCTATTGCATTGCAAATGCTTATTTTTGTAGATGCCAGCTTGGTGTTCACCTATTTTAGCAAGTCTCAGTTTTTTTTTTTTAACAAATATTTTATTGAATTTTTCAACAAGCTACAACAACAGACATTTTGACTGCACAAGAATTACATGATACCAGCAGGAGTGTCCACATGACTGATCTTGCGTCGAAATGAGGTGAGAAAGGCAGGTGGGGAATGGGAATGGGGTTGAAGACTAGGGCGTTGCTAGAGGTAGGATAGTGACAATATCAGGGCATGCTATTCCAGTAGGGCCGGATCACGCGGACAGAGTTAGGGGTAAAGAGAGGACCCACAGGAGGAGGGGAGGTTTATTGCGCCAGGGCTCGGTCAGGAAAGAGGGAGGGAAAGTTCTGGAGGGGTATGTCACATGGTTCATGGAGGTCTCTGGTAAGAGTGAGGAAGTGTTCGAGGAGGGTATCCCACGCTGGGGAGATGGGCCACATAAGGATGCGCTGGACCTCCTCGAGGCGTAGAGCCTCGCTTTCAGCCCTCCCCCCACTGCTGCACACCCCGTGCCATAACACCAACCCGGGAGGCTGGGGGGATCGCCAATTATGGGTGATAGCGCTTAGCGAGAAGTATTGCTAGACTTGCAAAGCGCACCCTAACTACCAAGTGCCTCACGTGTTTAAATATGCCGAGGGCGCAGGCCTCCCAAATGGCTATGTCCGGGAGCTCTTTCACCTTGTGAAGTGTGTTGTGAATTGCCTGCCAGTCAGGGGAGAGTATGGGACAGGACCATAGCATCTGTCGGTGGTCAGCCGAGAACTCCTGGCTGCGCTGACAGCCTGGACGAGCCATGGGAAAGAAAGAGTTTCGCTGATTCGGCATGAGGTACGCTCTATGGAGCATGGTGAATTGTATGCTTTGAAACCAGGCATTGCTGGAGACTTTGTGTGGGAATTTGAGGGCCCCGTCCCATCAGAGTTGTGGAGCACCAATCCTAAATCTATATCCCATTTGTCTCTGAGAGAGGTAAGTGGAGCTCCCATGTGATCTTTCATTGCCCTGTAGAGCCATGTGATAAGGTGACGGCCAGTCCCCATAGTAGCAGAGTCTGAATAACTGAGTGCATGGGAGGTTCAGTGTCCACTTTTGACCACTGAGTGCGAAGGTAGCGCCGTATCTGGTGATACTGTAGAAACTGATTCCTGGGAAGAGTGAAGTCCTCGATTAGGTCGATGGTAAGAAGCTGGCTATCTAGAAATAAGTCACCCACTGTGGGGAGAGTGCAATCTTGCCAGAGCGTAAGGTCTCTGGATGAACGAGAGCCAGAGAAAAGAGGGAGACCATGTAGGGGGAAGGCCAGAGCATACAGGACCACGTGGCGTGTAAGGCCCAGCGTCTGTCAAATGCATTTGTGTGCTATACTTGCCAAGTGTGGTGGGCGCCGGCAGAAGTGGGCAGACCTAGGTAGCAAAAAGTTCTGGAGGTCCGTGGGGGTGAAGGAGCCCGTGTCCGCGTGCCAGCCACCTTGAGATCCACTGAAGCTGGGCTGCCAGACAGTACGCCTCAAACGAAGGTGCGCCCTCACCCCCCTCTCCACGGGAAGTTGCTATGTAGGTAAAGCTATACAGTGGTGCTGGTTACTCCGGATAAGCGCTCACAGTAGTGTGTCTAGATAGTGAAAAAAACTGCAGAGTGAACAACTGGAAGGTTGGCGAAATGATAAAGAAGGCGGGGGAAGCATGATCATCTTAGATTGGGCTATCTTGCCTGTTGGGGCTAGTGGGAGCGATTTCCAGAATTGGACCTCGGGCTTTAGGGCTGTGTAGGTCCTTCAGAGGTCGCCTTCGAAGAGATCCACAGGAAAGTGATATAAATAGACCCTTAGGAATCGAACAGCTTCTCCTTTCCACTCCAGCCGACGCCTACCCAGGCGAACCTCAACAGGTTTAGCAAACCTTAGATGACGTCTTCCCACAAATTAATGTAAAGTAATCATATGGATGTGGACGTTGAAGGTAATTGCAAAAGTTACGTTTCAATGTTTTGGAAGCAATCAGGACAAATTACAATGTTCCACTGAGTTGGGGAGGCATCTAGGCCAGCTAGACCTACCAGGTAACCCCGGGTTAAAGACTTATATGTTTTGACTTAACCTCCTTTAGTATTTAGGCAGATGGAAGACTGGGACAAATATCTGGTTGCTGCTGACTGCACACCTAACTTGTTCCAGCTACAATGTGGGCTTGTAAGATTTTCTTTTCTGCATAGATCTTTACCATACTGACATTTTGCAGATGTTTTATGGAGGCTGTTGGAGATTTCTTCATAGGGCTTAGCATTTTTCACAAAAGACATACTTGCACACCTTACCACGGTAAGCCTTTCACCCTTGGGACGCTTCTTCTGGGATCCCAGGTGTCACACCTTTACAAGGAAGGGACTAAAGTCTTCTTTCATAAGGAGCTAACAGAGCACCAGAAAGCCAAACTAGGTATTACCAGTAATAGTTATACGACAATTGCTAACGAACAGGCCCTCTTCCATGACATTGTCTCCAGCATAGCAATGATCCGCCATCAGTTAACCAGACTTTTTTTCCGTTAAAATGGAAACGGAGATCAGCAGGGTATCATTTCAAGGGTACCAAGTGCTGTTGGTCTGACGTCATCTAAGCCACAGATATTACCAGGGAGGTTGCAACCCTTTATTAGGGTTCACATGCGGGTCTTCCTAGCAATGTGATTATTTCTGAAGCTGACTTGAGTCTCCTACAGGAAGTCTCCAGGGACACAATTTGATCAAGTGGTCTATATTAAATCTCTGATTTAAGTGGGGAATTTGTAGGGAAAAGCATGACGTGCTGTAGCATCCAAACGGTCCAGGTGGGCATGCCCCTACTTCCAGGATAAGAACATTAAACAAACAACGTGCAGAAACCCACGAATATAAAGTAACTACAGAATCTAACACTCCTCCCCTTTCTGACTTATCCACACTACTCAAACATAGAAAGTGCACCACTGGCTTTAGGTGAACGTAAGGAGCAAATTCAATAGTCTTTGAAGTATACAAATATCTTGATAAACAAGTAAAAACCAAATAGCTTGCCTCAAAGTACTACTAAATTACAGAAATCAAGCATATGCCTCAATTGAGTACCTGCAGTGATTTGATGATGATGTCTTGCAACCCAGTGCCAGCTGCGTCAGTTGTCCCTGTACGCTTAAAGCCTGGAGTCATCTTTCCTTTAGAAGGGGGCTGAAGACCTGGCTGTTTACTCAATGACCGCCCTCTCCGCTATCCCTCAGGCAGTACATAGCGCCAGGACACCTCAGGGTAACCGTTGCGCTCTACAAATCCAATTAACATAATGCAACGTCAGCAGCAGCAGTGCAGCACCTAGAAGGGCAGTGAGAGAACAATCAGGTAGTCTGCCCGGAACTACAAGACATTCCTGTTGCTAGCAAGTTTTGGGAGCCAGGACATTTTTTTATTGACCAGTACCTCAAAGTACCTCACGAAAAATGTTTTTCTGATATCCAGCATGTGATATCCAGCTTATCCATCCTTGGACAATTGTCAGGTTGTGCTCCTTGCAGAGATATGCTCAATAAAGTGTTGGTAGCCTTTTTTAGGGATCATAAACCTCTCCAACGTTAGTCCCTTTATTAGCCATTTATAGCAGCAATACTCAAATTGCGGCCCTCCTGACCTTTACATGCGGCCCGCTGATCAACGGCAGCACTGGTCTGCTGTTCACTTGACTCCGCGGCTAACATTACAAAGATGTTAAATAAACAGACAAGCCTATATTTAAGGTTAATCGAAGGTAAAGAAAGGAAGTAACAAGGTTGTTCTGCACCACTTAACTTTAGGAACACCTTCTTTTCAAAGCCATCTTGCAGCAAAGTTGTAAAAATATGATAAGGTCCGCATATCGACCCAAAAACTGATAAGGGGGTGGTACGACGGAGGTATTGGACTCCCCAACGTCAAAATATACTATTGGGCAACGCAGCTGGCAGCCATAAACCAAGCATATACAGACCCCAGGACGACCCCGGTTATCAGATGGATAGGTGGCTTCTCCCGGGGGGCAATTTTATCAGAGCACTATACACCAAGTCCAATAAACTACATTTAACAGGCCCAACGGCACACGCGGCGCAGACATGGCACGCAGTCAACAAGAGTATGGGATGGGCGGGGAAGATCACGCAGGTTACCCCTCTCTGGGACGCAGACCGATTTGGTAACTTAAGAAAATCCAAGGGATTCGATCGCTGGGATATTATAGGAATCTCAAGGGTTGGGGACCTCTGGAAACATGGAGACGTGATTCCCTTCGCACAGCTGCAAATAGAGTTCGATTTAGCACCCACTGAGTATTTTAGATACTTGCAGGTAAGACATGCATTGCAGGCGGTCATCCCAAAGGGGGAGTCGCTTCCAGAATACTCCCCACTCGAGGATAGAATCCTTGACGAATATATGCCGATTAAGTCCACTTCACTGACGTACAAGAAACTAGTTAACAATATGCCTGACCCCCTCCTCCAGCTGCGTGCACACTGGGAGCGGGACGTGGTGGAGATGGAGGACGAGGATTGGCTGGAGGCCCTGGCTTCCCCCAGAGACACAGCAATCTCTTCCAGATTAAGGTTGGTACAGCTAAAAATATTACACAGAACTTACCTATCAGGCTCTGTACTAGCGAAAATGGGCTACAGGACAGACGCGGAGTGTAAGAGGAGGTGTGGCCAAGAAGGCACATTCATTCATATTGTTTGGGAGAGCGCACATATTAGAAGATACTGGTCGGCTCTGGTACAGGGTTTGGGAGAAGTGTTGGGCATTACAATAGAACCCGAGATAAGACTATGCCTTTTGAACATTTGGGGACCCACTGACCTTAATAGTAAAGAATGAACCTGGGTAACACTGGGAGCAACTGTTGCCAAGCGTAATATAGCCAGATTATGGGGTTCCCAAGAAGCGCCGACACCCGCTGCATGGAAGAGCGATATGGACTGGTGCATGCTAATGGAAAGGACGGTCTATGAATCAAGGGGCTGTCCCAGAAAGTGGGCACAAATATGGGGAAAGTGGAACGAATACAGGGGAAATGTGTGTGAGCCCCCACGAGCGGAGCGGAATCGGGGGGAGCTACATGACGAATAAGATGTGTTGGGAACTGTATCGTTAAATGCACATGTAATTTAGGATTTGTTAATATATGACCGTTGCGGATGTACCCCAGGTTCTCATATTGCAATATTTGTAAAGTGTTAAAGCTGTCATCAATAAAAAGATTTATAAAAAAAAATATATATATATGATAAGGTCTCTCAGAATTAAAACAATGTGCATTTCATTAACATGCAGAACCGTTTCACCTTAGTACATCAGATTATATCATTGCATTGATAAGTATTTTTTTTAATGAGTTTTCATTACTTGACAGTGCCAATAGGGAGTTGTTATGTGCACTCCTGTTGTGGCCTGGGTTCCTATTATTCATGAACGACATAATAGTTTATTAAAATAAAACAAAGGAGAAGGTTTTGTACAATGCATATCCTGAAGTGATGTATTTCGAGCTCCTCTTATATGTGATAATGACAAAAAAGGAGGGAAATTGAAATAAAAAAATTGCCAAGAATCACACAATTTGGTAAAGTGGGGATGCTGGGATTAATCCTAGGTTTTCTGGTTTCATGTTGTGCAGTTCAGCCACTAGATGTATATGCTTTGCTTCCCCTATATCCACCTTACTCCCCCCGACCCCCCCAGATCCCCACCCTGCTGCATCAAGGCGGCCCTCGTCACATCACAGACCAAACTTTGTGGCCCCTAGGAAAATGTTTGTGTGTACCCATGATCTGTAGTAATGTGCACAACCACCCAACCTCATCAGGGATATTGGAGTTGCCGCTCTGTCTTCCACAGTATCAAATGAGGCTGGGACTGTGGCGCACGTCGAAGCAACAAAGACCAAACTGAGCTCTTGAGCAGGTCATTTTGGTGCTATGCTCCTAGTTCTAAGCCATCTTCTTCAGGTTCTTACTGAAGTGTTCCACTTAGCCTTTGGCAGTGGTTAATTTGTAACAAGCATTGGCATAGCCAATAGGTCTCGCCTTTGGGACCTTATAAGTGTTTAGCCATGCAACAGTTGATGTTGTTGCACAAAGGATATTGTGCTGCACAACTAAATACTTATAAGGTCCCAAAAGCGAGACCTATTGGCTATGAGTGATGTATTATGTGAGGTCATAATCAGTGCATGGTGGGAGCACAAGTTATAGTTAGGTGAGCAAATAACTGTATATAAAGATATGTATTGCCAATAATTTGCAAATAACTTTTCCATTTTTATCGATCACTAGTTGTTTTAAGCGAATCAAAAGTTATTTAAATGTTATGACTTTGCCTTTTTTTTTCTTTTTTTAAGTCTGGCCGTGAGATAGCTTTGGCTGTCTCGGCAGTCTCATATTTTTCACACAAAAAGTCATAATAAAAATACAAAAATGTGATTTTGATCATTCGTCTACAACAATTAGCCTGTTTAAGCATCATTAACATATTGCTTTCGCCTCTCACAGCATTCAGCAAGGGACAATGGGTCAACCCACTTCAGTCATTGGCTCTCTTCACTGGGAGCGAGGATGTAGTGACTGTAGACCAATTGTAGTTTGAAGATGTTTATTGCTTATATATGGAGAGGACATTTTGCTGGTGCATATGCACACATCTGTCAAAAGAGTAGTCACTTCAGTGCTAGGGCTGGTGGGCCCATCTCTTCTTTCATACCATATTTTACTAGTTTTATTTTGCAATGTTAATTTATTTTTAGATGGTAGCATTTTTACTTTTTATTACATTTACTATTGATATGTTTTCGAAAGATGAAAATTTGCCATGTCCAGGTCTGTTGGCTTTGTGTTTTAAAATATGTACTAACCAAGGAATTTTCCAAAATTCACTAAACGACAATACATTAAATGGTGCAATTTCATACATCTATGAATTACACTTCTCTGGTGTCTTATAGTGAAAGGTTAACGTGACAACAACAGAGAAGGCAGGAGATAAAGATATTTAAGTCATTTTTAAATAAGCAGAATATTTCATCACCAATGCTCTGTATGGGTGCAGATACTTTGTTATGACATTTATAAGCGTCGTGAGATGATGTTACTTTAGGCTGAACCTCCTCGGTATGACCTTGTGTTCAAGAACAATAAGACAATTAAAACTTTGACTGTACTTGGCAATGGCTTCGTTAGTGCTTGCTAAGGGTGGCCTCGTTCATGCACACTACATGTCCGTACATCTCCTCGCACAGAGAATCATTACTTTAACACTAGCCTGCACGCTGAGCGGCCAGATGAACCTGCTAAACTAAACCTACCACCTGGAATCCCTGCCGTCCTGTGCGCTGCGCTCTTACCAGAAGTGGGGGTCGTTGGACATGCAGTGGCTCAGGTTACGGTGGGCCAAGGCGGTGGAAGAGAGTGTGCCTGGGATTAGCAGCGTTCTGCAGAGGCATCACAGGACACAAAGCATGAGACGCGCCCGCGCTCTAGCTACAAACTAGAACTTGCTGCAGTCGGAAGGTAACAGTGGGCACAGCAGCGAGGCTGGCATGTATTCAACGATAGATGCGGCCTGCCCAGGCTCTTCAGCGGAAAGCAGTATGTTTGAAAGAGCGCACACTCTGGGAAGATTACCCAGAGTGACAGTGCTGCTCGAGCTTCCGCTGATGCTCCAGTAGTTCCTGCTGGTGCTTCATGGCGAGGATTTCCTGCTGCTGCTGTGGACGGGACAAGAGAAGAAAAAAGTGCAGATACTCAGAACCTGACAGAGATTTCCCAAAAGCGCTGGTACTCCCCACTTTTAAAAGTATTGTAAGCCGCTTGAGAAATGCTTGTTCTGTCTTACAAAGTAAAACGAGCGTGGTCAGCAGCGCATGCGCGCTGCTACAGGCTCGACCTGAAAAACGAGCGAGCGCGGCAGCCTGCTGAGCTGACCACACGCTCGTGCACAATGGCCTTTTGCTTGCAGTTACCCGCACGGCCGCCATGTGTTTTCAATTATCGCGCCCGCGTCTGAGCACGGTAATTGGAAACACATGGCGGCCGTGCGGGTAACCGCACGCAAAAAGGCCATTGTGCATGAGCGTGTGGTTAGCTTTTTGAAGCCCCTTACATAAAGTCTTGCAGAGCAGCGGTTGCGCGCTACTCTAGGCTCGACCTAAAAAGAAATGAGTGCCGGGGCTCGTGTCAGGAGGCAGCTTGAACCAGCCCATTTCTCCTGTTAGCGCCACCTAAAACAGAACCAACTACTAACCATGAAAGTGGGGAGAAGATGTGGTGTATTGGCCAGAGCTGATGACTTCGGAGCTGGGAAACCAGGTTCGAGTCTCGGAGTTGGCCCAACATCCTGTGATTCTGGGCAAATCACTTAATTTACCGGTGCCTACCATAAATGAATGCGTCCTTAACTGGTGCTCATAAAAAGCGCTGGTGCTGATGATTAAGTGCCGGAGCTGAGCACCGAAACCCCCCGGCACAAATTAAGCACTGGTCTTGGGATACATCGGTTGGAAACTTCACCCCACCCGAGTTTTATGTGATTTAAAATGAAGTTAGCCAACTTTTTCCGAGGAATCATCTTTTTCTAGTGGCCCTGGGTGTAGATGTAGTGATATATATGTGACGTGTCAGGCAGAAGATGGTGGCGGTGTCGGGCTGACATGCTGGTGTTGGCTGTGGTTGTCTGGCGGTGGGTGTAAACAGGACTGCACTGTGATTCCTCAAGCGGCCCTGTTTGCCGTGCTTTTAAAACATCAGTTACTGAGTCCCTGCTTTCCGAAATTTGAAGAGGATAGTCCCAGCACGTCTCCGCAGGAGTGCAGCACTTTTAATGGGAGAGTACTTGCAGTGTTCAGTTGCAAACAGGAACTTTTAGATAGTACCTGCACTTCTAAAGTTCCATTTCAAGCATTGCCTGATGAGATGGTCCTTGCGCAGCCCTGCCCGCTTTGAGCATGAGCTATGCAGAAGTGCAGCGTAAGAAGCATGCTTGCCTTGAGAGATGCTAATAAGGAGCTGTTTGAACACTCGCAGTGGGACCAGTCACTAAACCGCTATGGTACTGTGCAGCCGGCCGGACAGGCATTAGCCAGATTGAGTTAATGGTCATTCTGCTACATGGGTGCTTACTCGGACATCAGGTGAACAGTCTGACATGGGGTGCACAGTCTGTCTTGCCATGCACAGGCTGCCATGCAGTGCACCATTTTGTTATGTACTGTGTGCATGGGTGCCAAGTTCAGTCTGCCACCCAGAGCACATGTGATTCCTTAAGTGCACTGTGCTCCATGGAGTGCAATTTTCCATGGATGGCACAATCTCCCATGCAGTGCACTGCCTGCTGTAGAATGTGCAGTTCCATGTAGTGCAGAGTCTAGCATGCAGTGCATTGTCTGCCGTAGAGTGCACAGTGTTATGGAGTATTTAGTCTGCCTTGAGATGCTGTCTGCCATGCAGCGCTTATCTGCTCATCTTTACGAAGAAGCAACTGCAAGTGTTTCCTGCATATACTTCAGTTTGCTAGGATCCTCATGAAAGACCTGGAATCCTTAACTCTTCCCCTAGGAGGATTCCTTCAAATTAGCTTTGTGCTTGGTTTAAGGCAATGGTTCTTAACCTTTTCACATGTGGACCCCCACTTAATCATTACTGGAATTCGGGGACCCCCCCATTGAATCATTTACTGGAATCCAGGGACCCCCATGGAGTCAGTATTGGATGCAGGGAACCCCAGCCTAAACACTTTTAATGATTTTAACCATAAAACAATACATAAAAATACAGCAATAAGTATTCAATAAACAAATACACAAATTATGGAATATTTTATTTAATTCAGAAAGTCACTGGACTGCTCATATGAATAATTTTCAATTTTGCTTTTCTATTTATATATGCTTTATTAATCTGTTAAGATTATTTAATTTTCGAAGCAGTCACGGACCCCCTGAGGAGGTGTCGCTGCCACCAGCTTCCCTTGAACACAGGTTAAGAACCACTGGTTAAAGGGATAGCTCCTTGGCTGTAAAGCAGGCTCCTCTAGCCCCTGTGATGCAGGGGGTCCCCCACCCTTTGGGGAGCTCCCTACTTATCTTAAGGACAATGAATATCTGTGAGATACGGGAGGGCCAGGGCCCCGCTGCATATTCTGCAGGGTGCCCTCATCATTTTGCCTTACACCACTAAACAGTCAGGGTATAATCCCACCATCTTCTTCGTGGAGCTACCAGGCCATTAATAACATAACCTGCTTCTTTGTATAGCGCACATTCTCTCCTGAGGTGGTCCATCAAGAGCTGCATCCAGTGCCATCCTTAAACCATTGGTTATCACTGCAGAGGCATTGGCTGTCTGCCTGCCTGCCAGCTCCCTCCAGTACATCTGCCAGTGCCAGACTGGGTGTCCCTGCTGCATCACTCTCTCTCATCTCTCTCCAGGGCCATTGGTAACACCATACTTTACTGGCAAATGGGAAGTAGCAGGATGTGTCAGCTTACCACATGACCTCAGGTAATGCTGTAATCAGCACCCAGGCCCAGCTTGATTCCACCAGAACGCTTCAAATGCTTTACTGATTGGTGGGCACTTTGTCTAGCAGATATTGTATTGTATTGTAATTGCATTTATATCGCGCTTACTACCCCTGACGAGGCGTCAAAGCGCTTTATATTTGCATTCTTTTCCATCAAAGCATGTTTCCCAGAATGATGGAAAATGAACCTGATTGTACCCCTTTATAAAAAAAAAGACAAGATATCTGCACCAGGCTAACGCATACCAGGGTCCTATATTCTGGGGTCCTATCTGCCCTTTTAAGAAGATGGGTGGGGCTAACTCTTAAAAAAATTATCTGCAGCCCATACGCGGATTCTGTACCACAAGTCATGGCAGATCTTAATGAAGCCAGAAGTACACCTTTAACTACCAACTCACGGGTCAATTAAGGCTGCATTCTGTCCCCACCAATAATTAATCTCTACATGAATGACATGTACAACGCAATACATGCGTCTTTGACCCATGACCAGAAAATTAACGACATACAGACTCTCCTATTTCTGTACGTTGACGTTTCTATCTTCCAAGCACAAATAAAAAATGTCCTACATCTCCGACTAACTACAATGGAAACCTACTGGGACTGTGCCAAAAACACTTAAACAATCCACCCTTTAAAATCCAAGTTGTGATCTGAGGCCCAAAATCAAAGAAAACAATAAGCAAATCATTAACAATAGGAAACCAGACCATTGAAACAACAAGCACATTTAAATACCTTGGTTTGATGTTCTTTAACTGGCTTTCCTGGAGGCCCTTGCAAGAGTACAGGGAGCAGCAAAAGGCATCTTAAGATTCAGCAAAAGGCATCTTAAGATTCACCAAAGGGCATGGGGACATGAAACCAAAAAGCCAAAAGCCAAAGTAGGCAGCATTTTATGTTGTGGCACTGAGATCGGGGGTTCCTGGGTCGATCTGTCTGCCATAGGCCGATGGAGGGAAGTGCATGGAACAAAAGCGCCCAGACGTCCTCAATCAACAACCACAATTTCAAAGGAAATGGACCTGGGACTTGCCCCATAGATCATAGGGCCGCAGACGCCCCACTCCAATACGCCATCAAAAGGAAGTTTAGCTTCCTAACCACCTTCACGACATCACCTGAAAGGAAGCCCTCAAACCCAAAAATACCGCTATAGTCCAGTTATGCAAGGTGCTGGCAGGCATGAGCATGGAATATTTGTCCGATCTATTGACCAGCACCAGTGTTGAAGAAAATCGAACAAAATTCCTTCTCAAACAGCGTCAATAGGAATCAAATAATTGCCGAGTCAAAAGCAAAGCATGGTCTGGCTAGACGTTTTCAGGCTTGACACACTGAAGGCCAGCTACCACAGTGCAGATATAACCTTATCTCACAATAGACTGCTATTCCTGGTATGAAGAAATACTCAACTCCCCAACAACTTTCCTGAAAGGAGATGGCACACCAGGTCTTCAGCTTTCCCTCGCTTTGGCCGGTTCCTCAAATCACTAATTTGTTTTCTGCTTGTACGCAGAACCTACCATCAACCCATAAAATAAGTATATGGCCACTGTAAAGAACTCCCAGTCTTTGGACTACAAAAATAGTAATGATCTATCTCCTGATGAGGAGTCACCGTACGTACTTGCTGCTTCCTAGAGGAGGCGAGGCACCCGAGAGTGAAAAAAAGGAAAGCAGCATAAAGTATCTAACAACACTTAAGTACCTGCACTCTATTGGTCTTTTTACTAATACCCCCTTCTAGCTAAGAGGCTCTCTGCCTGGTCCCGAGAAATTACCGGTGAGTAAATGAAGAACAGTCACCGACTCCAACTCATTTAATAGTGTCTATTTGCCCTCACCTCCTACGTACAGCACTATACGCCACATGGCTCATGCATGGCTGTGCACTGCACATGCACCAGAAACACTGCAGGGTTCTGTGGCATTTTGTACAGTTGAGGAAGAGGTAAATGGCATTTTTAGAATGATGTGGTGTCAGTGCGAAGTGAAACTTCAGAAGGTCCTCGTGCAAGGGTAGTGTATGGACAGACAGATTTCCCTATTTAACTGGCTCTTGTGAGTCCACCACAGCTGTACCTCCAGTTCTTTGCAGGTCTTGGTAACTGGTTATCTCATTGCAGTTGGATGAAGAAGAAGAGCGAAGGAAACGACGTCGAGAGAAGAACAAGGTGGCCGCTGCTCGGTGTCGAAACAAAAAGAAAGAGAGGACGGAATATCTACAGAAGGTGAGTATGTGCAGGTACTGGGACACATGGGTGACAAGGGTGAATGTGTGAAGGCTACTCTCATATGGGTGGCAAGAATGAGTCCCTAAGGACTCTAGTCACACAGAGTTAGAGAGAAAAAACAAGGTTAGGTGTGCAACGACAGCTGTACCAACAAGGAAACAAGGATAAGCGTAAAATGAATCACGTCAATGCGAGTGTGTGAGTGAAAGCACAAGCCCCATGAGGGGCAGGAGTGATTTTTAAAGGGATTATGCTCCATGGGGTGCTCCATAAGAGAGTGTGCAAGCACTCCTGTTCCAGAGGAAGACACATGAGTGTATGATGGATATTTCTGAATCGAGTCCAGGACGAGTATGGTGAGGCACCTGCCCTACTGAAGGTAATCATGAGTGTACAAGGGATCCTGTCTCATTGAGGGGACAAGGCATCCGTGGCGCAAGAATGAGCGTCAGAGGGCGTATGTCTCACTGCAGAAGGGATGCCTGCATGAGCTCTCATGACCACTAAGGTGTGTATTGGATTGAGCCTGTAACCTTCATGTCTGATTCTACAAACAAATGTAAGAGTTTTCTGGGTATCTCAATACTATGGGCACCGCAGAGCGAGTCTGGCCCTCAGGCTAACACAAGACGTTTGACCTGATTCACAATTCATGTTCGCAAACTATCAATGCGCAGATTGCACACCAACTCATTTGCGAATAGGGATTCAATGTGTAATGCGTCCTGTGCACTAATAAGAATAAATGGGAAATTCAGATGGTCATTCACATTGTATTTGAATATTTCATCCACAGCTCCCTTCTGTAGATTTAGATCAGTCTAATAAGCGGGCAATGGGTTATTGGTAACCTTTGTCGGCACTGGAGTGTTCCAGTGATTCTGATTTTCAATTTTTCAATTAAGGAAGCTCATATGAATGAGTATGCTTCTATTTAAACATATTTTCCTTTCACTGTGGCTCTAAAAGGGCACAGAGAAGGGAAGAGGCATGTGAGATCAGCATAGTCTCTGTCCACAGAGCCAGCTTCTACACCGTGCAACTCGTGCCGTACCTACCTTCATTATTTTTCCAGAAGGCCAGGAAGTGTAATCCTGGATATGTCGTATGGCCAGCCATTTTAGCAATAAAAGCCGAATCCTCCAACTTTCATTTAATTCCACAGAAAATAACGCAGAGGTTGGTTTTGGATCCCACCCATCCCCTAATCCTCTTGGCCTGGTGGTGGGAATTTTGGTTTCTTTATATGTACCAAAAAACATATATATATATCAAGGCATTAAATATCCATCAAGGCATTAAATATTTATTCAGGCATTGTCTGTTTCAATAAACAGAAAGAAGTAGGGAACCGGGAACAACCCACCTCAGCCCTGGTTTTCATCACTGAACCCCACACCACTAGAACATAGGGCTGACAAAGATATTGTAATTGCATTTATATAGCGCTTACTACACCTGACGAGGCGTTGAAGCGCTTTTTCGGCGAGTAGCACGCTACTCCGGAACCCATAAAGGATTAGTGTTGAATTAGTATAGTGAAATATGAAAGCAATTTGAGTGGTGCATAGGTTAGTCAGTTATTTGGATTGAGAAGAATAGCGGAGGCATAGAAGAGGAAAAAAGGTTTGCATTTATATAGCGCTTGTTACCTCTGATTGTGTGTTGAAGTGCTTTTTCGGCAAGTAGCACGCTACTCCGGAACCCATAAAGGATTAGTGTTGAATTAGTATAGTGAAATATGAAAGTAATTTGAGTGGTGGATAGGTTAGTCAGTTATTTGGATTGAGAAGGGTAGGGGAGGGATAGAAGAGGGAAAAAGGTTTGCATTTATATAGCGCTTGTTACCCCTGATGGGGTGTTAAGGCGCTTTTTTGGCAAGTAGCACGCTACTCCGGAACCCATAAAGGATTAGTGGTGAATTAGTATAGTGAAATATGAAAGTCATTTGAGTGGTGGATATTAGTCAGTTATTTGGATTGAGAAGGATAGCGGAGGGATAGAAGAGGGAAAAAGGTTTGCATTTATATAGCGCTTGTTACCCCTGATTGTGTGTTTAGGCGCTTTTAGGGCAAGTAGCACGCTACTCCGGGAACCCATAAAGGATAAGTGTTCAATTAGTATAGTGAAATATGAAAGTAATTTGAGTGGTGGATATGTTATTCAGTTATTTGGATAGAGAAGGGTAGCGAAGGGATAGAAGAGGATAAAAGGTTTTCATTCATATAGTGCTTGCTACCCCTGACAAGGCGTCAAAGCACTTTTTCAGTGAGTAGCACGCTACTCCGGAACACATAAAGGATTAGTGTTGAATTATTATAGTGAAATATGAAAGTAATTTGAGTGGTGGACAGGTTAGTCAGTTATTTGGATTGAGAAGGGTAGGTGAGGGATAGAAGAGGGAAAAAGGGTTTGCATTTATATAGTGCTTGCTACCCCTGATGACGTGTTGAAGCGCTTTTTCGGCGAGTAGCACGCTACTCTGGAACCCATAAAGGATTAGTGGTGAATTAGTATAGTGAAATATGAAAGTAATTTGAGTGGTGGACAGGTTAGTCAGTTATTTGGATTGAGAAGGGTAGGTGAGGGATAGAAGAGGGAAAAAGGGTTTGCATTTATATAGTGCTTGCTACCCCTGATGACGTGTTGAAGCGCTTTTTCGGCGAGTAGCACGCTACTCTGGAACCCATAAAGGATTAGTGGTGAATTAGTATAGTGAAATATGAAATTTGAGAGGTGGACATGTTAGTCTGTTATTTTGATTGAAAAGGATAGTGAAGGTATACAAGAGTGAAGAATTTAGACTTTTTTTTTGTTTTGTTTTTTGGAGGTCATGGAGTAGGAGGAGGCTTGGGATGAATAAAAAGGGATGTGGAGTGGAAGAGTCAGAGAGAAGAGTTTAGAAAGGCTTGTTTTGGGGTATCTGTATAGTAAAAGAGGTGTCAGATGATGCAAGGAGAGGTAGAGTAGGGGAGAGTCTAGAAAGGGTTATTTTGGGGATCATAGTAGTTGTATGGGGTTTGGGATGAATGAGAGCGTGGATGTAGAGGATATATTGATAGAGGTATAGGGTGAGAAATAGGGTAGTGCATTGGAAAGAGTAGTATAAAGAGGTTTGAGATGAGTCGGAGAGTTGAGGTAGAAGATATATTAAGAGAGGCATAGGGTGAGAAATAGGGTAGTGCATTGGATATGCTGAATTAGAAGAAAGTAATAAATATATAGATCCATAAGTACATGGAAAGTATATAGATACATAAAGGAAGTAAGTATATGTAGATTAAAGATATTGATAGTGGTATAGTGTGAGAAATAGGGTAGTGCATTGAATATGCTTTTTTAGGAGAAAAGTAATAAATATACATATATCCAAGTACATGGAAGGTATATAGATGCATAAAGGAAGTAAGTACATGTAGATTAAAGATGCATTAGATGAACTCTGGTTTTCAAGTGTTGTTGTACTTAAAGATGTATTTTATTTATTTTTTTAAAACATAATTATTATACATGTTCATACAAAGCAATACACATATATAGGTATATATTTATAATACAAATAAATGCTTATATACAGAGGGATATGCTGTATATTTCTGTTTGCGTATGGTGCTTATGTGGGTGGGGAAGAGCCAATTCTTGAGTAGTTTTCTGAAGATAAGGTAGTTGTCTGTGGATCTTATGTTGGGGGGGTAAAGAGTTCCATAGTTTGGCTGCTTGAACAGAGAAGGATGTGCCACCCATGGTTTTTTTCTTGTATCTTGGGATTTTGAGGTGAGGTGCCACTCTAGAGCGGAGGTTGTTGAATGTGTTTGGTGATTTTATTCCTGATGAAGAGTGGTCCCATTCCATGTATCGCTTTGTGGGTGATACAAATCAGCTTGAATGTGGATCTTCTGGCAACCGGTAACCAATGCAGGGCTTTCAAGGCATGGGAGATGTGGTCTCGCGGTTTGATATGCAAGAGTAGTCTGGCAGTCGAGTTCTGAATCCGTTGTAGTCTTTTCATGCCGTTAAAGCTGATCCGTGGTTGAGGCTATTGGCGTAATCGAGATTGGACAGAACAACGGAGATGGTAGCTTGGACCTTGTCTGGAAAACCCAAATGGGGGAAGATTTGTCGCAGAGTTTTTATAGTAACAAAGCTTGATCTTACTAGTTTGTCCACTTGGGCATTCATCGATATCTTCGAGTCCATGGTCATTCTGAGGTTTCTCACTTCCTTCGATACTTTAGGCGGTGATACCAGTTCATCAGGCCAGGCGGCAAGCGGGTCACAATGTTTCCAATCGCCACATGTGAGTATTTCCGTTTTGGAAGCATTCAATTTGAGATGGCTCCAAGTCATCCATTGATCCACGGCTCTCAGACAACGGAACATTGGCAAGTTTCCAATGTCTTTGGGGCATTCCATATGAAGGAGTATTTGTGTCATCTGCATTGTTATAGCACGTGAGGTGAAATTGATTGATCAGTACCGGTAATGACTTCATGTAGATGTTGGAAAGCATGGGCGAGATGATAGAGCCTTGAGGGACCCTTGCTTTTGTGGAGTACGGTTTGGACAAGAAAGGTGGGGTATGAATGACATTAGTTCTGGTTCGAAGGTAGGACGCGATCCAGTCTAGAGCAGTCCCCTCTATGCCGGCTTCGTAGAGTCTTTGTATCAGAGTGTCATGGTCAACCGTGTCAAAGGCAGCCAAGAGGAGTACCACGGAGACCACCAGCCTCTGAAAACATTATGCTCTGATCTAGCTGATCAGAAGACATGCTTGAGTTGCAGCTTGTGGTTGGAAATGGCAAGACCTCAATATTATATTGGTCAGGTCTGGCGTGAACAAAAGGTGGCAACCCAGGGGTAAATATGGTGCAGAAGCTCTGATCCCACGAAGGAGTGTGAGCTAAGTGTACACATGCCCTTACCACGTTATATAGCATGGAGTAGCAAGCAAGCTCGGTCTGGCCTATAGGGTCATTCAGGCACTGCCCGACAGGCTGGTCTGACAGGTAGTGTGGGGCCGTTTTGTGGCTGGCTGTGGGCCTGTTTTATGGTCTTCTGGGCCAGATTTTACTGTTGATTGCCCTGATATTAAAACAAACATAGCCTGCAGCAAGCTCAAATCCATGCAGTCTTTCATACCTTTCAAAACACTTATACAGTGTGTCTTTACAACTTCAAAACTGCTCCAATTAGTTCATTAGTGTCCGTTTTTTAGCTTTCTAATACACTAACGGGGGCCACTTTTATTTTGGTGCCCAGGCCTATTTTCTGTCCCAGCCTAACCCTGGTAACCAGGCAAAACCTAGCTACATGACCACGAATAGGTTAGGTTTTGCAAGGACCTCCTGCCACACGAGGTAGATAGTTGAGTGTGCAAGAGCTCCTGCCACGAAGGAGTACAGGGTGAGTGCGCACTGGCTTCTTCAGTAAGTATACACTAAGTGTGCAAGAGATCCTGCCATGTGAGGAAGCATAAGTTAGTGGGCACATCTCCTGCCATCTTACGGACCATGGGGTAAGAGCACTGCAGCTCCTGACATATTATGGAGCGCAGAAGTGTGCAAGGATACCTGACACATAAAGGAACCTAAGGAGAGTATGCAAAGGCTCCTGCAACAGGGAGGATCTGAGGTTACAGATGGAAGGGATATTGATGCACAAGGGAACATTAGGTGAGTCGCCATCAGCTTCTGCCATGAGGGAGCACAGGGCTAGTGCTAGGCTGCTCCTGTGACCAAACAGCATAAATTGAGTGTACACGCTCCTACCATATTCTGTAGTAGGATAAGTATGCAAGAGCCCTTCGCCTATGAGGTAGCAGTACAGGGTAATGGTGCAAGAGGCCCGCCACATAATTATATAATGGGGTATAGGGTAAGGGTTTCTGTCACATACGGAACCATATAGAGTGAATAGACAAGGGAGTATCGTGTGAGTATGCTAGTGATCCAGCTACAAGATAGAGCATGGGGTTATAATTGCAAATGGACTAGATACATGGCTGATCATGGGGTGAATGTGCAGTGACTCCTGCTACATGGTAAGTGTGCAAGTGAACCAAATGCTTTTGAGGGGATAGAGTGATTGTGCAGGCGTACCTGATATGCAAAGATGCACTGGGTGAATGCGCAGGATGAGTACAGGTGCATAATCCTGCTAGTTAGATGTTAAGGGTTTCCTCTGCACCCATAGAGAAACTATGATGTTGAGTTTCTGCAAAAATAACCGTACAATATCCACTTTGTATATATAGTCACTTATATCCTTGTACACACGCCTGAATCAAGATCAGGGAGAATTTTGAAAATGTCTTAGTCCATCAGCTTCCAAGCAATGTTGCTTTTTTCTGATTTTCTGAAAACCTCTTTCAGTTCCCTGACACAATCAAGGAAACATTGAACTTTTCCTATCTGTACTCCCATTTCCTAAATGATCTTACTTCAATAAGGAGCTTAGAGAAATAGTTAATCTGCATATTTCAATGTACAAAAAAAACTTGCCTTGTGACTCAGCGAACGGAACACAAGAGGCATGGGGAAGAAGAAAACAAAACCCACAAATGTCCTTTCATGATCACCCCCATACATTTAGCAGCCTCTTCAGCAGGACTGTCCTAAAAATTCAGACTCACTCCCCTGCCCATCGCACCACCAGGCACTAGCCTTTTAAGCACCATCTCTTTCTTACTCTGTCATATTTTCCATCACTGTTGGATCTGGACTATGAGAGGTAGTTTCTGGATATGATTTTCCCTAGGCCTGGCATGACAAGTACCTGTAGAATGAATGCTCATCACGTACTTTGACAGAACCAGTATTGCCTCGGATAGATCCCATGTGGAGGCACAGATCTTCTGAAGAAGATAGAGCACTCACTAGCTCCAAGTGGCACCTGCCAGCTAATCATGGTGCGCATGAGCACTTAAAATGCATGCTGAATGGTCTTCTCCAGAGCACTTTATCCGCTATCATTCAGGAGCCATTTATTATCACTGCGTAAATGTGTATGGGAAGTACTGCACATGTGTAGATTCACTGCATGTCTAGGTCACATCAACATTTGCATGGACCTGGTTGCTAACTTCTTTAAGCGTGCATGCTGCGTACTAAGGAAGCGACAAAACGGCCACTGTCAGTTCCTTGCTATTAAAGAATGAAAAATTGGAAGCTGCTGTTCCATCTGACTCTAGACAGAAGCCTTCCTCTAAGATCAATAAATGAGCAAGGAGCCCAACTCCTTAAGGTGTTGGGGGCCGGTATCCTTGAGATGTCTGGGAGATAAAAATGCTGAATTACTGATTGTATTTCCTTAGAAACGCAGAATGCCCAAATGGTGACATAGTTGAAGCTAGTGAGCTGCTAAGCAAGTTAAGCATCTTATGCTGATTTCTGTGTAATCTGCAAGTAACAGCCTTTTCATGGCCTGCTCAGCCCTGTATTGTTCAGAACTCTATAAAATGAGTACTATTCTATTGGATGAAAGCCATACCAGTTACAGGACTACATAATGGCAAAACTGTAGTAGCAAGAGCTTTATCACAAACAAATGATTTTTATTCTGAACAAGAATAAATCTAATAACACTGCGGTTATTTTTATTATTAGTAATAGCATTTGAGACGCGAACCCGGCAGTGTCGAATCGAAATAAATGGCCTTGGCCAGTTTGCTAAAGGCCCTGACATCTCTGAAATAGATACCTTTAAAATCAAAGGTCATGACGTCCTTTCTGCAGCGACCCTCTCAGCACGAACAGGAGTCCATGACATGAAATCATCAGAACCAAAGGAGGGCACAGCTGCAGCATTGAAACGGGGCATGATGCCTGCCTCTCTCGTGATATAGTGCTTATAACGGATTTCACCAGAGATTAGTGGTACGGCCACAAGAGTGTATACGTTTCGGCTGCTCGCTGAGCGACTGAGCTCCAAGCACACTTTTTAAAAGAAGTAACTCAGCAGTTCTGCCAGTGTCACAAGCACAATCAGTAATGGTGTCCCCTTTGAGGAGTCATGTACTAATGAACCCTGAGGCTTTTCCTAAGAAAGGTATGGCACAACTTCTATCTTCTCAGTAGGACCCTCAGAAGATGCACTCACAGACTTATCATGCTAGTGACCCACCAACAGATAATGCTATATACCATCTCATAAAGTCCTCAGATGCAAAATGAGCCTTACTCTTCACAGGCCAGAATCGCCAACTACTGTTTCTCTAAAGTTTAGGGTCCAGGGGGTGTCTGGCTATTTTTTGTCTTGTCAGACACCCTTATCAGCACAACTGAGTCATGTAATGTGACAACTCATGACCAAGGCCCTGCATGCTAACCATGGTAGCTTCTCTCGTATTGGGGTAGCCAGGAGAGGCTGTTGCTGTTATATTCATCTCCATCATGGACAGACAGGGTTGAAGAGACACCCAGTGGCCAATTCATACTTTACTCACTGCGAGAAGTGCTTGGCATCTATCTGGCCGTGCATCTGATCATCAGCTGTGACTTAATGGCACCCTTTAGTCTTCTCTTAGCACAACCGCCCTGTCCAGCATCAGCACCACAATACCAAAATAGCATTGTTTGCAGTGTACTCTCCGCCTCTCTTTATTACAATTCTCATTGCTGCGGTAATGCTGGATGCAATTGCATGTAACTTTAGTAATTCAACCCTATCCGGCCTGATACAATGGCAGCTGGCAAATCCTACCCACTCTATGTAAGCCCATAGTTCTTATTGTAGATATTACCAAACTTCGCCCACAACATCTCCTCATACTTAGACGGTGTCCATGTTACAACCGGTACCATTTGAGTGACCCACACATATTGCGAAGATGATTCCTGTAACTCGCACTTAGAAACAGGGCTGTATCAGGATGAAGTGAGACCTGTGGTAACTAGACATAGCTATTAGAGTTGTTTGAGGTAACAATGAAGTTATGAGGGCGTTTTAAGTTAACTTCTCAGCCTTAGTGAATGCTTTGTTTGTCCCCAGGAGTCGGAGAGGCTGGAGCTCATGAACTCGGAGCTGAAGGCGCAAATCGAGGGGCTGAAGCTGGAGCGGCAGCAGCTCATGGTGATGTTGAACCTGCACCGGCCCACCTGCATTGTGCGGACTGACAGCATCACCACCCCTGAAGCCGAAGCCAACCCTCCCTTAGAAGCCCAGAAGTGACTGGAATCTGGAGGGCGGTGGGTGCGGGGGAGGGGGGGGGCTCCATGTTCTGCACCTCATGCAACATCTTGCAGTCAGGATGCTTGAGGACTCCTCCTGGACTTTAAGAACAAACGTGGGCCTAGATTGACATGGCGGGGAATGAAGGGAATGAACAATGTGAGCTGAACTGAAGGAAGTTAGGGGAGGGGTGAAGAGCACTATTTTTTCTGTGTAAAGTCTCCTGGATGAAAGAGGTCTCATGCACAACCCCAGTGGTGTTGCAAGGCACTTGCCTTGAGCTGTACCTGTAAGTATTCATCAGTCCCTGGGATGTAACCTGTTGCAGTTTTACCCATCACTAGTGATATTCAGTCACTCATCACAAGACGCTCTGAACACTTCAGCCGCCCATCCGCTCACAGTCACATGCTCTACTCCATTCCTACTCCTTCAGTCACTAGACTTTATATGATCCTAGCTCTCCTGCTCTGCACCATCACAAGCTGATCCCTGCAGCCCTGCTCCTCTGTGGTACTTACAATGGTTCATGATAAGCCAGGTCTGGTGCTTGAGTGGACTAAGGCATCCACTGCAGGGATCTGTGTTTGACCACATGGTTACAGGTTCAAATCCTTGTGGGTCCACTCAGCCTTTCATCCTTATGAGGTTGATTAAAGGAGCACCATTGAGTTGGGTAACTATAACATGTTGTTCACTGCCACAATACCCTGTCGGTGACTGTGCGCTTTACAAGTAGCCATTGTTGTGTTAAACATCCATTTCTTTCTTGCAGTCTTTAGCTCCATCCCTCATTTCCTGTATGCCGTAGACTACACTCTCTGCTAATTCCAGAAGTCCACTCCTGGCATAGGCACTCCACTCTGGAGCGTACCAGACAGCCCTCCTTTCCCAACCCTTCATGCCACTCTAAGCCATGCACTTTTATTTTCACAACGTCACTTCAATCCTGACATGTGCAATCCACTTGCAACGCTCCAACCATGGCCACATCTTATCTCACTCTTGATTCACTGACTGTATCCCTGAGTCACCATTCTCTGCTTCTAATGCCTACACTCCACTACTGCCTCAAACCACACACTTCACTCCTCACCTACCAGTGCCCCCTTAACCCCACACTCCAGGCCTGACCTCTTTGGGAGCTGCTGCTTGACTCCTCCCCCTTCAGTACTCCACTCCTGAACCCTCCATCCTCACACTGCACTCTTGAAACAGTCAAGAGAGTAATCTTCAGTTGGAAGTTCCCCTGCTGTGGCAAGAAGGTGTGCTGGCACGGCTTCTCCTGCTCTGGGGAACTTTCCCAACTGCCCTTGTAACCATTTTAGTATTGTTATTTTTTATATACATATCTATATTTTTTACCAAATGTTTTTATACAGCAATTTTATATATATGAAATGATTTATGTAATCACTAGACGTGATATATTGTATGTATTGCTGAAGGGTACAAATGAATATGCTGCAGTAAAAATCCTATTGTATGTAAGTGTTAAGACTTTGGGCTTATGGGGTGGTGTAATCAGTGGAAGAGCTGCAGAAATTTGGGTTGCAACCAACTTGGAATCATTTAAACATTTAGGATGGCATAAGTGTGGATGGTTGGTATGCACTTGAGAAATGTTTATGCTAATAACGTGGCATCCTTGTGGTGCAAAAGCAGTGTTTGAAGCGGAAATCTGAGTAACTGTAGCTGGGAACTTGAGGTACGAACAACAGTGAGTTGGGGACATGGTAGAGGCACCAGGGGCAGCCCTGGCCTTTCAAAACCGACCTCCGAGGGCTGCAGCACACCGGGGAAGATGGCAGCTGGAACAAAAGGTATGTCTGGCCTGGTTCCGAGGTCTATTCATTCAGTGAAGGCATCGTGACTGACATCCAATGCCTAAGTCTACGTATTTTAGCTTCTGAATTGAAAAGCCAGAGTGAGGTTGTGATGCTGGTGTCTGATGTGTAGGATGGCCAGTGTGGCAGAGGTTGGAAAGCGCAGTCGCTGGTGTTGGCTGGAATATGCCACACTTCTAGCCAGCACTGTTTTAAATTAGGGCATAACCAGAGTAGGTCACATCTCGGGGTCCATCATCTCCAGCATAGTTTGTCAGGGATGAGCTTTGCGATGTGCAGAAACATAAAACCTGGCTGGAGGTGGGCATTTCTGTCCATTGCATTTTAAAAGTGACATATTGTGCAGGAGCTGACAGCTTTTATCAAGTTTGCACTGCAGGACGACATATGAAAGCCCTGACATGGTAAGTCACCAGACAACTGATCGAACTGTCCTTGAGAGAGGAGGTGAATCAAGACTATCCACTGGTTACTGCAGGCCATACGGTAGGAAAAATATAACTTAACTGGAACATCACTAGCCTGAATGTATGGAAACTAGTAATGTAGGGTAAGGATCTGTGTGAGGAGATAGAGAGATACGGCTCAGTTTGGATGAACAATTCATTTCACATCACGTGATCTCCTAACAACGAGCAAATAGTTTTGCAGCGTGAATCTTTCTGGATTCACTATGCTGTGCATTATTCCGCCATATCGTGGTTGGGTCCGGATTCGTAGTCTTTTCTTTGTTTTTGTGTTTTTTTTTGTTGTTGTTGGCCCAGGTGGGCGGCGACGCCCCACCATTTGGTGTCTTCGGTGACGTCGTCGCGCTTCCGGCGGAAGCTCCCACCCTTGGTAGCCATCTTCAGATTCTTTTTTCCGCCGTGGGGTCTGGATCGTTGCCGAGAAGTTCCAGAAATTTTGGACGAAGAATCTCGAAAAGTCGAAATATCACCACAGAGGATGGATTCCTGAGACACCGGACGACGACACAAGTACCGGAGACAACAAGAAGGACGACGAGGTAGAAGGTCCACGACCGAAATCTCGACGCCTACAGAGAATGCGCTCACAGGGGGCTCCCTGAGCGCGGTTATGGACAAGACTCCGTTCAAGTTTTGCAAAAACTGCCACCACAAATACGCCCAAAAAGACCAGCACCCAGTCTGCAACCTCTGCTTGCCGCTCGACCACATCAGCGAAGACTGCAACGCGTGCTCGGCGTTCACCCCGAAGACCCTCCGGGTGGGAGAGAGAGACAGAGAAGGGCGAACTACAACATGCAGGGCCAGGGACCAGCACCATCGCTCCGAGACCTGGGCCTCTCGAGCGGAGAGGAAGACAACATCGCAGAGGGACCGGAGGACTGCGCTGTCGTCGAGGTCCATAAGAAAACGTCGAAGGAGGTAAGGGAGTCGCCGACCCCAAAGCACCAAAGCGACGCTCGAAAGAGTGAAGCCAGAACACCGAGCGACACTCTTAGAAGTGTAGCAAAGTCCTCAAAGGGAGCGTTGCCGCCGAAACCCTCGACGAAAGCAACAGCATCCAAGGACAAGCAGCCGAGCGGATCCTTTGACAAGGACTCACAATCGGCGAAAGCCTCCGAAAAAACAAAGGCGTCGAAGGTCACCTCCGAAAAGGAAGCCTCGGCACCGAGAAAGGAAGGCCCGGCGTCTGTTTCGACGACCGCGACCGCAAAGAGAAGCGCTGCACCACTCGACGCCGAAAAGGCCCACGAGATGGCGAAAAAGAAGAGGAGGCTCGAGGCAGAGATGGCGAGCATCCTGCAACGGAAAAAAGACTTCGACGAGAAGATGAAGCAATACGCTATTCCATCGAAGCCAGCCCACGAGGCACTCGAGGAGTTCGAAGCCGAATACATCGAGCCCCCGAGAACACCCGAACCACTCGAAGACCAGGACGAAGAAGACTACTACTTCGAAGGCGAAGAAGAGATGCAGTCTTACCGGGACTCGGGGTCCTCGGAGGTACAAGACATAGACTGGCAAGACCTCGACGCAGAGTCACCAGAAGAAGGGGTAGACTCTTATCCCTCGAGGCCTTCGCCGCCAGACGACATCGGAGTCTACAATGAGGTCGTCCAGAAGGCTGCAAAGACATATGGGGTCGAAATGCAGGAGGAAAAAACAAAGGCAGGTTTCCTCTTCGAAACCCTGCTCCCTCAACAAACAAGGAGCCAATTCCTACCCATGTTGCCTGGCGTCCTCGACCAGGGAAGGGAGGCCTTCAGGGAACCGGCAGTCTGCAAGGCGGTTACACCTAGAAGCGAGAAGAAATATAAACATTCCACAAAAGACCCGGCGTACATCCAAGGGTCAGTACCAGCAGACTCCATTATCGCTGCAACGGCCAGAAAAAGGGCCGTTGTGCCCACCAACACAGGCCCACCTCCAGACAAGGAGAGCAAGCGAATAGACCTCACAGGACGAAAGGTGGAGAGGAACGCAGCCATACACTGGCGTATCGCCAACTCCAACGCCCTCATCAGCAGGCATGCATACCAGCATTGGGCAGAAATGAGTCAGCTCATTAAACACCTGCCAGAAGAACACCAACAAAGGGCTAATTACCTAGCGGAGGAAGGCAAGGCCATCGCTAACACTTGCCTAAAGTCAGCCTTGGACGCAGCAGAGAACTCCAGCAGGCAAATGATGATAGGGGTACCTGAGAGGAGACCCGCATGGCTCAGGATCTCCGGCTTCAAGCCAGAAGTACAGAGCAACATCATCAACACACCTTTCGACGGTGAGAAACTGTTTGGAGAAACAGTCGACAACAAGCTAACTCAACTGAAGACGGACAACGAAACTGCAAGGTCCATGGGAGCGCTGCAGTTCAGGGGAATGAGAAGAGGAAACCCCTCAAGGCGACCCAGTGGTAGAGGGGGCAATGCACCCACCACTTCACACCAATCCCCCAGCAAGGATACCAGGGGAACAACCAGGACCAAAACCTTCAGGGACAACAGCAGCAGAATTGGCAGTACCAACCCAGAGGACGGTCCTTTCGAGGGCGCGGGTACGGACGGGGACAGGCCCGAAGAGGGGGCCAGCAGCCCACCTCAAAGTGACTCCAGACACAAACCAGACCCTCCCCAGTTAACACCAAGGGAGAGGAGAAGTCCACAGAAGGACAAAATAAGGAACACACACAGACAACAAATAACCACCGAGCATACAACCCCGGTGGGAGGAAGAATAGGAAAATTCCTCACACAATGGAGGGAAATTACCACGGACAAGTGGATACTAAACATCATACAGCACGGGTACTGCATAGACCTCCAAAAACACCCGCCGGGGAAAAAACCAAGACACCGGACAATCCCCGCAAGGGAACTCTCCCTCCTCCGTCTAGAAGCAGAGGAGCTGCTACAAAAAAGAGCAATAGAACTAGTTCCAATAAACGAAAGGAACAAGGGAGTATACTCAACGTACTTCCTTGTGCCAAAGGTAGACGAAACACTAAGACCAATACTGGACCTCAGATTCCTGAACAAGTTTGTAAGAACTCAAAAATTCAAAATGACTTCACTTCAGGAAGTAATACCCCAAATCCAAAAAGGGGATTACATGGCGACCTTAGACTTGAAAGATGCATACCTGCACATACCCGTCAACCACAGACACAAACATCTATTAAGATTCGTGATAGGCCACGACCACTACCAGTTCACAGTGCTAGCCTTCGGACTAAAGTCCGCACCAAGGGTGTTCACAAAATGCCTAGCAGCAGCTGCAGCGCACCTAAGGAGAATGGGCATACATGTATACCCCTACCTCGACGACTGGCTTGTGAAAGCAGGATCATACAGACTCTGCAAGGATCACATCAAACAAGTCATACAAACACTGTCCACACTAGGTTTCTCAATACATTGGGAGAAATCGTCAACAGAACCTCAGCAGATCAAAATATTCTTAGGGGCACAAATAGACAGCACACAGTCCAAGGTGTTCCCCAGCGACAAGAGAACTATAGCGCTCCTGAGGGAAACACGTCATTACCGCAAGGGGCAAGTTCTGACAGTGAGGACGGTGAGCAGACTAATGGGAATGATGGCATTATGCATTCACCTTGTCCCACATATCAGACTGCACATGAGACCGTTCCAAGAATGGATACAGCAGCAGTGGTCACAAGCGACAGGGAGTTGGGAAGATCTAGTGGTTGTCACACACGCAGTGCAGCAAGAAATAGCGTGGTGGAAGGAAGAGAACATATTACAGGGGAAGCCATTCACACAGCCAACTTCAACAGTGACCATCACAACAGACGCCTCACAGCAGGGCTGGGGCGCACACATGGACAAACTCCGGGTCAGGGGGCTGTGGTCACAACAAGATGCAGTGAAACACATCAACTTCCTAGAACTAAAAACTGTGTTCCTAGCCTTAAAAGCCTTTCAGAAGCAGCTTTACGGGCAGCGAGTGCTGATACAAACAGACAACACAACAACCATGTTCTACATCAACAAACAAGGTGGAACACAGTCAGCACCGCTATCAAGCCTGGCACAAGAGATCTGGAGATGGGCCATCCCTCTAAGGATAGACCTGCTGGCAATACACCTTCCAGGAATAGACAATGTAGAAGCAGACCGACTCAGCAGGCAGACGTCTGCATCCCACGAATGGGAACTCAACCAGCAGGAGGTGCAGCGGCTGTTCCAAAAGTGGGGAACACCACGGATAGACCTGTTTGCAACACTCCAGAATGCAAAATGCCAACATTACGCATCCAGACAACCGGACCAAAGGTCCCTAGGGAATGCGCTATGGATAAGTTGGTCGAACGAATTTGCATACGCTTTTCCCCCGATACCACTGTTACACAAGGTACTCAGCAAATGCAGGAGCAGCAGCAGCATGACACTCATACTGGAGGTAAGAAACAGAGATGGGGAATAAGAAACTGTGACACGGGCAGTGGGGAGTGAATAAGAAACCGGGACGGGATGGTTGGATGGCGGGAATAAGAAACGGACAGGACGACGGGTGGGAGAAAATAAGAAACAGGGACGGGAGGGAATAAGAAACAGCAGAAAGCCTGTAAACGGGAACATGCATTGAGCAAGCGATCTGCGTCAATTCTGTCGCAACACTCACTGCGCTGCATTCTCGACCTACAAATGAATCAACTAATTACCAGCAAGTTTGATAAAGGAGCAGGTAGATTTGGATGCACATCGATGAGGCGCGTACACCTAACACTTAAGTAGCGCTTACGTTTGTCATTTAACAAGACAATTATGCTACACTAAATTAGATAAAAGAACATATTGCTTTCTATGATCTTTGGTCGAACGAGAATACTTTGCAACCACTTCACAAACTTGGGGTTCAACCAGCAGATGCACTGCAGACACCTTCGAAAGATTAAGCCAGAAAGACACTGCACGCAACAACCGCTCCTCGTACAACTGAGGACTAGAGCAAGAACTCTGAGGGAACCGGAAACAACTTGCTCCCAGAAAACAAACACCGACGATGGGCACATCACACCTGAGTGTCCTATGAGACAAAAGGCAGGAATGTTTACCTACATCAGACATGACTGCCAAAAGGAATGCAATAAGCTAAAGTCGTTGTCTAGCATTTCAGATGTCTATAACCATTCATCAGCTAATGAAAAGCCTGAATTCAAAGTCGGGTGCGTGAAATTTTTTCAAATGAGAAGTTTCAACATGAGGTGATAATACCCAAGAAATTACAAATTTATTAGCTGCATAAAAAAACAAAAGCTTTAATGTATTGCATGTTTTTAATGCTGCTGAAACCCGAGCAGTACTCTACATAAACAGCATGTTGCTTCCCTTGTGCCCCCTCTAGTTGTTGAACCTTTTAAACGGCAGGAGAGAAGAAACATGGATGGGAGGGTGGCTGTGAAGAGAGCAGAAACGGAGGAGGTGGGGATAAGTTTAAAAACCCAGAGAGATTTAACGCGCTGACCATGTCTAACTGCCTCATAGTGCAATGTGTGGTCGGCATTATACCGTAAGCATTCAGGGGCTTATTTATGAGCCGTTGTGCCGTCGGTGCGTCACGTTGCGTGACGCACCGACGGCACAACCTTCTGCGTGAAATTTACAAGCACACATAAAGCCACCCTGCGTGGCTTTACGTGTGCTCGTAAATATTGCCCCATTTCACGCAATACTTTGCGTGTTAGGGGCATGACATGGGTGTTGCTGCTGGTGTTACCACGCAACACCCATGTCCACTGATGCATTTCCAGATTTACGATTGCTCGTAAATCTGGAAATGCATCAGGATGCTGTAGCGAGGCGCAACGATGAGAAATGTTTTCATTTGTCCTCGTTTTTTCCTTTTTCAATGCGTGCTGCATTCTACAGCACGCATTGGAGGAAATCACCTCAGTGATTGTTTTTGTGCAGGAAGGGGCACCTTCCTGCACAAAAACAATCTCCCCATGATGCAGGCATCCTTGCACCATGGTGCAATGGTGCCTGCGGCGGTGCATGGCAGCAGTTTGTGTGCCAGCGCAGGGAAAGGCACAGAGATGCGACATGTTGCTGTAAATATGTTGCATCACTGTGCCTCGAAACTAACACAGCGTGGCGCAGCAAAAAAACTTATGGCACCGCGCTGCGTTAGTTTCCCATAAATAAGCCTCTAAATGTTGCCAGCCCAATGGAAAACGGGCAACAATGCAGGAGTTGGTAGCAGAAAATGACTTGGGGAGGGGGGTAAGGGAAGCAGTCAACAACAAGCAAGCAATAAGAATCCAGGTGGTGCCAAAGAACGAAATAGTGCCTGTATCAAAGTGCGAGCTGCGGACGGGCACTAAGTAAGTTTAATTAATTGGTGCTTCATCCATGCTCCACCGAAGGAATGTGGCTGTCCGCGGCCCCCACAGGGGGCCACCTCAGCAGGGCGGCCCTTTAGTGCCATCTTGGCACCACCCACCCGCTCTAGTGTCCAGAGGGGTCTGCGATCCCTCAGCTGGGCGCCTCCGTGACGTCCTTCCTGTGCGCCGGGGAGGGTGGGAGGGCTTATATGCCTCCCCTGCCCCTCCTGGCGGTCTCTTTGCCCAGCCACGCCGTCTCGTCCGGACACGTCGTCTGCCGGTCTTCGTCGTCCTGACCACCTCGAGCTGTACACCGCGGTGAGTGACTAGGCAAGCCCCGTCCCCCCCCCATTTGCATTGTTGGTGGACTGGATCAGCTCATGCTGGTCGATGTCCCGCCGGGGGGGCCACAGCTCCCGAGGATCGAGGTCAGTTGCACCCTGCCCTGACCGGGCTTGGCGGTGCTGATCAGCGAGGGTTAGAGCCGGACTGGTCGATGCCCCTCTCCGACGGGGCGCTATGACTGAGAGTGCCCGCGAAGTTTGGTCAAGCGGGCCCAGGGTGCCCATGGGTGCACCCGGGGGGACGTGGGTGGCTGGACGCTACTGGGGGGGGCAGGAGGAGGTCGGGCCTTTAGGTCTCGTGGCTAGCCTGCTGCTGACCTCCCTCCTGGGAAGAGCACTGGCGTGAGTTCGCCGCCTGCATGCAGCCCTAGCGGGGCTTGAAGCGCGCGCGTTTCCGCTGCCTCATCTGCTCCTTTGTCCCGGGGCTTGGGCCGTGGCTCACACAGCCGGGTTCACCCGCTGGTGGGCCCGGTTTAGCGGCCAGGGTGTCCGTGCACTTTGCTCTGGCGGGGCCAGGGTGCCCGGGTAGACTTGCTCAGGCGGTGCGGGGCTCTGCTCATCCACGGGGGTGCACCCGGGGAGATGGGCTGACTGGCCGATACTGTGTGGGGGCAAGTATGTAGGGCTTCGCTGCCTTGGGCAAACCTCCCTCCTGGGATCGACGCCTCCAGGCAGCCCGTGCGGGGCCCGCTGCCTCAGTTGTTCCTTGGTGCCAGGGGCCTGGGCCGTGTGGTATGATCGACGCACGCAGGCAGCCCTAGCGGGGCCCACTGCCTCAGTTGTTCCGTTGTGCCAGGGGCCTGGGCCGGTGTGATTTCGCCTGGTTGACCCGTTCGGGCGCGCGGCCTGCTGCTCAGAGTGGGCCCGGGCAGCATGCACGGGGGTGGGGTGATGTGCGCAGGTGAGCACCCGCAACTGTTGCGCGGCCCAGCACGACCTTTCCCCTCACATAAGGGTGATGGCCCGGTGGTACGGGCTCCCGCCCTGCTTGCCCTCGGCTCCGCTCGTCGTGGCGCCCCGCCCAGGGGCAGCACATGGGGCTCAGGCAGCAAGGATGCGCCGAGGCGTGCAGGAGGGGGTGGGGCGCGGGCGAGCACATCCCCCCCCGCCCCCGCAGGCAGTGATGTATGCAAGCGTACCGGGACTGCCTGCTCCCCGTTCGAGGTGGCTCCATGTGCACGAACGCCCCCCCCAATTTCATTTTCGGAGTTCGACGCACTTTTACCAGTGCCTCTCCTTCCGCTCCATTCCCCGCACAGCGATAGATGCAGAATGCTTAGGGTGTGGCCAGAGGGCCGATTTTTTGCAAGGATCCAGGGCCAAGCCTCGGGGTCGCGCACACAGCACGCCAACAGAGCGCATGTATATGCTCAACTGGTTCACGGCCGCGCTTCGCCATCTCAGGCAGGGCAATGTCCTCAAATGTAAAAAGGAAACTTATTAGGTCTAATTGTGAGGTGGGCCCGCGGCGTGCCTGGGGCTTCACCTGGGGTGGCGTGTTGGACATCACGCCCACACCACGTGGTAGGCTGCCACAACAGGTTCATGCGACAGTTTTCAGTGTACTTTGCAATGGGAGGCTGGCCCGGCAGGGTTATAACACTTTGTCAATGTCTCCCCAAGGTACGGATATATCGCTCAAGCCACAACAAGTACGACGGACAGAGGCCACCGGGCCGCGCACGCGTGGAAGCAGTGAGTTTGGGGGGATTGGGACAGCTGAGGCTGAAGGGGCAGGTCAGGGGTTGGAGTGGTACAAAGCAACAATGAATGCACGTGCTAACCGTTATTCTTGCAGGATGTTGGTTTGACGTGTTGTCACCCCACCCCCCCACGTCCGAAACGCGACGACCGCCTCCCCCTCCGAGCCATCCCACCCCCCGCGAACGTCCAAGAGCCGGGTGCCAGGAACGTTAAGTGCACTACGGCCACACTTGTCCACGCTGCCAGGGGCACCACGTACCACCGCTGCGCCGACTCCCCCGTCTCCGACCGTCCACCCATCGACCAACCAAGAGCTAGGGCCAGGAGTCTATAAGGAAGTAAGTACTGGGGCACCAGAGGGTTGGACACGCGCCGGGGACTGGGAACAGGGGGCCCCCTGTGGCTCGGCATTTGGGCCGCATTCATCGGGCATGGGTGGGGCATGTTCTCACGATTTTCTCTCCCCCTCCCCCAGGGCACACCAGGCAGTTGTCCAGACATCCGGGCCATGGACAGCCAGGGAACTCCCGCCCCGCTGTTTTCACAGATCAGCTGTGTGGACGAGTCGCAGCCCAGCACGTCGCAGGATGCACTATGGGAGAATTTCATGGCCATGGCCAAGGCTAAGGGACCGGAATGGGCACAGGGATTCCTCGACGCACGAGGACCAGAGGATTCGGGGTTGGGGGCAGACATCCCGCCAGTGACACAGGCAGGACCCGTGGAGCATGGACTTACCAGATCTAAGCGGGTGCGCAAGCCCACCAACAAGGACTTTCCTATGGACGCCCCCAGCAAAAACCAGGGGAGCAAGCACACCGCGAGAGCTGGAACCCACTGAGGTACCGGCGGCCGTACCGAACACCACTGCAGCAGGCAGCGAGAACTTTGATAAAATGGGTAAGGCGATGGACAATATGCTGTCCATTTTGGGGGTATTCCAGAAGCGCCTAGACGCCATGTCATCCCCGCCCCCGCTCCCCCTGCAGCTCCCGCGGCCTCGGGAGCACCATCAGTACTGCAAGTATGGGGCAGCCGGCCGACTTGCTTGTGTACAGCCGCAAGGGAATTGGGGCCCGGGGCCTCTACGAGTACAGGGCATGGGGCCGACGCAGCGTCCGCCTCGGTCCTGGCAGCACCAGCCACTTCTGCCCCCATCCCAAGGGGCAACACACCGGCCACACCACCAGCAGATGCTATTCAGGCGGCAGCGCCAGTTTCCCCGCCGTCCGTGCCAGGTTCACAGCCGTCCAGCGGCCTGGGGCTGTCCCGCCCACCGCAGCCCAGCCCCTGATTCCCCCCAGCCACCAGCTGTGCCGGCCCCCGGCCACCCGTCACGGTGGCTCCCCTGGCCTCGGGCCGTTGCTCACTGTCTTGGCAAGTACCCCTGGCGGCCAAAGAAGGTATCTGGAGGCGGGAATTCATTGATATCCTGACCTTACTCATGCACGGGGCAGCGGGGGCGGACACTAGGAAAATGGGAGGTAAGGAGGAGGAGAAAAAGGTGAGGTACCAACGTTGGCCAGAGAAAACCATTGAGAACTGGGTCGAGGCATTCACCATACTGTCGGCTGTGATTATGGAAAAGTATCCAGAGCAGGGGGAGGCGTTAATGCAATACTCCCACACCATTCAGCAGGAGGCGAAAGTGACAGGAGGGGTCGGGTGGTTCCATTACGACCAAGATTTCCGCAAGCGGATGGCCATATGCCCTGAGTTGGGGTGGGATCAAAAGAGATCCAGCTTTGGGTACAACATATGTGCAAATTCACAGCGGAACACAAAGAAGGGGCAGGCAAGAATCAGAAGGAAGGTGGCAATGAGAAAGGGACCAATAAGAACGGTAATCGCCCCGTCAAACAGCTTTTTCGAGGGAGCCAAAGTAAGGGAAGAAGTCAAGGGAGCAGGAAATCCAATTCTGGAACATGCAGGCTGTACAATGCCGGGTCCTGCTCCTGGGGCAAGGCCTGCAAGTTCGCCCACAGTTGCAGCAAGTGCGGGGCCTTTCACCCGGCCGTGTCATGCACCATCAAGTCAGAAGGCCCCCCGCCCCACAAGGGCAGACAAGATAGCTAGTGATGCAGAGTTTACAGACCCACCCGAGGCCTCTCGCCCCCCCCACCATGGCATACCCTCCCATGCCGGCGAGCGCCATCATGCCTACCTCCAACGTCAAGGGCCCCTCACCCATCATCCTAGGCAACCTCCTCCCCCTGCTCAGGTCATATCCTAAGCACAAAGATAGATTTCTCTTAGCCAATGGTTTCAGCGAAGGGTTTAAGATTCCGTACCAGGGCCCCCTGTGTTGCAGGGACGCCGAAAATCTTAGGTCAGCAAGGGACCTGCCTGGCATAGTGAAGGAGAAGGTCCGGAAGGAACTAGCCCTAGGCAGAGTAGCGGGTCCCTTCCCCCATCCCCTTTGGAGCACTTCCTCATCTCCCCCTGGGTGTGGTCCCCAAGAAGGAGCCTGGGGCCTACCGGCTTATACACCACCTGTCCTACCCTGAGGGCGACTCCGTGAACCACTGGCTGGAAGACGGGTCCTGCTCAGTCTCTTACTGCTCCCTAGACTTGGCAATAGACATGGTTAGGAGGGCAGGGAAGGGAGCCTGGCTGGCCAAGGCCGACATAGAGTCTGCCTTCCGCCTTCTCCCGGTCCACCCTGACAGCCAGCACCTCCTGGGCTTCCGCTGGCAGGGCGAAGTATTCTATGACCGCTGCATGCCCATGGGCTGTGCCGTGTCCTGTGCGTATTTTGAGGCCTTCAGCTCTTTCCTCCAGTGGGCGCTCTCCTGGGAGTACGGCACGGAAGGGGTTACTCACTACCTGGATGACTTCCTGTTCCTAGGGCCTGTGGCAACCAAGAAGTGTAGTGAGGGATTACAGTGTTTCCAAGAGCTGGCGGGGCATCTGGGGGTTCCCTTGGCACCAGGTAAAACCGAGGGTCCGGCACAGGTTCTCACGTTTTTGGGCATCGAGCTGGACACCATAAAGGGTGAATCCAGGCTCCCGGCCAAGAAGGTGGAGGATCTGCGGCAGGATATCCAGGCGCTACTGGGCAAAGACAAGGCCTCCCTGGGCGCGGTCCAGAGTCTCTTGGGAAAACTGAATTTCGCAGCCAGAGTCATCCCGGCAGGGAGAGTATTTTCCAGAAGGCTGGCCAGGGCCACAGCCAAGGTTCACAAAAAGCACCACCTGGTGAGGTTAGGTAGCGGACTGAAAGAGGACCTAGCAATGTGGTGTGAGTTCCTACTCACTTTCAATGGGACAGTCATATGGAGAGCCCCCTGGGCAGGCAGCCCGGAGCTCCGCCTCTTCACAGACGCTTCAGGCAGGGAGGGCTTCGGGGCCATACTGGGGGAGGACTGGTGTGCACAGAAATGGCCGAATGCATGGCGGCAGCGCAAGATCACCTCCAACATAATGGTACTGGAACTGTTCCCCATCGTGATCTCCCTGCATTTGTGGCCCAAAGCGCTGGCGGACAAGAAGGTAGTTTTCTGGTCCGACAACATGGGGGTGGTACAGGCAATAAATGGCCAGACAGCGAAGTGCCCCCTGGTGCTGTGCTTATTGCGAGAACTAGTCAGGGCCGGCCTACGCTGCAACACCGAGTTCAGGGCTAGGCACATCGAAGGGGTCCAAAATGTGGCAGCTGACGCTCTCTCTCGTTTTCAGTGGCTCCGTTTCCGGGAGGCCTGGCCGCAAGCGAGAGCAGAGATGACACCCTTCCCAGCACACCTGTGGCACATCCTTCACTGGAGCAGCGGTTGAGATCACTGGGGGAACGCTCCCTGGCACCGGGGACCAGGAAGAAGTACAAGGCCCACCTCGAAACTTTCCTAAGCATCACAGAGACCTTGAGCACTGGCTCGCTTGAATTTGAACAGCAGGTTCAAGCGTTTGTTCTATGGAACTGACACAATGGCCTGTGATGCCCAATTATAAGGCTGAAAAAGAAGAGTGACGATGGAGCGAACCAATAGTAAGTAAGTGCAGGCTCCAAGCCCTTTACTGTATACAGTACCCCTCACAGCAAGAGCTCATGCACGCTGTTCAGGCGAGACCTAAAAATGACTGCCGCATATGCATAAACATGCATGGGGACCATCCTTGAATGTTTTTTTTGGTATACATTTTTTTTATCAAAGATTCGAACACACACACAGCAGTTATCTTGTAAAGATTTCCTCTTAAAGCAAAAGAAAAGTTACTCAAAGATGGAAGAGCTATTGGCTTTTCCAATACTTGCTTCTCTCGAGTGCCGTCAGAATGATAGTGTGCAAGTGAGGATGTCAACAGTCCTGTGGAAATGTAAACCTACCAGAGCACTACTGTCTGAAATATGGGAAAGCAAGCATTTGTACAACTCATCCTTAAGGCGTTAAAGAACCAAACAAAATACATGTCCCAAATCTCAAAGAGGTCAAGATCTGCATTACCTTGACCATGGCTAACAACATTGGGGGGTGGAGGGTGGCTTATGTGACTAGAACCTCGCTTTATCTCTATTTAAGCGATATCAGAGAAAAATACTTTCTAAGGCTGCCTCGGATGAACAAAATTATTCCTTTTTTTTTTTTACTACGATTGTCTTGGGTTGAACACACCCTGAAAAGTATAGAAACGCCACAATTCGTACACGTTTCGTCCTGTTACCTGGGTTAGTTACTGCTCACATACCGCCCGTTTCACAATTGATACCTTTTACGACCAGTAGAGGGGAGCATCGCCCAATAAAAGAAAGTAATGCAGCGCTTCGTTGCCTTTTTGGCTTGGTTCGCTCTATACAAATACCATATATGTTGGTTAACCAGGGCCGGCGCTAGGATGGGCAGTGTGTCAGCTGCCCAGGGCCCCGCGCTCAGTTCAAAACATGGGGCCCCGCTTCTGTCTGAAAGGCTGCACTTTCATAGTCAGCCCACCTGCTCCTTCAGGGCCCCTCCACAACGCAATCACATTGCCAATGTTAAGCGAGGTGTCTTGACCTCGCTGGTCAGGGCGTGGTAGCATTCCTGGGGCTGCAATCGTGGGGGGAGGGGAAAGACTAGGTGGGGGGAGGGGAAAGACTAGGTAGGGGACGTGACAGCAGCAAAGTGGGCTCTCAGGGACGAGGGCGGGGCAGCACCGCTGTTAAAAACCTGTGGACAAGTCTTGTCTGCCCTTTGTGTATTCCGTTTCCAGGCAACAGAAGACTCTTTTGTTTCCAAAAGGAGCCGGACATTAACAGGTAAGGACAGGTTGATGAGGGGAGGGGGTATCATCCACCTCAGACTGGCGCAGTAGAGCAGTGTTTAGCAGCGTGTCTCGCTACTGCTTCCAGGCACAGGGGAGGTGTTTCCTCATCCCCTGGGCCTGGAAGCACCGGATCAGGCTGCAAGGTTAGGTGTGGGGCCCCTAACACTGGGACATGGGCCATTATCCAGTGCTGCGAAGTCCATGGCTGCTGGGCCTCGCAGCCCTCCATCAGGCTGCAAGGTCTAGAGTGGGCCCCTTTCGCAGGGCTTTGTAGCCGTTATATAGTGCTAGGAGGCCCAGGGCAGGGGGGCCCTGTCCTTGGCCTCGCAGCTCTATACTGTTGGATAACTAGATTTTCTTACACAGACGTACTAGCATGTTTGCTTCCCAGCCCACATCACCAGTGCTAAACTTAAAGGGCTGTCTAGTAAATGCAGCTAGGTGCGGAAAACCTGTTAGTTAAGTTTCTTTTATTTTGCCAAGTTTTTGATTACTTTGCACTCAAGTTTTCTTTTGTTTTTGCTTGTGGGCGCTGTTCTCAAAAGATGAGGATTGTTTTATTGCAAAGCTACATTGTTTTTTTCTTATGTGTATTTTCTGAAATGATGTTTTAACACATAATCATGCAGTACACCCCAATGCACACCACTCCAATCCGCACTACTCCAATCCACGCTAATCCATGCCAATCCACCTCACCTCACAACACATGAATCCGCCCCACTTAATCCAATCCAATCCACCCCAGACCAATCCATACACCTCCACTCCACCACACTCCAATCTTCCCACTCTAGTCCAAAACAATCTGCCCCACTCCAATCTGCCCCACTCCAATTCAAAACAAATCTGCGCCACTCCATCCAAACAAATCTGCTCCACTCCATTCAGCTCCGCTCCATTCAGCCCCACTCCAATCTGCCTCACCCAGTCCCCCCACTCCATCCTAATTCACCCCCTCCAATCCACCACAATCCACCTGACTCCAATCCAACCCAACCCACCCCAATCCAATCCACCTCACCTCAACCCAATCCAAATCACCCCTCCCCAATCCGTCCAATTGCAATCCAATCCACCCAACTCCAATCCCAAAAAATCTGCCCCAAAACAATTTGCCCCACTTCAATCCAAAACAATTTGCCCCACTTCAATCCAAAACAATTTGCCCACTTCAATCCAAAACAATCTGCCCACTCCAATCCAAAACAATCTGCCCACTCCAATCCAAAACAATCTGCCACACTCCAATCCAAAACAATCTGCCCACTCCAATCCAAAACAATCTGCCCACTCCAATCCAAAACAATCTGCCCACTCCAATCCAAAACAATCTGCCACACTCCAATCCAAAACAATCTGCCACACTCCAATCCAAAACAATCTGCCACACTCCAATCCAAAACAATCTGCCACACTCCAATCCAAAACAATCTGCCACAATCCAAAACAATCTGCCACACTCCAATCCAAAACAATCTGCCCACTCCAATCCAAAACAATCTGCCACACTCCAATCCAAAACAATCTGCCACACTCCAATCCAAAACAATCTGCCACACTCCAATCCAAAACAATCTGCCACACTCCAATCCAAAACAATCTGCCACACTCCAATCCAAAACAATCTGCCACACTCCAATCCAAAACAATCTGCCACACTCCAATCCAAAACAATCTGCCCCACTCCAATCCAAAACAATCTGCCACACTCCAATCCAAAACAATCTGTACAACTCTAGTCTGCCACACTCCAATCCAAAGCAATCTGCACAACTCTAGTCTGCCCACTCCAATCCAAAGCAATCTGCCACACTCCAATCTGCCACACTCCAATCCGCCACACTCCAATCCGCCACACTCCAATCCGCCACACTCCAATCCGCCGCACTCCAATCCGCCGCACTCCAATCCGCCACACTCCAATCCGCCACACTCCAATCCGCCACACCCCAGTCCACCCATTCCATCCTAATTCACATCACTGCAATGTATCACAATCCACCCCACACCAATACAACCCACCCTAATCCAATTTACCCCACTTCAATCAAATCCACCTCACCTCAATCCAATCCACCCCTCCCCAATCCATCCCACTGCAATCCAATCCACCCCACTCCATTCCCAAAAAATCTTCCCCACAACAATCCGCCCCACTCAATCCAAAACAATCTGCCCCACTCCAATCTGCCCTACTCCAGTCCAAAACAATGTGCCCCACTCCAATCTGCCCCACTCCAAAACAGTCTGCCCCACTCCAAAACAATCTGCCCCACTCCAATCTGCACAACTCTAGTCTGCCCCATCCAATCCAAAACAATCTGCTCCACTCTAATCTGCCCCACTCCAATACAATCTGCCCCAGTCCAATCTGCACAACTCTAGTCTGCCCCATCCAATCCAAAACAATCTGCCCCACTCCAATCTGCACAGCTCTAGTCTGCCCCATCCAATCCAAAACAATCTGCTCCACTCCAATCTGCACAACTCTAGTCTGCCCCATCCAAAACAATCCGCCCGCTCCAATCCGCCCGCTCCAATCCGCCCCGCTCACTCCAATCCGCCCCGCCCCAATCCACACCGCCCCAATCTGCCGCGCTCCAATCCGCCCCACTCCAATCCGACCCACTCCAATCCGCCCCACTCCAATCCGCCCCACTCCAATCCGCCCCACTCCAATCTGCCTCACCCCAGTCCACCCATTCAATCCTAATTCACTTCACTCCAATGCACCACAATCCACCCTACTCCAATCCAATCCACCCCACACCAATCCAATCTACCCCACTCCAATCCAATCCACCTCACCTCAACCCAATCCAATCCACCTCCTCTCCAATCCATCCCACTGCAATCCAATCCACCCCACTCCAATCCCCAAAAATCTTCCCCACAACAATCTACCTCTCAATCCAAAACAATTTGCCCTACTCCAACCCAAAACAATCTGCCCCACTTCAACTCAAAGCTATCTGCCACACTCCAGTCCAAAACAATGTGCCCCACTCCAATCAGCTCCACTCCAATCTGCCCCACTCCAATCAGCTCCAATTCAAAACAATCTGCCCCACTCCAATCTACACCAATCTAGTCTGCCCCACTCCAATCCAAAACAATTCGCCCCACTCCAAAACGCCCCAATCCAATCCACCCCAAACTAATCTAATACACCCTTCTTTAATTCACCCTACTCCAATCCGCCACACTCCAATCGCACCACTCCAATCCGCCACACCCCAGTCCACCCATTCCATCCTAATTCACTTCACTGCAATGCATCACAATCCACCCCACTCCAATCCACCCCACAGCAATCCATCCCACTCTAATCCAATCTACCCCACTCCAATCAAATCCACCTCACCCCAATCCAATCCACCCCACTCCAATCCCAGAAAATCTTCCCCACAACAATGTGCTCCACTCAATCCAAAACAATTTGCCCCACTCCAATCCAAAACAATCTGCCCTACTCTAGTCCAAAACAATGTGCCCCACTCCAATGTGCCCCACTCCAATGTGCCCCACTCCAATCTGCCCGACTCCAAAACAATCTGCCCGACTCCAAAACAATCTGCCCGACTCCAAAACAATCTGCCCCACTCCAATCTGCACAACTCTAGTCTGCCCCATCCAATCCAAAACAATCTGCCCACTCCAATCTGCACAACTCTAGTCTGCCCCATCCAATCCAAAACAATTTGTGCCACTCCAATCTGCCCCACTCCATCCAAAACAATCCGCCCCACTCCATGCAAAACAATCCGCCCCACTCCAATCCGCCCCACTCCAATCCGCCCCACTCCAATCCGCCCCACTCCAATCCGCCCCACTCCAATCCACCCCACTCCAATCCACCCCACTCCAATCCACCCCACTCCAATCCGCCCCACTCCAATCCGCCCCACTCCAATCTGCCCCACTCCAATCTGCCCACTCCAATCTGCCTTACCCTAGTCCACCCATTCAATCCTAATTCACTTCACTTCAATGCACCACAATCCACCCTACTCCAATCCAATCCACCCCACACCAATCCAACCCACCCCAATCCAATCTACCCCACTCCAATCCACCTCCTCCCCAATCCATCCCACTGCAATCCAATCCACCCAACTCCAATCTCAAAAAATCTTCCCCACAACAATCTGCCTCACTCAATCCAAAGCAATTTGCCCCACTCCAACCCAAAACAATCTGCCCCACTTCAACTCAAAGCTATCTGCCACACTCCAGTCCAAAACAATGTGCCCCACTCCAATCAGCTCCAATTCAAAACAATCTGCCCCACTCCAATCTGCACCAAACTAGTCTGCCCCACTCCAATCCAAAACAATTCGCCCCACTCCAAAACACCCCAATCCAATCCAATCCACCCCAAACTAATCTAATACACCCTTCTTTAATTCACCATACTCCAATCCACCTCAATCCAATCCACCTCACCCCATTTCAATCCACCCCACTCCAATCAAATTAATCCACCTCACTCCACCCCAATCTACTCTAATCCAATTCACTCACTATCTCAATGCACTCCAACCCACTCCACCCGATTCCACCCCATTCCGCTCTACGGCACTCCACTCCACGACTCTGCACTCTACAACACTCTCTGCCACTGAACTCTACTCCCCTCTACTCAACTGTATGATACTCTACTCCACCTACTCCACTCAACACTCTACTCCAACAAATCCGGTCTATGACACTCTACTCCTACCACTCTCCTCAAGGCTACTCCATGCCACTAACTTTTAACCATGCTGAAGAGCAGCCACACCGGTGTACAACACAGCACATACACATTGCCAAAGCCAATAGTTCTTATAGGCGAGACCTATTGACTTTGCCAATGCTTGGTAACAGTGATGTTATTCTGATCCTTTGCCTAGAATATTTAGCATGTTAAGATGCACACAACTCATTGGGTATTAACGCAGTGGTGAAACGCACAATACCCATGTGGTGGTGTGTCAAAGGTATTTTTAGCTGTCATTTGAATTATCACTTACATATAATAGTGTTTCATTCCACTTTTTCTAAGTAGTTACTATTATACTATTTAATGATGCTCATATAATGGACCCAGGAAGGACGATTGTGCCTTGCATAGATTCAAACTCCTGATCTGCAGTTATACAGCCAGGGTGCAACTCACAAAACTATTCTGCTATCAACCGCTTGCCTCCTCCTTCCCAGGCTTTGTTTATTTAAAGATTTGCTATCCAATCCTACGCCCCTTGTGCAGCACACATAGAAACAGCAAATTGCCTATGATAGTTTATGTGCAGGAAGGTCCCCTTCCTGCACATAAATAATCATTTAAAAAAATGCTGTTTTGCAACTTTAATGTGTGCTGCATCAAGCAGCACACATAGAAGTTATAAAACATCATTTCAAGATTCCCTTCAACACAGGCACCCTTGCATTATGGTGCAAGAGTGCCTGTGTTAGCGTTGGGCAGCTAAATTTAGCGCCAGTGCAGGGGAAACGCAGGGCTGCATCATATTCTTGAAAATATGGTGCAGCCCTGCGTTTTCAAAATGCAGAAGCATGGCGTTAGCAATGTTTGCTTGACACTATACTTCTCCACCATTCTGTTGTACATATTCCCATAGGTCTCTTCAGCAATGACAGATGATCAATAGTCCTGCGATGTCACTTTCTATGATGTCAATCCTTGTGATGTCACATTCAAATTAGAGGGGCCTCACATCTTCCCTTTCGCCCAGGGCCCCACAAGTCCTAGGACCGGCCCTGGGTTAGGCCCATACCTTTCGTTATTTTAACAGTAGCCCGACAACACTTATGATTCAATGGCTACAAAATGGTTGCACTAGTTTGCTGGAGTTGAAAAATACGCAAGGTGAGAACGAGAAGCATGTTTTTCCGCCAGGATGGAATGTTTCCTCACTGCATCCAGAGTTCGGGATTAAAAGCAAGTCTCTTCAGCTCGTATCGTCACCGAGAGGAAAAGTGTCATGGACGCAAGTGACACCCAGGCTGCCCCTGACTGAAGAAACCCCGCTAGGATGAAACTGGTCTTCGGTTGCTTGTGTTCCGGTTCAGAGAGGACCTGGCTTGGCAGTTTGGCCTGGTTTGCAGCAGGACCACGGCTGATGTGCATATGGCTGGCTCTAAACTGAGGTAGCAAGATGGGCAAAAAAAAATGATGGATTAAGACGCGAACCGATTAATTACCAGTGGCTGAGATTAATTGAAGCATTCCATCCATCACTTTTTTGTATTCTACATTTTGGCTTCCTTTATTTAGAGAGAAGAGGAGGAGGATGGGGTGGAAGAAGGTGTATGTGTCCTGTACCTGTGCTTTGTGTTGGGGAAGCTTGCACTGCTGATGCCCTTCTGGTACCTGCTCTGTGTGCGCAATGGAAACTTGCACTGCTGATGCCTACCTTGTACCTATTCTGTGAGGGGGAGAAGCTAGCAAGCACTGCTGTTGCCTATGTGGTACCTGTCTGTGTGTTCGAGGGAATTTAGCACTGCTGAATCTGTGTGTGCGAGGGAAGTCTGCAATGGTGATACCTATGGATGCCTCTTCTCTGTCTTACTGAAGCTTGAAAAAATATTTTCGCTATACAAAAGCCAAACCAATTGTAATTTACTTTCACATAGTGCCATGAGCCATGGTGGTGCCTGGCTAACAAAATACACAAATAAACCAGCAGCTAGGAATACACAATTCCTGGCAGTTTACAAAATATAATCCACGTTATTTTAAGCCATTTGACCTCTGAATGAATATGATTAATTGAAGCCTGTCACCTGCACTTTCCAATAACATAAAGAAATGCACTATAGTCTGTTATCTATTCCATCAAGCTGATACCACGGTCAAGTAGTATTCTTCTTATTACAGGTGCACTGTCTGTACAGCACAGCACACACAGATGTGGCCTTGGGCAAAGGCTAGGTCAGCAAACGTTGGTTTAGGGCACTTTTTTTTTGTCTTGCTGAAAAATAATATCTCCGTTTTAGGCAAAGTTCTGGACACCACTTGTTTAGGGATATGTGTCAGAGAAGACCAAAAAAGTTAGCAATCATCTTTTCACATAATTTTTGTCAGTGATTAAAAATAGTTAATATAAAAAATATTGCCAGAGTACATGATGAAAACAGAGAATTCCAAAGCAGTGTTCAGATTTTTTTAATGAAGTCTTCGAAAGGCAAGAGGTGTCATCAAGCTATTGTTATTGACAAGGGCCTTCAAGTTGTGTATGAAGAAATGGAAACCTTTTTATTGAATATAGTGTCTTCAGAGTGCGTTACCACCTCCCAGAAATGCTTGGGATACTGAAGGTGCTTGTTGAATTTCTTTATTTAGATTTGGCTTGATCTGATAAAATGCAATCTACTCATGCAGGCGCTAGTCGGTGTCAGGACCAGAGGCTCAGATTATGCTTCTCAATATTTACAGCAAAAAATACAGCAGCCAATGAAAACATATTAACTTCAAAAACTACATTTCCCATCATTATCTTTCCGTCATTATAACTCTGCCCTTCAAAAGTGAGAGACACCATCTTAGTTACTCTTTGTTTGCTGCTCCAGCAGGCCAGAGAAGTGTCTCTTCATATATTTCTTATTAAATGTACTTGTTTTTAGTGGTGTACGATGTTATCAAAGATTGTATGTTTCGTTACTTGCATTGTAGATGTTTATTTTCTTGCACGCTTGGTATGGCAGATACACGATCAAAGGTATCGTCATCCCTTATACCGTGCCCTCGCTTTGTGGCGCAGTCTCAGTTCTGTTAAGCGAAGATCGGACTGCACTCAATAGACCTCAGACAGTGGCGTCACGCGGGGGGTGCGGACCGCACCGGGTGACACCATCACATGGGGTGACACCTTTCCCAAATGAGACTATTTACTAAATAGTCTCATTTGGGAAAGGTGTCACCCCATGTGATGGTGTCATGGGGTAAGTCATTTTCCCAAATGAGACTATTTACTAAATAGTCTCATTTGGGAAAGGTGTCACCCCCGCACTGGGTGACACCAACCCTAGTGACGCCGCTGACCTCAGACACTGAGTGCAGTCCTCTTTCTATGCCTACTGTCCAGCTCGCATTCCATCCCTGTCCTTGTGGGAATAAAGATTAACACAAGTAATTATGGCCAAACAAGAGCCGTTTGAGTGTGACGAGTATGGCGAATATTATGAGGAACTCTCAGACTACTTGAGGAACGGCTTGCCGAAACTGGGGGCAATTCTGTCCAATTTTAACACTGGCTATAGCTTTGCAGTCCATCACACGCCATCCAATGGTGGGCTCAGTTCTACGAACAAAAAAGAAAATCAACACCCTCGGGTCAACCTAATCCCCAGGCAAGTGATAAAGGCGTAAAACCAAAGCCAAATCAGACAAATGGCTGCACTCGGATGCCCTAGAGAGACTTTCTAAGAAGTACATGTCAGACCACAGTTCCAGTGCCACAGACCCATCCCAGGTTACATCTGGGTCCTGGGCCTCGCTCACAGGAAAGTTGGTGGACGATGATTCGAATACTGCCATTCATTCCGACACCGTTGATGACCAGGGTTCATCCCTTACACTCAAACGTAAATGAAGTTGCTCGAAGCGCAGGAGTTCCCAAAGAACAATCCCTCCTACTAACTTTTAACCCAGATGATATAGTCCACCCCCAGATCAGCTAACTGGGTTCCGAACCCTGAAGTGGCGGACTATGTACAAATATGGCTCAGAAAGAGCTTTGATAAAGACATGCGAAACAGATAGTGAGCTGAATGCCCCAGACCAGTGCTATCAGGGAAGTTCGCCAACACCCCGGACAATGACCAACATATCTAAAGAAGTTTGCCCAAGATCCAAAAAAAAGGTATAGACCGGTCCTAGCAAGTGTGGCAAGATAAATTATTAGATATATCTGGCTGTTGACTAAAATTCTGGAAGTGGTGTTCCAAACCAAAGAGTCAAATACCCTGATTGATCTAGATGCCTTAATTGGATATCAGCAGACAGGCTCTGTTTTGATGAAAATTGACCCAAAACTCATGGAGTTCGCCACAGCCGAAGCAGGCCCATCATTGTAGGTTTCCTATTTGGGGTCCCATTTGTTAAAGATCTAAGTCGCTTTGTGCCAACATTTACCTCACTCAATAATGCCCACCTCTCCCTAAAGAAAATCTTCCAGCCCTGCCCTTTTAGCGGGGCCAAGCGCTTTCGGGGATGATCGCCGAGCTGAGGTTTCATGCAAGCCTCCCAAACAGGTTTTCCTTCTCGGCGAAGAGGATACAACTATGACGTAACTGGGAAAGTAACCTTCTTCCCATCACGCTATAAGGGTGGCAGAAACTACTTCATTAGAGATTATCATGGAGCGACCTCAACAGCAGGCGCCTCAGGATTTGCAGGCAAGACTTATTCCTATATCAGAGGTGTTTCTAGGGGGATGGATACGCTTCTTTCACCCAACCGGCCACTCATTACACAAGACCATTGGGTCCTACAGATTGTGCAGGGGTTCAGACTAGAATTTTATGCACCCCAGTCTGGCATGCAACCTCACATCAACTCGATTTTCCCTAATAGAGAGGAGTTTTATAGATTCAGAAATCTGAGGAGTCCCAGAGTAAGATACTGTTTGTACCTCTAAATCCCATTTCAGAGGGTTCACCAACAGCTTTATCCGATTCGGAAAGAAAGGGGGAGGAAGCAGGTTAGTGTTAAACCTGCAAGAATTCAATGCTTGGATAGTCTACAGACATTTCAAGGTGGAAGTTATCCATCTTTTAAGAGACCCTCTACAGTGTGAGGAGTGGATGTCAGGCTGGACCTCAAAACATGTACCTCAATGTTCAAATCTTTCCTCCTCATAGGCGATTCCTCCAATTTCAGTGGAATTCGAAATGGCATGAATGCACAGCCCTTCTGTTCAGCCTTTCGACAGCCCCATGGTTTGACCAACATGATGAGCCCTGTGGGCGAATCTCTCAGAACCAGGGTAGTGTGTTTGATTCTTTACGTGGGCGATCTTATCATGATGGCACAAGACCAGATCACAGTGAAGCTCCGCTTGACTTGGGCTATAAGTTTATTGCAAGAACTGGGTTTTGTGATCAAAGACAAGAAGTCGTTTTGAACCTGAATCAATGTATAGAGCTTCTGGGTTTCCAGGTGGATGCGGTGAAAGGTCAACTACTGTTATAAAAACAGAAAATAATTGTGATCAAGAAGGAATTGAAATCAGCTTTGAGCAGACAGACTACATAGTTTATGTTGTTAGCCAGGGTTTGCAGACTTTTCACTGCGTTTTAAAAGCTGACTGACATTTCACCGCCTGCACTGCAGCACCTAACTAAACGGTGCTGCAGTTTGAGGTGGTGAAGTGTTAGTCATCTGGGTGGAGAGGGTAGCAGGGGTATGTGGGGGCATCCCCCATAAAAAATTTAAAAAGGGATTCACCCACCGTGGAACAAATACTGACGTTGAGAGTGACTCAGTGTTTGTCCTGCGGTGAAAAGTCCCTACATTGTTAGCCAGGATTGTGGGCCTGATAGCATCCTCAATTCAAGCGATATTTCCAGGACTCTTTCACAACAGGGCTCTACAGATGCTGAAAATTCAGCTTCTTAAAAGCGGTCTGGTGTAGATGAATCAAATTCATTTGTCAGCAGGAGCTTCGATTGAGCTGTCTTGGTGGCTCAACCACATGGTAGCTTAGAATGGCTTCCTTCCGGACATAATAATAGAGTCAGATACCAACAGGTGGGGTTGGCCAGCAAGATGCAAGTCAATCTCCACCAGTGGCAGATGGTCACAAGAGGAATTATCTCTGCATATAAATTGTCTGGGACTCCTAGCGGGGTCCTTTGCCATGAAGACACTGTCACTGCAGAAAGTGAACTGTTCCATCCTGTTTCAGATTTGGACACACAATATCTCAAGGGTTTGCTACAATAAACAAACTAGGAGCAAAGAGGGCCCAGAGGCTAGTGGAGAATGCCAAAGATTTATGGCACTTCTGTCTCCAACATCAGATATCCATAATAAAAGGATACATTGTGGGTCAGCAGAATGATATAGTGGTTTGGAACTCTAAACAATTGACAGACAGCAGTGACTGGATGCTGCTTCTGCAAATATTACAGTGGTTGAACCATGAACCAGAGTCCATGTATAACAGATCTCTTTGCTTCACGGCTGAACAAACAGCTAGACAAGTTCTTCAGCTGGAGGCCGGATCTGATGGCAGAAGCTATGGATGCATTCCTACAGGATTGGCACAGGTCCCTATGTAATGCATTTCCCCCATTTGTGATTAATCTGAGAGTAGCAGCTCAAGCACGGACACAGCTAGCAGAATTGGCTCTGATAACAGCGCTTTGGAGATCCCAACCATGATGTCTGGAGGAAATGAGCTGCAATAAACCAATCCGCCTCTCTGTTTGTCTGGATCTTCGTACTGATCCGTTACATCTTCCACATTCACTGATCTTCTCAGGCCACCTCACTCCCATGATTTGGAGAGTTTCAGACAATGCTGGTGCATGCCTGGAATTTTGCAACAAGCTGAATTCTTCATTCAACAAGCTTGGTCAACTAACCCACACAAACACTACTCCTCTGCATGGAAGAGATGGGTTTGTTGGTGCACCAGCAGAAGTGTGGATCCCTTGGGGGATGAGTTGCATATTATAATAAATATCTTCTTACACTGGCAGCAGATGAAATGGCTTACACATCGGTGAACAATTTCTTATTGGCCGTGTCAGCGGACCATTTGCAGGATGAAGGCAAACCTGTTGGAGAACATCTGTTGACAACTAAACTCATGAGAGGTATTTCCAACCCTCCTAAGCCCAAATATTGCAAATTATGGGGAGTTAACATGGTTTTAAGATTCCTAGAAGTATGGCTGGATAATTCCTATCTCCCAAGAACACAGTTGGCAGCAAAGATAACTGTTATGCTTCATATCCTGTCGGAGAGTGTCGGACGTCTAAGCTCTGGACCTAGCAGGTAGAATATTTTCCCCAGATGGGGTGTTCTTTACCATTTCTCAAAGAACTAAGACTAATTCATGATGTGTCTCTTATCCTAGTTTTACAAATAATCATAAATTATGTGTGGTGCACATTAAAGTATATAAGGATGTTACCAGAGAGTTACGTCAGGATCCCAAAGGGCAACTATTGATCGCTCTTCAAAAGTCACATACATCAGTATCAGCAGCTGCTTTGGCTTGCTGGGTTAAATGGTTGCTGTCAGAAGTGAGCACTAATGTGGCCACATTCGGTGCCCTCTCGGTGAGAGGGGTAATGGCATCAAAAGCTTTCACACTGGGTTTTTAGATTGGAAGACATTATGCAAGTAGCTGACAGGTCATCTGAGTCAACATTTAAAACATTTTTATCGTGAATCTATTGTTAATGTTGCTTCTGTTGTTGTGGGACAGCTTTAAACAACCATAATATGAGCTTCCAGTCCTGACATAGAATAAAAACAATTCTAGTTGTCACGTGAAGAATTTTCACTTCTATTAAAGACACCGAGATGATAATTATTCCACCCAAAAGTGCTTTTAGCATATGTCTAGATGATTACATGTATGCTACGTGTGAAGCAAAGATAATCATACAAACCTCCCTACTGCTTATTTAGCATTTTAAAGACTTTGGTTATGGCTATACTATTATTTTTCAGGAAGGGAACAGAAGCAGGACTGATAGACAGCATTGGCAGATTGATGATCTGCAAAGGCACATGTTCTGGTTGCGTTTGAAGACAAGGGACTTGTGGACATTGTCATGCTCTTTCCTTGAAGAATGTTGGATTGTTGACTTTGGTTTACTTCTGTTGAATGCCTTTGTTTAAAACGTGACATTTATTAATCTGTGATATACGAGACAAGACGTTGGCAAAGAAAGAGGGACTAAGATGATGTCTTAGGGGTTGATGATTGGTTAATGAAACTGTGATGACTGCAAAGTAATGATGGGAATATAGTTTTTGAAGTATATCTATTTTTATTAACTGCAGTGTTTTTTTGCAGTAAAATTGAGAAGCATAATCCTCGCCTCCATGTTCTTAACAGAATTGAAAATATCTAGAAAATACTTTATTACCTACATGTCTACTTTGTTCCCCTGCGTTCTTCCAATTTCCTGGCCACCGCCTCTCATTTCCTGTGAGAGCCAGTGGCAGACTAGAGCGCTGACCCTGCTATCCACAATGGTGTATATATCAGCAACATGACAGCGAAAGGTGGTGGCAAACATAAATAAAGATAACTTCATCATCCAAAATGTAACATTGGCCTTATGGTCATAGGGAGAAATTAGAACATGCTATAAGTTCCCAGGACAAATAAAGTTTTCCATGACCATAAAAAGGGTGCTAGTGATCTAGAGTATCTGTGGGAGATTGTGTTTGGAGGAAGACTGGGGACTTTATAGGGAGGATACCTCGAAATTCTATAAACCATATGCAGTTAAATAGGTTCTGATCAATGAACTGAGGCTGACAGGGGTAAAGTAAAGAACTTGAGTAAATTAGCAAAAATTTGATCAAATGTTTGGAGTAAGTAGTTTAGAGAAGCTGCACCTATTGCACCTGACCATCGTTATGGCCACAGATGATGACGTGTCTAGTAAAATTTCTCTTTAGAATCCCCACAGTGGAGTAATTTTCTAGTGCTTGTCTTTTCAATTTGAGCTGATGGAATCTCTGCAGTCTTCCTGTGGAGAGCACCCACCCAACTGTCACTGAACTGGATTTGACCTACCTGCATGTACAGCACATTTCCTTTCTCTGCCAAAGAATGCTTGCACTGTAGGCCATTATGTTGCTTTTGCACACTAATCTGCTTTATACAATTCACTGTTTTTCTTTTCTTGAGAGTAAAACACGACAACCTCCTGCTGCCCGTTAACGTGGAAATGTTCCAGTTGGGTTGCATTGAGATTTATGTCTGGCCCATCTAGCCTACTATTATGCAGCACAAATAGCATGATGTGCACTTGTGCAGTTTCCATCAGTCACCATTATTCTCAACTCTTCCTTCGTTCCTCATTGACATGAGCCCTTCTGTCTCTGTCGCCTTCCAGACCCACGTGCCTCAGTACTTCCCTCATTCTCAGCTGCTCATGTTTTAGTATCTTTCTAGTACCCCCTTTCCTTGTTTGTCAGTACCTTCCCCTCCTGTACCCCCAAGTCCCCATAGCTTTTCCCAGTCACTAGTGTCTCCTTGTATTTCGCCCCATCCACGGGTGCTTGATTCTCATAGTTTTAATGGCCCCCTCATTCTGAACTTGGAGTTCTCTCTCCCGTCAACTCTCATTTGCCGTCAGCAGTGGTATAAGCAGCAAAGAGGCTCCTTAGGCCTACCCAGATTCTTGTCTGGGTCCCATAAACATGGCCCATAGTGCGCGTCCTACATACTTATATCCCCTGAGCCCGTCCAATCCATCTTCTGAATCGTCAAGGTACGCAATCCCATCCTCACCTGCCTCTACCTCATCTGTATGTGTGTGGATTTACATGGTGGAAGCTTAGCTACAAAGCGATGTACAAAAAGGGGTGGAGGTGTGTGAGTACAGAGGAGGGGGACAGTGGGTTGCGGCTGGGATGAAAGTAGGACAGAGGACATTTACCAGCTAGTCCATCATCCTAAGAGTGATATGTGCTAGAAGTGAAGGAGCCTGCCGGGCCTGGTGAGGAGAGAGTTCCACATCATTAGAGCATAGCAGGAGAGGGCCTGGAGCCTTGTACTCTCCTTCCTGAATTTTGTTGCCTGAAGGCAGATGATGTTGCTGATGCTTGTCCTACACCAGAGCTTGATCTTGCTTGCTAGATATGGCCAGGTGCTCAGGTTTGTGGACTTGCAGGTGATGGAGACTGAGAGACAGGATCTAGTGTAGTTCTTTGTAAGTGGGTGAGTTTTAGCTCACCTATATCCGTTCTTGATTCATCAGGCAGCAGCATGAAGGAAGGGGCCACTATGAATCTAGGGCACCAACAAGTAGAGTGTTGCCTTTATTTAAGGGTCTGCAGAGTAATAATTTACATAGTGACGTACTGAGATGGGTTAACGAGTCACCATTAACTTCTGAGGAACTTCAAGGCGGTATAACATGTTGTATCAAGTAAAGAAACATCAGGACATTTTTCCTATCTGTAAACCAATACATCAGGTAATTAACCTCCTACAGGTGGAGGTGGGGATAGGCTGCATAAACCTGAGCTATTAATAACATTTTGCTTTAATACAATACTATTCCCTTCCATTGTTCTACTTTCTTATATTTTTTAATAAAATCTAAGCGAATGATGTAAGAGAAAGAAACCATTATTTAACAAACAAAGCATCACCTACAGAGACAGCATGGCAAAGTACAACAATTCAAATACATGCAAAAATATTGTCCATCAGCCTGCGTGGCAGTGGGACTCTCTCAGATATTGGCACTCGGGCAGCTCCCGGTGGAGTCTGTCTCACCATGCTCCCCATATTTTGCCATATTTCTTTGGGCATCCAATTGCCTTATATAATGTTTTTCTGCAGCAGCGCAGAAGTCCGTAGCTCTGACCCGGTCCTGCATCACGGGGCTTCCAAAACCGAGGAAACCCAGGTTTTTTTTTAAATGTTTCTAATCTATCATAGTATACGGCTGTCAACTTTTCCTTTTTTAAAATTTTTATTTATCTCCAGGAGCAAACATAGAAGCCATTCAGCAATAATAATAATATACAAAGCATGTATCAAAAATTTGTACATTCAAGAATTTTTTTTCTTTTCTTTTAAATAGAAAGAATAACGAAAATAAAAAAAAACCAAAGGGGAAATAGACATAAAAGAGATAAATGAAGAAATACATAGATTAAAGTATCATAGCGATACCTGGCATTTTTTGTTATTCTGGGGCATATTCTCAAAGAGCTATCGCCGAGTTATCGGCACTTTATCACAGCCAAAGTCGCGATAATTTTATCGCCCCATTAACAAGCTGGTGCTAACAGCCGATACCACCAGTTTACTTGCGAAAGCATCCGCAAAAAACATCGCCACAGATGACCCTGGCAACTATCGCTAATGAGATGCAGAGTAGACGTTCCCGAGCAAAAAGCCGCGACAACACCACACCTCAACATTCTCAACGACCAGCCACATCGGCGATAAGACCACAAAACAGGCGATAAGGCGCGTTAGCAGCAGGAAATTAACACCTGCTCTGACCTGGTGTAAAGTCGGATGACAACCTGCACCATCAAAGGGAGCCCAGCCCAGAGCCACACATGAAGAATAACAGATGCCATGGAGCCACACACCATGCATACCGGAGCCCCGAGAGGGCAACAACACCCACCGCCACCACCCCCAGGATCGCCCCCCCCCCCCGGATCCCCCCGCCCCCCCCCCGGACCACCACAGAGGCAGCGCAGACAAAGACAGCGGACCTTGCAGGAAATGCACCAGCCTCACAGACCTAACACCAGACAATGTCAATGCCCACTACAGGCTCAAAAGGACAACCATCCTCCGCATCCTGAACATCATTGCCCACAGGCTGACGGTACCAACACAGCGGACAACCAACATCCCTCCGCAGACAAAGCTGCTGGCTGTGCTGCACCTGTTGGCCTCTGATACCTCCCAACCAACAACCGCCAGAGTCGGAGGAGTCTCACAGCCAGCCCCATCCAAGTTCCTCACACCTCTCCTGGATACCATCATCAGCTAGGTACCCCAGTACCTATATGTCCCCCACAATGCGCAGGAACAGCTGGAGACCAAGCAAGGACTATACGCCATAGCTTGATTCCCGCACGTGTTGGGTGCAATCGACTGCACACATGTCCTACTTGTGCCCCCTGCCGACACTGCACACAATTACCGCAACAGAAAGCACACGCATTCCATCAAAGTGCAGGCAACAGTGGACCACAGGGGACTCTTCACCAATGTCGTAGCCAACTACCCAGGCAGTGTGCATGATCCCCTCATCTTCCGACAGTCCAACATCAACCAGCGCTTCCAGGATGGCACCTATGGGAATGCACTGCTCGTTGGCAAGTACCAAATGAACACACCGCACACCTCAACTCCACAATCATGCAACTCACAACTCTGGCACTGCACACGTCACAAAATCACATACAACATGCCAAACAACATGCCCACCCACCAGACACAACAGCACAACTTACTGTGGCAACCTTGGTTAGCCATGTACATGAGCCATCAACGGCATGGCACCTCAGCCACACAATAGCGGAATGTGGGGAGAGGTGGGAACCAGGCATGTGCGAAGGAGGCAAGTGACCCATGAATGAGAATGTACACAATGCCAAGTGTGGCGTGGAAGTGCTGGACAGACTGCAGTATGCAGACCACAGACATATCCATGTCTACATGCACTGCTGGTGTTTGGAGTGTAGTGGACAGTGGACGCAACCATGTCACCCCAGCTAGTGCGGAAGATCGCGGAAATGTAGCTTGTGACGTCCCCCCCTGTAAGCGTGTGCGGAGTGGGCTGGCCCAGAGGACGCCAGGCCAGCGTAGGGGTGTGAATAAAAAGCACGTAGCTCTGGGCGTGGTTCTCTTCCGGAATGTCCAACGTGTCTGCCAGGGCGGCGCCTCCCCCCCGCCACGAGGCCGACGCCGTGAGCGGTGAGGCCTGCGATCCTGTGCGCCTGCTGCACCCCGGGCCGCTGGTCCCCGAACCCGTCATGCCCGCCCCTGCGCAGCCAGGCCTCACTGCTCACCTGCCGACACCGGCGTGAGTCAAAGAGGGCCCACCACGTGCCGGCGCAAGCTCCAAGCCTGAAGCCCGCGACCTTGGCAGCCTCCACAGACCATCACGGCCTCCGCGACATAGGCTCGCTTTACTCCTTTTTCGTTGACGTACTCCACCGCTGCCTCCGGCCTACACTACGGTCAAGTAGGTCACACATTTGGAACTGAGTCTTGATTATGCAATGGCAGAGTACACACTTTATGGCTGAGTTTATATCACTGTACTCCATTCGATGTGGTGCCACCAACTCTGTGCATAGCATTCGAACTACACCTGTCTGTGGTCCCTTGCTGACTACTGCCTTCGGCCTACACTGCGGTCGAGTAGGTCACACATGTGGAACTGAGCCTTGATTTCTGCATGGCGGAGTTCATATCATTGTATGCAAGGAGACGAGTAAGAGGAAGACGCGGTTCAGTCCGGAATAGAAAAGGATCATCGTTACGGAGGTGATCGAACACTGCCGACAACTGCTCTGGTGTCTCATTGCAGACTGCATCCCCTTTCAGCTCCGGTGCCACTAAGTCTGTTCACCGACATCCATGGACACTTTCTGGTTGAACTTTGGTGGCGACTGAGTCTATGGACTGGGGGTTGTCTTCATCATCATGTCGGGGATACTGACTTTGTGGCAAAAATGAGGCTGTAGCATTCCACTCCTCCATTTGCCGCTTCCGGCCGGCTTCTGCCCTCTGCATCATGCCCTGGAGGACACCTTCCACTGTCCCCCGCAAACCTCTGCTACATTCACCTTCGACATCGATGAGGACCCGCTCACCTCGCGTGGCCCTATCTCACTGCACCGCAAGTCACCGTCCCGTGGCGGTGTGCCTGTGCCGGCCGCAGTGCATCCGGGGCCACTAACTCTGTGCAGCTCAAGTCATGGCCCCTGTCTGATAGCATATTGGATGGCCACTGGGTCGATGGACTGGGGGTCATCAAGGCCATGTGTCTGTGGCCCTGCGCTGTCCGCTGCCTCCGGCCTCAACTGCGGTCCACCTGGGCTCACACATCAAATCGAGTCCTGACCTGCCCAGACGTCGCATCACCGCAGGATGCACACGCCACCACCGCCAGGACCAACTCCAAACAACAGGTGCCAGAGTCAGAAGTCTCTTACTGCCAGACTATCAGAGTTGCTCACACCTGTCGTGGGTGCCATCATCAGCTTGATACCCTGCTCAGCTCTTCAGGTGCCACTGACTCAATGCACCACAAATCATGGACCATTCTGCTTGCATGTTGGGTGCACACTGTACTTTCTCCGGCTACCACCATGATGCTTCACAGTTGTTTCTGTTATGCTGGTGTTTTCTGTTTCCGCTTTAATTGTGATCACTGTTCAAGTTGTTGCCAGCACCAACGACTCCATGAGGGCTGGCTTACACTCACCCCACACACATCCAGCACATGCGTCACTGTACATGTGACCATGCCAATAAAGGTGTCGAGCGCACATGCCCGTAGCCAGTTCAACGAACTATCTGAGTGTGTCCGTGTGCTCATGATGTATGAATTAGGGCCCCGGGCCCTACAACATTACATTGTGCTGTGTACAGAGGACGCAGCCATGTCACCGCAGGCAGCGGGTGAGACATTGCACATGTAGCTTTGTCGTCCCCACTCAATACGTAAGAGGAGTGAACTGGGCCAGCGTACGCCAGTCCAGCGTGGGGGTGTGGATGATTATCCCGTGGCTCTGGGTGTGGTTCAGTACTGGAAATGTGCAAAGGCATGTGTCTCTGTCGCAGTGTGGGTCTCCGTTGGGGAGTGTAGGTGGTCCCTGATGGGACTTAGACACCCACGTATGTGATCTAGTTCAGATTCCATGAGGTAGTACCCCACCCGCACATGTTCAGCCACCCCCTTCTGGCAGTCTGACACCTGGCCTTGGAATGCGATGTGTGCTTCGGTGGGCTGCTGGGAGCCAGCCGGGGTGCGTCCAGCTGTGTTGTCTGTGCAGGGGGTGGGGTATCCTCGATGCAGCGGTGCTGCCCTGCTCCTGAGGTCGATTGCCTAAGATGTCCATGGACTGTTGTAGGGCATCGGTGTCGGAAGTGTGGAGGTCCTCTTCAGCATCACTGTAGAGTTGTCTGGTCTGCCCTGCTGGAGGTGTTGTGTGTCCCTCTGCAATGTGAAGGGGAGATGCTTGTTGACATTGTGTTGGCATGTATGTTGCCGCATTGTTCAAGTCTACATACAGACTGCATGACAATGTACATTGTGACTGTTTGGGAGGGGCGGACTATTTGATGCGGGACAGTGGACATTTGGACTACATGAGGTAGGTGAGGTTGTACACGTACATTTGCATCTCACAGTTTCCTGCTATGTCAGATGTGATTGGCCATTTTCTATGCACAGGCGGACCCAGTTGTGTCCTCTGTTCTGCAGTGTAAGTGTTGCACTGTGTACCACATTGTCGTCCATGTGGATGTGCTGCATTGTGTGAGAGTCGCACCTGCAGCTTTGATTTTGCTGCCCCTTATCCCTTGGAGGCGGTGTGCCTTTGGCTCTTGTGCTTTTAAGGTGCTGTGATGTTGGCGACTCGGGGCATTTGTGCTCTTCGACGGTTTTTGTACTCTTATGCATTGTTTGTCTGCAGATGTATTGTTGACGTCAGTGGTTGTTTGTGCACATGGATGTGTCAGAGTGTGACCTGCTCCTTTCCGGATGTAGTCCACACTCAGCCACCTCAGCCTCGTGGCGTGCACAATGTCATGGTGATTGTACTCCAGCCATGCTGCTCGTCATGTGGTGTCACTTGCATTGTCAGTGTGGCTCTCACATATGCATCTTTGCTGTGTTTCACACGGGAGCATGTGTGTGTTGTGGAATTGGTGATGTGTGGGGTGGGAGCCCTTTGGGCACATGGTGGACGGGGGCCTACTTGATGTTTGTATGGGTGCTGCAGTGTGCCACGGGGATCAGGGACATGACCCAGGGTCATTGTGGGTGTGCGGTGTGCTACACGTCGTTGTGCATGTGTGCCATTGTGCCCGTCCCCCTCCCCGTCCCCACAGTCCCTGTTTGTTACTCACCCTGTTGATGTTGTGTCAGGTCATGTCGAGCAGTGTCCGGACTCCCGACTCCTTGCACCGTCTCCACACTGATGACTGTGGCCACCATTTGCTCCAGCTCCTCCTGTGGCGCTGGACTCCCACCTCCATTCGCCGTTGCTGCCTTCCTGTTGGCAGCGGGTTTCTGCTTGGTTTGGCTTTTCACATCGTGCCAGCGCATCTTGGCCTTCTCGACACTCCGGCTGCATTCACGATGGAATGCCATTTTTCCGTCTGTATTGCCAATGACACGGTGGAGGTGACAGACAGTTGTTGTTAGTGCTCTGTCACCTCCGCGACGACGATCTGGTTGTCATGCGGACTGTACCCCGTCTTCCTCTTCCTCTTCTCCTTGGCCTTCCCGGACCCCGAGGTTCCTTGCTGGTGGTCTGTGTGGCTTGTGGGGTTCGCGTTGACCTGGGCACTCGTTCCGGGTGCATCCATGTTGCTACGCAGTTTATTTTGTTTTTGGTGTGTTTTTCTTGTTCGGCTTTTATGGTGCATTTTCCCGCATGACGCGTGGGAATTGCAGGCCTGTCGCTGGTTATCGCTGATTTTTGTATCGCGGTTGGCCTCATCGCAACTTTATTCGCGTTCGTGTTTCGCATTGTTGCGGCGTCGCGTTGATTTTAACACTGTCATTTGACGCGTTATCGTGGGACTATCGCATGGTGCCGCCAGGTTGGGAATACTACGTTAACACAGCGTTGTTTTCCCGCGATCGACTGCGATATGCAAAGTTGCGTTAAGCTAATCTTGCTGTGGTTATCACACGTTCTTGAGAATATGCCCCTCTGTATTTAACATGGGCCCCCAGATTCGGTAAAATTTCTTCCCAGAGCGGATACCCCTACTCTTGGCTATAGCCATTTCTCTTTCAAATATTTCCCTTAGCATTGCCCACCATTCCAAAGCCCTAGGCGAAATTTTAGAGACCCATGCACGGGCAATACATAGTCGCGCTGTTACTATGATAACTGATATAAAAGATCGTAGTCCAAAGTCGGGCATTGTCTTATAGCCAAGCATGCTCTCTGTTTCCATTAGCTGTATATCAATTTTTAAACGATCTCCTATAATATGTGTAACATCCTTCCAAAAACTGATAAACCTGGACAAGTAACAAACATATGCAGGCTATCTGCAGCAGCTAATCCACATTTAGCGCATATACCTTTATCACTTATGTTTGTCCCATTAGCAAATGCCCACCTAGCTATTCGTTCTGGAGTATAATATAGCACGCATATGGTTTTAAACTGTTGCAACTTTAAATTAGTAGAATGTACTGCCGCATCTAGTGTCTCTAATGCATCTACATATCCTGACCCAATTGTTCACTCCATTTCGATGCTAGCTTTAGACTATCGTTCTCCCAAAATTGAGAAAGCAGCTGGTAAGTCTTGCTGATAGTCAATTTTATATCCGAGTGCATATAGGTCAGTATATCCGATCCCATGGGTTTTCTTATACCTCTGCCCCCCCATAGACAGTCTCTAATCTGTAAGTATGTATAAAACATACTCTTGGGGATGCCGGACCTCGTCTGTAAATCTTCAAACGTACGGAACCCATTGATATTATATAGATGCCCAAGCTGGCTGACACCGTATCTATCCCAAAGTTTAGCTTGAGTATCATGGAATATTTCCGGGAGCATTGGGTTGCCCCACAAAGGAACACTAAGATGCACCAAGGGCAGAGAGCATTTAGCTGTAATCTCACGCCAAATATATACTATATCCTTAAGGGTCTTAAACCGTACTCTTTTAAAGTAATTTGGATCGTTAATCCTATATAAAAATCTTCTGCTGACCCTGCCAACAGCAAGGCTATAGCAGCAATGCTGTCTACTAGGGGAAAGAAGATCACGTAATCGTCCTGCAAAAGAGGCCCAAAAATAAAATATTAAATCAGGTAGTTGAAATCCTCCGTATTTGTAGGGAAGCTTTAAATATCTTATAGCGCGCCGTGGCTGCTTATAGCCCCATATGAAACTACTAATGGCACCCTCAAGTTTTTAGAAAAAGTAGTTCGGGACTCGTAATGGTATTGCCCTAAATAAGTAAAGAAACTTAGGTAGGACAATCATTTTAATAATGTTACAGCGCCCTATAATACTGATTGAAATGAAATGAAATTTGTACTTGTAAAGCGCACCCATACCCCCAAAGGGGTGTCTAGGCGCTGTACGCATACCGCTGTGGAACCCTTCCTGGCTTTTCCCTGTGAAATGTCCACTCCTGGGCACCCCCAGGGTGAAGCCAGGCATCCCAGCGCTGTTGGGGCCGTTGTGGAGATTAAGCAAGCTATTGCCCAGAGTTGCAGAGGGGGACCCATGATTAGAATAGGCACCGAGGCGAGAATTATCAGGTCCGAGGAAATTGAGCCCAAGACCCGCCGAGGCGGGAATTGAACCCTGGTCCCGGGCCAGATCTCTGCATCAGGGTCTGCCGCTCTAACCATTGAGCCACACTTCTCCTGATTGGCAATTTGTGCCAGTTCTTCATTTTAGAAATCATTCGTTTTAACAAAGAGTCGTAGTTCAGCTTTATAATCTGTCCCAGATCTGACGTGATCCGTACACCTAGGTAGGTTGCTACTGAACAAGCCCCAATTACCTCGCTGTTAGTTTGATAATTGAGAAGAGTCTGTATCTTATTTACGTTGAGTTTATAACTGGAAAATTTCCCAAATGTTCTGGCCTCAATTTGAATTGCCTCTATAGCCTTAATTGGATCCGTGGAAAAAACAGCTATATTGTCCGCATAAGCCATTATTTTTAATTCGTCAGATCCTAAGGGAACTGGCGAAATGGATAAGTTAGCAAGCAGGGATCTTATGAAAGGTTCTATGTATAAGGCAAAAAGTAAAGGAGAAAGAGGACAGCCTTGCCGAGTGCCCCTCAATATCATAAAAGGAGTAGACTGGAAATGCAAGTAAATTAATTTAGCGCACGGGCGTTTATATAAAGCTCTGCGCCATTCATAAAAACGGCCATGGATGTTACACGCCATAAGTATGGCCCAAAGACAGTCCCATGTTACGCGGTCAAATGCTTTTTCTGCATCAAGCATGACCATCCCCATGTCCAGCTTTAACTTAGAGGCAACATCAAAAGCAACTAATGTAGTATTCACGTGTGCGGTTGTATCCCTACCGGGTATAAAGCCATGTCATTGATTTGAGACAAGTTGTGTCATTAAAGGTGCGAGGCGCATTGCCAGTATCTTTGCAAAAATGTTTGCGTCCGCATTTATAAGCGAGATCGGGCGGTATGACCCACACTCTTCCTTTGGTTTATTCTTTTTTAAAAAGAAGACAATGTTTGTCATATCCCACGATCTGGGCACCATCCCGCTAACGCTAATATGACCCATGATTTTTCTCATGAAGGGAACCAGACTGGTCTTAAATATTTGATAGAATTCTACCAGTATATTGTCCTCCCCTGCTGCTTTTCCGGAAGGGAGAGCCCCTATAGCTTCAGCTATTTCTTGAGACGTGATGTCTAAATTAAGGGACTGTATCTGTTCCACTTCAAGTCGTTGGCTAGATTTATGAAAATTAAAATTTTCTATGTATTCAGTAAATTTACTTTCGTCAAACACATTAGGGCTGCTATACAGATTCTTATAAAAACAGAGAAATTGTTCTATTATCATCTCTGGCTGTGTGTAAAGTGTGCCCCCATCACCTTTAATACCCTTTATTTCACGTTCCGCCCTTTTATCAGAAAGTTGATGTGCAAGCACTTTCCCTACTTGTTCTCCATACTCATATTGAAGAGCCCGGTTTTTATTGTAGCTAGCCTCTATCTTGTCCTTTAGAGACCGCCCAAGTGCAGCCCGTTTCTCAATTAAAATTAAGTATGTATGTGAATATGCTGATGATGTCGTTTGTAAAGGGAGCCCTTGTCTGATTTCTTCGGCGTGTGTTATTTCTAGTTGCCGAATGGCATCTCTAATAGCCTTGGTTGCCAAATTCTTGTTGCCATTCTGCCTAAAAACATATTGTTGAGTAATTCCTCTTATGTAGGCTTTAAGTGAATCCCAGACAGAAAAAAGAGGGGCAGAATCTTCATTATCTAGTATAAAGTTACTAATGTTATTCTTAATAAATGCTATAAACTCCATATCCGTCAGCAGATAGCAAGGAAAAGAGAACTGGCGTGTTTGTTTATTACATGGACCTAGCGTAAGTGACAGCAATATGGGGTTATGATCTGATACTATCTTGGGACATATTTCACACTTGGCGAAGCTCAGAATTGTACTATTAACCAAGAACATGTCAATTCTTGAATACTGCCGATGCGGTGCGCTATAGTAGGTATATCCAGGTTGTAAAGGATGCAGTGACCGCTGGACGTCTCTAAGACCATGCAATCGAGCCATTTCCATAAAAGCAGCCCTTACTTTCCTCATTCTAGTCGAAGCACCTCGATTAGTTGAGTCCAAATTTGAATTCATGATGCAATTAAAATCTCCCATAACAATTAAGTCTCCCTGCCATTCTAATAACTCTAATGCTAGCGTCTCAAACATAAGCGGCTCATCTAAGTTTGGGTCATACAAAGTGCATAATACAATTTTTTGGCCATTAATCAGTAACTGTACAATTATCCATCTTCCTCTTATATCATGAGAGGCTCTGAGCAAAGCGTACTCAGTTAGGATAGCAACCCCTCTAATAGAAACCGTCTGGGATGTACATTCAATTATACTATAGCCTAATTGTTTAAGTAACTGTCTATCTTTATATGCCAGATGTGTCTCGACAAGAGCGACAATGTGAGGTTTATAGGTACGCAGATCTTCCCGTACTGTCAACTTTTCCATTGCGAAAAGGGACCACATCTTTGTCCACCAGAAATGTGCCCTTGGACGTTCTGGAGATTTCACGAATGGGTGTTGAGATAAAAGAGCCGCCAGCCACATGTGCATCACAGGACAACATCAGCAAAGAGGGTTAATTTATAATGACCATTTGTTTTCTGTACGACCGAGAATATTTGGATTGCTTTGTGTCTTGTGGTTCCATTGAAAGCACAAATAAATGAATTGAGAAGAGACAGCCCTACCTTGTTCCTTTAAAGAGGGTTATAACAGCCAGATATTCACAGTTGACCATTATTTTAGTTCTTGGGCATTGATAGTTACCTAACATGCAGTTGTTTAGAAGTTTGGTCAGCAATTTTCACTCCTCTCTATCGAACGCTTTCTCAGGATCCAGTGTTAAGAGTGTCAATCGATTGTTAGTGCGTTCAGCTATAACAATCGTATCCACCTCTAAGCGGCTGTTGTCCCATTTGTGCCAGTTGTTGATGATGCCTGATTTTGAGACTGATATTATCTCAGAACATATGGGGTTAAAATGGGACACTAGAATTTTAGTGTTCATTTTTGCATTTGGGCTCAATAGATCTATAGGTTTGCATGAGCCACATTGTATCGCGTCTGTCGGATTTCAATAGTACCATGAGGGTGGATTCTGTCAACAAGTCCATAACAATGCCTGTGTGCAAACAAGCGTTAAGGGCTTTAGTTAGAAGAAGCAAGAATAGGCCCTAGAGTGTTTTAACGAATGAACCTGTGAAGTATATGGGCCCAGAGCCTTGTTGCTAGGCAGGCTTTTAATGGCGACTCAGACTACCGCATCTGAAATATTCTGAGGATCAAACGGGGGGAATTCAAAATTGGCAAGATATTGAACAGTGTATAGGGGGTCGCTTCCCTGAGTTGCGTATAGAGCAGTGTGGTAGAGATGAAGAAGTGTGGTGTAATGTCTGCTCCTGGCATTTGCCATTATTGTCAACAATGCACTTGATTTCTTGACTGAAATATTTTACATTTGTGGGTAAACAGGGGATCTGCCTCGTCCCCACGTTTAAAGTGTTTGTGGTTGAGAAACACTATTTTTCTAACAGCTTCTGTGAGCAAGGGTTTCTCCTGTCCCCCTCTAGCCTTTCTGAGAAAGTTGTAGGTGTTCTGTGAGCTATTTGTTTTGTGTTGAGTTTCAAGTTTTCGAATTTGTGATTCAAGGGTGGTTTTCCTCTGTGTCATCAATCGGACGTTTGTCACTGTGCGTGAAATCAGTTCACCCCTGATGACTGCCTTAGTGGGATCCCAAACGATGTCCCAGGATGCTTCTTTTTTTAAAATGATCTACAAAGTTATGCTTTAAAGTGTTGGCAACAGAGGCATTTACATTTGTGTCTCTAAATGACATTTCTTGGATTTGCCACTTGGACTTCTGAATCCGAAACTGTTCCAGTTTTCCCGTATTAGATTGATGGATGTGTGGTCGGACTGGATTGTTGTGCTAATTTAATCTAATACCGATTGGGGTTTGTGTGTGAGTGATATAGAATAAATCAATTTTGGAGTACGATTAGTACACATTCAAAATAAGTGTGTAGTTCCTTTCAGACGTGTTGGTTTCACCATATATCTATCGTGCTTAAATCTTCTATGTCTTGTATTAGTGATACGGGAATGGGTTGCGAGTAAAGCCTGGGGTTTGAGCAGTCTGTGGTCGGATTCAGTGCGGCATAAAAGTCCCCTCCTAATATGACATCATCCCTGGTAAATTGTTGGTTATTTAGAACATGTCAGAGTAAAATGCCTCCAAGAACAGTGTAATCCGCCTTTAGCTGAAGCCACCTCTAAGACCAAGCACCCTCCTTTCAGTATCCTTAAATAATGCTTCTAGAGAAAAGGGAATGCCCATCCATATTAATATGGAGACAGAGACGCCCCCTTAGACTTAGTGGACACGTGTATAGAATTGAATGGGGAACCAGTATGAACACATTCTTATAGCATCATCCTTTTTTCAGGTGAGATTCTTGCAACATTGCTACATTTGTTGGTTTAGTTTATACCCATTTAACAATGCTAATTTTTTTGCGGGGAATTAAGTACCTGAACATTTAAGGTAGTTCATACCTTTAATATACGTTGCACATCATACTTACGGTTGAAAATCAGCACAAGGTCCTCAGTTGTCCTAGATACCCAGTGGAGCAGAGTGTGAGGAGTTGGGTCAGGGATCCAGGTATGAATGCTGCACACACTTGAGCCAACTCATGGAATGCCTGACACATGTATCAACATACCCTTAAGTGGATAGTTTGGGTTACACTACAGGCTATGGAAAACAGGGAGATGTAAGATAACAAAATCTGCCAGAAACCAGACCACAAACCTCTAGATGACGAGTCCACCTCTAGATTGTGTCATACGCTTCTGGGATGAATATGCGATGCTACAACGCATGTGATTACAACGTGGTCGTTAAACGACCGCGTTGTTACAACGCAAACCATTACAGCGCAAGTCGTTTCTACGACTTGCTGTAAGGGGCGCGCTGGACTTAGGAATAGTATAATTTACTATTCCAACTCCAGCGTGTGCAACAGTAGGGAAGGTGTTGGAATAGTAAATTATACTATTCCTTAGTTTAGCGCGCCCCCTACAGCAAGTCGTAGAAACGACTTGCGATGTAATGGCTTGCGTTGTAGCGCATGTGATGTAAACGCTGTTTCCCTTCTGGGATACTTTTGGCAGCTGCAGCACAAAAGGTCAGGTGTTCCTTGGCTGCCAACATCTTACGTAGTTGCATTGGTGTTCTGCTCTTATTACAGTTCACACCTGGCCTTCCGTTTCTGCCACCTCTATTTTGTTTCTTCCTATTAGTTCCCTCAGATCCCTTTCTCCTTGGTACTTGCCTTCCTTACCAGTATTGTCAGGATTTGTTGCTCCTTTTGCTGTGTATTTCCATCTGCAGTTGTTGATGGTCTTCCATAACCCCTTGTGTGCTGGAAATGCTCCTGGTATTTTCAACATTCATCAGCTGCGCACTTTATTCAGAGACCCGTAAGTGGTATTTCAGTTTCTTTATGAATGTTTTTAAAACCTGTACTACCATATTAATCTATTGCACTTTATTTAGCGTTAAGACCTGCGTCCTACTGAAGTAAAGTACTGAACTGCAAGAGAGAGATGGCTGAGACCTTACAATGACCAGAGAATCCTGTCTTTCTACTTTTTTTCTTCCATAACCCCAATTTTCCCTGGGTTGTTTCTTCAGGGAGTAGATTAGACTCCTGCTGGGGTAGGGACTTTGGAAGGGTGAGTATTAGACTTGTCAGCCTTAGAGTGGTCTTCCCTCAAACCTTTTGCGTACTTACCTCCATTTTGTGCTGAAATTCCTTTTTGTTGGCCTTAGGACTCTGTGCACTTTACCACTGCTAAAGTGCTTGTGCTCACTTCCCTAAACATGGTTTAATTGGCGGATACCTGATTGGCATATTTATTTATAAGTACCTTGTAGTGTGGTATACCATATACCCAGAGACTGTAAGTTGAATGCTACTGGTGGGCCTGCAGCACTTATTGTGCCACCCACTTAGGTATCCATAGGATAACATTGGGTTGCCTTATTACATTTAATAAGTGCTAACTTTTGATTGAAGATAGATAAGCATTTCATTTTTTGGTATCTATGAAATTGTAATGAAAAATCTTCTTTAAAGGTAAAGTCAGATTTTACATTACAATTTAGAAAATGCCACTTTTAGAAAATGGGCCTTTTCATGTCCTTAGCCTTTTGGTGCTTGCAGTCTGTCTTAGGTCACATGACTGGGTGTAACCGACAGGGTTTGTGAATTCCTTTTAGACAGTCACACAGTAAAGTTATTAGTGGTCCTCAATGGGCCATCTGCTGGCTGGGGGGAGGGGTGCAGAGCTGGGCACAGCCCCACTCTCAGAAGACTGCATGCTGCTATGCACTCTGCAAGACTGCTTTGCTGTACCTGGAAGGACTGCTTTGCTGCCTTGAACCCTCAGGGGCAGCCCTGCTGTTGGAGCCCTGCATCTTCACCTGTACTCAGGACTATCAGAGTGGCTCCAAAGGCTAGTTTGCTGGCTTCCTGTTCAGAGCCACATGAGCCTCCCACCATCTTGAACCCGCACCTGGACCCAGCCTGAGTGAGCCCTGAACCCCCAAGTGGTGTCCCACCTGTCCTGGATCCTTGGTTGTGGTTCTCAAGGTGCCCAGATAGCCAAAATCCAAAACTTGGGACTTAAAATATTTTTGGCTACTAGGTGCTCTGAGAACTGAGGGGAGCCCAGGACTAACCTGTTCGTCAATCCGCCCATGGTGCATCACCAGTCAGCCAGACTTTGTGGCTGTTCCCACTTCATTGTTTTCTGCAGCAGCAAATCCTGTTCAGAGGTCCTTTGCCAAAGGAGTATCCAAGCCCCTGAAAATGTCTTCGGCTACAGCCTCATGCTTTGTCCCGCTGGAGATTTCCAACTTCCAAAAAAGAGACTCAGTTCAAACACAGAGATCTTCACTGCGGCTTCAACCCAAGGCTCCCCGATGACAACGCTACCTTCTCAGCCACCACCTGTAGCCTTGCCCTGCTGAACTTTACCTTCTCAGAACATTTTTCTTGGAAGTTCTTCCAAGTCCGAAGGTAAGCGCCTACCGGAGGCCCAATCCCCTACTTGTATCGGAACTGCACTCTATAGCGGTCGGCCATATTTTTCTCCCTTGACCCGGCCTTATGCTACTAAGATGTCTGCGGTTGGCACTATAATCTTTTAAGCGCCATTTTTTAACTAAAACATTTACAATTTATAACTCTGGTTCTACTGATAAGATTTTTGCCTAATTGGTCCTTTATTTCTGCCCGACTTTGAAGACCCTCCTCCTGTATCTCAGTACCAGCTGCTACTGACCAGTCTTCCATAGCCTGCAGATATAAGATCTTGGCCTTTTCACTCATACCTATGCTATTGTTGTATACTGCCCAGTCCTATGCTTCTTGCCTAAAACTGGTGTTTGTTGGGTCGTGGCACTCCCCAAATACCCATATCCCGTCCATCCCTGCCTCCCGCCAATCTATGCCCCATCTTTTTCAGGCATTGTTAGTTTGTCTCTTGTCCTTTATGTGTACCATTTCTCCTTTGCCCACGTCATGGCTGTTAGTACACTGGCATTCTCCCTGTTGCTCGCCTGTGCTAAGGATGTTCTTCACCCCTTCATGGTATTCTATCCCTTGTGTCTATCTTCTCCACCACCGGCTCAGGTCTACAAACTGGCTACTCCTCATCATAATGCCAAGTGACTGCCCCACAACTCTCTCACCAAGTGTCCAGCCTTCAAGCAGGCCCGCCATGGTGTTTGGCCATGTACCCCAGGCATTGGTGTGTTGTTTCTCCCTTCGCATTCGGTTCGTGTTTGATCCCTCTTCTTACCCACGTTACGAAACTATTGTATTTCTGTCCAAATATAATTTTATGCCATTAATGTAACCTATACTGATGCATTTTGGCTCTTTTTTTTTATTTTTCTGATGAGCTAAATTTGCAACCCATTATGACCGACACCCACTCTTTTATATTTACCTGTCAGAATGACATCAAAAATGGTTCACTATTCACCCTGTGTGGCCAGTGCCTTGTACATCTGCCACACACTCAATTAAATTGCCCATGCTATGCCAGTGTTCCGATCTGTACTAATGCAGGTTATTTTGTCTCTTTTTGGAAATTTCACTGAAGCTCTGCAATTGCAACCTATTGTGCTACACTATTGTATGCCTTGTTGCTTTTATATCAATTAAGCTGTCTACGCTTGCATACTGCAGGCTTTTTATTACATCTTTACCTTTTCTGCTGCTAATATTATTTTGTACCCTTGGTGTCATTGTAAATCTCTGTCCAGTGCTTTAAAACTTTGCTTTGGGTGCACTTTGCATTGAATAAAACAATACAAAAATAGAATTAGCCACACAAATGGAGCATGGGACAGGCAAGTTAAATGTTCTCTCATCCTCCCTTCACTCTTGCCACGTGCCGGTGGCCTACCCTTCCCGCACCTACGTCATGGTGTGTCCCTTCCTGTCTAACACTAATAGAAGGCAGTTTCTCACTCCACTCCCTGTCCAAGTTCATAAATGCTAAAATACATCACAAGATAAAGAGTTTCCTGAAAAATTAGATTTTTTCCAAGTGGTTTCCATTTTTAGGGCTCACCCACAGAAATCTATCGAAAGACCTCTTGTGGCCCATACAAAACACACACAAAGGGCTTTGTGCCAGCTCACTGCTTACCACTGGTCTGCTTTTTTGTCATTCTCATTTGCTTAATTCTGCTTTGATGGCTTTGCTTCCTCTTTTGTTTGTTCCTTCCCTTGAATAGTGTTTTTAGCCATTCTTTTGATTGGATGACTTGTATCCTTCCACTGCTCACATTTAGGGAACTACTTTTTCCCTTTTCCTCCAGCACTCCATAAGCGAGGGTATTGCCATCTCCTTTGTGTGCTGCTTTCCCCTTCAAATATCTGCCAGTGTGCTCTCAATTGTGCTTCCCTTTAAGCTTGTCTGCAAAAGCACAGCAATAGGTATAATTTTGGCATGGTGTTACTAAAAAAACAAACTTTAACTGTTGCTTTCGTTTTATCTCTTGCTTTGCACACATTGCATCAAAGCACAGCCTTTGACACACAATGGCTTTTATGGCACTGCGGGGAGAGTCCAGCTGTTGCACTCACTCACCTGGCACTTGAGGCAGAAGAGTACTTAGCATGACTGAAAATGAGAGGCCTCTTCTCCCAGAGGCACATAAATCTGATCCCTGGGCTACTGCAGTGGATCAGATGGCTTGTCAAGCAGTTTCCTTTAAATTCTTACACTTGTCTTATTCTTTGTAAATCCATTCAGTTTCCTTTATGAAACGTATTTGACAAGTAAACCATGACATTTATAAAGATTAAAAATATTGAATTCAATGTAAATTCTTGAGAAACCTGAACATATTATTGCTAATCCTACAGTATTTTGATGGTTAAAAAAAAATATTTTCAAACAAGCAGTGACAGAGCCAAAAGCTTGGCACTAGCTTTATAAAAGCGAGATTGGCTTGGCCAGTGCCTGTTACATATGGGTGTCATGGACGCACATTTCAACCAACAACTAAAATCTATTGAATGCAAGAAATAATAGTGGTTTTCAGAATATAAAGCCTGGTTTGTCAAATGTAAGGAAAACCCCAGAGCCTCGAAGTCTAAACACTTCCAGGTCTGCTAATAAGACAATAATGCAGACATTAAAGACAGAGTTGGTGCCAGGATTGCATCCACCTCAGCAAAAAGCTAGCACCCCTGTGCTCTAAATGTAGTGTTACGGAAGCTAGCCCTGCTGCGGGCTGTGCTTCATCGGTTCTGTGTGTGAGGGAAGCTTTCACAAAGCAGCCTGCATTTCCTTGCTTTTCGTGAGTGTAACTTGCATTAATGCACGAGGAGACCCTGACTTACTGCCATGCATGCTTTATTAGGGAGCGAGGGGTGGAAAGAGCAAGAGAGAGAACCTTGAAATGCTCCTGTATGTACCATGTCAGTAGAGTAGGGGTGTCAAACCTAGGCCCATTAGGGCTCGAACTTATGCCAGTATTTCAACACCACCACTAACTATGAAAGTATGTAATTTCTGTTTAGATTCAGTGCATGAAAAAGCATCTTATGTGAATATCCTAAAAATCTGGCATGGATCCAGCTTGCTGAGAGGCTTGCACTGCTGGCTGCCCCTCTGTACACCTCTGCTGTGCTACCGAGGCTTTGCACAATCGTTTTTGCTATGCAGAGTCCAAAACTAATAGTTTTGTCAATGCTCATTTTACTTGCGCTTACTTGGCCATGGGAATGAAAGATTTAGAGCAGGGGCAGAGATAGTGTTCAGGTTTACCCCTGGAAGGTCTTAGGGATTGGCAGTCGCTCATGTCGGATCATGCTCTGAAAATCCAGTAGGCCCAAGTCTGAACCAGTGACTTGTCAGGCATATCTTCAAAAAGGTGATAAGGCTATGGCAGAGCCAATCACATTTGAGACAATTGAGTCTCGAAGGTCTGAACCTTAGCCAGTTTGCCTGTATTCAAAACATCAACGAAAATCAGATATTATTGGCAAAGAATCAGTCAGACCCTGGAGTATCCAGGCATGGTGGGTGTAAATGTAATAACCAGTAGAGATGAACTGTGAAAAGAGGCTCATGGACAGCAGAAGCGAGCTTTTATGAATAGAAACAAGGATCTCGGATTTTGTGTTAAATGACAGCATGTTTGGGCCTTCTCCAGTTTGTTTTTGTAAAGGGAAAGAATGAATAATGTCTTGTGCACCGGGCGTGGGTGCTATTTCAGCAGGCATTAATACTAGCTAAGTGGAACTATAATTTTATGATGAGTGTATTTGTACACCACATTCACAACAGTATGGTGCCAAAGCATTTTCGGAATCTGGTCACCCCTTACGGTTCTGGGATTCTCACTGACCAGAGTCCAAGGGGTCTGTTTATATTGTACTTAGCTGTGTTTCCTATTGTTTGAACGCAAGTCATACTGGATAGAGGCTAGCGAGGTTGAGGTACAATAATGTATTGTTTAGTGATAGAATACATTGGATTGTAGCCAGCTACATTCAGTAATGGATCTATATGGAGCATCAGATGCAAGGATGCGTGTGCTGAAGTATCTTCCTATGTGTTTCATTTTTATGGGGTATAAAATTACCTAATGTTTTGCTTCAAGTAACCGTTATGTTTTGTAGATTTTCTCATTTTGATTCTCTGATGCCATTCGACGCGTATGCAATGTAAATATCAATCAATGGAACAATCGTTCAGCTGGCAAATGCTTAGCCAACTAGATGGCTAGGAGCTGTGTTGTGAGCATGACGGGGCAAAAGTTATAAAAGTGTTCTGATGGAGGCGGTATTGGGGTTGCGCACTGTTAGAGCACATGATAGATATTTGGCAGCATAGCTGAGATGTGTTGGGTGCATTGTGTTGTAAGTGTACTTTCGGGCTAACCTGCTGGCCGATAAGCAAGCATATGCAGCAAATCCAACATCTATCTATGCACCATATTACAATGGGAGGTGCCCATCACTCAACTATCTATTGTTAAATGACACTTGTTTAGCACACAATATATAATTAGTATAGCATTACACCACCATTGCTAAGTGCAGATTGAGCCGAGACTGGAGTGCTGTAACAAATTACTATTGTATTTTCTCTGTTTATACAGGTGCCCATTGACAGGAAATGTATGTGTGTGGTAAATAGGTGATGCGAGCGAGTACTGTTTGATGCCTTTACATTCAGTTACTTGTATATTTGGCTGTGTTAAGATCTTTGATGGAGACGTGTGCTAAAGTCTTGCTCCCACTAAAGAAGCTTTGGAGAACAGCATTTTACAGGTTTGTTCCTTCCTTGATGGGGTATCTGACAAAATATAGGCGCAAGGTACATCGTTTCCAAATCCCTGAAAAGAAAGACGCTTTCAGCTAAATCCCTGAGCTTGTATTCTTATTATTTACACTTCAAATTCAGTTTGACAGGAAGTTTCCACGTTAAAGATATTTTATTCCTTTTTTTACTCTTTTTGAATTGCCATTAATTTTTAGGTCGAGCCTCGAGTAGCGCGCAAGCGCTGCTCTGGCAAGACTTTATGTTAGGGGGTTTGAAAAGCTGACCAGACGCTCGTGCGTCATGGCCTTTTCCCTGCGGTTACGCGCGCGGCAGACATCTGTTTCCAATTATCGTGCCCAGACGCGGGCGCGATAATTGGAAACACATGCCGGCCGTGCGGGTTATCGCAGGCAAAAGGCCATGACGCACGAGCGTCTGGTCAGCTGAGCAGGCTGCCGCGCTCGCTCGCGAACTGAAGAAAAAAAAGAAAAACGCACTGGTGCAAACACCATGAAGATAAGCACTTGTGATGAGAGGCGGTCACGTGATGTTTGACAATGCAGCGGTTTTGGCTTTTGTGCTGCTTGTTCTTTCTCCAATTCCAGCACTGAATTGTACTGTATAATGTAACACGAGCACGTACACCACAGGCAGGTGGCTCATGAAATATTCAACTTTGGGAAAAACACTGATTCTTTTAACAAATTCCACAGACACGTCGGATTGAGTCATAGGGAGCACTGCCCCACAGACATCACAAAACCCAAATAAACGTTTACTGTTTCGCTTTATGGTGGATGCGACACACTCCCAAACGAGAAGTGAAAGCAATTAAATACGCAAACCCCAAAGACAAATCCATACCCTTTAAAGATACTACAGTATAGAATCCAGAACAATACAATAATGTAATACAGAATAAACAAATATTCATTATAAAAATGCCACCATGGCTTCTGTCACTGCTCCGACCGTCGGAAATCATCCCCTTTGTTACACGGCTTCAAGCACCGCCGAACAATTAGACACCATTTGAATCTTTCTTACAGACGTATTCGTATTAAATAAAAACCCAGCCGAATGAAAGCGCGGGAGCTCGAGAGGGCAGCCTCGTGACCCCACCCGTTAGCAGCCAGTAAGGCAGCTTGCGTACCAGGTCACCATTGCTCGACAAGTCCCTCTGACTGAGCCGAGATACACACTTAATGCCGCTAGATTGCAAAGGAGCTTTACATATTGCCCTCCTACCTTGGTATGTAGTTATCTGCCGCCATCCCAGTATTTTAGGAATATTTCAAAATCCATTCTTCTGCTATATAACAAAAGAATAAGTGCATCTTCGACACCAGCCCCTTCCCCACATCCTTCAGAAATGGATTAAAAATGGCTCTCTCGATCCCAGCCGTTTCAAGTTCGCAATCAAAAATTTGCTTTCACTTTAATTTATGCAATTTCTTTAGAAACGTGAGGCAAATGACGCCGTTTGCCTGCTGCCAAATCTAAACATGCTCAAGGACTATGAATGCCGACGGTACTGTCAAAGGTGTCCACTTTGGAGACGGAGAACCAGTTTCGAATCTCGGCTTTGGCTCAACAGCCAGGGAGCCCACTCTGGGCAAATCACCTAATCTACCCGTAACTAAAATCAAAGCATCCTTGTATAATTAAACTGGTGCTCATGTAAAGCGCTCCAATACCTTCTGGTGGAAAGCGCGTTATCTTCCATAACACATGGGCATCTCTCTCGTTCGGTGGCATTCTCTTCGAGGTCGATTTTGAATGCGTATCTTCGTGAAATTGTTAGAGTAACTTCGCATCTTCCAGTAAATAAAATGTTACTCCAATATTAGTGGCCTAAGTGCACTTAAATAAAAGTGTGGGAAACGTGATCTTTTAAGTGCAGTGAGGGTGGGGTAAAGAACGTGTCTAAAAAAAGTAACTACATTTTTAAAAAGAACAAAAATATTCAGTAAATATTTTGTTCTAGAGATGGGCTGTAGTGTCTTCCCCAGCCCTGAAGCATACAAATGAAATATGTCACACGGGAACCCAGTAAAATAATGATTTATTCCTCAGCATACACTCACACATTGCACATTATCTCATACTCAGCATTAACCACACCCTAATATCTCCCCCGCATATGATTTAGTTCCTATTCAGCGTTTACCCCAGAACCAAGAGGGTCCTAGTGCGTATAGCATCAATATGCTACATCCATACTCGCCAGGCGCGCAACGCCCATTGGGCTCAAAGGGCTTCAGCTCCCCCCCCCCCCCCGTCGTGTGTGGCAGCCCGGCCTGAGACAGCTTCCCGGGCACACACAGCCGCACCCGAGTACTTCACAGGTCTTTAAAAGACCATTTGCTTGTTAATGAGGCTTTGTTGTTTTTCACCCCTTCTTAGAGCCCCTGCATTTCCACTCTGCCTATTGCTGGAAGAATTAGCCCCCCTGAAATTATTTCTTAGCCCCCCGAAATTTGACTCTAGTTGCGCCTCTGATACGCGCCAACATTTTTGAAGAGGAAAGTGGGAGATTTTAAAACAAATGTATTTCTCCTGTTGACTTCCATTGAGGGCGAGGCCTTAATCTCGTCTATTGTCATGTACGGGACTTGCAAGTGTACTGCTAATAGGTCGTATATCAGAAAAGCAAAAATAAATTTGATTCTTACGTCAGGAGCACTGAAAAAGCGCTATAGCAAAATTGTTGTGCACTGGCCTGTGGGAGAAGGTTACTGGCAGTGCATACTCTGAGTCACACAAGACCAGTCCCTGTAGGCAGAAGCCCGTGGAAGAATCAGGTTTTTGCTTGCAAGAATTTGGAGGAGGGAGTCTAGCCTTAAAATCGGTAGTCGGCTGCCTGAATCGGGAGGGTTGGCATGTATGTACATCTCCCCCCCCTTTGTTAAATAAACAAGCATTTGCAATGCAATAGGTCTCGCATTTACGCGAGTTTGAGCTATTGACATTGCAAATAACAATGCCTTTTATTTTTGCTTTTGTTTTAAAAACATAAATAAAAGGCATTGTCATTTACAATGCCAATAGCTTAAACTCGCGTAAATGCAAGACCTATTGCATTGCAAATGCTTGTTATCCATTGCTTTCATCTCATTCATGCTTATGACTAGTATCTTGATACTGAAAAAAAGAATATACATTTTGAGTTCGTCTGGACAATTCCTTTTACATATTTAATTTCAATGATCCTCGAAACTTTTAAGGGAAGCTTTGACCTCGGCCACCAGAACTGCTTGGTGACCTTCAGATGGCACTTTGCCCAACTGCACTAACTCTGAAAACGTTCCCTTGGGTGCCAGATGTGGTTCCAAGCCCCTCTCAAGCTTCACTCACGCTGCATATAAAGTGACCATGTTCCCCATCAAACGGATGTACATAGTGTTCCCAAGGCATTTTATTTTTTCCAATCTGTTCAACATTATTTGCCGAAATGTATATCTTTCAGGCCAGGTACCTAGCAAAATGAAAATAATTTACTAACTGAAAGAACTTGAACGTTTATGAGCAACGTATGTAAAGAAACACAATAGGACTCAGATCTTCTACCATTTCTACATTTCAAAATTGTACATAAAATGTTTAATCCGCAACTACAGTCGGCTTCACTTGTGCTTAAGCCAACCACTGGATTCACTCTGTGAGCTCAGTTAGTATACCAGCTGTAAGTTCATTACAAGACTGCAGCAAAAACTTTATTGCAGATAATAGGCTGATTACTCCTGCCTGGAGACACAAAGGAAAACGTAGGCTCTGAAAAAACAGACTAACGGAATTTGCAGATATTTGGATTGTAGCTGCTGCCACAACAGAAAAAGAAAGACAGCCAGTATAAATTAAAATTAGGAAAGCTTGAAGACTGCTCCTGTTGGGGCCATCAAAAAAGGAAGATTGATATGAAAAGTGATAGAGAAGAAAGGCCTCTCCTATTGAGACCGGTCACCTTCAAAGAAAAGAAATACTGACTGTGAGCGTATTGAAGGTAGCCTTTTTTTTTCCCCTTGACCTGTAAATTTTTCAGATATTTACAATAAAGGATAATAAAAAATAAAAAAAAATAAAAAAAAAAAAAAAAAATGAATGATACATATGGACATATACTACATTCAAGAGATTTTTTTAATGGAAGGCAAATGTCCATAACTAATAATTAGGCTGCATCCCACCACACGGAATGATCGGGAAACAGAAAAGTTCTGATGCAGATCAATACCAAGAATGCTAGATAAAACAGCTACAAAAAAAACAAATGTGCAAGCTCAACAACGCTTGTAAGAGGAGCCATACATTCATTGAAAAGTAACAAGCACAATTAACAACCATACCAACAGTAGTAGTCATAATGAACATTGTCAACCGCAGAAAAGAACACAATAATCCATATTAAAAAATTATTATATCCAACTACAAGAGAACTCAACCAAATACTCAAACCAAATCCAAAAATAACTGGACATGAACCACCTTACTGTAGTCAAATCATCATAACGAGAGCCAGAACCAAGCACACTTGTTGCTCCCCATAGATCATAGCAGAAACCCAGAGCACCCGAATCTTGTGCACTTAAACTTGACAAAAGCATCTGTCTAAAAGCACACCTTGAACCAGTTAATACCAGCTTAACAAAGAAAAAGTCCAGTTTTATTCAGGATTTATCTGACTCCATGACAGTTTGTCCTTTCTAGAAAAAGCAATATTAGCAACTATGGTTGTGGAGATCCCCTAGACGAATATCAACAAGAACAGTGGAATGACAATACACAGGTATTCCCAATACAAGATTATATCCAGAGGCAGCTAGTCAATTTCATTCTTATATTAAACTGCAGATATGCAGCGTACTCATGAACCCCTTAAGAAAAAATTATTTTTCAACACCATCACTGGAATATAAAAGAAAAACATAAAGAAGTCAATATTCAACAAACTCACAGACTGCTCCAGCTCCGTACAGAGCCCAAACAATAACCCTGAACACGACACACAAAATATGCCACATGTGTTGGCAAGCAATATGAAAAGACATACTTTGATATAGCAGAAAAAGAGTAGCAGCTGTTTTAAAAGAGAATGCTTAAATCCTGGCTGCAATGAGAGGATTGTGGATGAGCAGATCAGCAAAGACACTAGAATAAACAGAAAGATCCTTCTATGAAACAAACACAAAACGGGAAATGGTCCGTATTCCTGTAGCTGCCATCTACAACCGCCTCTTATGCACTAGAAATCACTAAAAGGAATCATTAAGTTACCCACTGGAAAATTGCTTATACATAGAAGGAATTAATGCCTCAATGTCCACTCAGAGCCCAAAAAGAACTAAATCCTGCTGCCATATCCACCAGCAATATGCAAAGAAACTGAGTCACATGTCAAACGACCCACTTCTTCCTCTTTTTTCTACTAGGTGGATGAAAACTGGTCAATACAGTCACAATTGCTAAATATTTCATACATTTGACTTGTATTTTTTTTATGAATACAAAGAGTAATATGTCAATTGTAAGAAAAGAGTGATCACAAAATGACAACTGTTTTCTTGAAGGTATTTGTTTCTCACGTGAAAATAGCACTAAGTCTTAAAACTTCCCCATTTTTCTTGGACGTAGTAAAGTCACATGTTATTGCTACACTTCCATTTCATAAATTAATAGTGTAATTAGACGCCTTGCCTCTATGTTGATGTTGTAAGTCCTGGAAGCCAGCAACTGGAAGTATGGATTAACATAATCAATATATCATCCTTGCAAGACTGCCTGTTTTTTACCCATTAAAACAAAAACAGCTTTCTTTCCTAACAAGGTAGCCCGCTATTTTATCCGTTTCTTATATTTATGCCATATTTATGCCATATTTAATAAATAAACCTGTCAACGCATGCACTTAAACATGAATTGTAACAGTCACATAAAATAAGGGGAGGACAGAATGTATTGTGAAATGAACCAAAAACCCGTCAAATTGTTTCAATTAAATTAAGTACCCAAGGCTACATAAGCCCAATTTAAGATTAAAAGAATAAAATATGCAGCAGGTTTCTTTCTTTGTTTCATAATTTAGATACCAACAAATGCCTTTTTGGCTTGCATCTCAAAGGTGCATATTCAGAACATTCATTCTCAATACCTTCTCAAGGATTCATTTTTATTGTCAATATATAGCACTTTCTATAGTCTCCTGGAAAGCTTATTCTTCAGTTTAGGACACACCAAGGAAAACAGTTCAAAAGAAGCTTGTTTTGAGTTTAATTGTTGGGGCAGCGTTAATTGTTGGTGGAGGCTGCCTAGCTGCCGCTTTTGCCTTGCTGGCCTGGCTTACTCTGATGGCAGTCTCTAGGCGTGCTTTTAGGTCTGGTGCAGCCCCCATTATTGTTTTGAAAGCCTGGGAGTAAAGGGGGCCAATTCTCATAAGGTTCTGAAGTGCAAACTCATGGAGATCTTTTGATACTGGAGAGGCTGAAGCAAAAAGTTTATCACTCAGTAGATAAGAGATTAAAGTTGGGACAAGCAGAGCAAGCAACTGGACTCTATTTTGTTCTTCTGTCAGGGAAACTAATGTTTCTAGGACTTTAATTCCTTCCTGGACTGCCAAAAGCTCAGCGCTACAGGTTGGTTTATTATTTTCTACAGCTTTCAGGTTTTCAACCATAATTGGTGCCAATGAATGTATGTACGGTGTTGAGAGAGCACGATTTGAATGCTGAAAAATAGAAAGCAGTAGCTGGTAACTTTTGGCTTGAACCCAAGGGTCACTGGAATTTAGAGCATTTTTAAATCTGGTCAAGCATCCATTTTGTAGGGACTGAACACCTATTACTTCCACGCTTGCAGACCAAAGAAAGAGGACGATAGCTGTTAGCATGCTAACTTCATCAACAGAATTGGAGTCACTTGGCTCAGAATATTCCAAGATGGATGCTAAAGCACTGCGTATAAGGCTGGTCCACTGCTTTTGAGTTTTGTCTGACCTGGCCAGTGGTGAAGACACAATGTTTTTCAGGCCCTGCAAAGCAGCACTTACGGGTAATGGAACTTGCCCATCCACACACTTTACTGCCGTCTCTTTTAGTACTTGTGTAGTTAAATACAGGATTGTTGGTAATACGGTCATGCATCCTGCTGGGGGACAAAGTGCTGGCAAGTCAGAAAGGATGGTAACAGAGACAGCCACAAGGCGAGCACTTTCCTCTGGCAGCTGTTGTGGTTTGCTGGGCATATGATTAGGAGACTCTGACATTTTTATGCTGAGCTGAGGCAAATGTCGCACCAGAATAAACATTAATAACTCCATTGCTGCAAAGACAAGAGATTTTCCAGGGACAATGCTACCACTGTCGTCACCTTCCCTTTCCAACATGCTAGTGTCTTTTTCCTTTGAGCCATCTTCATTTGAGACATTTAGTTTTGATTGTGAATAATCCAGAGAGGCCTGTACAATCTGTCGAAGAACACCAGTCACAAGCAGTTGGACAAGTGGTGGATCCCAGGTAAGCAAAAGGCGATGTAGTACATTTAAAAGTTCAACACTAACGAAATAATCTTCTGCAATATGTGCTCGGGCATAAGGGGAATCAAGCAATGTATCTAGTGCCTGGAGACATGCTGTGACATGTTCTATAGGCTCTTCAGGTCTAGGACTACAGAAGAATTGTATACTGACACCCAAAATTAAATGCATGTTTTCTTTAGTTAACTCTGGCAGAGACTTTGCTGTCGAGCCAATTCCAGGTGCTTGGTTCGATACAACCTGTGTTGTCTGGCTAGGTGCACTTTCTGCTTCTTCCGTTGACTCTGGGGTGTTAAATCCAGCAGTATTAAGCCAGAGCGCCATAGCGTGCAATATAGGAGCCCAAGAATTCTGATAATGTAATCTGGCAGTATCAATTGTCTCTGGAGTATAGAAAGCTCCACCTTCTGGTGGAAGCTGACTTGCAAATTCAGGAGGCAGAGTCAGAAGTGCATAGTCTTTGAGGGCAGCAAGCCAGAGGCTGCTAAGTGATGGTAATTCAGGTTGAACAAGTGTTATCAAGCTGTCTGGGGGAAGCTCATCCACAGTGCCATAGGCATACTCATCCTCATCATCTCCCCTCAAGCGGGATATTTTTGGTGTCGCCTCAGCCTCTTTTTTGGTTTTCATCGCCACAACATAAACCTCTGCCCAGGCTTTTAAAACAGACAGTTTTTCCATTGTTGCAGCACTCTCCCTGTAAAGCTGACTTGAGGACCCTTTTCCTGCTTGGACCTTATCCAGTGAGGAGACAAGCAAATTGTGAACACGTCGGAGGTCATTGAGGTCACTGACAACTCCACTCCCAATCCATGCACTGCACACCTGACAGGCTTTTGCGGTTATATCTGAGGGTGTATCTTGAGAAAATGCTGGTCGAAGTGCTGCGCCAACATTAGCCTGATACTGCTCCAATATGACATGCCCTGGAAATTCTGGCTCTGGTACAGAAGCAAATTTTTTTATGATGTCCTCCAGTGCTTGCAGGCCTGCCATACGCAACTGGTTGCTGTGATCAGTTGATGCCATAAAGGCCATACGGATCAGGTCAGAGAGATGGAGTACTAGCAGGTCGCTTTTTTGATTTTTGAGCTTGGCTGAACGGGCATTTGCCAGATCAAAATGAGCCTGGCGGCTAGTCTCACACAGCGTGATAATGCGACACAGACATTCAGCAGCAAACACACGTGTGGCCCACCGAGGAGCAACAGATGGCTTGGATTTATCATCATCCCCCAATGTGGTGAACATAGAGTCATCGTCCATTTCATCCTTCTTATCAGAGTCTTCATCCCTGCCTCCTGACACTGGAGCAGCAGAACTAACATCGCTTGTGGCTGCTAATACATCCTTGCAAAGCAATAACCAATGTGACAGTTTGTCGACTGCAAGAGATGAAAGCATGTGGCCCAGTGTATCGTGAATGTCAGAACACAGCTTGCGATCAATCTCACGGTCTAACATTCCAAAAAGGACGCCTTCAAGTCCAGTCTCTGTTATATTTATGGCGCTGGTGTCTTTGTCTTGCGAAGTCTTGGCTAGGCTCATAGCATATTCACAAACTTCCGCAGCTTCTCTCTGCGCAAGCTGCCGTAGACAGGCAACAGCAGCTCGACGTAGTAACAAATGTGAACTACACAGATGGACACACAGGGTGGGAACCAAGCTGGATAGGTTGACATGTCGCGGTGCAAACATGTGGAGCTGCTGAAGGCAAGAGATGGCAGCTGCTTGAACAAGAGAGTCAGAGTGGTCCTGCATAATTGCACAGCCCACCAAACATGAAGAACGGATTGTTGAAATTGTGGCACTGTTACCTTGCAGTTCTGGCCCCACTGTAGTAATTATAGCGCCTAGACATCTTCCAAGACACTGATGTACTTCTGTGTGTGAAGGAGGAACAGTCAAAAGCAGGTTGAGGACCAAAGATAATGTTGGTTCCACATATCCACGATACATTGGTCCACTAGAGTCTACTATGAGGGCAAGAGAATGAAGAGACCATGTCTGAACTTCAGGGGAGGTTCCATCTTGTGCCAATGCCAAGAGAATACTAACACTTGTCTTCAGATGTTGCCCAGACCCAATCCCACCAACATATCGATGCAGACAGCCTAGAGCCAAAGAATGGCCGGTCCTGGACACAACATCCCGTGCTGACTTTAACTTGTCAAAGCTGTACTGAGCCATTCTCGCAATAAAGGTTGCTTCTCCAACAACCTGAGCCATTCTACCAAGAGCTTCTCCAGCTGCACATCTCAAAATGGGATTGGAGTTATCCAATGCACCCATAACCAAGGCCAAGGCAGACTTGCGAACTTCCTCCGGTCCCAAAGTGCTTTTGTTTTCTGCCAATCCCTTTAACGCACTGAGCACAGCAGTAAAGATATTGAGCTGTACTGCCTGCTGACGCACACCTTTAGCTTGTTTGACACACTCGGCAAAATGATCCAGCATCTGAAGTCTGTGCTTGAAAGAGACATGAGGAAATACCACACCAAAGAGGGCCACAGAGGCATCAATGACAGATACTCCAAGTGGAAGAGGACCCGGTACAGCTTCTCCAGAAGGAATACGTAGATAGATCGAGGAGGGGTCATGCTCTAATGCACCACTGCCAGATGCGCTGTTTGGTTGTAGCTGATCTTCAATTGATTTATGGTCAGTTTCTTGCAACCAGGAACCAAGCAGGACGCTGTCATCATAGTGGCAAAGAGACCGTAGAAGGGATGTTGTGGTGTTGGCCGAGTTGTCTGTTAATGTAAATTCTGCAACGAGCTCACGGAGAAGTGTATTAAAGGACCCTTCATATGTTTTAGGTGGTAGCAAGGCCAGAATATCGTAAAGTCTAAGGCGGACCATAGCAGCGCTAGCTTTTAGGTGAGCTCCATGGGCTTTGATCACTGAGGGAATGTGAGACAACATTGTCATAGCACACTCAATAGGCGTCATCAGTTTCCTAATCACATCCTCGGTAAGGAGTTCAGGGCAGTGGGCAACAAAACTTCTCATTGCACAAAGTGCTCCAGCCCGCCCTTCAAGTGTCACTTGCCATGTAAAAGAGTCTCCTTGTGCCTTTTCTGCCTCCAGCTCTTTTATGGAACGGGGAAAGACATTTCTCCACAGCAAAAGCATTTTAGGGAGATGGTAACGCACAACTGATGGTCCCAAAGTCATTAGTGCACCAAGTAACAGCCACCCAGCTTGGGTGCGCTGCAATGACATTCTGCTATTCTGCAAAGCAGTGCGCAACAGATCTTCAGCAATACTAACAAGGACTTTTCCTTTAGCATGAGGGATACCCAGAGGGCACTGGTATACACCACCTAGCAGAGCTGCCATTGCAAAACTGTACCCACTAACAGCTTCTGGCGAGGTCTTTAGGCTATTAATTCTTTCAGCACATCTATCCAACAGCGGTGTGAGTTGGAAAGGCAATGCCACAGCAACACAACGCATACACCATGCAGCAGCAAGTCGAGCAGCCATGCTTGGATGAAGGAGGACAGAGGTTACAGTCTCCAGAAGACCTACAGAAGGTTCTTGAATGAGAGGGGAAGCTGTGGCATTCAGACTCTGAACCAGGCTGCCTAGCTCTTGAAGGGCACATACCATGACATGCTGACTTGATGCCACATCAGAAGTTCCAGTCTTATTTTCATTGTTGGCGTCATTTACCACAGCTTCAACTGACCTCATTTGTTTACCGATGGCCTGGCAGATCTCCTTGGCAGCAGCAATCTGGGCTTTCTCTCCTAACAAACTGCCTACTGTAGCCCTCAGGATGAAAGAAACACATCTTCGTGAGTACACAGCCTCTACGTGAGTTTGAGTTGCCCTGGGGTGGGAAACAAGATCCAACACATGGGACAAAAGTATTGGAAAGTTGCGCTCCAGCCATTGTCCTCCTAAAGCTGTGACAAAAACAACGTAGGCTTGGGTCACTCCAACTCGGACTTCTCGACTGATTGATGCTCCGCCTTTTAACATCTCGCCTCCACTCTTAAGGAACCCTGAGCCTCCTCTCAGGAACCCAGTAGCCAGCAGCTCCAACACTTCTTCTAACGTTGCCCTCTTTATGTTCTGTCGCATCACTGTTGCTTGCTTTGGCATTAAGGCGGTCGCCATGACTGTTCCCAAGAGTTTAGATACTGTAACGCGTACACCGTAATTGGAGTTCTCCAAAGCTTTGAAGCAGAGGGTTGCCACGTTTTCAAGCTCTGCTGTCCACATGAACACTGCTTCATTCTGTAACTCGAGCAAGCACTTGGCTACTGCACATCGCACCGCCATGGACCTGTCTGTCAAGAGGGAGCGGGCATTCTTGTAGATGTCACGGTGATAGGACGCAGCAGCACCGCCCAGGCCACCTAGGACTTTCTGCAGGCTGTGTAAGATCTCGCTCCGACCCTGTGACTCTGCGCTTTTTAGAGACTTTAGGAGATTATTAATTGTTTCTGGAAAAGTGCTTCCCAGCATTCGGCCCATTTTCCCGTAAAAAGCGCCAACGCATGCCACTGCAGCTAGCTTGGTTGGCAGGTAGGCTGCGGTGTCATCCTTACTCTTGATTATCTCGTTGCACTTGTCCAGGGTTTGAAATACAGTAAACGTGTCTCCAATACTGTACAGCGTTGCAAGATTTTCAGCTAATAGTTTTCTTGTCGGCGGCCCAGGGGAGCTGCCGATTAGCCCCGTCAGCTGCTCAACCAGCTTCTTTTGTTTTTCTTTAACATCTGTCTTGTTTGCAGCAACAATGACCTTGTCCAAAAAACGAAGCCACTCGAAAACGAAAACTGGCTTCTTCGGTTCAGGGATTTGTGCCAACGCCTCCTCATTGAGCAGTAAACTGTGAGCGAGCTCCATTGATGCGAATTGGTCCCCCAGGCTGTGGTACGTGACGCCAGAAAGTGCTCGCCGAGCACTGTCCTTTTCTCCTGCCGCTGTTCCCCGGGACTCAGTCCACCCAGCGCCAGTCGCTGCTTCCGCTATCTAAGGTTTGACAGCGCAGAGGGGGCTAAAAGGAAGGAACGACCGGCAGGTGTAATGGAGATGGGAGAAACACTACTCATACAAGGAAGAAGGGAGCTAATAGAAAGACGCTTTGGAGAGAACTAGAAAAGGAAGACAGACTAGCGAGAGATCGCAACTTTCGAAACGCTACTTTCTATTCAAAGGTTTTCCGTTTAGCTCTGTGGGCCCCAAACGGTTAATCGTTATGGAAACAAAAGAAGGACAATACAGCGTTTTCCCCAGGTCGAAGTATTTATATTTGCCACTCTGCAGTGACCAAAGAGATTAACGATGGGTAAATTAAAGAACCTATGTCTGGTGGGGTATTATTTGTACGGAAGCAAAAAACTGAGCGCAGCGGTCGCCGGTAGGTGAAATAGTTTGGAAGGTCATTATTGGCATAATATTCATATGTATTTTACAAATTGTTGTTTGTTGTTTACAACTATATTGTTGTCGGCGGATTAAGTACACAGCTGTGCAATAACACGCATCTGACTGACGTGATACCAGCAATGACGACGCTTGTCGCCTTACATAGTGCCAATATCGGCAACACACTCCCCATCACACATACAGCAATCTCCTGATGAAATAAACACACAAGACACCTTTTTCGTGGAGAAAATTGCTGCAGGTTTATTAGCATACTGAAATATGCCAACATGGTGGGTCAACTTACGGGCGATCCAAGGGCAGGCAGCGGAGACACACCTAAGCTTCCCTGCCCACCTGAAGAGCCAAATTGCACCGTGGCACTACCCAATCGGTGCTTACCAATTTTGGGGGAAGGTTTACCCCTTCCCACCTGTGGACCACCAGTCCACCCATCTACTCACGCCCCTTGAGGGGGGCGGAGGGTATCCAGTCAGCCCCCGGTTGCTCAGGTTTACAACCGCCCGTAGGACTAGCGGCGCGCTGTCGTTCCTTCAGGGTCCACTGCGAGGACCACCTGGGGATATTTGGCCTTTGCACCCTTGTTGTGCTCCTGAAGAGGGTACCCCTATGTACCTTTCAGCCTCTGGATCGCCCTGTAACTCCGCCACAGCTCTGGGTGTGGCCACCGTCACAATCCGGGCCCCCTACCAAGGCAGGCATGCTTACCTACATCCCGCTGTTTCCAGGACCTTGCCCAGGTCCAACAAAAACAAGTCCATGCCCACTCGACAGGTGGACCCCATCCTCTTCAAAACACCCTGTGGACTTGGCATGCAGCAGACTGTATTCAATATATTTCAAAGGTGGTGAGATGCACACCGATGTACTCCTATGTAAACATGCTTAACTTTTCAGGTCTGGAACGGCGTGCTTGCTTGCTTCGTGCCCCGCCCAATTAGCGCTGAGTAACTGAACGAATGCGAAGGAACCTCATATGATTCCTATTGAAGCTGCATAGCCAAATTCCTCACTGAATGAATCCAATAAATCGAAATTTATTTGTTTAATCTTCACTTTTTTCACTGTTTTCTCTTTAGCTTTTCTCCTTGTTTAATTAATATATAATCGATTCATTTTACTCATTTCCATTTTGGTCCGAAATTCTCCATAAAAACACAGGCACTGAGTCCGTTTCCACATGTCACGTCTTTATTTTAAAACCCAATGCATTTGGGATACTTCCCTTCATCAGGGCATCTATAATACAAAAATTAATAAATAATAACCATCAGCTTAGTTATATTACACACCTAATGACTTTCTCATACTACATGTATCTGTTTTCCTGTCTTCGATAATACTAAATTCATTTGGACTGTACTACACTGCATGTCCTCAAACCCACAGTTTCTAAAAACTGCTGTGTTTTTATTTTCAACATTTAACCAACACCAACAGTCCCTATTCCACATGCTGGCTAGTACAACCTGAGCAACACACATTTCTAAAAATCCTAATTTTCATAATGTTTGTCACCCATAGTTACCCATGCGGCCCCTATTTTATGTTTAAACATTTAATGTTGTTATGATCAACAAAGGAGAGACGTGCGGAAGCACACCATGGAAAATTCAAGTGGCATTTAACTTCTTGTCTAACTATGTTGATAAGGGGCAAAGTTCTTACGAGTGAAGATAAACACAAGTCACGGTAAGCGCTTTGTGATTATTAACGCAAATAACGTAAAATAGGGGCCGCATGGGTAACTATGGGTGACAAACATTATGAAAATTAGGATTTTTAGAAATGTGTGTTGCTCAGGTTGTACTAGCCAGCATGTGGAATAGGGACTGTTGGTGTTGGTTAAATGTTGAAAATAAAAACACAGCAGTTTTTAGAAACTGGGTTTGAGGACATGCAGTGTAGTACAGTCCAAATGAATTTAGTATTATCGAAGACAGGAAAACAGATACATGTAGTATGAGAAAGTCATTAGGTGTGTAACATAACTAAGCTGATGGTTATTATTTATTAATTTTTGTATTATAGATGCCCCTGATGAAGGGAACTATCCCGAAATGCATTGGGTTTTAAAATACAGACGTGACATGTGGAAACGGACTCAGTTCCTGTGTTTTTATGGAGAATTTCGTACCAAAATGGAAATGAGTAAAATGAATCGATTATATAGTAATTAAACAAGGAGAAAAGCTAAGGAGAAAACAGTGAAAAAAGTGAAGATTAAACAAATAAATTTCGATTTATTGGATTCATTCAGTGAGGAATTTGGCTGTGCAGCTTGAATAGGAATCATATGAGGTTCCTTCGCATTCATGCAGCAGACTGTGCCTAATAAAGCCAAACCCCTTCTGATCAGTAAATTTGCGCATGGCACTGTTAACTCTCATGTGTGAGGTTCCACGGCATCCCCAGACCAGGCACCTGGCCACCTAAACGTGGGGGTATCTCTGACCACCATACTCACATGCCCCCAATTGGGTGCTAATTTACACCTGGAGGATATCATCTCTTACAGCAGTGCCCTCCTACCCAGGAAAGTCAAATCAGTGCCTCCCAGGTGTATGACCAAAATGTTGGGAGGGGAGACACCCCCCCCTAGTCTGTGCCGCAGCTTCTTCAGTAAGCTGTACCGGCGCATGCCTGGGACCCCCACCAAATTAACTCAGGGTGGAAAAACCCATGCCTCCATTTCCTGCATTCCGCCCATCGTGCCACTCTCAAGACGCACGAAAGGCCACTCACCCAGACCTTTGATCCTGGCAAGATAAAGAAATGCTAGGTTGCTAAACACATTTATTGAAGCACTGCACACCATTCTATACAACTACTCATGATTGCACATAATTTAACACAATACCACTGCACCCCACCAAACATCTGGTGCATGTCAGGGTTGCCTACGGTATACTCAACATTTGCACTGTACATAATTCATTTAACCTGTCCTCCGGCCACTCCCCTGGGTGGCTTACGGACGGATGCACCGTTTAAAACATTGGGATTCCCATCGTCCCACCTGCATGATGCGATCCGCTGACATGCCCGCCCTGAAAGCTGCAGTCGCTACCCCTATCCTGAAAGAGTGACTGCAAAAGCGCTTGCCAGGACCCGCATTGCCTGACATTGTTAAGCATGCCTACATGACCTGTTCAACCTGAAAGTTGGTAAGGTGCGTGCTGTCAGCATGAATCAGTAAATAACCCTCCCCTGAAGGGCGAAGGGCCAAGTAGGAGGCGACCAAACCCACCGGGCAATACCTCATATCCCCCAATTGGTGCATCCAGATCACCCTCCCTTGCCCCGCCTGGTCCGTTTTGATCTTCTCGCTAGGATTTTAAGGGCAGCCCCAGAGAGCACTGCGTCGTGTCCCTTTAATGACGCTACAGATGATCCGTTTTGGACCTTGCCACTAATTCGCTGATTCTCAGGGCCCCGAAAAATGCCAGGCTGCAAGTTGCTGAGAAAAGGGGAGCTTGAAAGCCGAATAGGTTGCCTTGTGTACACAGTCAAGCATGTCCTGCAGTGTCTTAAACTCGAGGGGGGGGGGGGCCTGGGACCAGGGCCCGGGGCTCTCCCCTCGCCCAGCCCCAAAGTGCCACCCTGATAAGGGAAGACTTGGTAGGATCGTCCTGGCCCCACAACTTGGCATAATGGTTTACTGTCGACAGGTGGCCTGAGATCCGGGAGTGGCTGTTCCCTTTAACATTGGCCCACCCTGGTAGCCCATGGACCGCTTAATCCAATGCTACCTCAGGGTGCCAAAAGGTTTTCCGATGCTTTTGGAATAGAGGACATGGGGAAAACATATGAGCAGATGTACCAGCACCTTCTTAAATATGAATAACCCTGGTTGTTGTCCGAATTTGTGCTCCAACGCAGCTAATCCAACCCTATTGCGGTAACCGCACCCTTTTTAGAATGACAACTCACGCCCCACTTGACTGACAAGCGCTTGTTCGAGTGTGGCTCCTAACCCTACTTTGCTCAAGGTATACGAGAGTCAGGACAGGTGCCATTGCTTTTGGATCGTGATAGCCTGTGGTGAGTCATACGAATCAATGAACCTTCACTGAAGATTGCAAAAGTGATCTGGTGGTTGTCAGCATATGTGTTCCAAACCCATCTGTCTCAACACTATCGAGGCCACGCACCCTTTTAAATGACAACTAACGCAGCCCACCTGGCTGATGGGCAACAGGTCGACCTGGCTTACTTGCAGGGACCCCTAGCCCACACTCATCCTTACAGTATTCTGCTTACATGCCAGCCATGCCTGCAAGCCTGACACATCTGACTGCGATTATTGCTCCTGAGTCGCCCTGCTGCTGTTCCCACCCTAGCGTGAGTAGCCCAGTGCAAAACTACCGCTCCTGTATACCAGAATGCCGAACAGCGATAGAAAAGCTTCTGGATGATGAGAACAGGAAGACAGATGACAACATCCGGTCCCATTCTGACTGCGGGCTCTAGTTGGATGCTGTGTTGACGTATTGATACTCCCACCCTACTATGATGTGTAAAGGTGCAAATGGCCGATGAGCCTAGAAATATGTGACCTTAAGCAACGGAGACCTCGTGTACTTGCCGTGAATCCCTCCTTTCTTCCAGGAATTTTGCCTGTTCAGTTTATCTGTGGTGTTTTCCTCCCAGACTCCCCAGGCTGATTGCTGCTAGCATGTGACCAGCTGCTGGCGTTACTGATGGAAATCTCCCATTTGCCACCTGAACTTATACACCGCCGCCATAATGTGCTACGTTGTAAGCGGTGAAGTACCTAACTTATGTCTCTTCACCGTGGAAAGGAAAAAGTGAGAATGGCTCTATCCAGCCATAAGCCCAGAGATACACATGCATTAACCCCACCACTGAAGCTGCAACTCAAGCGTTACATTTGTTTGCCCAGACCTGTTGAAAGTAAATAGTACTCCTTACATACAGAGTCTGAATGAACTTAAGGTGGGAGGGGGGACTGATATCTGCCTATGCAGTACCCGAGATAATGTATTGTCCAATTTCTGGTACACATACTGCTGACACTGGCCCTTCAGATCTCCGCCTCAATCCCATTGAAGCGTGAACCTGAAGCTTTTGCCTAAGAAACCTGTATGTGTGTGCCAAACAAGACACGTATTTGAGCGTGCCGTAAACTTGAAAGGTATGTCGACTCTGAAGAACAGACGTCTGTTGATACTTGACTTAATGGTAGTCATATAATCGACCTCAGGGGGCAGACAGTTGAGGTGAACCTGCTGGGAACTGCACCTGTGACCAAGTGTAAAAGAAGTCCCCTACTGGGGGTGCAATAGTCCTACCGCTTCCCTCTTTCTAAAGCATGGACTGCCCCACACCAGCAGTGCTCAAACCCTCCCGAATGGCGAGGTTGTCCAGGGCTATCGGAGACGGGCCCATGACTGTGCTTGTGGATGCTGGGGCACTGTCCAAAAGAGGCAGAGGCATAGCCAGATACTGGGGGGCTGATAGAACCAGGGGAGACCTTTGTGATGACGCCGGGGGAGGTGGGGGGTTCGATTCAGTTGTGTCTAGGTAACCCTCAGCTGTCCTGCTTGCTATTCCCCAGTGGCTGCTGATCCTGCTTGGAGTAACAGGATGCTGCCGGGTGGGGCCCTCCACATTTGTTGCAGGTGTGCATAAACTTGCATGTTTTGCCCCAGGAGCATGATCCCACATTAAACAACCTACAGGTCCCTTGGGGCAATCGTCTGAAGCCTCCCCACTGGCTACCTCCCCTGTGCCCACCCCAAAAGGGCTGTTTAAAGCTGCGCTTCCCCGCCTGAAAAGAACCCCTTCCCGCTGACTGCCCGCCATGAAATTTGGTCTGATAACCTTTGCTCTGCGGGGTGTGAGTGCCCATGTGTTCCATCCATAATTGGACCTCCTTCTGGTCCCAACCCATCTCCGGGCACATGGACATCTTTTTGCGGAACTCCCTGTCATAGTTCAACCAGCCCAAGCCTCCCCACTTGATGGCCTCATTATGAATTGTCCTGGAATACTGCATCAACCCCGGACCCAACTCTGGGTATTTCTCCATGATAACTACCGCCAGTATTGAAAAAGCCTCTAGCCAGTTTTCAATGGTTTTGTCTGGCCACGTCTGGTATTTGACCATCGTGTCCTCATCCTTCACGCCCATTTTCCTTGTGTCAAGCCCCTCCTGCCCATGCATTAAAAGGGTGAAGATGTCTATAAAGTCCCGCCGCCAGATCCCTTCCTTGGCTGCCTGGGGGACCTGCCACGCTAATGAGCAGCGACCCGACAGCAAGGGTGCGGCAGTGATGGGCAAGGGGGCGGCTGGTGGCGGACTCGAGCAGCGACCCGACAGCAAGGGTGCAGCAGTGATGGGCAAGGGGGCGGCTGGTGGCGGACTCGGTTGCAGGGCGGCTGCAACTCGAGGCTGAAGGGTGACTGGGGGCAGTGGCAGACCCTTCTGGGAGTCCCCGGAGGCGACCGAGGGTGCAGCGCCCTGAGCGAGGGTAGCGGGGGTGCCACCAGAGGGGGGGCTAGCGTGCCCGCAGTAATCGCAGATGGAACTAAGGTGGGGGTCGTGGTGAGAGGGCTGGCGGGAGCTGGTGCACTGCGTTCCCCTACTATGGCTATTGTTGTTGCACTTGGCCCAGGGAACCTGGCCACCTCCATGATAATTGCCGGCGCTGCAACAGCTGGGACCACACATTGTGCTTGTGGCTCGCTCGCCTGGTTTGCCCACACTTTCGCAACAGCTTGTCTCCCTCCCTCCCCAGTGCTTGGGCTACTGAGCAGCAGCAGGGGGCCAGTCCCTGCCATACCCGACTTAAAATCCGCCATGACACTCATCACTGTGTCCATGAGCTTACCCATCATGTCCGTGGTGGCGGTATTTGCTGGGACCGCATTACTGTCCGTCATGGCTACAGGCCCCAGCGCCGGGCACGGGGGAGTGGTCAACGGGAGAGCGGCTTCCCGGGGGGCCGACTGCACTCTACCTCTGGGGACCGGCGGATCTGCAGGAAAGTCCTTATTGGTCGGCCTGTAAGCCCGCTTTGGCCTGGAAGGTCCTGCGTCAGCGCTCAGCTGATGCTCTGGGGCAGGCCCCTCGACGACGACACCGGAATCCTCTGTCTCATTCGACTTCAAAATCCCTGTCGCCCATGCCAACCCCTTGGTCTTGGCCAGCTGGATAAACGCCGCCCATTGCGCATCCTGTGAGGTGCCTGGCTGCGAATCCTCCACCTGGGACATCTGCGAAAATAGGGGGGTGGATCCCTGGCTATCCATGTCGCTCTTTGGCACATGAAGGCCACTGAGACCAATCTGAGGAGAAAAAGTTACGTGTCAAAAAATTCACAGCACTTGTTCCCATGCTGCCTTGACTGGACCTCTCTGTGTCCCTTGTGATCACCACGACCTTGCGCCACACCCCTCCACCCTGTACTTACTTATTAGGTGGATTGAATTTGTCACGACCTGATGCTGACGTTCACCCTACTGACGGTTCGATGATTATTCTGCGTGCGGAGATGAAAAAGGGAAACGTTAGCCACTTAACTAAGCGCCTATGCCATCATCATGCCTTGGCCGTGACGTCTGCCAATTCCCCTAGATAGTCCCACGCCTCGCACTCTTGCCCAACCCTTCTGGAGTTCAGGTGATGGTCTCCCTCGCCTCCTCCCGGCTCATGTGCGCCATAACTCATACCTGTGCCTGTTCAATGTAATCCACTCTCCTGTGAGGTTGCCGCCTAGTTTTCGATCGCTCCCTCAGATATGAGCTGCTCCTGAAATTAGATAAATAGTTACAATCCTCTCCAGGGCCTTTCACCCGCATCCTGGTGACCCTCTTTACGCTGCCGCTAGCGCCGCTGGGTGTGTCCCCCTATACCCTGTACCTGCTGGCGATCCGGACGCCGGGTGCCAGCTCCCAAAGTTGCCGATGGAGAAGGGTTTGTCTCAGCGCCGCTAGCTGGGGACACAAAACAGGCGTTAATGCACAATATACTCCCTTAGGTACCACTTGTACCTATACCTTGTGACCCCCTTGCTTGGTGCCCTCTCTTATGGTAAATCTTAACCGCTAGACCCCATGGGCAGCATGGCAAACATGCAGAACAGGCAGGCCCGTATTTAGCACCAATTTTATTCACGTAGGGAGTCCGGCAATGCCCAGACCTAGGGAGACACCCTGCACCACGTCTCCACAGCTGAGGCCTTGAGGCTGCCTGGACTGGGCCCACGCCCCGCCTAATACGCCCGTTGGTTCAAACCAAAGGAGTTGGAAGAGGAGGAGCGGTGCGACGCCCGCGCCCCCCTCCTCCTCAACCCCAAGCAGAGCCCCACGGGCCGAGGTACCGGCTGCACCCCCTTTGGCCCTGGAGAGCCGCTCCCGGTCCCCAGGTGCAGGAAACCACGCGGGCCCCTACTCCAGCCCTCTCGGAAACAGGGGGCAACTGCAGGCAGTAGAGAGGGAGGGAGCAGCGGAAGGGGAGGGGGAGCATCGCGGTGCTCGCTGCCTTCCCCCCCCACCACACAACATCAGGCCCACGTGGGCCGAGGCCCTAGTAGCGGCTCCGCCGGATTAGTGAGCAGCGGAGGGGGGAGCATCGCGGCGCTCGCTGCCCCCCCCCACACAACATCAGGCCCACGTGGGCCGAGGCCCTGGAACCGGCTCTGCCGGATATTAAGCAGCGGAGGGGGAGCAACGCGACGCTCGCTGCCCTCCCCCATGCAACATCAGGTCCAAGCGGGCCGAGGCTCTGGAACCGCCTGATTAGTGAGCAGCGGAGGGGGGAGCATTGCGGCGCTCGCTGCCCCCCCCACGCAACATCAGGCCCACGCGGGCCGAGGCCCTGGAAACGGCTCTGCCGGATTAGTGAGCAGCAGAGGGGGGAGCCTCGCGACGCTCGCTGCCCCCCCCCACGCAACATCAGGCCCACGCGGGCCGCGGCCCCAGGGCCGGCCCCGCCGAATTAGGAGCAACTCACCACGCAACAACGGGCTCACACGGGCCAAAGCCCTGAACCAGGCACCACCGGGTAAGAGTAAGCAGCGGAGGGGGAGCATCGCGGCGCTCGGTGCCCTCCCCCACCCACGCAACATCAAGCTCACGCGGGCCAAATCCCTGGACCCGGCTCCGCCGGTCAGAAGGGGAGGGAAGGAGGGGATCCTTGCTAAGCTCGCTGCCCCCCCACAACACACACTGGGCCCACGCAGGGCCGGGTCCTGGCCTGCGCCGAGCTAACGTGGTGTTCGGAACCTCCGTCCACACCTAGCCCCCTCCCCGGTCTGCAGTATACTGACCACGACCAAGGGAGTGGGCCGCTGCTCTGTGCACCCCGGGAGCTGTCCTACCCCCCCCCCCCCATGACAGACCGCAGTCACGGCAATGGCCGGGCTTTGCAGCCCTGCCTAAGGGAAAGGGGGGGGGGTAGCGCACTCACCGAAGTACAGCTCCTGGAGATCCCGGAGACACGTCTAAACGGCGTGAAGGATTGCCAACAAAGAGAGCGCCAGGTGGGCGGGAGAGGTACTTATACCTGGCTCCCCGCCCATGAGCATGCCGGAAATGACGCGGGGCGCGCCGGACCCAGAGGGGGTCCCCAAAACACTAGACTGTTGCCGTGTGCCATCATGTGGCACTAAGGCGGCCGCCCGCCTATGGGGGTCACCTGGCTGGACCGCGGGCAGCCACAGTTGTTTTCTCTTTTCAATGCAGAAGTACCTCATGTCATAGGATCAGAGGCTCGGATTATGCTTCTCTTTTAGTGTAAGACACACCAACCAACCAGGAAACAGTTTTAAATAAAACTACATCTCCCATGATAAACCCCAAAATGTAATTGTCTATTCCATTCACCTTGTTCTTATTGAACCAAATGGGACAGACACCTTTTTAGCTTCCTCTTTCTTTGTCAATGAAAACTTTCCTAGCTAACGAGAGGGAAAGTTTTAATTCTATTAAGGACAAGGAGGCGAGGATTATGCATTTCTTTCTTCACTTTATTTTCACAGCAGTATTAAAAGAATTTAAACAAAAAAGAATAAAACATCACAGACTACACATTCCATCAACCATAGGGGAGCAGTCTCCATGGTAACCATAGTCCAATCACAGTTCAGTCCATTGCATATAATCATGTGACGTTCCTTCCACTTCCTCGTCATCACTGGAGGATGTAAGCTGGGATCGCAAGCCTATTCGAACTTTTGATCATTACCTACAATATAGAGAGAGCCCCGTTACCATATTCTTCAGAATATCAATATGTCAACAGTGGTCAATAAATCCACTCAGAGTACAATATTCAAACTGCATATATGCCATTGTAAGTAATACTTTAACAAATATCCATTAACGTGCAAGCACAGTACTTACTGGTAACAAATCAACCTGGGAAGGACTGAGATCGAAGGGATTCTCAGGGCGGGATAATCCTCGCCTTCTTGTCCTTAATAGAATTTAAACTTTCCTTCTCCTTAGCTAGGAAATTTTTAATTCTATGTCAGGACCGGAGGCAAGGATTATGTATGTTTAAAGCTTACTTACGACCAGAGATGCAGCCTCTGAAATGGGTTTGAAATAGTACATCTTAAAGGTAGACTCAGAAAACCAATCAGCCGCATTCATAATATCTTCCAGCCTGCCATCTACGTGAATGGCCTTTGATGCCATAGCTCCTCTTGTAGAATGTGCGCCGAATCTATGCACATCCACACCTGCTTCTGCCATGATCCACCGTACCCACCTGGCAATGGAAGGAGAAGAAACCGCTTTGAATGGTTTCTGCATGGCGATAAGGAGTTCCCTTTCCCCATGGGGTCGGAGCTCTGAAGTCATATCATATGCCCTAATACACCTGACCGTACACAACTTAGGATGTTCCAGAAAGGAATAAGATACCAACCTCGTATTGGTTTTTGTCCTCCTGGATATGGTAAAGGTGACCCCCTCTGGGGTAAAAACTCTCGCTGAGATATCCAATGCTCTCACATCCGAAACCCGCTTGCAGGAAATGAGACACAGCAGAATTGCTAATTTAGCAGACATCTCCTTGCGAAATTAATATTGGTTATCCTGCCAGCCAAGAAGAAGTCTCAGCACTGCATTAACGTCCCACAGGCCAGAATATCTAGGCTCTGGAGGTTTAGACAGGTGGATGGCCTTCATTAACTTACAAACCCAGGGATGCTCCCCTGCTGGTTTGCCATCAATCTTGCTGTGTCCCACTTAGATGGCCGATCGAAAAGAATTAACTGTTCGATGAGTCAGTCCAGACTGAGTTAGTTCCACTAGGAAGTTTAGAATGTGAGCAACCTTTGCCCCCATGGGACCCAAGTGTCCCTCCAGACACCAACGGTGTCATCGTCTCCAAGCCGAGCGTTACCGCTTGACTGTACCTGCTTCCAATGCCTGTTGGATGAGGTTTGCAGCGTCTGCCTAAAGATGTTCGTCTTTCCAGCGTCCCCTGAAATCCTCCATGCTATGAGGGGTAAATGACCCTAGAGGACCAGCGGATGAGAGCAGTCCGAGGGTCCTTGAGAATCAAAGGGAATGAGCACTGTTGTATCGGGCTATCCCACGACAGTTCCATCAGTGTCAGGAACCAGGCTTGGGCTCTCCAGATCGATGTGATCATCACTAGGGAAGCTACTTGCCGCCAAACTTGAGCCGCTACTCTGGGGATCATCATGAAAGGGGGAAACGCATATGAGCAAACCTTCGGCCAATCCTGGTGAAAGGCATCCACTGCCATGGCTTCTGGGTCCAGTCTCCAGCTCACATATCATGGAAGTTGGTAGTTCAATTGTGAGGCAAAGAGGTCCAGATTGCAGGGACCCTATCTGTCCAGGAAAGCCAGGAAGACAGCATGATCCAGTTGCCAGTCGCTGTAGTCGGAGAAGTTCCTGGAGTTCCAATCCGCTACCGTGTTCTGCATACCGGGAAGCTACTCTGCTGTCAATGAGATCTGCCTCTGGAGGCAGTAGTGCCAGAAGTCCTTTGCCAGGTTCAAAAAGGCCTTCGAGCGAGGGGCGCCCAGGCAGTTGATGTACTGGACCGCCGAGATATTGTCCATCCTCAGCAAAATGCAGCATGATACCCTGTCTCTGGTGAGGGACTTTACTGCAAAGGATCCAGCCAACAGTTCCTGACAGTTGATGTGCAACTGTAGTTCCTCCTTCGATCATCTGCCTCCCATCGACACATACACGCATCTGGCTAACTAGCCCAGTCTGCTGGCATCCGACTCTATGACCATATCTGGCATCGATCCGAAGATCCCGCTTCCATTTCAGGCTGCCATGTGGTCGATCAACCACTGGAGTTCCGTCCTGGCTTCCTCTGTCAGGGAAATGATCTCCGAATAGGTTAAGCCTCTCCTTAGATGTTGAGCTTTTAGTCTCTCGAGGTCCCTGTAGTGTAATGGGCCCGGGAAAATGGCCTGAATTGATGAGGAGAGAAGGCCCACTATCCTGGCCAGTTGTCGCAGTGAGATCCTGTCTCTCCGAAGGACTTGCTTGAATTCCTTCCGTATCTTGGCCACCATAGAAGTTGGTAAGCTCAGGGAGGCTGAGACTGAGTTGATGAGGAATCCTAGAAAGATCATCTGTTGCGCCGGCTTCGGTTCCGACTTTTGCTCGTTGACGACGAAACCCAGGTCCTGGAGCAACGCAATAGTCATGTTCAAGTTGCGGCCGAGCTGCACCAAAGACTGAACCATAATCAGGATATCGTCCATGTAGATAAGCACTCTCACTGCCCTCTCGCGGAACATTTCCATCACTGGGCGAAGCAGCTTGGTGAAGCACCATGGAGAAGAAGAGAGGCCAAAGGGAAGTGCTCGAAACTCAAAGATCTGGCCTTTCCATGCGAACTGGAGAAATCTTCGATGAGGAGGGAAGATGGGGACTGCTAGGTAAGCGTCCTTCAAGTCCAACCTGACCATCCAATCCTGTCTTGGAGTGGATGGATCCCCTCCATCTTGAAGTGGTGATAGACCAGCATTTTGTTGAATTCTTTTGGATTGATGACAGGTCGGAAGCCCTTGTCCTTCTTCTCTACAAGAAAAGGGTTGCTTAGAAACCCGACTGGGTGGAGTACTGACCTGCAAATGGCTCCTTTTTTCAGGAGTTTCGAGACCTCGTAATCTATGAGACATTTCTGCCAAAAAGATCAAGGGTCTGGGGTGCAGCTCTTGGACGGGGTGCCATAGAACTCTATGTGGAAGCCCCTTACACTCTGAAGAACCGAAGGGTCCCTTGTGATCCTTCCCCAGTTGTGTGTGCAAAGTGCAGTAGCCTCCCCTCTAGATCTTGCGGGGAAGAAAGGGTAAGCCTTCCCAGAGGGTCCCCGTGGAGCAATGGCGCCTCCTCTGTTGGTTTGGTTACCTTTCCCTCTGCCGGAACCTCTGCTGGGGTAAATGGTCCCTTGTCGACCATCATTCCAGCCATTGTTCCGTCGTTGTTGGCCTCCGGATGGACCTTGCTTGTAAGCGCGGCCGGAGGAGTGACCCCTTCCTCTTTCGGCCCCAGCAAAAACGTGCCATGGGAATATCTTCTTGATGGAGGCTTGGGCCTTATCCAGGGTGGAAAAGGTGGTGACAAACTTGTTAAGCTCTGTGACAAAAGGCTCGCCAAAGAGCTTACCCTGCGCTACGGCCCGCCTCAGAGGTAGCTAGGTCCCCTAGTTTGGGGTCGATCTTTATGAGGAGGGACCCTCCTTCTGCCACCAGGGCATAGTTTGCGTTGCTGAGGAGGCTTATCACTCTCTGCGCCAAGCCAGCGACCATGTCCGTAGACATAGGGGTTCCTGAAGCCTTAGATCGTTCCGCTAGTTGAATAATCTGGTCAAGGGGCCTACTACATCGAGGAGCTTGTCCTGGTAATTTCTCCAGGACCGATCAATTCCCTTTTTGGGATCTCTCATATATTTCGAGAAAAAGGTACACAACTTCTCATTGATCTCCGACGTGTTCACCACCTTTCCCTTTAGCGAAGGTCTGGGGCATTGCCCCCGGTGTCTGGTACTGACTTCCTTCTCCAAGGGTTGGCGGATCTTTCCCGCCACATACTCCGCCGCTTTGGCATCAGGGGTCCACTCTGCAGACCTGGGGTGATATATCTCTGTAGGGTTGAACATATCCGAGTGGCCCCCGTCTCCCTCTGGGGACTCTGAGGCTTGGGATCCCGGGCACCATCGACGGCTGAGCCCCTATCCTCATTGGAGGAGAAATCTTCCTCCAACACACACTCCCCTCCGAAGGAAAAACCACCATTGCGGTCTGTTTTTGGAACAACAGTGTTGCAGTTTTCTCCGGGCTTGCCTTCCTCCCGGCAGGGTACATGTTTCAGCATTCGCGCACTTTTCTGGAAAGCTTCCCTGAGCCTATCAAATCCTTCCAAGTGCCCCGCGTCATGCTTTGTGGCCCTTTTACTCCCTACCTGGCAACCACTAGGTCCCGCCTCCACCTGAGTGGGATCGCTGAATACCCCCGGGATGCTTTTGGCCAGTCTATCCACCTGGCTCCCTAAGGGGAGCCAGCACTCTAGAAATAGCCTGTGACAGAGCCTGGTCTAACGCAGGCGGGAGGCGTTGGGGGGGGGCATTCTTCCTCTACCTCCTGGAATGAGGAGTAAACATGGTCCCCAGATGAGGGCATATTAATGTGAGTGTGTGAGCACACAAAAAACGCCTGCTAGAATTTAAAGAGGGCAGCCCCCTCGCCGGTGCTCCAACTGCTCAAAGCTGTACTAATGTGTGGCAAAAAATACTGAAAACCGCCACAAGGTGGAGCTGCAGTCACCTGACGGTACAGGGGTCCACACCGCAATGCTGTGTCAGTGCGGCGAGGGTTGGTCGGGGAGAGGATCTAGCCCACAGGCTTAGAAAGTCCTAATCCCCAAGAGCGTACAGAGTGCAGGCAAGAGCGATTGACGGAGCTGCCTCGTTCAGTTTCCACGCGCCTAAGAGACCGCACAGCACGCGGACGCGCAAACGATAGATCCGCGACAGCAGGAGGCAAAGCGATCGGGCGAAAGCCTACTACACTGAACAGTAGGTAATAATACCTAGCCAATAAAACAGTGAAAGCACAATATAGATATCTACCTTTTTACATCAGATAAGACAGGAATGATAGGAATACACTTAACTGACGAGCAGTGAAGAAAGAGAAAGCGGAAGGGACGTCACGTGATTATATGCAATGGACTTAACTGTGATTGGACTATGAAGCTACTGAGTGAGAGGATGACACAGGACTAAGAAACAAGTCTACATTTGTTCCGTCTTTGGGACAGTTACCACCAGAAGTGGGAGTGTTTGAGCAGGCTGTCCTGAGAGAGGTGGAACTAATGGCAACATCAAAAAATGACAAGCCGTTTTTCGACCTGTCAAATAGTGAAACCCAAGCCTTGAATGAACTAAGGGATGATCCGTCGTTAATTATAAAACCCGCAGACAAAGGCGGTGCGATTGTGATTCAAGATCTAAACATCTAAAATGCAGAATGCTTGCGTCTGTTGAGTGACAGAAGAAACTATCTCATTCTGAACAGAGATCCAACAGAAGAACTTAGAACCCAGATTGTCTCGCTTGTAGAAGAAGCTATTACCAACGACTGGGTTAGTCAGAAGGAGGCGTCCTTTCTGTGTAAACAACACCCGACTGTGCCATATTTTTATATTTTGCCAAAAGTGCACAAACCTACCCGTCCTCCTCCAGGGCGTCCAATCGTCTGGGACTAATTCCATTTTGGAACCACTATCAAAATTTTGTGATAGTAACTTGCGTCCTATCGTTCAGAAGATGCCAGCTTATCTAAAAGACACACGCGAAGTATTGAACCTTATCAAGGACTTGGAATTTGATCAAGACAGTGACCTTATGATCGGACTTGACATAGAGTCTTTATACACTAACATTCCCCAACGAGAAACTCTGAGGGTGATTGAAAACATCCTCTTTGCAGAGGATTGGGATTTCCAGACCCCTCGGGCTTTTATCCTTTGTCTCTTGGAGCTAGCACTTACCAAAAATGTCTTCAAATTTGAAGATCAATTTTACTTACAAACTCATGGCACATCCATGGGGAGTTCTTTCGCCCCCAGTCTAGCCTGTCTCTATGTTTCACAGTTCGAAGAGGAAACTATCTTTGCACCCGCCAGCCCTTTTTTGGATCATATCAGGGTATGGCGTAGGTACATAGATGATGTCTTTATCATCTGGAGAGGAAGCAGAAGCTCTGCCCAGACCTTCCTCACGTGGCTCAATCAAAGAAATCCGTTCTTATACTTTACGGGTATGACAACCAATGATTCATTGCCTTTTTTGGATCTAAATATAAGAGCAGAGAATGGGGCACTAATTAGCAGTGTCTATCACAAACCGACTGATAGAAATAATCTACTATCTTTTCACAGCTTCCATCCCCGTTCTCTTAGGGAGAATCTACCCTATGGGCAGTTCCTGCGGCATCGCAGGAACTGTTCTTTGGTTACAGATTACAAAAAGGAAGCGGATAATCTGAGTGAGAAGCGCAGAAATAGAGATTACCCTGAATATGTCATCAAGAGAGCCCAAAAACGAGCGAGAAACTGTGACAGAGAGGCCCTACTGGAAACAAATGAAAAAGAAACCGTTGAAAGAAGTATCTGCGTGACGACATTCAACACCGTATCGAACCATTTGAAGAAAATAATACAAAAGAACTGGCGGATTCTTAATTCAAATGGACTGGATCAACCCATCCCCCTTTTCTCTTTTAAGAAAAGTATTAGTATCAAGGATATGATTGTGAATACACGTCCTAGGACGGATATATGATTAAACAACTACTGCCTAAACAACGAATTCCTTAACCACGAAGGCTAAACCACGAGCAATGCCAAACCACTACATTTTTAACAACGAGTACCTAAACCACGAAAAATATTCAATTTGCTCATTACCCGTTTCCACCACTATGTTCTTTAAAATCCGCATGTTTTTCACGGATGGAAAGTCTCTAGAGATTTGAGTCTATTTAAGGTTCAGTAAATTGCTTTGTTTGGGGTGTGCCTGAAATGAGTGTGTTTTCTGTGTCTGTCGATGTTTTCCAAAGTGTAGTAAAGACTAGCTTACGAGTGTTAGGTTGATGTGTTTTTTTACTACCTACTTTAGTTAATAAACAAAGACTGTGACAGAAGCATAGGCATCCTCGCACTGGTACTGTGTCTTGGGGCGCGTGCTCTGAAGGCTGCTGATATGTGTGTTCAAGGAGGATTGTTTCTGTCTTGCTCTGGCTGCACATCTCCATGTTTGCCTGATTTACAATGAAGTGCCATCAGTGTGGTGTTTCTCTAAGTAAAGCCCACAAATGAATAGAAACAGGCCTCCTGGATTTCCCAATGCTTCTGCCAAGTGGTAATGCATCTGTTGTGAAGAATAAGCTTTGAGAACCAGCATTCACTTTTCTCTCAGTGCTTTGTATGCGTCCCTGAAAGGTCACGTTATTACCAGGTAGCAAGTCGAGTAAAGCTAAAATGTATGTAATAAAAGACTTGCGATGTAAAACTTCAAAAATGTGTTTAGATACGATAAAAATAAAAATAGAAGTATCCAGTTGAAAAAAGTCCCCTTCCCTGACCGGGAATCGAACCCGGTCCCAGATCCGAGCATGAGCACTTCACCCAGCCCAGGGTTTAGCTTTGGATGCTGGGACTCCTCGCCCTCAGTTTAGAGTGTTAGAAACAGTACTACGAGTCCCAGAATACACTGCAATAACCTGACTAGAATTTGGTACTAATGCTAGACCTAGGGATTATAAGATCTCTGATGAGGATGGTGGGGGGTGCACGTCCGGGCCAGTGGTACTTTCCCAATGTGCCTGTAAGTTCTAAACCATTATACTTAAACAAAGATTTTAAAAAGGCTTCACAGTCATATAAAACAATTTCTCATTCTGAGCCCGATCATTTCATTTATGTTTCGTGAAAAAAAAACAGGCTTAAATGCATTTTATTTATCATGTAGTCCTTTGATTTTGATGTAAATAATAACCCTTCGTGCACGTTTCTTTTTCCAATAAAGTACCCAGAAGCTTAAAATGAAAAGGCAGAAATCCTTCCCAAAAAAGTGTCTCACATTAAAAATTGCCCGTGATTGATTTTAAAAGTTATGTGATTGTTTTAGTAAATCTTTAACTTATTGGAAATGAGGTTCTTGGCAGTCTTGGGACCCAGGCTTTTCATTGTAATTAAAATAGTGCCATCTTTTGGCCAGTCACAAGATCGTTTTTTTCGTGGTTTTGGAAAGTCGTTGTTCGTGTAAGTCGTAGTTAAAGATGTCGTGGTTAACAGATTGGTCGTTGTTTAGGATTCGTTTTTCAGGTCAGTCGTTTTTCAAACTTCGTTGTTAAGGATGTTTCCCCCTAGGACACAGACAAACCCCTCAAATGGACAGAACCTGAACCAGCTCTTACCACCGGTAATGGGCCACTATTCGTGTGGCTATTGTAGGGCATGTCCTCTTTCAATCAATGGGAAAAGTGTAGACATCGGGCTCAACCGCCCGTGGGAACAAGGAAAACACACCACATGCAATACAGAAAACGTCATTTATTTGATAAAATGTCCGTGCAATATGCAATATGTGGGAATGACAACTTGCAGAGTAAAAACCCGCATATTGGAACATATGAGCACGATACGGTGTGGGAAAATGAATACCAAGCTTACTGCTCACTTTAATGAGCATAGACATACTGAACAAGATTTAAGGTGGACAGTACTGGACAAACCCTTTATCCCACCCAACACCAGCGACATTTCTAATTTCCTTTTAATAAGGGAACAGCGCTGGGTGGACAGACTTAAGAGCAGCACAAAGGGACTGAATGACGGTATTCCCTGGTTCCAACTTCATGGAATCACAAACAAACAATGATAGATTTGAGATCTCTAGGCTGATATCTATTTATGAGGCATGCTTGTTTTAGGTTGGGCATGGATGGTGACCAGAGGAATTGATAGTAGTGTGTTCGCATTCTGTGATCTTTTGTTATGCCTAAACTATTGATTTTGGTATTGACTTGATACAATTTGAATATTTTATAATATCTTGACAACAGTTGTCGCATACTCTATATTTAATGCACTACTAAGGACACCAATTGTAAAAAAAGTACATCTTCAAAATGGCTGCTACTCTTTACTTTTAGGAACCAAGGGAGTACTTTCTCTATTTCCATGAACCATACTCCTGGACATGAGACGTGTTCGCGCGACCGGGAAGGGGTGTGTTCTACACTCCGGACCTGCCTGTGGCTCCATAAAAACCTGCAAGTTGCAGTGGGCCTTGTTCGGCAGAGGACCGGCGTGAGGAAATGACTGACGGTGTCTCTTTGGAGTAGTAAGTGGAGGGGAGCATTTGCAGGATAAAGATACTTGGTTGCGTATATGCCCGTTTTTCTCCCCGTTGGCTCCCGCAGCCGACCATTACTATGGGATGCTTGTCCATTTGCAACTGAGTGTGTAACAGTAATCTATGTTAACATGAGGGTGCTGGCTTTTACTATAAAGTGGCATTATGAAGGGTGTGAGTATACCGATACCAGCAAGTGGATATTACAGTCAATCTCTAAGAACAATGTCACTAGTACGAGCGGAGCATCTCTCACATCTCGATCATAGGAGAGAGTGCGATTAGTCAAACAGTTTTTTTCCCTGTCATGAACGATGTTAAAGGCAGGTTCCTGATTTAATATAAAGTGTTGGGAGTACTATGGGCTTTTTAAAGCGGGGTGTAATTGAGGATGATAGAAGAGGAGGATAAGAAATACTTAATACATACTGTTGCTTCTTCCTTCTCTCTCTACCTTTATCCAACATCAGAGTATGACTACAAGAGCACGTTCCCACAAAGGTCCCGGGTTCAGAGAACTACTTGTGAACTCGTGTGAGTATAGTAGAGGTACACTTGTATTGGTTTAGGGATTTAGTGATTTTTCCACAGGCATGCGTTGATTGGGACCATGTTGTGATGTTTTAATATTCCCACAATGAGGTTGGATTCCTCCTTAGTAGTATTATTATTTTAATAGATTTTTTATATGAGCTCAACAAAGTCCTGTTGATATATCCACTGATGTTCGAGGTGTCTGTGGTCACTGCATGTGGTATGGTGAACCTTAGGAAGATACATATATATAAAATGACTTGGTTTTATGGAGACACTGCACGTGACTTTCTGGCATAAAGTTTGAGGATAAAAATTATAAATCTTAGAAGAGGAACACGCAAAGGCTGGGTAGTACTACAATCATGGGTTCTGCCCCCCTCTCCTTTCTTTTTACAGAAACAGGATCCCTCTCGGAAATCCCCAGAGAGTATGACAATTGGATACTGTCCACAAGGATCCTCACTCAGCCCGACCCTCTTCAACGTCTACATGAGCCCCCTCGCAGCCATCGCACGCCGACACAACCTCAACATCATCTCCTACGCCGACGACACCCAGCTGATCCTCTCCCTCACCAACGACCCCACTACCGCCAGAGCCAACCTGCACGACGGGATGAGAGACGTCGCCGACTGGATGAGGAACAGCCGCCTTAAACTGAACTCAGACAAGACGGAAGTCCTCATCCTGGGCTCATCACCCTCCGCCTGGGACGACTCCTGGTGGCCCCCGGCCCTGGGCACCGCACCCAAGCCAACGGACCACGCACGCAACCTGGGCTTCATCCTGGACTCCTCCCTATCAATGACCAAACAAGTCAACGCCGTCTCATCTTCATGCTTCAACACCCTGCGCATGCTCCGCAAGATCTTCAGATGGATCCCCACTGAAACCAGGAAGACCGTCACCCAGGCACTCGTCACCAGCCGACTGGACTATGGGAACACCCTCTACGCCGGAACCACAGCCAAACTTCAAAAGAGACTCCAGCGCATCCAGAACGCCTCCGCACGACTCATCCTGGACATCCCCCGACACAGCCACATCACCGTACACCTGAAAGACCTGCACTGGCTCCCCGTCAGCAAGAGAATCACGTTCAGACTCCTCACCCACGCACACAAGGCCCTCCACGACCTGGGCCCAAAGTACCTCAACGACCGCATGTCCTTCTACACGCCCACACGCCAGCTACGATCAACCAGCCACGCCTCGCCACCGTACCACGCATCCGCAGAACCACCGCCGGAGGAAGATCCTTCTCCTACCTGGCGGCCAAGACCTGGAACTCCCTCCCCACTCACCTTCGGCGAACCCAGGACCATCTCGCCTTCAGGAAGCAGCTCAAGACCTGGCTGTTCGAGCAGTAACTTACCCCCTCCCCCAGCGCCTTGAGACCCTCCCGGGTGAGTAGCGCGCTCTATAAATGCCGTGATTGATTGATTGATTGATCGTGCTAAATAACAGGGTAAACACCCGAATAGGGGTGAAGACCAAAAAACTAGGGTCCAACACCCTGACGAATGCCTGAGCGACCCGGTTGGGCGCGATAAAAATTGGCAGAAACATGTTGGTATCTGCAGTAGGGATATAGGGGCTTTTACCTCCCCTGAATATCCCTAATCTTATGTTTTAATCCTACCAGGGGTTAACAGGAATAAAAATCGAGAGCTGCCCCCTAGGTAGTTTTAACTATATGTGTCTGCACTATTTGGTCCCGTTTTTAAGGGAATATTCTTTCCTTTAAGTTGTGTGTCTCTCTATGTGTTTTTTTTGTTCTTTATCCACTCTACCCTCACCACTATTCTTCATTTAAAAAATTCACTGCGCTCCATCCAGTGTGTTGGTCTGCACCTGGATGTATGATGCGACCCTATGATGAAGCATGACACTGCAAAGTGTGTGAGGGCAGTATTAAAACACTTATTGTCTTTCCTCTCTCTTGTTTGTTGTCTCTGTTGAGGTGTGGTATACCACCCACACTTTGGTTGGTGTATGAATTGTAGCACCTCCATGTTCTTCATCACGGGGAACGTAGTTTACCTTTTGTAGCACTTCTCTGTTTAGTGAGATTTCTATTGGACTATGATTACCATGGAGACTGCTCCCCTATGGTTGATGGGATGTGTAGTCTGTGATGTTTTACTGTTTTATATTTAAGTTCTTTTAATACTGCTGTGAAAATAGAGTGAAGAAAGAAATGCATAATCCTCGCCTCTGCTCCTGACATAGAATTAATGTTCTATTACAGTGGTTCTTAACCTGTTAACTGCTAGTGGTCTGTGGTGCTTACTCAGGGGAGGGGGGTCCATGACTGTGGTGAAAATAAAATAATAGTAACAGATTAATAAAGTATATGCAAATAAAGAATCAAAATGTAAAATTAAAAATTTTAAAATGTTAAGTAAATGTGAAGGAATTTACAATTGTAGGCTGAAAATGAAGTTGATATCCTCATATTATTTAGTAGGAGCATTGCAAATGCTTCAAACAGAATATAGAGTGGGGGAGGATGTGGCGTAAAGGCCAGCTGACTTTGGAACTGGGGAAGCAGGTTTGAGTCTCGGCGTCGGCTCATGCCCTTGTGTAACGTAACTGGTGCTCCACGTAAAGTGCTCCAATACCTTAGGGTCAAGTTCGCGCTATATAAAACTGCAACAAAAAAAGATTTTGCATGGGCCATGAGTGGCCTCAGTTGAATTAGGAAAGTCCTAACCTTCCCATTAAAATTAGTATTGCTTTTTTATATTTGCACATTAAACAAAATATTTAATCATTTATGTCTTTATGAATGCTTGTTTCTATATTTTGTGTATTGGTTTGAGGTTCAAATCATCCAAATTGCTTGAGCCAGGGTTCCCGGCTTCCAGTAATGACTCAGTGAGGGTCCTTAGATTCCAACAGTGATTCAGTGGGGGTCCCCGGATTCCAATAATGATTAAGTGGGGGTCCACAGAAGTCAAAAGGTTAAGAACCAATGTTTTGTTAGACAACTGAAAAAGTAAATTACTGTGTTTTATAGTAAAAGAAAGAAAAGCATAATCCTCGCCTCCACGTCCTTGATAGAATTCCAAATTCTTGATGCAATAGCTAGTCATTTGTTTTATTATTAACTAGCGTCTCGAATTGTGCAAATAGCAAGCTCCATGTCTCATGTGTGAATGATTCGAGTCCTCTCAATCTGCCTTGTCTGCGGGCAATGAGCTGAACATACAAGAGAAATCAGCAGAAAAATTGGAGAGCCCTTAAGTAATCTGATAGTGGGGCACTTCCCGGATACTGAAAAAGGAAAATGTGGGCTTTTGGCCTGTAATTTATTAAGCAGCTTCTCCAATGTGTTACTGGCATAGCTGCCAAGATTTTAGATTGCTTAAGAGTGCCATTTTCATGGTTTGAGCGTACTTATGAGTGGCATTCAACAACCAAACGTGTGACACTTATAGTGCCACTTTTTTGTGAGTTAAACCAAAGCAACAAAGTCCCTAGAAAGAGATAAATATCAGAAATTACAATCTTTTGAGCAACAAGAAGCTCTAAGCAGTTCTTGAAACTGCTGCAAAGCACTTGAAATGGAAGGCCACCAACCTACTGCGCCTTTGCGCATACTGTGAAATGTAGATTTTCCCCAGACTTGAAGGCCAGAAAATCTGGATTTTATTAAAGACACGGAGGCTAATATTATTGCAATCTTCTTTATTTAGCTGCCACACACAGCCACTTAAACTTAAAAGAACTTAGAACGTTTCTTTACACAAAATTCCAACCTAACAAAAGGCCAGAACACTCAGAACTCTTCCTTCTTTTTTAAAACATATAACATTTGATATACATAGTCACTTTCTTATTAAATACTCAAAGCCACCACATGAAAAACAATTTAACTATAACAAGTCCAAATCCATATGTCGTTTCCAAGAACGCAAAACTAAATCCAACGTCTCATGTCGATCTGAATCTTGGAGTACATCACTCTCCTCATCCTCTTCTTCTATTGTTGACCGCGTCCTACAAAATAATATAAATATTAAACAGAGTTGGGTCCCGGGTGGGAATAATATTAGCCTCCGTGTCTTTAATAAAATCCAGATTTTCTGACCATCAAGGCTGGGGAAAATCTACATTTTATGTCAAGACCGGAGGCTAACATTATTGCAAGTTCAAAGCTTTCTTAATAAACAACAAGCTGCATTATCAACAGGTTTAAAATAAAATCTGCGAAAACCATATCATTTGACCAGTCCGCACTCCTCAATATGTCCTGTAAAGCTCCCCCTGACATAAATGCCTGAGAAGCAGATGCTGCCCTCACAGAATGTGCACCGAACATGCTCACATCCACACCTGAATTTCGCATCACCTCCTTCACCCACCTCGCAAGAGTTGGAGATGACATGCCCTTATGAGGATACCTGAATGATACCAGCAACTGACTTCCATTCACCTCCCTCAACAGTAGAGTTCTTTTTTCATACACTTTCACACAACGTACTACACACAAGTGTTTATGGCTATCAAAATAAGGGTAGAAAATTGTTTGAGAATGAGTTTTTGTTCTTTTATTCAAATAAAAGCATACACCCTCTGGAGAAAAAATCCTGTTTGTAACCTCCAGTGCCCTTACATCTGACACTCTCTTAAAGAATATTAAACACAATAAAATTGTCAATTTCAGTGACAAAGACTTAATATCCAGATATTCATTGGACCCCAGACCATCCAAATACCTCAGCACTTTTGATACATCCCAGACTGAATTATATCTTGAGACCGGGGGCTTTGAGATTCTTATACTCCTCATAATTCTCCTCACTAGTATATTCTGTCCCACAGAAATACCATTAATCAGCTCATGTTCTGCTGCAATACTTGAACGGTGAACATTAATCGTTCTATAAGACAGCCCCTTTCCAAACAGCTCTGATAAGTAATTGACTACTTCCACGATACCCACTGAAACGGGATCCAAACCCCTCTCCACACACCAGCAAATCCATTTCTGCCAAGCCAATCTATACACTTTCCGTGTTCCCGGGACTCACGATTCCTTGATAAGTTTTGATGCTCCTTGTGAAAGTCCTGGCACCTATCATACTCTCCTGAAATTTTCCACGCATCATCTTCAATTGCCCTTCTAGGACCAAATGGTGCAGTTCCCCTTTCGGGCCCATTAAGAATTCTGGGAACACTGGTAACAGAATCGGGTAATCCACCAACATCTCCAATAGTATTGGGTACCACACCTGCGATTTCCATCGTGGAGTTATCAACACCAGCGTCCCCTTGCACCTGCGAACCATCATAGCTACTCGAGTGATCATAGAAAATGGTGGAAAAGCATTACCTCTCAGACCTTTCCAATCCTGTCTGAAAGCGTCTACCCCGGCACACTCTGGATCTGGACGTCAACTGTAAAATACTTTCAACTGCGTGTTTAATCTGCCCTCAAACAGATCCACCTGAAAAGGTCCCCAAAGATCCATCAATCTCAAGAAAATTGTTCTGTTCAACCTCCAATTGCTGGAATCTCTGAGATTCCTTGAGAACCAATATGCCTCCACATTATTCAACCCTGGGATATGTTCCGCCTGTACTACAATATTTTGTTTCAGGCAATAGCCCCAAAATACTTTAGCTAAATCTGCCAAATCTTTTGACTTTGGTCCCCCTTACTTGTTCACATACCTTACAGCAGAGATATTGTCCATCCGCAGAAGGATTGAGCACCTCGCCTTGTCCTTTGTGAAACTCTTTATCGTAAAGGAACCAGCCAGAAGTTCCTAACAAGTTATGTGCCAATTCGTTTCCTGATCTGACCAAAATCCTCCTGTAGAGCTCCTACCACAACTTGCACCCCAACCTGTCAAACTCACATCTGGTTCTATGATCATATCTGGTGAAGCTCCAAAAATGGCTTTCCCATTCCACGCCTCCTCCTTGGATTCCTCCGAAAGCACAATCTCTTCTGAGTACCTCAAACCTTCTCTCAGGTGTTTCGCCTTCAACCTCTGTAAGGCACGATAATTCAAAGGACCTGGAAAAATCGCCTGAATCGTAGAGGACAACAAACCCACTATTCTCGCTAACATTCTCAAAGATATCCTTTCCAAACGTAAAATACTCTTTATTTCTTTCATTATACGCTTCAATTTGTCTTTTGGTAATCTCAGTTGTCCCTGAACTGTGTCTATCATAAATCCTAAGAACTGTGTCAACTGACTCGGAATTAGGCAAGATTTCATCCTGTTTACCACAAACCCCAAATCCTCCAACAAGGTTACTGCCATAGACGTATGTTCCTGCACCTTCGACCTTTGTTGATCCATCAAAAGAATATCCTCCAAATGAATAATCAGACACCTCGTTCTCTCAGATACGCTGCAACCGGACGCAGAACCTTGGTGAAACACCAAGAGGCAGAAGAAAGACCAAAGGGCAGGCACACAAACTTCCACATCTTTCCGCCCCACCTAAACTGTAGGTATTTTTGATGGGGTTCCCAAATTGGAATTGTCAAGTAAGCATCCTTTAAGTCCAATCTTGTTAACCAATCTCCTGTTTGCAAAACAGCCCTCAATAAATGTAAGCCCTCCATTTTGAAGTGGTGATATTCCACCCAATCGTTCTAGCTCCTCAGATTTATCACTGGCCTTATGCCCTTGTCTTTCTTCTCCACTAGAAATATGTTGCTCTCAAAACCTTTTTGTGCACTCATTACTTCCACAATTGCTCCCTTCTCTCTCAATTCTCTTACTTCTTTTTCCACTTACTTTGAGAGTTCTACATTGAACCTTATTACCTCTGGAACATGTTCCTGAATCGGTTCTCCCGTAAAGTCTAAGTGATATCCTTTCACTGTTTCCAACACCCAAGTGTCCCCTGTTACCCTTAACCAATTCCTGTAAAACTAAGCAAGTCTGCCGTCCAGTTTTATTGGGGTAACAGAATGGTCTACACTTACCTGATCCACAATAACGATGCTCTCCTCGCATTCCTGTCCCTCTAGATCCCTGTTTTCTGAGGATAGAACCCTCCTTTATGAAAAGATGATTGGTACAGACTAGGCCTAAATAGTCTTGAAAATCCTCTTGAAAATGAGGTCCTTGTAATTCCTTGACCGCGGCCAGGGAACCGACCCCTCGTTCGCACAGCCCATCCAAAAACCCATCTGTCAAATACTTTTTTTATCTACCTTTGAGACTTTTGGAGGGAACTGAATGCACCCACATACCTAGACATTTCTTTAATGAATGCATCCCCAAACAGCAAGCCATTTGCCGCTATCCCGTCCTCCTTAATGGCTATTTCAACCAGCTTGGGGTAAATATTTAAAAGTATGCTCTTTCTTCGTTCCACAGAAATAGCTGTATTTGCATTCCACAGGAGGCAAATAGCTCTCTGAATCGACTCAATTCTTCCATATTAACGGAAGACTTATCCACACAAGCCTCCTCCACCATGTCAAATATTTTAGTTAAAGGACCTGTTAGATCTAAAAGCCTGTCCTGGCACAGCCTTAGTCCCTTATCTAGTCCTTTCCTGAGGTCTCGTCCCCCTTTCCCAATGAAAGCTATACGTTTTGCATCTATGTCTGGGGTTTGCACAACCTTGTTGGCCAAGCTAGGTCTCGGACATTCTGATTCGAGCCGTAATCTGACATCTTTGGGTATTTGCTTCCTTAACCATGCCTCAACATAGTCAGCAACATGTGCTGCCGGCGCCCATTCTGGAGACATAGGATGTTTAATTAGCATGGGGTCAAACATGTTCTCTCCATAAGGATCTGTTAATACCCCAAACTGCTGCTCTTCTACATTCTATAGCAGACTTTCTCCCTTTTTTCTCACTAGTCTGACGAGCAGCTTATTTCTACCTCTGCGCTCCCGAGTAGTCATCGCATTGCACAACCGCATGTTTGCGTGCCAATTTATCTTTCTTATATTTTCCTGGACCCTTACACAGGTGTCCCGTTGTGTGTCCTCGACACCACAAAATCTTATGGACACGCCCACTTCATTTTTGCCCTCGGCAAGTTTCCCTCTTTTAGACTGAGTACCTATAGAATCTAAGTGTTTTCTTTTCCTGTTTACTTTTCCTCCCTTCTTACCCTGAGAGCCTGCTCCTGCCGACCAAAACCTTTCGTCTTCTGAAGTTACTCTCTTATCATGTAAAAAATTCTCTAACTTCCTATCAATTCTTTTGTCCAGATCTTCTGAAAATTTCTTTAACATACATATTAATTTAACCTCCAAAGATGTCTCAACATTCCCAGAATCATTCTCCTCAGACATCTTCTCCCACTCAGCCACAGGCTAAAAACAACTACTTTAAAGCTAAAAAGTGGACTATTCAACCCCTCCCTAACATCAAATTATCTTAAGAAAATATGCGCTTGCCAAAATGACTCAACGCTCAAACTGACAAGATGATTCTGTTAATCCCAAGAGTTTTCTGACCTCTAAAATGGCCACCGCTCACGTATTCAACGTGTTGCGACGTTCCAGTTTAGTCCTTCTTTAATTTTATCATTTCACCAATACGTCACTGATCAACCATGCTGAGTGCACCTCACTGATTGTGAGTCTGCGCCGATACGTAAACAACTCGCGGTCTTAGTCGCGGCTACTGAATGCTTGGATTTGCCCCACTGCCACCATTTATTTCTAAAGGACAAAGGGCAATTGCCCAACCTTTAAAATGGATGCCAGAGACATGAGTCAGTAACAAATAATTATTATAGTGTTGTTGTTCAAGGGCTTTGCATGGAACTTACTTGGATGTTACAAAGAGGCAAGTGCGGTGCGGTGCGTGCGGTGAGAGCAGCGGCACCTAAAGACTTCTCTCCCGCTTGTGCAGGGGAGCTGTGCAGGGGAGCTAGTGGCAATCTATAACGGCTGAGTCCAGTCATCATCGGACCCTCCGCCTCCATCGGTGCCCCCGCGGCAAGCGCGGCCGCCATTAGCCGGCGGCCGCAGTGAGTGTGTGCCCTTGGCGGCTTCGCGGAGGCGGCCTGATTTAGATCAGGTGCAGCATGCGATCCCGTCTCGAGTGCCCCGCTTGCCTCTGCCCTTCTCCCCTCCTTTTCTACACTCGCTCCTTGCCATCCGCTGCAGTTACCTCGTTACCACCACCACACCCCGAGGAGCAGCTGCAATTCGTGGAGCCAGAGCCAGAGTCAAGTTGACCTTCACCTCGCCAGGTGCTACAGAACCTCGATCCCCGGGTGAGCATATCAGGGTTGTTCGGCGGGGAGCAGGGAGGGGGACTTTAAGGGGGGTCGAGGGCTGAGGAGAGCTGAGGAGGGCTCCGAGGCTCCCGTGCTTTCTCTCCCCCCACCTTCCTCACCCGCCTGCTGCCTTCCGCCCGCCGCTCACCACTCATCGCTGCTTTCCCTTCCTTCCACCGCCTCATTGTTGCTGAATGCTGGGCCAGGGTGCCTCAGCATTAATCTGGACAGACACCTGGCCGGAAATAACCAAGGGGCAAAAAGCTTCGGGCAAGGACAGCTCGTAGCCTCCTGTAGCCCTCTGCATCCAATTGCCTTTACAACGGAAGGCGGCTGATCGGTACCTCCTGATCGGTACCTCCAATCAGTAACAATTCCCAACGATGAGATCTGGGAGAGTTAGGAAGGTTCCAGCCAAATCTTCCAGAAAAAGCTTAAAGATGAAAGCCGCCCATGCATCCTCGGACGCCGCAGCCATGGCCCTAACTCCATCACCAAAATCAGTGAAACTACATCCCGGCTCAGTTTCAGGGCACGAGCCCCCACCTCAGCGATCTCCAATTCATTTTCAGTCCCCCCAAGGGACCCCCTCCCAACAAGCAACACAGGGTGTCAGCAAGCACCAGGAAAGTTTTATTCATGAAGAACTAAAACCGGGACATGCAGTAATTGCACCACCATCAAAAAAGGTGTCAATGAGGGATTATTTCCGGAGCTCTGTCATCACTTCAAAGCCAAGATCAAGTACACTTGAAACACCCCCGATTCTTTCTTTAACTACTTTAACTACCCCAGCCTCAGCCTCCCATCAAATATTGGTTCAGCCTATGATCCACATGGCTGTTGACGGGTCAGGCCCCAGTTCATCTTTACAACGTTCTTCAATAAGGGCCGAACTTCATCCAAAAGATGCCCCTGAAGCCTTCCTGCCGCCCCAGGCCTCTGATCAGTTCTTTTTCAACTCACAATATGTTTATGCTTCCGATATGTTGGCCTCCTCATCAACACTCAATGCAAGCGAGGCCCCCTTGGCATCCTTTCAGCCTGTTCAGAACCCAAGCCAGTTTTCTCCCCTAGCAACTAAGTCCCCAACTTCTATGGGCCACTCAGCAGGGAGTACCAAAGTCCTTACTCCACAAGTTGTAACTGTACAATGTCGTCCCCAATTAGTTTGCCAACTTCAGGCAATCAATGCCATCAAAAGGCTCATCCAGGCGGGGACCACAACATTAGGTTCAATACCTCTCTCAATTTGTCATTTTTTACTAACGATCTCAAAAGGCCCACAGACCAGGAAAGACTTCCATCGCCCGATTTAAACGCGATTTGGTCGCAAATACTTCAAACTCTCCAATCTACGGTGTCAGCTCTATCCTACCATTCTGATAAAATGGATTTACAGGTGGATCTCTTAAACACTCTCGCCGTGTACACCGCTGGGATTGATCATAAACTGGAGGCGCTTAATTCGCAGATAACAAAAGCCCAATCTCAAGTGCAATTAGTACAATCAGTATGTTGCTGCTCCCCCATCATAGACTCCCTATCTTCACTACCTCAATTTCTTTCGTCAGTGTTAACAGAAATTAAGAAGCTACCAACATCCGGGCATCCTGGCCCCCCGCCCCAGGCATCCTTTTTGGGCGAGGCCTCGAGGCCTGATCCTTCGATCGATCAAACCCGAGCCCCCTCTCCATCAACCAAGGCGCCAGTTGATTCTAATGCATCTACCGTTGCAACATCTCCGCAACAGCACATCTACCGGCTGTCCAAACGGGAAAAAAAAACGACTTCGGAAATCTCGAAACAAGCACACAGCCGAAACTAAAAACACAATCAGCAGTTATTTTTCAATAAACAAACCGGCGACACCGCGGGGTCTGCCCACAGCACCTAGCACTACTATCAGTTCGTCATCGGTGGCCCAGACTTTAACGCCTCAGGGAGCATCTTTAAAATCGAACTGTTTATGTGCAGCAGAGCTCCCACAAGTTACAAAGCACTCGCCGCTTTTAATTCACCTAGCATTACAGGGACTCACAAACCATTGAGGAGCCGGCAATTATTAACATGTCAGCCACGATCACGTCTCTTCAAAAGTTATCCTCCGCCATTGGAGCATCTCCTCTACCTCAAGTGGGGAACAACAGATTTGGTATGCACCATGCAGCCAACAACGGCAAAGGCCCCGATGGCCCGCACTCTCAAACTCCATCCAGCCAACTGGCCTCGGTGCCCTCGTGCAAAACAGTTCACATTTCAGCAACAACTAATCATCTTAGTAAGCACGAATCCCCTTCGCCCTCCATATCTATTCTTCACCAGACACTATACAGAAACGTTAAGTCACCTGGGTCATTATCAGCAGCGGAAGTGCACAATCTAGCCACTGATAGCATTGAGACCAAACTGCTGTTAACTCCAGAATACGTCTCTCAAGGCCCGCATGATATCTTAAATCGCGGACTATTCTCAGACTTTTCAAATCAATCCCTGATTTATGCTCCCTGGAATCAACAGACATAATTGCCATTGAATTCAAACCTAGTAAAGGAAGCCAAGTAGGTGAATCAACCCTAATTACATTAGCATCTTCAGCCTCACGGGAGCGGGTCCAATCAAAAGCCGATCACTTCAAAGACTGGGGCATAATCATAACAACGCCCTGTGTTCCTCATTATCCATCAATACTTGCAACCACCCAGGCGTCTGCTTCTTGCTTAAGTTCCGTTCCTTTTTCGGTATTAAAGTCAGCCAGAAGCCGCTCACCAGTTGGCAATATCAAGCATAGAGGCGACCAGCAAATTATACAAAGAGCAGACTGGTCATGGCTGCCAGCAACTCTATCCCGGAGTCGGAACGACTGAAACAACATAGACCATGGAGTAACAATATGCTCCTGGAATATCAATGGATTTTTGACGAAATCCCAATCTCCTGTCACACTTGGATTTCTAAAAAAACATGACATTATACTTCTCCAGGAAACCTGGGCAGCAACTAGTATTCCTATTGAAGGTTACTTAGAATTTATGTCTCCCGCTACAAGACAGTGTAAGTTCGGCAAATTGTGTGGTGGCTTTTCAATTTACGTTACCACTAAACTGTCCCCATGTATTAAACAGCTAACATTCGATGTTGACTGGGTCGCCGGTATTATGCTCGGTAGTTCTGCTTCTGATAGCCAGTTACTCCTGCTCAATGTCTACATCTCTCCGAGTACTAATGAGAAAAAAACTAAACTGGATCGCTTGACTGAAATTGTCTGCAACATATTAAGTGACTATGGTAGTACTCCCTGCTTAATTTCCGGAGATTTTAACACAAACCTTTTTTTATAACTCATTAGATGATCTTGAGATCGCTTTTCCAACGGTTCCCCCGCATCTTGCCTCACAATCATTACCCGCAGGACATAGACCCTCGAAACTGGGCGAATACATTGTTCTTCAGTTTAACAGAGTGGGTTATATTGTACAGAATGGGCGCTTCCCAGCGGACACCCCTCCAGTCTGGACCAGAACCAACGGTCAAACTCACTCATTTTTGGACTTTACATTAGGCAGCTGCGAAATGCTCCCCTTGATCAAGAATTATTACATCGCACCGCAAGGGGAGAGTGACCACCGACCTCAAATAATATCCCTATCGTTCAACCTTCCCCGTCATCAGGAAATTGCACACACGTTATCAGGCTGCCATTCAGAGAATTTAAGGATAATGAAATGGATGTCCAGGCGCTGTTTCCTCCATAATGGAAAAATGTAGATTTTTTCAGAGCTTATTTACCGAAAATGATGTTGCTGTAATGGACGGCTGGGAAGCCTTCGTAAATCGACTTATCAACGAATTTCCGTCTACGAGCTGTACTCGTCAGCACATTACACAACCTCGCACTTCATCAGCGACAAAAAAGTTAAAATCCCAAAGAAATTTGGCTCTACGCCTGGCTTTGAAGAACCCAGGAAACGTAAGTTTATTTAACAACTATAAGCAAGCACAAAAAGCTTTCAAATCATCTATATACAGGGACAAACAAATAGCGTCTGATCAGTTCTGGCTGAAGCTGGTTCACGCAAGCAAGAACTCCAAAACAAAGTTATTCTGGTCTCTAGTTAATAGGGGTTCTTTAGGAGGAAGTGGGCATGGTAGCGCAAATATAACCTCAGAAGAATGGACTCAGTTTTTATCTAAACATTTTAGCGACCACTCAAACAGGGACGGTCACTCTAGCCCCCTTCCATCAACTAATTTAGAGTTACTACCGTTTGAAGCTAAACGCATAGGTAAGACCGAGCCTAACAACTTAGCTGAGCATGTCCTGGAAGCAAAAACATTTGACGGAAAGGAGCAAAGCGAAGACCCCCTGACGGAGGCCTTGATGATACCAGAAGTGTTAAGAAACAACATTGCCCGTATAATCAGGAAAGCAAGGTCAGAAGGAGCTCCTGGGCCTAACGGTCTTCCTCAGGCCCTGATTAAATCGGACGTAGATTTGTGGTCGGATCACTTGGCCCCCCCTGTTTTCGTATTGTAGGCTAAACCACGACATCCCGGAGTCCTGGAAAGGCGCTATTATCCACCCAATCTACAAAAGTGGAAAGAGAATGATGGCTCTCCTTGACGTCGAATCTAAATACTTTGCCAGTATTTTGCTGGAAGAGCTGTCGGCCTGGGCTGAATCAACAAAGCGCCTTCCCTTCAACCAGACTGGCTTCGTGGCGAACTCCGGAACAACTAGTAACCTACTTGCATTATCCGTTTTGATGGAGAAAGCGGGAGTCCAAGGTATCCAACTTCACTGTTGCTTCGTGGATTTCAAAGCGGCTTTTGACCGGGTGCCGCGGGGCCGTCTGTGGCAGAAATTAGAGAGCTGGGCATAATTCTTCATTCGAAAACTTGGATTAGAATAAAGTTGGGAGATGGGTGCCATGTTTCAAGGAAGATTTTGACCAATAGCGGTGTTAATCAAGGCTGCGTGTTGGCTCCACTCCTTTTTAATTTGTTTATTTCAGACCTATCTCCTTTACTCGACATTGTCAATTCTCATCCCCCCCAAATAGACGGAGCCCGTATTAGCAATCTGTTATATGCTGACGACCTTGTGTTACTAAATCATACGAAAGTTGGATTACAGAGATTACTTGATCAGCTGCTCCCCTACACAACAATAAACTCCCTAGAATTGAATTTGTCAAAACAAAAATAATTTCTTTTGGGAAGCGGAAGCAGCAGAGAGGAGGGTGGTTTTTTAACAATAAAAATATTGAAACAGTATTTCACTACAAATACTTGGGAATTTTTTGGGACGCCAGAGGCTCCTTTGTAAAGCAGAAAGAAGCAGTAAGGGCAAAAGCCTGGTCACTCGAGGTTGCCTCAGCCAAACGTTCGAAACAACTACTTGGCCCAAGCCTTACCCCATTGGTAAAGGTGATGAAGGCAAAGATAACCAACTCCCTATCATATGGGCATGAGATTATGATGGGCGCATTAAGCATCCCACTAAACAAATTAACCACGAAAAATTTTAAACGAGCATGGCGCCTGCCAAGATCCTTGTTGCCAGCCCAAGTCAGACTCGAACTTGGCCTATTAGACCATCATGGCGTCGAGGCCGGCGCATTTATCAAGCTTTGTAATAGACTGCGCAATGCCCGGGAAGGCAGCTTGGAGGCTAGACTTTGGAAAGGAATACTGACCAGCCAATCTAGCCAAAAACATCGGCACCATCTCAACCACTCCTTGCAGCTACTCGGCGTCAAGGAATATTGGGGAACAAATCCATCACAGCCGGCGTTAAAGACTGTTATTAAGGCTTTGGTCCTTTCATTCAGACAGGGCAAAACTGTCCAGAAGGAAACATGCCTGGGCGGTTATCTCTGACTTGAAACCGGGGGTTGAATCATCTTATTTATCATGCATGTTTGCACTTTTTTGGAAGTTAAAATTTATGGCCTTGAGACTGGGAGAATGGCCTTTTTTAGAGCATTTACCTGAATGGCGGCGCCCAAATGTTATTACAGAATGTAAAAAATGTGGCTACCACTCTGAAGCAATGGTGCATATAGCCTGCGTGTGCCCGGCATTGCTCAATGATAGAAGGAATTTACTGCGTGACGAATGGAACAAACACAGAGCTCGTACATGTCGCCAGGCGATAATAGCCGCCATGAGCTCTGAAAATACGAAGCTGAACATTCGGTTCACCAAATTTGTCACCAGAGCGGCCAAATCACTGGGCAACTACAGGGCCGCAAACCTCCCTGCCTCTGGCCGTACCGTCATGTCGCCCCACGATGAACTCATGAACATTTGATCATCCTGTATAGTTTATTTGACCATTGTTTTTTACTTAATACTAGTTGCTTTTATTTCCCCATATGGATTGAAAATGTATGTCTAAGACTTCTTCTTTAGCTTTTTTAAGTAATGCTACGATCGTCCTGTCAACCAAGGTTTTGAACTTTTTACGCAATCAGTCATTGGCCGGACATTTTAACTACACCTCACTTTTAAGCAAGATTAACACACCTTTTTAGCACTAATTGTGTCTTTAAAAAAAAAAAAAATCCTTGTATACATGAATTATGTGATTTTAAATTGTTATGGTTTTAAGTAATCAAACAATAAAATTGAAATTGAATTGAAAAATTGAATTGAGTCTGCGCCGGCATTGAAGTTTCCCAAGAAGCGACCCCTGATAGCGCTACAGACTAGCAGTCTGCCCGTGTTTCCGAAACCACACGCAAGGTCTCTCTCATGAACGTAGGAGACTCAGAGTGCCCCGCGATGTAAGCCGGCTCACTCGCAAGGCCCCCTTTCAACCTGAGTGGCCACCCAGTGAACGAAGCACACCCACGAGGCAGCTCTGATAGTCGCGTGCTCCACAGCTGGAGTGCGCGCGAGTGGCTGAAGAGGATCGCGAGAGCCCAGCGACACCCTCTAACCTAACCATCACTTACAGGAGAATGACAGTAGGCCTACACTTCATAATAATTTAATTTTCCAAAAATCATTTCATATGCTCCCTGCGCTGCCCTTCACACATCACCTTGCCATGAACCATAAAAAGCTAACCAAAACGCGCTAGTATTTTTAAGAAACTAAACTAATCACTTGTGGAACACTCTACACCTAGATATATAGTTATATAGTCTCACGTTATGAAATAAATAATCACACAATCAAGCATACCATATCCTCTTTCAAACTGACATTAAGCACAGAGTAAAATAAACGTTATACTTATCTGCTCAGTGGCAGCCAAAAAAAGAAGGAAGAGTTCTGAGAGTTCTGGCCTTTTATTAGGTTGGAATTGTTGTGTAAAGAAACTTTCTAGGTTCTTTAAAGTGGCTGTGTGTGGTGGCTAAATAAAGAAGATTGCAATAATGTTGGCCTCCGGTCTTGACATAAAATCTGTTGACTGTGTTATGGAGTCACTTGAGCTTTCATGGTGGTGACAAATATTTATTCTTTTTGAGAGGTAATGTGAGTGTGTGTTTCCAGACAAGTTCTGGAGTGCCTCCTTTTATCAGACACTTATTATGAAGGTTTACATTAGGTACAGTCTGAATATGGCAAACAATAAAAACTGTGAACTTTCATTTTGTACAAGTAAACATTAAACTACACTGCCATTGGTGGACACTTTAGAGAATGCAGCCCATCATCCTGAATGATCCTCTTTTAACGTCTCCATTGTCTGCTCAAAACAAGGGCTTTTCTTGGAAGGTGTGAGGGCCATTAATTATTTACACCTTGTCTGTCCTGAAAGTGGTGTATTGGGAGGCTATGATCCAGGACGTGACATATGATACAGCAGTCCTTTAGTATGACTAGTGATTGGTATGCACACTCCGATCCCTACTATTTGTCTACCATTTACTGGTGGGGAAGTCCATGGTATGGGGGGCACCGCTTCCCATACCCATGCTCTGCCCACAAATCACAGAGTTAAGCGTGGGTGGTGTCCTCCTCACACCATCACATATGGCCCAGCACTCATGGAGTAGGTGCTCGTTGACTCTTGCTGTCACAGTAAATAACATTTATCTTCCCAAGGAGGTTAAACATGGCCTGGCATATCCTAACATTTGTATATAAGTAGCCTTGGTAATGGCTTACAATTATAGAAAGCAGTCACATGTTGTAGATGAATGGAAACTGTGCAGTGCGCCATATAAGTACGATATTTCACCTATTTAGGTGTACAGACATAGAGCCTAGGTAGCAAATGTTCGAGCAGCCCAACCACGTTGTGCTCAATTATGGTTAACGATAGGCTACATATCAAGGCCTTACTCACACAGAGCTGATGGTGATCTGATGCCGTTGGCCACCTCAGTCACTAGTCAACAATACAGACAGAGTAAGGAAACACAATTGAACATACATACACTGAAGAAATGGGTTGGCTAACAATGAACAACATACAATACCGCTAAAGGTCTGAGCTCTTTCAAATAGAAGCAGTTGAACATGTTCTCTAAAACTAAAGGTTACTTCCAGGGTGGATAGTCTGTTCTATGTGGGCAGAGATTGTGCTGCTTACCCGTAGGATCTCACTTACGGAGATGGTGAGCAATGGAAAATTCTTTCTCATTTAGTTGCAACAGCAGAGTGCATCTTAGAGATGCAGTGCACCATGCACAGGTAGTGTGTGATGGATGTGGATAGGGTTACCATATGATGCCTTGTTACTGGTGCATAACTTTCCAGCCCTGGGCTTTCATTTAAGAAATCAATAGCAATAGCGTGCTTCAATTTAGCCTAATGATCTAACACACTTAATGCCATGATTATTTAGTGGTAATCTTCATTAGTCCAGTGTAAGTCTCATGTCCTTCTCCTTAGGTAATCCCACCTCTTCAAGACCAGAAAGATTCAGGATTATGCTGAAAATGCCGGTTCTGCCCCCCTTATTGGGCACCAATAAAAGAACAGGTATTTTGAGCATGCTCCTAACATGAACAAGTCAGAACCAAATTTCCGACCAGTTAAACCCTAACTACAGGGACGAGAATGAGTAGGACTAAGAGTAATGGAGATTAGTAAGTAATCGGGGAATTACCTCTAAATTCCTCATCTTTGTCCTATTTATTATTACATAAGAGAAATACCGAAGCCCAAATCTATATTTCAGAAACACAATCAAACAGGAAATGCACATCAACATTTTAATGCAATAACATTTCAGGACTCAAGTGTGCATCAACAAATCTACTCCAAGACCAACTCCAAATACCTGGCAGTCGCAGGGCCATAGCCAAGGAGAAACCAGATCAATGGATTTCAATATTTGAACGATAAACTAGTCCAAGGATAAGCAAAACTCAGGAACCGCAAGAAAAAGTAATAGTACGCCCTTCAGAAACCAAGGTTAGCAGATTGTTCCATTATCCCCTGAGATGCGATGACCAAAAACGCACATTAGGAAATAAACTCCAAAACAGGATCAAACAACTGGTCCTCAAAGCTCCTCAGAGCAGAAGGCAAAACAAGAGTGTTGTCTTACAGGCTTGTGTATTCAGATTTGTCAAAAAAACAGAAAGGCACTTGTTAGACCTGGCACCATTGGCGTGGGTCTCCCTTCCATCTTTCGCTTTTGTCTCCTCTGTGTTTGCTAGTGTTAGATGCTCTGGGCGCTGTGCCACTGCCATTCAGTGCTACAGCGCGAATGCTCCCTATTGTAAATTGACTGGATGAATTGGTATTCCCATAATTGGCTCATTTGATTTACCTGTTAGTCCCTAGTATAGTGCACCGTGCGTGCCCAGGGCTGGTAGACCGAATGCTGCTGGTGGGCCTGCAGCGCTGATTGCGCCACCCACAGAAGCAGCTTGTAAAGTGTGTCTCAGACCTGCCATCGCAGAGTCTGTGCGCAGTCCAGAACTGCCATTTTTGACTGTGAAGTAAACCCACTTCCCAGTCCCTCGACCTTCCCTTGGCATCATGTAAGTCAACCCTATGGCAGGGTGCATTGTATGTGAAAGGTAGGACCTGCCTTGGTCTGTGTGGCATGTCCTGATAGTGAATTACACGCCATTTCGTTTTTCACTATTGCAAGGCTATGTGTTCCCTTAGGCCAGAATGGGCAGTTTGATTATTACATCCTATAATCCTAGCTGACCCAAGGAACATGTTTGGAAAGTCGAATTTAGTATGCCTGAGCTCAGAATATTAAAGTACATCTTTTAGTGAGGATTATTTTTATATTCTGTGTTCGAAAATACCACTTTTAGAAAGTCGGTATCTTCTTGCCTCAGTCTTCCAGTGTGCTCTGCTGTTATGTGTATTGGCTGTCTGGTCTTGGAGGGACAGGGCAGGCTAAGCCCGACCTGGATTGAATAGAGAGATCTGCAGTTGGAGTATGGGGAGGGATGACCCTTTCATCTGAGCAGGGCTGTGCCTGGCAAGGTGAATGATGGCTCCAGCCCCCACTGTGCGTCTGATGGCAGAACCCCTCTTCCTCAAAGGCAGGATGCAGCCTTGTAAACAAAGTGCTCCAGGACCACACCGAACTGGTTCTGGCTGGGTTCAGTGACTTGTGACTTTTTGAGAACAAAGACTTGTGGGGTATAAATATCTGCGCAAAAACCCCTACAGGGTGTGCTACTTCTGGATGTCAAGACGAACCTCTGTCCGTGTAACTAGAGGGAAAGGACTTTGAAACTTTCATCCATCTTGCTGAAGCAACTACCCAAGGGCCTGATTTGAGCTTGCCTCCTGCTGAAGTCTCAGGGACATTAGACTTCACCCATCAGCCTTCTGAATTCCTATTGAGGGGGGTTCTACTCGCAGGTGAGGCTTCTGTTGAGAATTCCAGAGCCTCTGGGTCTACTGCGGCGAACGCGGGCTGAGAACCATCGTTATTGCTATTGTGGGCCGCTGCAGCTGAGGAGCTGTTGCCGCTGAGAGCCCGCATTTGTCTGTGCTACCAGAATCATCGCTATCGCTATTGTGGGCCGCTGCAGCTGAGGAGCTGTTGCCGCTGAGAGCCCGCATTTGTCTGTGCTACGAGAGTCATCGCTATCGCTATTGTGGGCCGCTGCAGCTGAGGAGCTGTTGCCGCTGAGAGCCCGCATTTGTCTGTGCTAAGAGAATCATCGCTATCGCTATTGTGGGCCGCTGAGGAGCTGTTGCCGCTGAGAGCCCGCATTTGTCTGTGCTACGAGAATCATCGCTATCGCTATTGTGGGCCGCTGCAGCTGAGGAGCTGTTGCCGCTGAGAGCCCGCATTTGTCTGTGCTACGAGAATCATCGCTATCGCTATTGTGGGCCGCTGCAGCTGAGGAGCTGTTGCCGCTAAGAGCCCGCATTTGTCTGTGCTACGAGAATCATCGCTATCGGGGGCCGCTGCAGCTGAGGAGCTGTTGCCGCTGAGAGCCCGCATTTATCTGTGCTACGAGAATCATCACTATCGATATTGTGGGCCGCTGCATTTGAGGAGATGTTGCCGCTGAGAGCCCGCCTTTAATCACCGTCTCAGGATCATCGTGAGTGCACGCCGCGGACCGCTGCAGCTGGGAGCTGTGGCCGCTGCGAGTCCGCCTGTCATCATCGCGGCTTCCTCCCGAAGCTGCGTGCCGTGCCCCTTTAAACCTCAGGTAGATTGTGCATCACTGGGTCGCGTAGACCCCGGCCTCGAACTAAGTTCGTTTCACACGCTTTTGAGTGCTTTTATTGCCTTTTTAGTGAACTTATTTTTACGTGCATTGTGGCTTTTTGATCGTATTTGAGCCTTGTGTTAAGCTTATATAAAGATACTTATTTTTCTATAGCTACTTGTGTGGTGTCCCTTTGTAGTGTCGTCACTGCGTTATTGTGTATGGTCATAAATGCTTCACACACTGCCTCTGTGATAGGCCTGTCTGCTCGTACTACGTTACCACAGGGTTGAGCAGGGGTTATCAAAGGGTGTAGCCCCCTTACTCTGACTTAGGAAGAAGGGTCCCTACTTGGACATTGGCCAGCCACTGCCAACTAGAGACCCCCATTTCTAACATTGGTGGTCAGCGGTGAGGATCAGGACTTGCATTTGTGATCCACATATAATAACTGGTGTACACTACTAGTGAGTGTAGACCTAAACGCAAACACATACGTTTTGATCATGGTGTATTTTTGAGCGTAATTGCCAGTTTTGTCTACAATGGGTAAGCCAACATCCAATGCTTCGGAGGATCTCACCTTTGAGGAAGAGAGGTTAGAAACCTACACTGCCAAACAGCTAAAGTCTTTTTGCAAGCAATTCACCGTCCCTGTTGCAGGTCTATCTAGGAAGGAGGAGTATCAGAAGGCGCTAAAGGCCTGGTGGGAGGCGAGGGAGTCCCCCGGGAATGGGGGAGAGCCTGGGGACGGGGGAGAAAATGCCGGAGGGCAGCAGGATGACGAAGTGGATTTAGTGGGAGGTAAAGCACTTTCCAGTCCAGGTACTAGCGTGTCCTCAAAGGGCCTGTCTCCAGAAGAGATGGAGGACAGGGAGAGAAATAGGAGGCATAGTTTGGAGATGGCCAAATTAGAAGGTCAGAAGGACCTAGAGAGTAAAAAGTTGGATATTGAGAATAACAGGTTGGCATTTGAACTTGAGAAAATGAAACTGGAGCATGAGAGAGTATTGAGGGAGCTGGAGATCAAGGCTAAGAGTTTAGAGATCTCCCCTCTGGTGGCAGCATACCTTTAGAACCTACTGAGAGTAGAGTTTATATACCCAAGGATGTCATCAAGGATTTCCATAAGAGTGAGGATATTGGGCAATGGTTTGCCGCCTACGAGATAGCAATGGTGTCCCACCGGGTCCCTGAGAAGGATTGGGGAGCGGGGTTGTGGGGACGCTTTGTGAGTGATGGGAGGGATACCCTGTTGGATCTGCCTGAAGAGAGCAGGATGGTGTATGCCCATATGAAAGAGGCCTTGATGACGCGATATGGTTTGACTCCCGAGATGTACAGGCAGAGATTTAGAACCTGTAAGAAGTTAGAGGGTACCACTTGGGTTGAATATGTGTCTTTTTTTTGCAGAGCAATGGATCGCTGGGTAAAAGGTAGCAAGGTGGAAACTTTTGAACAACTGTATGATTTGTTTGCGTGGGAACATTTAGCTAGTAACTGTTTTCCAGAGCTACGCCAGCACCTTATTGATAGCAAGCTAACTAACCCTAGGAAGCTTTCTGAGGAGGCGGACCGCTGGGTGAGCACCCGGGTTCGCAAGGGTCATGTGGGAGACTTCGCCAAAGGTGGGCAGGGTCCCCAGCAGGGAAGTGGGGGGACAGGGGTAAACAGAGGGAGTTCCAGAGAGGGCCCCAAAGTAATTACCAAGGGAACCCAGGCGTGGTGTCCCAGTCTCCCCCTGAGAAGAAGCCAGTGCCCCCGACAGGTAGGCCTGTTCATAGGGGGCCCCTTACTTGTTTTAAATGTGGGCAAGTGGGCCACCAGTATTATGATCCCCAGTGTCCCCAGAGGGACCTCAATGCACCACCCCGTGCACCCACCCGCCAGCTTGCAAGTGTAGCCCTGGGAGGGGAGGAGATGGGTGCCCCAGGTGGGTGGGATCCCTTAGAATTGACCCTTGTCTCGCTAGGAGACTTTGAGAAGGTCCCTAACCCCACGCTGCCTGATAACACTAAGAAGTACAGGCAGTGGGTGACCATCAATGGCCATAGGGTGGAGGCTCTGAGGGACACCGGAGCAAGTGTGACTGCTGTCAGCTCCCGGTTGGTGTCCCCAGAGCAGGTTGTCCCCCATGCCCAGTAGTGTCAGCAGACAACTCTGAGGGCCAGTGTGAGGTGGCTCAAGTTCCCTTTGAGTGAGGGGGGGGTCTCAGGAACTCTTCAAGTAGCTGTGAGGCCAGCCATGCCGGTAGACTGTCTGTTGGGCAACGATTTAGAGAACTCCCCGTGGGCTACGGTGGAGAGGAAATCTCACTTGGAAATGTTGGGTCTGCCTGAGTGGGCGTGCGCGACCACTCAGTCCATGGCAGCCAGTAAGGATGTTCAGAAGGACCTGGAGCCTGAAAGTATGGCCCAGGCCCCTGCCTTAAAGAGAAGGGGTAGGGGGCGCGGGAAACCGGCCCCCATAGTTCCCACGGCCCAGGAGGGAGCAGACCTTGAGGGGGATGCCCTGGAGCCTACCGGGGAACAAGTAGCGTACTGGGGGACCTGCCTAGGCTGACCCATTGGCAGCAGGAAGGAGGGCCCACGAGGGAGGAATTTTGTGCACAGCAGAGAACGTGCCCTTCTCTTGAGGGGCTGCGGCGACAGGCGGCAGCCCAGGCAGCAGGTGATCAGTCAGGGTCACATCTGATCTATTGGGAAAATGACCTCCTTTACAGCGAGCCTAAGGTTGCTGAGCCTGGGTCAGCCTGTGTGCTGGTGGTACCCCAGCGCTTCCGAGCCTTCCTACTGGGGTTGGCTCATGATGTGCCGTTGCCAGGACATCTGGGGCAGACCAAGACCTTCGAGAGGCTGGTCACCCACTTTTATTGGCCCCAGATGCGCAGGAGCTCAGATGCTCACTGCAGGACATGTGAAACTTGCCAGGCAAGTGGGAAGAGTGGGGGGAAGGTCAAAGCCCACTCCAGCCCTTTCCAGTTGTCAGTACCCCATTCGAGCGAGTGGGCATTGACATTGTGGGGCCTCTGGACCCCAAGACAGCCATGGGCAACAGGTTCATCCTGGTCATGGTTAACCATGCCACCCGGTACCCTGAAACCATCCTACTCCGGACAGTGACAGCCCCCATGGTGGGACGTGCACTGATGGGGATTTTCTCCTGTGTGGGGTTCCCCAGAGAGGTGGTGTCCGATAGGGGTACTAACTTCATTTCCAAATATATGAAGTTTCTGTGGGAGGAGTGTGGGGTAACTTATAAGTTTACCACCCCTTACCACCCCAAGGTAATGGGCTGGTTGAGAGATTCAACCGGAACCTCAAAGGCATGATTATGGGCCTAGAAGAGTCCATGAGGCGTAAGTGGGACGTCCTCTTGCCATGCCTGTTGTTTGCTTACCGTGAGGTGCCACAGAAGTCCCTAGGGTTCAGCCCCTTTGAACTACTCTATGGGCACCCGGTAAGAGGGCCTCTTAGTCTGGTCAAGGAAGGCTGGGAGCAATCTCCCAGGAAACCTCCCTAGGATGTGTTTAGTTACATGCTGGCCTTCAGGAACCAGACTCGGCATTTCAGACAGATTGCTGAGGCAAATCTGGAAGCCAGCTAGGAAGAGATGAAACGTTGGCACGATCAGAATGCCACTCTGATTGAGTTTCAGCCTGGTCAAAAGGTTTGGGTCATGGCCCCAGTGGAGCCCTGTGCGCTCCAAGATAAGTGGACCGGACCATTTGAGGTGGTGGAGCGCTAGAGTCCTGTTACCTACTTGGTGGACTTGCGGTCTCCCCGGAACCCCTTGCGGGTCCTGCGTGTCAACCGCCTGAAGCCCCACTTTGAGAGGTCCGAAGTGGGCATGCTCCTGGCCACAGATGCTGGGATGGAGGAGGAGAGTGAGCCTCTTCCTGACCTCCTGTGTGCAAAGGAGCAAGATGGGTCAGTGGAGGGTGTGGTCCTCTCCACCACACTGACCCCTGAGCAGCAGAGTGATTGTCGCCAACTGTTGGGACAATTCAGTGATCTGTTCTCCCTGGTGCCTAGTGTCACTGATTGGTGTGTCCATGAAGTGGACACTGGGGACAGTCCTCCTGTTAAGCACAAGGCTTACCGAGTGACTGACCGGGTTAGGGCATACATTAAGGAGAAGGTTTCCAAAATGTTTGCTTTAGGGGTGATTGAGTCCTCTAGCAGCCCTTGGTCCAGCCCAGTGGTCTTGGTACCAAAAGCTGCAGCGCCTGGTGCCACCCCAGAACTTCGGTTCTGCGTGGACTACCGAGGTCTCAATTCAGTCACAAAGACTGACGCGCACCCCATCCCCAGAGCTGATGAGCTCATAGATCGGCTAGGGGCTGCACCTTACCTCAGCACGTTTGATTTGACGTCTGGGTATTGGCAGATCGCCTTGACTGATGGGGCAAAGAAGAGGTCAGCATTCTCCACACCGGATGGGTACTACCAGTTCTGGGTGATGCCCTTTGGGATGAAGAATGCCCCTGCCACCTTTCAGAGGTTGGTCAACAGGGTGTTGGTTGGGCTGGAGGATTTCAGTGCCGCCTACCTGGATGACATTGCAGTGTTTAGTTCCTCATGGGAGGACCACCTGCGCCACCTCTGGGAAGTGTTGATGGCACTGCGAAGGGCAGGCCTCACAATCAAGGCAAGTAAGTGCCAGATTGGGCAGGGTTCTGTGGTGTACTTGGGACACCAGGTTGGGAGCGGCCAGGTGGCGCCCCTACAGCCCAAGATTGAAACCATCCTGGCTTGGGAACCCCCAAAGACCCAGACACAGGTGAGAGCCTTTTTAGGACTCACGGGTTATTACAGGAGGTTTGTCAAGGGGTATGGCAACATTGTTGCACCCTTGACTGAGCTGACTTCTAAGAAACAGCCAAAGATTGTGAACCGGACTGACACCTGTCAGAAAGCTTTTGACGCCCTGAAGACTGCCATGTGCACAGCGCCTGTACTTCAGGCGCCCAACTTTTCAAAATAATTTGTTGTCCAGACAGACGCTTCACAGCATGGTGTGGGGGCTGTTCTGTCACAGATCAATGAGGAGGGCCTAGACCAACCGGTAGCCTTCATTAGTAGGAGGTTACTTCCACGGGAACAGAGGTGGAGTGCAATTGAGCGTGAGGCATTTGCTGTGGTCTGGGCACTGAAGAAGCTGAGGCCATACCTGTTTGGGACTCACTTCCGGGTTCAGACGGACCACAGGCCCCTCAGATGGTTGATGCAGATGAGGGGTGAGAATCCCAAGTTGTTGAGGTGGTCTATTTCCTACAGGGGATGGACTTTACGGTGGAACACCGCCCGGGTACAGAACACGCCAATGCTGATGGTCTGTCCAGATTTTTCCGCCTTAGTGATGAGAACCCCCAAGTGGGTGGGTAGTTCTCCCCACAATTCAGCTGGAGGGGACACGTGTTAGACCTGGCACCATTGGCGTGGGTCACCCTTCTATCTTTCGCTTTTGTCTCCTCTGTGTTTGCTGGTGTTAGATGCTCTGGGCGCTGTGCCACTGCCATTCAGTGCTACAGCGCGAATGCTCCCTATTGTAAATTGACTGGATGAATTGGTATTCCCATAATTGGCTCATTTGATTTACCTGTTAGTCCCTAGTATAGTGCACCGTGCGTGCCCAGGGCTGGTAGACCGAATGCTGCTGGTGGGCCTGCAGCGCTGATTGCGCCACCCACAGAAGCAGCTTGTAAAGTGTGTCTCAGACCTGCCATCGCAGAGTCTGTGCGCAGTCCGGAACTGCCATTTTTTACTGTGAAGTAAACCCACTTCCCAGTCTCTCGACCTTCCCTTGGCATCATGTAAGTCATCCCTATGGCAGGGTGCATTGTATGTGAAAGGTAGGACCTGCCTTGGTCTGTGTGGCATATCCTGATAGTGAATTACACTCCATTTCGTTTTTCACTATTGCAAGGCTATGTGTTCCCTTAGGCCAGAATGGGCAGTTTGATTATTACATCCTATAATCCTAGCTGACCCAAGGAACATGTTTGGAAAGTCGAATTTAGTATGCCTGAGCTCAGAATATTAAAGTACATCTTTTAGTGAGGATTATTTTTATATTCTGTGTTCGAAAATACCACTTTTAGAAAGTCGGTATCTTCTTGCCTCAGTCTTCCAGTTTGCTCTGCTGTTATGTGTATTGGCTGTCTGGTCTTGGAGGGACAGGGCAGGCTGAGCCCGACCTGGATTGAATAGAGAGATCTGAAGTTGGAGTATGGGGAGGGGTGACCCTTTGATCTGAGCAGGGCTGTGCCTGGCAAGGTGAATGATGGCTCCAGCCCCCACTGTGCGTCTGATGGCAGACCCCCTCTTCCTCAAAGGCAGGATGCAGCCTTGTAAACAAAGTGCTCCAGGACCACACCGAACTGGTTCTGGCTGGGTTAAGTGACTTGTGACTTTTTGAGAACAAAGACTTGTGGGGTATAAATATTTGCGCAAAAACCCCTACAGGGTGTGTTACTTCTGGATGTCAAGACGAACCTCTGTCCGTGTAACTAGAGGGAAAGGACTTTGAAACTTTCATCCATCTTGCTGAAGCAACTACCCAAGGGCCTGATTTGAGCTTGCCTCCTGCTGAAGTCTCAGGGACATTAGACTTCACCCATCAGCCTTCTGAATTCCTATTGAGGGGGGTTCTACTCGCAGGTGAGGCTTCTGTCGAGAATTCCAGAGCCTCTGGGTCTACTGCGGGGAACGCGGGCTGAGAACCATCGTTATCGCTATTGTGGGCCGCTGCAGCTGAGGAGCTGTTGCCGCTGAGAGCCCGCATTTGTCTGTGCTACCAGAATCATCGCTATCGCTATTGTGGGCCGCTGCAGCTGAGGAGCTGTTGCCGCTGAGAGCCCGCATTTGTCTGTGCTACCAGAATCTTCGCTATCGCTATTGTGCGCCGCTGCAGCTGAGGAGCTGTTGCCGCTGAGAGCCCGCATTTGTCTGTGCTACGAGAATCATCGCTATCGCTATTGTGGGCCGCTGCCGCTGAGGAGCTGTTGCCGCTGAGAGCCCGCATTTGTCTGTGCTATGAAAATCATCGCTATCGCTATTGTGGGCCGCTGCAGCTGAGGAGCTGTTGCCGCTGAGAGCCCGCATTTGTCTGTGCTACGAGAATCATCGCTATCGCTATTGTGGGCCGCTGCAGCTGAGGAGCTGTTGCCGCTGAGAGCCCACATTTGTCTGTGCTACGAGAATCATCGGTATCGCTATTGGGGGCCGCTGCAGCTGAGGAGCTGTTGCCGATGAGAGCCCGCATTTATCTGTGCTACGAGAATCATCGCTATCGCTATTGTGGGCCGCTGCAGCTGAGGAGCTGTTGCCGCTAAGAGCCCGCCTTTAATCACCGTCTCAGGATCATCGTGAGTGCACGCCGCGGACCGCTGCAGCTGGGAGCTGTGGCCGCTGCGAGTCCGCCTGTCATCATCGCGGCTTCCTCCCGAAGCTGCGTGCCGTGCCCCTTTAAACCTTAGGTACATTGTGCATCACCGGGTCGCGTAGACCCCGGCCTCGAACTAAGTTAGTTTCACACGCTTTTGAGCGCTTTTATTGCCTTTTTAGTGAACTTATATTTACGTGCATTGTGGCTTTTTGATCGTATTTGAGCCTTGTGTTAAGCTTATATAAAGATACTTATTTTTCTCTAGCTACTTGTGTGGTGTCCCTTTGTAGTGTCGTCACTGCGTTATTGTGTATGGTCATAAATGCTTCACACACTGCCTCTGAGATAGGCCTGTCTGCTCGTGCTACGTTACCACAGGGTTGAGCAGGGGTTATCAAAGGGTGTAGCCCCCTTACTCTGACTTAGGCAGATGGGTCCCTACTTGGACATTGGCCAGCCACTGCCAACTAGAGACCCCCATTTCTAACAGCACTCAAAAGCAAAAACAGAAAACTTGTATTAAGCTCAAGAAATAAAGCAGAAAAAAAGTGGTTATGCCAGAAGATACTTGCGGCACGAGCAACCAAATTATGGAAACACTTAAACCACTTGTTACCGATTGAAAATCTTGAGGGCAGTCCACAGAACTCAACATTGAAGTAGATAAACCACTTCCATCCCAAAACAGAAGAATCGGCTGAACCATACATATATGGCACCAAACAAGCACAATTGCTAAACAGTCTTTGCAGTCACCTGTGCTAGGGGCACTTCTGGGAACTCATGCCTCATCTGTGGTACAGCGGTGGAAGTCTGTTCCAAAGTTATAGCGGCTGTGTTGAATTGTCCTGCCTAGGCTTCTTCACAGCCTCTCACCTTCACAGCAGCATCTTCCAAATCAAGGCCACCTCTAGTGCCCCTCCTAAGCAGCTGTTTAGCTCTGTCTTTGAGTAGGATCTAGGCAGCACCCCCTGGCAGGCTCATCAAATTTCCCCAGGTTACTAGTCCCAAACTTGGAAATGGGACCTGGCCGTCATTACCAAAACCCAGGCTCTCTAGGGATTTTCTCTTTCTCCACTGGTGTGGGACCCCCGGCTTCCTGTCAGTGATTCTTGGCACCCTGACTAGAAGTTTCAGCCCCACCATTATACTATATTTTCAAGTTGCAGACTTTGTGTATTCCAGTTCCTAAGTTCCGTGACAGGTTCTGAGCAGGTATGCAGTTTTAATATTTCCTTGAAGAGTGGTCCAGCTCTGGTCTTTGTCCAGAGTGTGAAAAAGAAGGCAGGGTGTAGCTTGGACTCTCTTGTCAGGAGAAACCAAAAAGATATGCACAACCGATATGTGGGCTGTCCCACTTAGCTATTGAGGAGGGTAGCCATTCCAGAGAACAGAGGGCCAGGAAAAGGCCAGAGAGAAACTTCCTTGCTTCAAAGAGACCCTCTGCCTCTTCTCATAGACTCTCTCTAGTCTGATCAACTACAAGTATCCCTGGAATGTCTGAAAGAGTCACCTGTCTGGTCTCTCTAACCCTCCATCTTAGGTTCCACTTGCAGTCTGTAACATACAAAATAGAAGCCAGTGTGACAATGGCAACATGTATCACGCACATTCCACACACTTATTCCACTGACGTAGACTAATTCACACAAACACACCCTTGTCCCACACAGACAGCTTAAGGACCCAGTAGTAGGGGACTAACAGACACATTTAAAAACAATGTAAGAGGTCGCTATGCCACTTTCCCTTGCAGACGGCGGGTAAAAATGTCTCTTCTGCAACAAAAATGACTTTGCTGCCACCACCTATACAGCCTTCAAAAGGAAAAGAGGGATTTCTTGCAAACAATAATCATTGCGCTGCCACCACTGCCAATCCTATACAGCCTTTCTTAGGAATGTACAAATGGTGTGCCCCTCTGACCACAGAGCTTCGCTCTAGGTCTTACTCAATAACACATAAGGCCCTCAGCAAGCACAAGTGTTCATCATGCATTAAAGGTTGCATTGGAGAACTTGAAGCCGGGGCGTAGTTTCTAAAAAGCCATGCAGGGGAGCTTCCTCCATCATAATACTTCTCATGGTAAACCAATTTTGCTTGGTTTTATCATCCACAAACCAAGGCTCTTAAGAAAAATAGGTCTATACTACATATCATGATTCCGGAATCTCATCCTGAGCCTTTGGAAGCTACATGGTAGGTTGTCTGCCTGCAGCTGAGAAACTAAATACAGTGTGTTTACATGAACTGGTGTTGCAGTGTATCAAGAGATCATGCATGGAGTTGTGCAGACTCATGGAACTGACAGGGAAAGGGAATTCCCCAGGTAAGGTAGGGCAGCCCCCAAGCTCATATTTTACCTTTATGGCGAATATTTTGATGTAATTTCCAGAAAACAAATTGAGAAAATTAAATGTTTGTCTTTTTGAAGTATAACGCTTAAACAGTAAACACAGAAAGAAATCACATCAAAAGTATTTTAGAGCTGGTAAAATATGCCTTACTAATTATTAAGCTTTGAAAGAAAAGGGGGCCCAATTACTATTGGTCAGGGACCTTGGGTAGTTTACTAGTTTCAAACACAGTGGTCCCTAAACAGAAGATGAAACAAACAATGAATATAGACTCAATCAGTACTATATTTGAAGCTGTCCAGCCGGACAGATACTTTAATATTCAATTAGTTTCCAAAAAATGAACGAAAGACATTTGAAGTGGGACACAAGCCTGCATCCAACTCAGCAAAATAGGACAAACAATGTGTAACAGAAAAGGCTCAGGCAGAGAAAGTTGTTTGTTTGTAGCACATACTGATGTTACAAACAAAATATAGTGGGACACCATTACACATGAGCGATATTTAGTTGAGAAGTGTATATGGTGTGCATTAAGTCGACGGCGTTTCGATCCTTACAAAACATATTAGGATCATCATCAGGACATTTACATAAGCATGCCTGGGTACATTTGCCTAATGTCCAGAAGAGAGCAGCATGGATACGCCACGGGGGCCTAGTAATGAGGACACTGCTGCATGGGCGTGCTGCCTGTCGGCATCAATCGCGGGGCCGATTCAGACCTAACCCTTGATATACTGACCGCGCACGTGGCGCCATCTCCACCAACCTCTTGCAGCTCTGACCGCACCAGGTCCGGACGCTTAATCTGCCCCAGCCCGGGTCGCTCCCGCCCCCGTGGCGTATCCATGCTGTTCTCTTCTGGACATTAGGCAAATGTACCCAGACATGCTTATGTAAATGTCCTGATGATGATCCTAATATGTTTTGTAAGGATCGAAACGCCGTCGACTTAATGCACACCATATACACTTCTCAACTAAATATCGCTCATGTGTAATGGTGTCCCACTATATTTTGTTTGTAACATCAGTATCTGCTACATACAAACAACTTACTCTGCCTGAGCCTTTTCTGTTACACGTTGTTCCTCCTATTTTGCTGAGTTGGATGCAGGCTTGTGTCCCATTTCAAATTACTTTCGTTCATTTTTTTGGAAACTAATTGAATATTAAAGTATCTGTCCGGCTGGACAGCTTCAAATATAGTACTGATTGAGTCTATATTCATTGTTTGTTTAATCTTCTGTTTAGGGACCACTGTGTTTGAAATGACTAATTATTAAAGCAAACAGAAACCGAATTGCTTTGTTAAAGAAGAATACAGATGATTTCACAGAAATTCATAATTAAGTACCAACCAATTGCCTGCTGCAAATCATAAATCATGAACAAATGACTGGTATTTTTCTCTGCAAAAGATGGCCACCCTCAGCTAAGGACAACACTATTTACAGACCTATACCTCTAAGTCACTAGCGGCCCCTTCTAGCTCCCTCCACCTCTCTCTGGCTTATTATTCATTGTAAAATGATAACATAAAGCAATACTCTATCTATACCAGCGGAAAGAGAGTTCTGAACATGATTATCGGCACCAGTGCATGAAATTCCTATACCCTCCTCTCCCATTAAAGATCACACCTAATTCCTACCAATGTAATCTACCACATAGAAACTGGAGTAAAGACATGGAATGGTTCCTGTAGAGCACAAGACTAATCCCAATAACTCCCCAAAAAACTAACCTTGGGACCTGGAGCAGCATGCTGAGTAAGGCTGTGGTGGTGCTAAGTGATTCTGTGCTGGTGCTGAGTCATGCTGAGGTGGCGGTTCTGCGCTCGCGCTCAGGTGGTGCTGAGCTGGTACTGAGTGATGCTGAGTTGGTGCTGTGCTGAGGTGATGCTGTGCTGATGCTGAAGTGGTGCTGCATTGGTGCGCAGGTGGGGCTGCGCTGGTGGTGGTGCACTGATGCGGAGGTGGTGCTGTGCTGATGCTGAGATGGTGCTGTGCTGATGAGGTGGTGCTGCGTTGGTGCTGAGATGGTGCTGCGCTGGTGCTGAGGTGGTGCTGCACTGATGCTGAGTTGGTGCTGCACTGGTGGTGGTGCACTGATGGGGTGGTGCTGTGCTGATGTTGAGATGGTGCTGTGCTGATGTTGAGATGGTGCTGTGCTGATGTTGAGATGGTGCTGTGCTGATGCTGAGGTGGTGCTCAGGTGGTGCTGTGCTGATGCTGAGGTGCTGCTGAGTGAAGTTGAGGTGGTGGTGCTGCACTGGTGCTCAGGTGGTGCTGAGTGATGCTCAGTTGGTGCTGTGCTGAGGTGATACTGCGCTGATGCTGAAGTGGTACTGTGTTGATGCTGAGTTGCTGCTTAGGTGGGATTGCGCTGGTGCTAAGTGATGGTCTGGGGGTGCTGAGTGATGCTGTGGTGTTGCGAAGGTGGTGGTGTTGCGCTGGTGCTCAGATGGTGCTGAGTGATGCTGAGTTGGTGCTGTGCTCAGGTGATGCGCTGATGTGGTGCTGCATTGGTGCTGAGTCGCTGAGGTGGGGCTGCACTGGTGCTGAGTTGGGGCTGCGCTGGTGGTGGTGCACTGATGCGGAGGTGGTGCTGTGGTGATGCTGAGATGTTTCTGTTCGGATGTTGAGGTGTGATGAGTTGGTGCTGCGCTGATGCTGAATTAGTGCTGCACTGGTGGTAGTGCACTGATGAGGAGGTGGTGCTGAGATGGTACTGTGCTGATGCTGAGGAGGTGCTGCACTGGTGCTGAGGTGGTTCTGAGTGATACTGAGGTGGTGCTGAGATAGTGGTATGCTTGTGCGGAGGTGGTGCTGAGTGATACTGAGGTGGTGCTGAGTGATGCTTTGGTGGTGCTCAGGTGAGGCTGGTGCTCAGGTGGTGCTGAGAGATACTGAGTTGGTGCTAGGCTGGTGCTGAGGTGAAACTGAATTGGTGCTGATGTTGTGCTGCGCTAATGCTGAAGTGGTGCTGTGCTGGTGCCAAGTGATGCTGTGGTTGTGCTGAGTGATGCTGTGGTGTTGCTGAATCATGGTGAGATAGTGGTGCTGTGCTGGTGCTCAGGTGGTGGTGCCCTGGAGCTCAGGTGATGCTGAGTGATGCTGAGTTGGTGCTGTGCTGAGGTGATGCTGCACTCAATCAATCAATCAATCAGGGAATTGTAAGCGCGCTACTCACCCGTGAGGGTCTCAAGGCGCTGAGGGGGGGGTCCGCAGATCTGTTTAGCCGAAGAGCCAGGTCTTGAGGGTCTTCCTGAAGGTGTTCAGGGAGGGGGCGCATCTGATGTCTGCCGGTAGCTCGTTCCAGGTCTTGACTGCAATGTGAGAGAAGGATCTTCCGCCTGCTCTGGCTCTGTGGATGGCGGGGTTTCGGCCAGTGCAAGGTTGGAAGATCGGAGGTTTCTTTTCGGTACGTGGAAGTTGATTCTGTCGTTGAGGTATTTGGGTCCGTTGTTGTGTAGGCATTTGTAGGCGTGAGTGAGGATTTTGAAAGTGACTCTTTTCTCCACGGGGAGCCAGTGGAGACTTCGTAGGTGTTGGCTGATGTGTTCGTGTCGGGGGATGCCGAGGAAGAGTCTGGCGGCGATGTTCTGTATTGTCTGGAGTTTGCGGAGTAGGGACTTGTTGATGCCGGCGTAGAGTGCGTTTCCACAGTCCAGTCTGCTGGTGATGAGTGCGTGGGTGACTGTCTTCCTTAACTCAGGGGGGATCCACTTGAAGGTCTTGCGGAGGGTGTTGAAGCAGCTGGAGGTGACGGCGTTGACCTGTCGGTTCATGGTGAGTGATGAGTCGAGTTCGATGCCGAGGTTCTTGGCGTGGTCTGAGGGGTTAGGTGGGCTTCCGAGGGCGGTCAGCCACCAGGTGCTGTCCCATGCAGAAGGGGTGGTACCGAGGACTTCTGTCTTCTCGGCGTTGAGCTTCAGGCAGCTGTTGGTCATCCAGACTGCGACGTCTTGCATTCCTTTCTGGAAGCTGAGTTTGGCAGTGGTGGGGTCTTTGGTGAGGGAGAGGATGAGCTGGGTGTCGTCGGCGTAGGATACGATGTTGAGGCTGTGTTGTTGGACGATGGCTGCGAGGGGGGCCATGTAGATGTTGAAGAGGGTGGGGCTCAGTGATGAACCCTGTGGGACTCCGCAGGTGATTTTCGTGGGGTCGGAGAGGAAGGGTGGGAGTCTGATCCTTTGACTTCTTCCGGTGAGGAATGATCGGATCCAGTCCAGGGCTGTTCCTTGTATGCCTGCGTTGTGTAGTCTGGCGACTAGTGTGCAGTGGGAGACGGTGTCAAAGGCTGCTGATAGGTCGAGTAGGATGAGGGCGGCGGAGTGGCCTTGGTCCAGGAGGGTGCGGATGTCGTCTGTGGCGGCGAGTAGGGCGGTCTCTGTGCTGTGGTTGCTTCGGAATCCGGATTGGGACGGGTCGATGACGGCGTTCTCTTCAATGAATCGTGTCAGTTTCCTGTTGACTGTTTTCTCTGCAACCTTGGCTGCGAAGGGGAGGAGCGAGATGGGACGATAGTTCTTGAGGTCGGTGGGGTCAGCTGTGGGCTTCTTGAGCAGGGGTCTGACTTCTGCGCGCTTCCAGTAGTCTGGGAAGGTGCCTGTTTTGAAGGTGGTGTTGATGGTGCGTTGTAGTTCGGGTGCGATGGCGGCCGCAGCTCTGTGGTAGATGTGAGGGGGCAGGGGTCGGTGGGGGCCCCAGAGTGGATGCTTTTCATGGTCGAGGCGGTGTCTTCGGCCGTGATCGGTGTCCAGTTGGAGATGGTGGGCCGGCTGGTGTTTCTGGGGGCGGGGGCCGTCTGTGGCGCCTGGTGGATGGTCGATGAAGTTGTCGTAGAGGTTTTTGATCTTGAGGTGGAAATTGGTTCCAAGCTTGTCGCAGAGGTCTTTGGATAGGGTGATGTCTGTGGCTTCGCTGCGTGGGTTGGTGAATTCTTGAATGACACTGAAAAGTTCCTTGGAGTTGGCCAGGATTTTGTTGTGGATGAAGTTCCTCTTGGTGGCTCTGATCTGGTTGTGGTAGTCCGTCATGGCGTCCTTGTAGGTGGTGTGGTTTTCGGTTGTCTTAGTGTTTCTCCAGTTCTTCTCCAGGCGTCTGCAGGTGCGTCTGGCTTCTTGGAGAGCAGTGGTGAACCAGGCGGCTTTCCTGGGGCGTTGTCTGTTGGGGTTGCGTAGCGGGGCAACCTCGTCTGCGCAGTTGGAGACCCAGGTGTGGAGTTCTCTGGCTGCGTCGTTTGCGTCGTTTGTGTCGGGGTGCCCAGGTGTGGTTGCCTCGGGTGAGGGTGGAGTTAAGTTGCTCGTCGGTAACCTTGCTCCAGCTCCTTCGTGGTGGGCGTGGGGCTGGTTTGGGTGCCTTGGGTTTGTTGGTGGTGAAGTGTATGCAGTGGTGGTCGGTCCATGGCGGCTGCGTTGTGTGGCTGAATTGGACGCTGTTTCCTGCCGCGAAGATGGGGTCGAGGGTGTGTCCTGCTCTGTGGGTCGGTGTGTTGACGAGTTGTTTAAGTCCGATGCTGGCGAGGTTGTCACGAAGGATAGTGGAGTTGGGGTCGCTGGGGTTGTCGAGGTGGAAGTTCAGGTCTCCAATGAGTATGTAGTTTGTTGAGGCGATGGCATGGGGTGCGATGAAGTCGGTGATGGTGGTGGCGAAGGGTGTTCGGGGCCCGGGGGGTCTGTAGACGAGAGTTCCTCGGAGTGTGGCTTTGGGGGTTATCTGAATCTGGAAGTGCAGGTGTTCGGCGGAGGGGAAGGTTTCGCTGCAGGTGGTGAGGCGGAGGGTGCTCTTGTGGGCGAGGGCGAGGCCCCCTCCTGGGTGGTTGGGGCGGTCTTTCCTCTGGATCTTGTATCCGTCTGGGATGGCGGTACTGATGTCGGGGGCGGAGGATGCGTTGGTCCAGGTCTCTGTGAAGAAGGCATTGTCGGGCGAGAGAGAGTCGAGTAGGTTCCAGATTTCCATGGCGTATTTGTGTACAGACCGTACGTTGAGGAGGATGCATTTTAGGGTGTCGCCGGTGCTGGCATCGGCGGTGTTGGAGGCCGGGGTGGCGGTGAGAGTCTGGCGGCAGTGGAGGCAGGAGAACTGGCCGTGGGTCGTGTTCGGCAAGGCCTGTTGGCATTCTCTAAGTCTTCCAGGGTTGAGTGCGAGGAGGGTGGTGGTGTCGTAGCGATGGGTAGTGGGAGGTCCAGGGTTCCTGGCGCTGGCCGCGGTCGGGTCACGGACGGGCGCAGACGGGCTTGCCTTTGGCGCGCCGGCGGCGTGCTGGCGGCGCGCCCGCTGCGCGCAGCTGCCATTAAGTAGGGGAGGTGGGAGGGAGGAGAGGCTGGGAGGCGGGAACGGGGGAATTCCGGGGGGGAATTCCGGGGAGGAGGGGCCGCAGGGGCAGCAGCGGCGAAAGGCGAAAGGAACAAGCAGGCACGAGAAAATAAAAACAGTGGTGGAATTAGAGCAAGACACAGATGGGCACAATATCAGTGGCACAACAGGGAAAAATTAAGAAAAAAACGGCTGAGAAAGGTTACGGTGGTTGCAGGCAGTCTGGTCCCAGTTGGAGCGGGCAGCAGGCGCAGGAGCGGGCAGCAGCCTCGAACCTCCCAAGGAGGAGGTCGGGGTCTGGAGGCAAGAGACGGCACAGTGGAGCTGCGGGGAGAGAGTGGGCCTAGACCGAGGGTCGGAGGTCTTACTCGCGCTCCCCCGCAGCGGCCGCCATTAAGTAGGGGAGGTGGGAGGGAGGAGAGGCTGGGAGGCGGGAGCAGGGGAATTCCGGGGCGGAATTGCTGGGGGGAGGGACTGCAGGGGCAGCAGCGGCAAAAGGAACAGGCAGGCACGAGAAAATAAAAACAGTGGTGGAATTAGATCAAGACACAGATGAGCACAATAACAGTGGCACAAGAGGGAAAAAATTAAGAAAAAACCTGCTGAGAAAGGTTACGGTGGTTGCAGGCAGTCTGGTCCCAGTTGGAGCGGGCAGCAGGCGCAGGAGCGGGCAGCAGCCTCGAACCTCCCAAGGAGGAGGTCGGGGTCTGGAGGCTAGAGACGGCACAGCGGAGTTGCGGGGAGAGAGTGGACCTAGACCGAGGGTCGACCGAGGCACTGATGCTGAGGTGGTGCTGCGTTGGTGCTGAGTTGCTGCTGAGGTGGGGCTGCGCTGGTGGTGGTGCACTAATGAGGAGGTGGTGCTGTGCTGATGCTGAGATGGTGCTGTGCTGATGTTGAGGTGGTGCTGCGCTGATGCTGAGGTTATGCTGCACTGATGCTGAGGTGGTGCTGTGCTGATGCTGAGGTGGTGCTGCACTGGTGCTGAGGTGGTTCTGAGTGACACTGAGGTGGTGCTGAGATGGTGGTATGCTTGTGCGGAGATGGTGCTGAGTGATACTGAGGTGGTGCTGAGCGATGCTGAGGTGGTGCTGAGTGATGCTTTAGTGGTGCTCAGGTGATGCCGTGTTGGTGCTCAGGTAGTGCTGAGTGATGCTGAGTTGGTGCTGCGCTGGTGCTGAGGTGATGCTGTACTGGTGCTGAGGGCGTGCTGTGCTAATGCTGAAGTAGTGCTGTGCTAGTGCTAAGTTCTTGCTGAGGTGGATTTTCGCTGGTGCTGAGGTGGTGCTGCGCTGATGCTGTGGTGGGGCTGCGCTGGTGCTGAATTGGTGCTGCGCAGATGGAGGTACACTGATGTGGAGGTGGTGCTGTGCTAGTGCTGAGGTGGTGCTATGGTGGTGTTGAGTGATGCTGATGAGATGCTGTGCTGGTGCTGAGTGATGCTGTGGTGGCACTGAGTGCTCAGGTGGTGGTGGTGCACTGATGCTGAGGTAGTGCTGCACTGGTAGTGAGGTGGTGCTTACTGGTGCAGAGGTGGTGGTGCTGTGCTGAGATGCTGCGTTGGTGCTGAGGTGGTGCTGCGCTGATGCTGTGATGGGGCTGCGCTGATGGAGGTGCACTGATGTGGAGGAGGTGCTGTTCTGATGCTGAGGTGGTGCTGTGGTGGTTTTGAGTGATGCTGAGGAGATGCTGCGCTGGTGCTGAGGGGGTGAGTGATGCTGTGCTGGTGCTGTGCTGATACTGAGGCAGTGGTGCTGCACTGATGCTGAGGTAGTGTTGCATTGGTAGTGAGGTGGTGCTGCACTGGTGCAGAGGTGATGCTGTGCTGGTGCTGAGGTGCTGCGCTGGAGCTGAGATGGTGCTGCGCTGGGGCTGAATGATGCTGAGGTGTTACTGTACTGGTGCTGCAGTGGTGCTTCTGAAGTGGTGCTGAGTTACGCTGACTGGTGCTGAAGTGGTGTTGCGCTGATGCTGAGGTGGTGTTGCACTGTCTACTTGCAGGATATATTGTTAAGTAACCTCACATTAAATGCTGCGTTTGGAGAGCACGAGGTGGCATCCCCTGATATTTGTTTTATTTCCCCAATGATTGAAACCTAAAAGAAAGCATCAAATTGAAACAAAAAATGTTATAGAATGAAAAACAACATAGCCTCTGGCTGAAAAAGCGCTTGTGAACCAAAGACAGTGGAAAACAAGATAAGCGCTTTCGGAAAGCCAAACAAGAACAGGCAAAAAAAAAAAAGAAGAGTACGGAAGCTAACTTATATGGCCGATAGTGAAGTGATCCAAGTAACAGGGCCAGTCTCTGGGGTGTGACCAAAACAGCAAAAGGAGGGACAAATGTAAACTATTCACCAACGAATTTCGAAAGGCACTTGAAGGAACAAATGAAAAGGGATCGGTGTGCTGAAAGCCTATACAGTAGATGCAGCATGTAAGAGGAGGCTGTGTCCAGTAAATTTTGACACTCATTGTTCTTTGATCATAATGCCTTGTATACCTTTTCATTTCTTTGTCCCCTCAGCCTCATAAATTATTTCTAGTTTTTGTGTCACTCATGTGGTATTATCAAATCACGTTTCTGCACTCATGATGACACAACCAATCAGCTGAATCTTCTCAGTATATCTCCATCCATAGTTATCTGCTGTGCCACAAAAAATATGGTTTCCTTCCTTCCTTTTCTCTAGATGGCCACTCTTCCACAATACATACTTTCATTTTTCAAATTACTTTGTTTGCTGGCTTACCAGAGCTCCCTTCTTTCCGTGATACGACTGAACTTATCAAATGCACAGTTTGGGTTAACACTCCTTTGAACTGTGAACACATTCACATCCCATAAGTAAAAAACACCCTCTTTCTTAATAACTGAATATTTCAGTTTTACTGATTTCATTGTTCCTGAATCAAACGCATTGTGTAATCATCCATCGCCTGTGGCACTGTGGATCTCAATCCATAATCACGTCCAGATTTATTATAGTGCTGCTCTTGTAAAGCTGCATCCCAGCTATATCCTTCTTTACAGACAAGTGCATGATAAGTCTTCAATCCACTTACATGACAACCCTCTTTCAACTTTCTTAATGTCTGAATCTCGCCTGAACAAAAATTAACAACCCTTTTATAGTGTTATAGTAATCTCAAGGAAGTATGTAGTTGTTGCTTTTTTTGCCAGACTTGTTGCCTTACCCTCAGCCTTCATCTTTCTTGGATCTAATACGCATAACATTCATTGGCCCAGACAAGTAAGATCTTCAACATCATTTGACATTTTTTCTTTCTTAGCACATTTACCACTTTCTCTTTACTTCAAAACAAAGTTTTTAAAGTGTTATTTCCGCTATTTTAGAGATATACAAGCTAAGAACAATAATCAATTTTGCTTATAAAGATTTTTATGCTTTATTGTACTACAATGGTATTGGTAATTTGTATATGTTATTTTACTATATTGTGGATCTCAGGTGAGGTCTAAATCAATAAAAAAATAAAAAATTACTTCAAAGAGTCTAAATACACAAAAAATCTTCCTGGAAATATGTAACATTTGTATAGTTCTTAAATAAGGCATGCTTGGCTTAGGCAGGTGACAACACAGACTTGAATGGTTGCACTAGAATCTGAATGATATTTTGGGCATTGTTAAAGATGGCACACACAACAAAATCTGATGATATGCAGCTTCAAGTCATCAGCTCCCATCAATGTTGTCATTCAGTGAACAGATTACTGGTTCGAGTTATCAATTTATTTATTTATTTATCCTAGGAGTGGTTCTCACTGTACCAGGATTCCATTCCCCTTACTCTTGTGAAGGAGGGATAGACACTTCAATCAGCCTCTATAGAATTAACAGGTTAGTGGGCTAAGCACCTGCCCAGAAACCTTTAAGACACAAGTTTTATGTCCAGGAAACGTATAGGTCTGCATATTGAAATAGGTTAAGGGTTTATTAACATTAATCAAAGGATTTTTCAAAACACACATGATCAGTGGAAGGTGTTGAATTACATTACCAAGGAGATCTTTGGAAACACCAGAAATTACATCAAATTGAAGTATTCTTCATGGCACATGTCTTAGCAGTAGTAATGATCAGAGTTTTCTGGTACACAATTAACGAAAAAAAACATGGTGTGTATGTCTGTCGTACATATGATCAACAATTGTTTTCGGTTATGCTTTCATCAGGACTGGCTAAATCATAAACACGTTATTTAGTTTGTTTTTCTCTATTAATGTAATCCTAGTAACTGAACTGAACAACATGCTTTAGATAGGTGGATGCGATATTTAGAAATAGAGGTGAAGCACTAGTTGCAAGTCGCAGGGCCTAGTCGCAAAGACATTTGGAGTAGGCTAAGTAGTACTTTTGTAGTACTTTACGTATTCTTACATGCCTTGGTGAATTGGCAGCAAGAGATCTAAATGTGAATAAAATTGGAGTATTCAGGGACTATTCATATACAATTAGAACAAACAGAAAGAACTGTGCCCTCTTTGTATTTTTACTAATAGTGGGTTGAATGTTTCGGGATCGATTCACAAAGGCATGGACCAGTACTTTAGAAAGAGTAACCTTGTAGTAGTACTTCTTTGTGAATCTGCCCTTTAATCTCTGTCACTGGGTTTCTTGAACACAGTGCGGATTTCTTCTTTTCTCTTAGTTGACATTTTGTGGGCTCACTGTAGATCCGTAGATCACCCCCTAGGCCCTTTAATTTCTGGTGTGTTTCTACACACAAACTGTAATTTATCCGACATCAATTTTATTTAATACTATGTAAAAAGGTAGATCTTCTGATGTATAAGTATATTTAATAGAGCAGAAAATAAAATTGTACAGTTTATATTAATACAGCATAATCTTCTACACATAATTATTGGTACTCAAATGAAGTTGGAAACTTACATAATTTAATAGAGAACATATTCACCCTAGCACAAAATAGCTACACATAGTTGTATTCATAGGAAGAGGCTCTGTTGGAAATAATACCCATGTTAATCTTGTTATGTAATTTTTAGGCCTTTATCCCCATGAGTAGGTTGGCCTGCCCTAATTTTTTCATATCTTTATTGGAAAATAGTGATATTTTATTAACACATTTATATTTCAGAAGTATATAATAGTAACATTATTGTTCATATACACTTTCCAAATTTACCTAAGCCTTACACAAGAGATAGATTTTAAGTCCTGTTTATTGTTAACAAATTCGATTGACAGTTATTGATCAGAATCGTTACAAAATAATTTTAAATGCATCATAATTTTACATATATCTGACACACTTTTTAAAAATACATTTCAAATATAAAACATTCAAAACACAATAATTTTGGTGAGGCTGATAGCCATTGTCAGAGAAATCCCCATCTCAAAAGAGCCGTCACATACAAACGATTTACAATAACAGCCACAGGTCATTCTCTGGGCTTTAATGATCTTGCCCTGGTCCTTAACACCTATGTGAATGTTCTAACAATGAGGAAGGGAGGCTGTGGTGCTCTACCCAGTGGTATAAAGGACTTTACATCAACCGAGCTTGAGGTTAAGGTTAAGGCAAGATCTGCTTTAGTCATCACCCGAGGGCTGCAAAGACCATTTATTGAAGATGGGTGAAGAAGCACAGAAGAGAGATCATTGGTTTGGTTCTGAGATATAAAATATAGAGCTTTAGGAAAGCAATATAGTTTCTGTGACGAGAATCACTGGTGCGCAACAGAATTTGTCTGTATGACAATAAACCTCTACAGGCAAGATGCACCATGTGTCACTGCCTCTTTGACAAAAGAATATTCACTTGAACTATATTACAGGGGAATAGTGCCTCAGACCCCTGACATAGCCTCAAGGCACCTCATTGGGAGAGGTAGCATGCTGCTCTCTTCAATGTGTTTGGTTGAGTTGGAGTGTAAGTTCTTAGAGTGGCCTACATGGGAAGAGTATCTGTGTAATGTGAGGACCTTAGGAAAGCGCCTATCGTGTCACGGCGAGCTTGTGACTTCACATTAAGTGTGGTGTGACTCAAACAGTTGTGAAGGATACAGTTGCATAGGATAGGATGATGCATACTATCTTTGTGTGGGTGAGTATTTCTTCCTCCGTGAAAATAACAACCTCACTTTGGATGCATCCCTTGACCATTTCCCCCTAATATCACTGAGGATTGACTGATTCCAGCTCACACTTTTAATTCTGGCTATCTTCTGCACTAGATAATTTTGCTCCTAAACCAGTGCTTAATCTGAGCTGGTAGTTTCCGGTGCTTGGCACCATTCTTAAAGCTTTAGCGGCCTTGAACAGTCTGAATTGTCAGACTTGTAGCAGTGTGACGGTTAGTAGTTGTGTTAGTATAGTGGCTATGTGTGGTGCAAACTGTGGTGGCCTCCTGACGAGGACCCCGGCACTTATGTTTTTTACAAATTAAGCACTGTCCTAAACGAATGTAGGACGTTACATCGCATACATTCACAACGCGGTATTTTAAATCGCGTTCGTTACAACGCAAGTCGTTACAACGACTTGCGCTGGAGGGCGCTGGACTTAGGAATAGTATGATTTACTATTCCAACTCCAGTCTACGTACAGTAGGGAAGGTGTTGGAATAGTAAATCTTACTATTCCTTAGTCTAGAGCGCCATCCAGCGCAAGTCGTTGTAACGACTTGCGTTGTAATGCCCGCGATGTAAAGGCATTGCGATGCAATGCCCGCGTTGTAATGGATGTCTCCCGTCCTAAACATATGAGCAAATCCAAAACACTTGCCCTGACTGCTCTATTGTACTCAAATTCTCTTTAAGATAATAAAGAAAACTGTGTAAACAACATGAACTATCTGGAGAAGAGACTATAACTTGTCAGATAAAGCTCACTCCCAATCTACTTTAAACAAATATAACCTTCTTATCAAAACAACAAGATCCTCCTACTACAAATCTTTAATACTTTCTTCTAAACAAACTTCTTGCAATCTGTTTTTAATGGTTAAGAGCCTTGGCCACTCAGAGATAGGCAATAGCTGTAATACCTCATCTGAAACTTTCTGCAGCAACTAGGCCTCTTTATTTAAAGACAAAATTGAAAATAAATCTACTTAAACTTTCCATCTTCATCCAATAGATAGCTATCAAGCCTCTCTATCTCCAAGGAGTTCTCATCTCAAGCAAGCTCTTCCTTTAATTAATTTTCCCTTTTAGCCGCCCAGTAGGTCACCGATGTAGTACTCTCATTTAAATCAGGTTCTCCTCTTGACTCTTGCCCCCCTCACATTCTTAAACTAGGGATAGACAAAATTATACTTGTACCAACCCACTTACGTAAGTAACATTTCTTTCGAAACTGCATGAAGTCTTCTATCATGGAAAGAGCCCTAATTTCTCCTCTATTTTAAAACCCAATGATGACCCATCCCAACCGATTACAGACTGATCTCCCTTCGGCCATCCCCTTCTAAAATCATCAGAAAAGATGCAGATCTTCAGATCTCTGTCTATGTGGAATGACAATACATAATTGACTCAACAAAGTCTGGCTTCAGACCTTTGCACAGCACCTAATCTGCACTTCTGGCTCTTACAGTCGATCTTAGAACCATCCCGGATCAAGGGGGCTCGGCTGCCCTGGTCCTTTCAGATCTCTCCGCTGACTTTGACACTGTGCTGCTTAACAGCCTGACTGACTTTGGTATCTGCAGAAACGCTTTTGGAGGGCTGCAATCATTTCTATGTGATCGAACCTGGATGGCTTCTATTTCCCTCTTTCAATATCTCTCTCTATATGCTGTGGAGTCCCTCAGATTTGTCACTTAGCCCCACATTTTTTAATATCTATATCTTCCCACTTGCCTCCATTGAACGATCTTTTGGATTTTGTATTTTCTCATATGTGGACGATATATAAATTAGTCTATCACAGAAGATCTTTGCAATACCAAATTGAAATGTTAGCAATGCGTGGCTGCTGTAGCTGAGTGGGTGAGCATCATCTGTCTAAAACTAAACAGAGATAAAACTGAAATTCTAATTTTTGGCAGACAATCCTCGGCATGGACGCAAGAATGGTGTTCAGAGGATTTAGAGCCTCCGCCATCCCCCAAGCCTTCCAAAAATCTTGGAGTGATCTTTGATAATCAAATGTCATTCGTCACCCTTGCATGTGTTTCTACATTCTCAGACTGTATGCGGCTGCCAGGCTTCTCCTGAATCTTCTCAGACAAACTTCCATCAAGGTACATCTAAACTCTGTGCACTTGCTGCCTATTCATAAGCGGATCATCTTCAAAGCTTCCTCTGTTACTCACAAGGCTTTGCACAATGTAGGACCAGCCTATATTAGGAAAATGTCTTCATTATACAGACCTGCTCACAATTTGCGACCTGTATCCTTGTTGCTAATTGCTAAACCAAAACTCAGTTTGTGCACACAAGGAGACAGATATTTTTCATATCTTTCTGCTGAACTGTGGAATTCTTGTCTTTAACATATTCGCTCTGGGAAACCGCCGGAACAACGTGGCCTCAGCAACGTGTGCCCAGTGCTTTAAATGGAAAAAAATAAGTGCAGGTACTCACCAAAAGGAGCAGTGGGCGGAGTTTAGGGAGGTGCTAAGGAGGAAGAAGGGGCGGGGTTAGCTTTTTGACTTTGCCAGGGTTGTATGCACGAAATCTGCATGCATTGTTTGAATGTCGATTGTACCTGTCCATTAGTTATCTCACTAATAACTATATATATATGGCACTTACTAATAAGTGTTTATTACTACCCAAAGTAGCCTTTTTTTTTAGCAACCTTAGAATATGAAAAGATTGAGGAAAAAACAGCGAGGTTCTAAATATATGCCTTCTTGTTTGCAGGCAGGTCCTTGCTGCAGGGTCATAACTCACTGAGCTACATTACAAGGATGTTAACTTTTGACCTGCAGGTAACACAAGGCTCTATGCAACAAAAACAGTAATCAAATAAGCTGTCTACATAAAAAAAAAGGAATCTGTGATTTACATGTTGCATGCCGTGCTTTCCAGCAGACACATTGATCCTCTATGCACTTTTATGGTAAGTTGAACCTTTGGTTAGAATGTACACAGATCTTTCTAGCAAGTGCATTAACCTCCGGAGTTATCTACTTTAATGTTACTTATGATGCCCAAGCTCACTTACTTATGGGAAGAACCTCAGCTTTCTGGTTCTCACGATTGGTGAATGCGCACCTGCAAAAAGTAAGGAATTCATCTGGGCACTCTTTTCAATCTCGCCACTAGTGGGTGTTTCTGTCAAACCTGGAAACCAGAGTTGCTTTCGAAGAGACATACTTTGTATAACTTTAGTGAGCAGCATATTCTCTCTCTCCCTGCCACTGGATGAGGAATGCTGACACACAGACACTAGCGATATTGCTGTTGGTGGCTTAGCCTGTCAACATTCCATTTTATGTGGTTGAAAAGGAGTGGTGGAAGGAGTAAACACGCTGCAGATGGGATATCAGAAAGAATAAAGTATCTACTGGGCTGATCTGGCTGCACTGTTTGTAATACAAATGCACACCATGATCCCAGGTGTGTTAATTCAGCTTTTAATTGATATTATATGCCTCATATACTTACTATACTAAATGCCAAATGCATTCTTGCATTTGCATTTGTGGATGAAATAAATATTAAAAAGAAAAGGAACAGGCTTTCAAATCACATTATAAATGGCAAGATGGTCTTTCTGAATCAAAATATGACCAATGACATGAAGTCCTGGTCAGGAGATGGGGCTTATTACAAATTAAATATGTTTTCTGTGCTTGTACCACGTAACTTGTACAGAAGACCACCTGGGAGCGCACAATAAATAAAAAATGTATGTTTTCCTGCTTTTGGCATTCGATCACAGTGTGCAATAAATTGCAACCACGAGTGTGAATAACAGACACATACCTAGCCATGCAACACATTTACTGGCTTTTGATAAAAATACAACCATGTACATCCATGTGGCATGTAGGCCCAGGTGGTTTAACACTGGCTGCAAACATCTCTGTTTAAAGAGCATTTCACATTTTTCACTGGACTGACAAGGTTGATAAAATAAGGATCAACGAGTTTGTGAACAAGATCCCTTCTTATTTACACATGCAAGTATTGTATTGTAATGTAATTGCATTTATATAGCGCATACTACCCCTGACGAGGTGTTGAAGTGCTTTTTTTAGCGAGTAGCACGCCACTCCGGAACCCATAAAGGATTAGTGGTGAATTAGTATATTGAAATAGGAAAGTAATTTGAGTGGTGGATATTAGTCAGTAATTTGGATTGAGAAGGATAGCGGAAGGACAGAAGAAGGAAAAAGGTTTGCATTTATATAGTGCTTGCTACCCCTGATGAGGTGTTGAAGCGCTTTTTCGGCGGATTAGAATAGTGAAATATGAGTGGACATGTTAGTCTATTATTTGGATCGAAAAGGATAGTGGAGGGATAGAAGAGGGAAGGATTTAGACTTTTTTTTTTTGTGGAGGTCAGAGCAGTAGGAGGCGGCTTTGGATGAGTAAAAGGGATGTGGAGGGGAAGAGTCAGAGGGAGGGGTTTAGAAAGGCTTGTTTTGGGGGATTGGTATAGTAAAAGAGGCGTGAGATGATGCAAGGAGGGGTGGTGTAGGGTAGTGCATTGGAAAGACTAGTAGAAAGAGGTTTGAGATAAGTCAGAGAGTTGAGGTAGAAGATATATTGACAGAGGTATAGGGTGAGAATTTCGGTAGTGCATTGGATATGCTGAATTAGAAGAAAGTAATAAATATATAGATCCATAAGTACATGGAAACTATATAGATGCATAAAGGAAGTAAGTATATGTAGATTAAAGATATTGAAAGAGGTATGGGGTGAGAAATAGGGTAGTGCATTGGAAAGAGTAGTAGAAAGAGGTTTGAGATGAGTCAGAGTTGAGGTTGAGGGTATATTGAGAGAGATATAGGGTGAGAAATAGGGAGGTGCATTGGATATGCTGAATTAGCAGAAAAGTAATAAATAGTACATGGAAAGTGTATAGATGCATAAAGGAAGTAAGTATATGTAGATTAAAGATGCATTAAATAAATTCCGGCTTTCAAGTGTTGTTGTTACGTCTAGTGTGAACAGTGGGACCTGGCCCACTTCAGTGCATTTCTGGGGTGTGAACCACAACGTCCTTAAAAGTGAGGCTCGGGCACCGCGTTATTTTCACGCTGTGCTTGTGGTGAGAGGGGAGAAGCAGCAGCTTTGCCATCAGAAATGGCTGATCAAGGGCCACTGGTCAAACGAAGCCAGCAGACTGGCTGCACCGCGGCTTGACTCTGGGCTTTTAAAATGCCCTAGACATTGCCGTAGGGGCCGAGCCGCTGGAATTACTGCTGCAATCCAGGGCCAAATTACAAAACCATGGGGCAACTAAAACAAATTCTTTTTGATGATACGATTAAAGTGAATAGTGGGTCAGTCAGTGGCATCATCTTTCACATTTTACCTCCGAAAGGGATTACACACTTTCTTTTTTTAAATTTCACTGTACGTGGGACAGGAGCTTTGTGAGGGACAGATAAAAGAGGGGATACTGTTCAAGCATTTGAGGGCTTGGCTTTGCATTGACACGCAGAAGAGCCATTTTATGTACACGTTCTAAGCTATCTCCTTGAGTCGAATAGTTTGTTGAAAGGACACACTCGGCAGAAAACATGCCCACGTGAACACAGTGCTCCAAATAGCCTTCAGTCTGCACCCCTCAAATATGTTTTAAACCCACACTATATTGACTCTGAGTGCAACTCTCTCCATTAGGTAACCATCCCGCAGGACAACAGAATTAATTTCATTTTTTCCGTTTATCACTGCAAGGACAAGACTAGAAAAATTATGCAACATATTCAGGAATCTCTGAAACTGCCTGCTTCTTGAAATGGCTGCGTCTGAAAACAAGCTCGGGATGAATGCTTATTTAAGACTCTTCTATGCTGCTCTTCCATCAGTGCTCTTACCCCACCCAGTCCATTCATGAGGTTGTGAAAAGCGTCACTTTGACTGTCTACATAGAAAGCGAAAGTTACCTCTTTCAACGTGAGCACCAGGTCGTGTGCTCTGTGTGTGGTGCTTTAACAGGTGGGTCCTTTGGAGCATAAACCCACTTTTAAATGAAACGCTGCTGGTCAGTGATAACTAACATTTTAAACAACAGAAAAACACAGAAAGTAGTAGCAAGCAAGTCAGCAATTCAGATGGGTGGCGATGGTGAAAGCATTAGCAAACGTTCTTTTGTTCTGTCCTGAACAGTGCGTCCCACCGCCACCCATTTGACTTTACAGCCCCCTCTCAACCCCACTGTGAAAGATCAATGGATAAGCTAATCACTCTGCTGCCACATCCCTGCTCTGACGACTTCCAAAGTAGCTCACGCTGTGTCCTGGTGACAAGAGCTCCTGTAATTAATTCTGTGCAGTGCTTGTTAAAGGTGCTGCAGAGATATCAGTTAAGTGATGAAGGGAGCGCTGCCTAGTTAAAGTCAGGTCCCCGTGAGTACTGGTACTCTCTTCGTTCTAGAAAAAGTGACGGTACTCAAGAGGAGAAAATGAAAAAGTGCCGGTGCTCAGTACCCGTGAGTACCGGCCCATTTAAAGCACTGCGTGTGCCCACACAATTCAAGCGCTACCACGCTTGCATTAATCACACATATGCGTGGTTAATGCATATGCGCAGTCTAATGTCCGGAATGGGCGGGCCCAGGAAAAGGAAGGATCGGGAGAGGACGCGGTGAGGTAAGTGGGACTGGGTCTGGGTTTTGGGGAGGTGGGGGTAGTTTTTAAGGGTTGAGGATAGTTTTCAAAGCTGGGGGGCAGGGGAAGTTTTTAGGGCTCAGAGGGGGTCGGGAAAGTTTTTAGGGCTAAGGGGTGGGCTGGCTTTTTTTAGAACTGGGGGATGGGGGACATTTTTAGGGATCGGGTGGGAGGGGGTTGGTTTTCAGGAGGGAGACGGGTAGTTTTAGGTATCAGGGCGGGGAGGAAGGGGTATGTTTTTGGCCTGGGGGCAGTTTTAGGGCTCAGGGTGGGGGCCAGGGATCGGGTTAGTTTTTTGGGTTTAGGGGGTCGTTTTAGGGTTTGGGCGGGGGGCAGGAGTTGGGGCGGGGGGGGCTGGTGTCGGAGTAGATTTTTGCCCTGGGGGCGTTTTAGGGCTCAGGGCGGGGGCAGGGGTAGTAAGTTTTAACCACGCATATGTTTTTGCCATACATGTCTTAACTACGCATATTTCATTGTAAAGGCATTTGTGGTAAAGGCATATGCGTGGTTAAGACTTGCGTGGTTAAGAACGCGTTGAACCGGCATGTGTGGTAATGGCATGCGTGGTTCCGTCATACAACCTCTGCTGCTTTTCCGCTTTGGTTTTTCACCAGCAGCAGGATATTGCGCTTTACAAAACCATTGAAAAAGGAAAAAAAAAAGAAACAGAAAGAAGGAATAAGGGCTTGTTTATATTCCTAAACAGTTCATTTTATTTTGGTCCTTTAAGGCAATTAGTGACAACCATCTAACTGCACCCTGCCATATTTCTAGCTGTCTAAGGGGTGTCCACAACACGCCATGCCACTAGCAAAGGTGTGAGCAACACACTGCTCCCACAAGACAAGTTAAAGGATGGGAGAACCTCAACCCTCCACGGGGCAGCTATTGCTTTATTAGGTCTTGCGCCTAGCGTTGCAGTGCGCAGCACTGCTCGTGCAGCGCGAGACCTCTAGAAAGGGCTTCTGAAAACGACCCACACGCTTGTACGTGTGGTTTTGTTTTCAGAAGCCCTCATTGGCTGTAGCGTGCGTTTTTTTAGAAAAAACGGCACGCGATTGGGCAAAGGCGGGCGCATGTCCCGCCTTTGCCGCGCCCATTCCCGACGGTGGCCAGAACGCGCAGCAGCGCGCGTTCGTCTCGCTTTTGCTGCCGCGCTCTCTAGCCCCCGCTCCTCTGTGGTGCGCGCGCACCACTGGTTTCTATTCCCGCGTTCGGCTCCTCTGTGGTGCGCGCGCGCACCACAGGTTTCGATTCCGTGCTTGTTAAGCAGGCAGGCGGCAAGATACCAGGACTCGAGGCGCGTTGTGTGCAAAGAAACAAGCCGATGTCAGTGACGTCCTTCCTGGCACCAGTGCCGGCTGCTTTACAGCATCGGTGTGTGGAAATAACGCGCTCTTCTTCACGGCCGGCTTCTGAGGCACAGGCCCGCCTTTCATGAACTGTGTGAGGTTCTTCACGGCCCATGGGACGTTGATGGGGAAAAAAGGTTATGCTTTAGTGGGCGAGTGTATGCTTCTTTGTGCTGCGGAACTATGTGGCTCTGTTATTGTACTTGGATTTCTGACTGCTTGTGCGTGATTGTTTGGCGTGGTGTGCCTGCGTATGGCTGTGCTGTCTGGTGTGTGACTGTGTGTGTTTCGTGACTGTGCTTGATTGTTGGTGCGTCTGTGCACAGTTGTGTTTCCAGCTGTATGACTGTGTTCCTGCGAGTGATCCGCGCGAGACTTCGTTTCCCCTCTGCTACTGTGTGTATCTCTCCGGGGAATATAGGTGCAACTGTGTTTATGTATTTGTTAGTGTTTTTTTTGGGAGCGCCTAGACATCTGCATGCGATTGTGATTCCTCTTGTTTAATTATTTACGTGAGTGTGTGTGTTTGTCGATATTAACAAGTGTCTGTCTCTGTTTGAGAGTGTGTGGGTATTCGTACCTGTGATTGACAATGCTTCTGTGAATGAAAATCTGTACTTGTGGTCAGAGTCGCACTGGGACAGAAACGAGGCCCAGGCACCACAATAAAAGTGGATACCGTTAGCGAATCGGGTAGCTACAACAGCTGCCCGCATTTGCAATTCGGGGCAGTTTTTAACTTGAAAGGACACGCTGTGTACGTTTTGCAAAGTTTTGGAGACTTCTGCCTGCTGCAGTAAATGTTTGTGGTAATATCAATGAAATCAACCAAAAAAAACAGTCCCACCAGACCTTAAAACAGGGCCCAAATCGCCCAAAAAAACTGTCCCAGAGACTGGACTGTTAGACCATCCCATCGGACACTGTCTGATTGCCCTTTAGGCAGGGCCTCTGCAATTATGCGTTAGGGGATGGCCAAATTATGCAGCAGGGTTGGGTAAATTATGTGGCAAAGAAAGGGGAATTATGCGGCATTATGCAGTACATTTTGGGATAGTATTACCTATTTATTTTGTCATTTCTAAACATGTTAACACTGTCTGAGCATGTGGTTGCAACTCACTACTACCATTTTAATACCGAAACACAGCAATATGGTACAGAAAGGTGGCCAGTCAATCTTTGCAAAGTGCCTTCCACTGCATGGCAACACGTGTTGCTACGTTTTGAGCAACTTTTGAATCATTTGTTCTAGAAACATTTTTTTGTTATCTGCAGATTGTGCAGCGGATGATGGATTATGTGGCAAATACGGCAAATCGATAATTATGCGAAAATCGCTGTGGCACCACAATCACATAATCCGACCCTGCCTCTCGCTTTGATTATATTATTGGTTTAGTGTTTGATTGTGCATTTGTCTGGGTATGATTGTGTGCGGGTGTGTAGGTTGTCTGTTATTGCAGTTGTATGTATGTGTGAGTTTGTTTGAGTGAGTGCGCGTACTGTGAGGGTGTTGCATGAGGTAACTGAGCTTCGTGTTTTTAGATTAGAAAAGCAACCCAATAATCCGAGCACAACCGGTCCATGAATTTCTTTTAGGGCAAAAAAACAGAAAGGTGATTAATACTGCGGGTCCGCCACTGCCAATAAATACTTGCGCCCAAATTAAAAAACTGGGCGATGCTAGGCAAAGGTAGGAGAGAGGGTTCGTCAAGGTAAAAATAATTTAGAAGATTGTTGTAACATCGACAGGGCCATGTAGTCTGTTTGCTACAAGCCAACATGCGGATGAAAGGCCCATAATTTGTAGGAGTTGTAGGTAAATTTAACATGAAATGATTTGTGATTCGGTGTAATTGTTAGTGACTTATAAACACCCTACATTTTAACACCGTGTCATTAGCGTGCCCCAGAGGAAATTCTCTCCTCATGAAGCACTAGGCCTAAAAGGCTTTCCCACACTCTCTCAAAGTGGCCACAAAGACAGGGTAGCTGTCCCTTTACCTCCTGCTATTGAAAAGGCGCATCATCGATTAACCCTGTCTGCGCCAGTGCCCGGTGCTCTGTTGAATATGCGGCTGTGGTCGTGGTGCGGCGCTCGCGCAGCTCCTCGCGGCTCCGCAGCACTCTTGGAGGGCCCCTCGGTGATCCTGAGAGAGGGCTATTCGGTGCTTCCCATCAGGGTGTGTGGTTAGGTTTGTGAAAGGGCGGTGTCAGTGTAGAGCCAGGGCATAGGTCAGTCTGAGGGGTACTGGACACACAAATTTTAATCCACAAATGTAGAAACTAAGGTATCCTATAAATCTCCCGGAGTGCGCCCGATCCCCGCCCCAACCCATATTGTGGTATTTCGATGCCTTATACCTCGCGCTATCCATCGGCTTCCACCGTGCACATTTGTTATCCTAGTATTAGGTGAAATTCTGTTATTGCAGATTTGTGTGCACCAACAGTTCAGTAAACATATTTGCATATATCGTAGGGTGACCAGATCTTGAGAACCAAAAACCGGGACATTTTGAAAAAATAGAAGGACTACAATTTTACATCAACGGGGCTGTGCAGAATGACCACTCCTATCAACATAGGAACACAGAAGAAGCACTAAGAAAATAAATAAAATCTTATTTCTAAAAGCAGCATAATACCTGTTAATTAAATTGTTTACTTATAACAGCTGCTAACTAGCTCAACTTTAGAACACCCAATAAGCGCCTCTCACTGGTTTCAGTAAACCCCCTCTATAACCGGTACATGAGCCAAAATTGTCGAAATCTGCGGGACACCTGGTGAAAACCCGGGACTATCCGGGCAAATCCGGGCTGCCTGGTCACCCTAATATCGTGAAATACACAAAGGGTGAATGTACTATATTTACTGTCCTACCTCAAGGAGAAAGCAGTGGAACAAGCTGTAGTTTTGAGTGGGGAAAGGATAAAAATATATATTTTCTGTGAAAACACTTTCTTTAATTCTCAGTTCACGCGCCTCCATTTGCAGTGCATTTAATCAGTTAAAAGTAGCATATCTTAATTCCTTGTCATTCATGTAAAGCGCCTGCGTTGTGTGTGTAGTGTCCGGAGCATGTGTACACTATAACTAGTCTCCCTCTCTCTCCTCTCTCCGCAGTGAGCTGCATGGACCAATGCAATAAGTCGCGTAAATGCGAGACCTATTGCATTGCAAATGCTTGTTTACTTAAGTATCTACCAATCTCACGCAATAGAAATCCCACAGACTTTGTTTGGTGACACTAACAGGCATGCTGAGGACTGAGCACCACCTACTGGTCACTTGGTAGATTACAGCAGCCCCAAGATTTAATTAGGTATATGTCTACATATTGTTGCCTAAAGTAGCCTTTAACCCAGAATTTTTCCCAAGTCCTTCCTGTGGGCGAGTTATTACCTATTATTTTGCTCTAATGCCTATATTGTTTGGAAATAAGTTAGCAAGTCGTCTGTCGGTCACTGAATTCAAAGTTAGTCTTGTAGTGTTTTTCTATATACCTAAGGTGATATCCCGTATTACAGGTAGGCTCCACATATCATCCCTCATCCCAAAGCATTAATTCCAGTTCCCATGGCAGGACAGAACTGTCAAGAAATGACCCTGTAGGCCCCCCTTGGTGGCATCTCTTCACACACCCTTGAAGCTGGGATCTGAGGAAAGGCATATTCTCCTGTGTACACCACAATACGTGGCATCAATCTTCAGTGAACATTTACTTTTCTGTTCATCCAAATGGCTTTCGGAAAAGTGGGAACTGAGATGTGTTGGAAAGCTGTCGTTTTATGAAGCTGCCCAGGATTGTTCAGAATTCCATAATCATAGACCCATTCAATAGGGTGGCAGGATTGGTTTCTACTTCTTTTCTACTACTTTCTTCTCAGCGCCTGGATACCCTCATCGATGATTAGCCGCGCTCTACAAATTCACATAAAATAACATAACATTGGTGTATGAGTGTGCGCAGGAATGATAGAGACAGTTTGGTGTAAGACACATTGCTCAGAAGTCTTGAAAAATGAGTGCCTAGTTAGAGCCAAGAGAGAAACACAGTGATATGTAAGTACACAGCTGACCGTGCAGACCTGCCATCACTCGTGGAGCGACTGGGTCACACAATATCGTCTCTCTTCACCTGGTCCCCACAGACGATATCACATAGTGAAAGAGAAGGTACCTGAAAAGCCCTACACAGAGATGGTTTTCTTCTCGTGAGTGGAGGCTATGCACAGCACATAGGTGCGGGAAGTAGGAGTGCCAGGTTGCTGCAGCACCTTCAATATAATCATGCTGGCATTGAGAAGCTCAGCGAGCAGTAAAGGCGCCATTAAACTTTGTTTCTATCTAGCCACATTTTGCTGTGCAAAGACAGAGGTCAAGTGTCAGGCTATGTCTTCTGACAAATTGCTGCTTATTCTATTAACACGAAGAGTACACTGCTGTTTTCTTTTCTTTCTCTGAGCTTGAGGATTTCAAAAAGTGAACTATATGACAATTTTACTGGGATATAGGGAACGTGAAAGTAAAGGCTATAGGATGTGTTTTTTTTCTAGCATACAACATTTTTTAATACCTGTACATGAACTGCACAAATAATTCAAAATATATCAGCAGTTAGGAGAGCACAAGCAAAGCACGTTTTTAGAATTCTGAAGGGTGATGGAAACAAAGATTTATTAGGATCAAAACAAATCAAGATGCTTTACTTGATGTGCGAATATTTGCTGAAATCCAATTTCCACACATTTTCGTTTGTGCTCTATATAGCTTTATCAGTAAAACTGTATGTCAGTGTAAATTTTGTGGCCATTTCAATGGAAAATGTGCTCTCTGTAAATGACTCTGTACTACCATACCATGCTTTAGTAATGTATTTGCAACAGTGTTCTCCAAAATTTACCACTATCTACATACCACATCTTTACCATTCTCCTACTAAATAGGAGTGGCTCATTTGCTCTACTTGCTCTTTGTGAACGACTTGGATGGATTCTTCACAGTCTGTGTGACTTAAGTGATGTAACATTGATGACAGTACCTGCACTCTGAAAATTATTCCACCTCCACTGTTTACTGCTGACACCCATAGAGCAAGAAGGGGGGGTGTTAGCATGGTTGTTGGCTTCAGAAGCATTTGCAGTGTTTTTGAGAGAGGGCAGGAGGATTCGCACAGATAATTGCTGGTCTGTAGGCCCTGCCCTCCTCTTCTTGGCCTCACCAGCACAAGGCCTCTCCATGGCGGGAAAGCAATGGCGGGCACAAAGCACTGCCTCCTATCGTGACCCCGCCAACTTCACGGCCTCTCCTCCCCCTATCAAGTGTGAAAATATTTTAAAGGTTGACTGGTCTGTGCATGTGTGAGCACAAATCAGTGCTCAGAAATCTGACTCAGCCTTTCCATTTTAACACTTTTGATAGGCTCAAGAATGCAGAAAAATGGGGAAAAATGTCCACTCTGTTCGCTTCAGAAAAAAAGAAATGCAAGATTATGTAGATTTTAAGGAACACTTGAATGAATGATTTGCACACAGGAAGTGGCTTGGGAAGATGGGCTGCAGCACAGCTTAGATGGGAGATCCTGACCCCCGTCCTAATACTACATTATCCTGGGGGAGAAACACCACTTACCGCACGGTCTAAACCATGCAGTGCCTATGCAAGCAGACACTACAACGAACGCGTCATTACCACACGTTCTTTTAGCACGCAAGTTGTTACAACGACTTGCTTTAGGGAATGCAGTGTTGGACTAGTGTTGGGTTTTAAGCCCAACACCTTCCCTGCTGATACACAGACTGGAGTTGGAATAGTAAATTATGCTATTCCAAAGTCCAGTGCTTCCCAAAGGCAAGTCGTTGTAACAACTTGGGTGCTAAAGGAACGTGAGGTAACGACGCGTTCATTGTAGAGGCATGTGTGGTAAAGGCATGCGTGATTCTGTCATACACCTATCCTGGGCCTATTTTGTCCAAAAGAAACACTGACCTTGATCCTGGAGGTGTATGGATCCTGCTTATTGGGACGCTGGTACTTAGGCCCGGGATTCAGCAAATGTTACTGACTTTGTATCTTGTTCGACCACCATGTTACACTAGGATGATGACTGCACCTCAGAAGCCATCTGGAATCCGAAGGAGGCCCCTGTGGAGAGAGGGACTTGGATGCTGTTGGCCGCATTTGAATCCTGCAGCCAGCGAGGAAGACACCAAGTAATGGAGGTGTTGTGGGACTTTATTGCGGCTACAGCCTGGATGCACTGATTTCAGCCACCTCTGTTGGCTGCCTGTTCAGCGGACGACAAGTGATCACTGGTGCCTGCATAGCAAGGAGAGGGTCCTCTCCCCTTTGGTCAACCCAACATTGAAGAACCGGCCTGCTTGGCATAGATCTGGTGACTGCGCCCAGAGCCTAGAGGATTTAGAAAACGCTTGGTAGTAGTCTGCCAGGATCGTGTAAAGTCTGGTAAGAACAACATCATGGCAGCTACCAATATGGAATCGGAAAATAGCCTGGGCCCTTCACACATCTGCTAACATTTGGGGAGTTCACTGTACCCCTGAGTGATGGGACTGTGGCTTTTGGGCACCCCTGCATTTAAGCCCATGCATCTCAAACCTTGGGCACTGTCCCCCATGTAGCTGCAAAAAAAGTGAATGCAGATAAGAGAAGGGGGGGGGGGTCTACACTTGAGAAATTATTCTGGGGACCCTGGCTAATGATCTCAACTGAAACTTCGCCCATACATATCCCAGTGATAACTTGAGGCTCAGCAGATCACCCTTGGAGGGGTTGTACTTGGGGTAAACAAAATAATTGTTTAGTAAAAATGGATGAGGACTCTTTGGAATTTTTCAGAACGGTATGCTCAGAAAATGCTCATCGCCAGGAACACCTATGGTACTGAGAAGGGATGCTAGTCAGTCAATGATAGTGGGACCCAGTGCAGAACCTGCTACATACTAAGGTTGAATGAGCCTATAGTGCGTGGAAGGATAGGACAACCAGGATGTCACAGCTAACCAAAATGAAAAGGTATACAGCCAGAACATGGAGAGGTGATCCAGTGAAGGATCAAAGGGCCGTGCAGTTAGCGGGGCCAGCAGGGGATATGATTAGGGCTCACATCCTTGCACCATAGAGAGATACAGACAAGGACTCAAAAATTAAATTGGCAAAATCACCATGGAGGGAGGTGAATATGCTGAGGGTTGAAATCCTTAAGGTCAGTGGCAGATCACTGGAAACTGAAAGAACAATCAAAGAAATGATGACGGGTTGTCAGAACTCAAACAGATGGTCAAGTCCTTGTCTGATCATGCCCACTTACTGGAACACAGAGTGGAGGATGTTGAAGACATTGAGGGGCGATCGAGCCAGAATAATGTCCAGTATGTAGGATTTCTTAAAAGGGTGGAGGTTCTGGCGTCTGAGCATTTTCTGGAGAAATGGATTACTGAAACTCTTTGTCCCATTGGGATGTTGGACTACTTTGTAGTGGTGAGGGCACATTTAGAAATAGCACCTGTGCCACCAACCAACATACCTCCTAGTTCATAATAGCCAAAATATTAAGGACACTGAGATTATCCTCCAGCATAACAGGAAAGATGGGGACCCATAGTATGATGGGTCTACAATCAGGATAATTCCAGGCTATACTCATGAAGAGCAAAAACTTAGAAATTCCTTCAAACCGTTGAAAAGAGACTCGGGCCATAAACTTAAAATACATACTCTTGTTCCCAGGAAAGATGTGTAATACGTGAAGGTAAATCACATTTTTTTCACTAGCTTCACAGAAGTCTGAGACTGGCTTGAATTTTGTAACAGAACAGGGACTCTCTAGCCCCTATGTCATGACACATGGGAAGAACAGATGAGGGTCCAATAAACTGTGTATAGAAACAAACTAGAAACCAGTCATGGGCAACTGGGGCTTAGATACATAAGCAGGGGCTTCCAAGTCAGACATAAACAGACAGGCAATAAGAGCAGCAGAAGGACTGCATCCCAGGTACTTTAGGCTGCCAAGGAGCAGCAACAAGTAGCCTCGCAGTTCCTTTGTTGTATGGTTCTAGAATGCTCCGTTCGTTCGCCCTGCATATTTGTTTGGCGTTTCTCTACATATTTGTTTTGTTGCTTCTTTCCCTCATGTTTCCATTCTCTGTGCCTTTGTATTTCCTCAAAAGACAGCTTACATCTTGATCTACAGCCTCGTATTGCTATAGTAATTGTAATTGTAGCATTTCTAGAGCACATTGAACCAGAAGGCATCAAAGCGCTAAACCAGAGGAAGCTGTGTGAAATGTGAGGACCCAAAGCAGAGAAAACCTCAACTATCCGATGACTCTGAGGGAGGACTAGTTCAAAAATAACCACGTTTTTACCTGCTTACAAAAAAATCAGGTACAGGTTTAAGCTCCTGGTGTGTTCGGGGAGGGAGTTAAACAGCCTAGTGGGCCACACAGTAACATCCTGTTCCCCATTCCTGGCCTTCCTGCACCTAGGAACTACCTTACATCGTCCAACTGATCTCGGAGGCCTCATCGGAACATACCAATTAATGGCTGTCCTGAAATAAATCGACCCCTGTGAGTAGAGAGCCTTGTGAAACAAAGGGCTTAAAAGACACCCGCTGCTGTACTGGCAGCCAGTGTAGGGATCTCAATCCTTCCCTGACAGAGAAATGTTTTGATAATCCCAGGACCAAATGTGCTGCTGCATTTTGGATGATTTGGAGCTTGTTTAGTGAATACTTGTTGGCATTTATATATAGGGCATTACAGTAGTGTAAGCTAGAGGTGATAAGCGCAATGACCACTGACACCCTAGCTCTTTGGGGAGAAAAGGCAGTATTTTCTTCAGGATCTTGATGCTCCAGAAGCAGAAGCTCACTGTTCTGTTAACCTGGGTGTCAAAAGTCAAGGTGTTATCAAAGATCACACCCAGGTTTTTGGCCGCAGCTGCCGGAACAGGTAAAGTACCGCACATTTCTGGCCACCAACGGTTTGTCCAAATTGAGCTATCCATTCCGAATGCCACTATCTCAGTTTTCTCCCCGTCCATTTTGAGCCAGTTCTCCCTCATCCAACTGCTGATCTCCATCATACAATCCCTAAACCTGTCAGCCACCTCTTCCCAGTCATCAGAGATGGAAACGATGATCTGGGTGTCATCCACATATGACAACACCTGGAATCTGAAAGAATGCACCAGCTTCGCAAGAGGGGCGACTTACAAATTTAATAAGGTAGGGCTTTGGGAAGACCCTTGAGGGACCCCATAGGGGAGCTGAAACAGTTTGGCTCTGAAGTCCCTGCAAATGACTGTGAGCATCCTATCCAGCAGGAAGGTCTCCAGAAAGTAACTGCCATTAGACACAGCTGACACTTCTCTTTGTCTCATGTTGCTCCAGAGCTCGGTGAAGGTCTCTAGTTACTTTCTACTGTCACTTACGGAATATTAGGTAAGATACAAAGGCATGGGAATTGTATGGTGACTTGTACACTCAAATAACTTCTATAGCTTAAGGTTTTACTTTTGTTGTTATAGTTAGACTAGTTGTACCGGTGGCATGTGCGGTCTTTTTGAAGACACCTTTGGACGTCAGCTCGAGCAAGAGACATATATCCAACCACTTTGAAATTAACCAGCTACTCCAATGTATTTCTCTCTTCTCCCTATCCTCATTTTCCCATTTCAAGAACCTGTAGGTTGGTGGTTATCTTTTTCTTCAGTTACATCTCTTATTTGGTGAAGAATGGTTGACTAGCATCGTAGCCCATTCCCTTCCAACTGCACCTCCCAAATGATGTCACCTAGCTGTGGCCATCACGGCATCCGTCAAAACACAACTGGCTCCTTGAGAAGGAATACCAGAGCCTCAAAGAATCTGCACATCCCAAATAGGGTCGTAGTCTAGCAAGATTGCATAATCAGACTTGTGAACCTGTCCCAGCGGAGGGTATGGAATTGGAGACTGGCAGACTTACCGCCTTTTACACAATCGTGGAATAAGGCCAAGGGATAATTTGTAGCAATGGTAGTAATGGAAAACTGTTTGATAAGCAGTGTAGAGAATCCATCCTTATGTGAGATAAGTTCTGTGTTTAGTGCTGATGTAACTGAAACTCGGATCTCCTCATATTTGGGTCGGGGTCCAGATATGTTCACATCAAAATGTGATCTGTCCATGCAGGAGGAAATAGTAGATGCAATACAGGCAATGCCCAAGAGAAAAGCACGTTGTAGTTATGGCTTCCCAGCTGGCTTCCATCAGATCTTTGCACCCCAACTTGCAGGAAAGATACTAGAAGTATATAATGAGGATACGTAGTCAGGCATGTTGCCCAGTGTAGTGAGTGAGGCCATTATGGTTATGACACTGAAACCGGAAAAAGAACAGTGAACCCTCTTCTTTTAGACCTCTGTCAACGATATACACTGACACGAAAATACTGTGCAAGCCCCTTATAAATAGATTGCATAAAGAAATGTACTCTTTATTCAACGAAGACCAATGCAACTATATTCCTGGGCACAGCACACTCCTAAATCTTTGAAGGCTCACTTACACATTACATGCTACAAGTACGAAGAAAGTGCATTGGTTTTACTCAACATTGAGAAAGCCTTCAATACTATTGTTAGTAGCTACATTATGGCATTCCTAGAAATTATGGGCTTTTGATCCTTGCTTCTTAAGTTGGGTTTGATTGTTATATACAGAAGTCATGGCACAGGTTAGTCTGGAGGGCTGATATTGGAGGGATGGAAGACAGAGCGGGTGCCAGGTAGTATTGCCTTCTTTCCCCTCTGCTTTTTGTTCTTGTAATTGAACCAATGGCATTAAAACATAGAGCAGCCTTGCAGGTGGCCACTACCTCACACACAGTCTCTATGTGGATCATATACTTGTATACCTGAGATAGCCTCAAGTGTTGGTCCCCTTGCTGCTCCATGAGCTAGAGAGATTTGGAAGGATCTCTAGGCAAAAAAATAATGGGGACAAATCTTTTCTCTTTCCGGTGGGGGGAATAGTGAAAATGATCACAGTGAAACATTCTGAACTGGGTTTACTCTGTGTAATAGAGAGCGTTTTCTGCCTGGGTGTACAGATACATAAGAACAGTGGTCCCAGAAAACGACCATACAATTCAAAGTCCAAAATTACAAAGTGATTACCAAAAACTGAAACACAAGGTATTTTGTTGCTCTTAGTGTTTAATTCACACTGAGCTTAGTCTATTATTGACATAATTCATATTATATACAATGATATCCCTAGGTGGGAAAAGGGAAAGAGGGGAAGGTGAAGTGAGGGTGATTCAGGTGAGGTAAGGGTAGTGACTTCAAGAGTGTAGTTTGCATCAAAACAATATATTACTCAAAAAACATGTGGCTCCTTGATTGAGCCTATTAATCACAATTTACTCTGTGTAATAGAGAGCGTTTTCTGCCTGGGTGTACAGATAGCACATACTCTCAAGAAACAATATCCATACATTATGGATAGACTTTTACAGGGGTTAAACTCTTCAGTGCAATTCTGGAATACTGTCTGTGAGTAATCAGGTTGTTGGTTGAGGGGGATGAAACCCTACTCAAGCAATAGCCACAGTCCTTGTCTGGGTCAACCCACCAAATAATCACTAAGTTAACCTGTGCTTAACCCTCTGGTAGCTTGGCACAAAAGCAGTCAGGCGTAACTTAGAGGCAATGTGTAAAGTATTTATGCAGCACTCAAACGGTAATAATGTGAAACACAACACAAGTAAAATCAGACACCAATTTAGAAACATAGAGTAAAAATTCATAAATTATTTGACACCAAAACGACAAAAATCCAATTAGTAGAACCTGAGAAATGTAATTTGGAAGGTTTAGGTAAAAATAGTGCCTAAAAACACAAAGCGTCAATTGCGGTAATCTGGTCACAGTGGGCCGGTTTCAAGTCACAAAGTCAGGCCGACCATGATGGATTGTGGACCAGATTGGGGACTGAGTTCAGTCCGCTGTTAGAAGTACTTTGTGTCCTGGTGCATCAAGATGTAAAGTCTTTGGGTTGGCCTGTCCAGCACGGGCGTTGAGGGGCCGTTGACCGGAGCTACGATGTGAAGTCCTGCATCAAGAGAGTGAAGGAGCCGTTATGTTATGTTATGTTAGTAACTTTTATAAAGCGCGGCGATTACCCATGGGTGTCCTGGCGCTAGCAAATACGTCCTGAGGCAGAAAACAAGGAGGGAGGAATTATTCAGAAAAGAGCCAGGTCTTTAGGCCCTTCCTAAAATTTAGGAGATCCGTAGCATCTCTGAGGTAAAGAGGCAGGGCGTTCCAGGCCTTCGCTGCGCTGACAGCGAAGCTTCTGTCCCCCCACAAAGCAGTCCTTCTGAGTGGAACTGAGACCAACTTAGCACCTGTCGAGCGGAGTGCTCTGTTAGGAGTGTACCAGTGGAACAGCTGGTTCAGGTAGTCTGGGCCTTTGCCGTGGAGGGCTTTGAAGACCATGCATAGGGATTTAAAACGCACTTGCTTCCGTATTGGAAGCCAGTGGAGATTCCTTAAACCATTGGAAATGGGTGAGAATTTGGGTGTACCCGTCAGAAGTCTTGCTGCTGCACTTTGCAGCAGCTGTAGTTTGTTCAGACTTTTCTGTTGGATATTCAAATACAAGCTATTACAATAGTCAAGCCTGGATAACACCAAGGCTGTGACCACTGTTTGTCGACTACTCAGGGGTAAGAATGGCATTACCTTCCTCACTGTTCTAAGCACGTAAGTGGTTGAAGATGCTACTGCATTGACCTGATCCCCGAAGGTTAGTCTCTCGTCCACAACTACCCCCAGATTTTTTGCCTTTTTTGAAGGCGTGGGGAGAGAGCCCATCGAGTCTGGCCACCAGCCTGGGGACCAAAAGCAAGTGTCCTTTCCAAACAGAAGGACCTCAGTCTTGCCTGAGTTAAGCTTTAGACAGTTCTCCTCCATCCATTTCCCAACAGATTTCATACATGTTTGAAAACGTTTGTCTATGCCTACATCCTGGCCCGGAAGTAATGACACGACAATTTGGGTATCGTCCGCATAGGACGTGAGACCGAACCCAAATGATCTAACAATGGGGGCCAAGGAGGAGACATAAACATTAAAAAGGGTGGGGCTAAGGGAGGACCCCTGTGGGACCCCACAAGGAAGCACAAAGGGTTTTGATTGGCAACTACCCAGTGCCACCGTGTGTCTTCTGTCTGACAAGAAGGAACTTATCAGCGCCCATGCTTTAGATTGAATCCCACACTCCTTTAGACGGTCCATCAAAATGCCATGATGGACCGTATCAAAGGCCGCCGACAGGTCCAACAGGATCAGTGCTGCCCTCCCTCCTTGGTCAACGGCTACTCTGATCTCTTCTGTTGCCTTAATAAGAGCGGACTCAGTGCTGTGGCCCCCTCTAAACCCATACTGGGAAGGGTCTAATGCTTGTGTTGCCGTTAAAAAAGAGCTAAGTTGGATGTTAAGGACTTTTTCTATCAGTTTAGCCAGTAATGGGAGCCGTCAATGGGAGATCGCGAGAACTTGCGTCAAGAAGCATCGGTATTGAACCGAAGTGTTTCGATCTGGGCCTGTTGACGGTGTTGAAATGTGTTGCGCTGGGTCGGTGCTTGTGAAGCCACGGATCAGTAGCTGCAATGCACAGTTCTGCATTAAGATGCGTTGATCTGGGACGGTTGTCACCGTCGAGTTGCGTCATTTTGGGTTGATGCGTTTGAGGCTGCCAAACTGGAGCTGCGATGTGCGGTCCTGTGTTGTCCCCCACCCACAAAAGTGTCTGGAATTTCCTTCCACTCTAACTTGGCCCCAAATTGCAGTAGCGGCTGCTACTTAACGGCGGTGAGGGGGGCAGTCGCGGGGGAGGACCGGGGGAGGGAATGAAAAGAAAAAAGAAAAACACTTACCTGTGTGCCTCCCCGGGCGCCTCTCAGTCCTCTTTGTCCGCTTCCAGGACTCCAGGGCAGGAAGCAGAAATAGAAAGCACCAAGGCTTCCAGACTCCCCTAGCCAATCATGACACTGCTGATAGCATTGTGATTGGTCTGAGCGCCCTGGTTCAGCACTCAGAGAGGGAGTGGGAACCAGGGCATGTTCTCCACCCAGGCTGTAATGCAGCCTGAGTGGAGAACATGCAAAGTGCGCATCACTGTTTGGCCGGCCCGAGATGGCTGGGCAAATATTCATGCGCACTTAGGAGAATGCCACCACTCCTCCCCCTGCTCCTCTGACACAGCAGCCCGTCCCTAACCAGCTGAGCAAGGACAGAAAAATAAAATGATAATAACAATGCATTATTATCATTTTATTTTTCCTTTTTCACCTGCTCAGAGCAGTGGGGCGACGTTCCTCCGCCTTAGCAGAGGAGGCACCCCAGCCAAATTGTCTGGGGTCACAATGGACTAGTGTGAAATTATTTGTGAGTGTGCTGGAGTAGTCCCTTTGAGGTGCAAATTTGGTAGGTGACAGCTCCGCTCCCTATCAAGTCAGAGATGGCCCATTCTGCCAATACCCAGATCCTCTATTGTGATGCTGCCTGGGTGGAATACACAAAGGCCAACTGCCAACTTCTCCTAGTCATGTGACCCAGGATAGGCTGCAGACACCAAATGTTTAGGACAAGAAAATACCAACTTTCTAAAAGTGGCATTTTCAGAATTGTGACTTAAAATCAGACTTTACCATTAAAGAGGGTTTTAAATTCCAATTCTTTAGAGACCAAACTTGACATTCCTACCTACTCCCAATCAAATGTTGTCGTGTAGTTCCGAGGAATCCCCCAAGACCTGTGCGTTTTGGATGACCTAAACTTGGGCTTGGTGTCCAAACCGAATCTGGATACCCCCATAAGTTATGTCAGCCGTTAGACCACCTAGCTCTACAGTGCCACTACCACCCCCCTGTATTCTACAGTGGTGTAGGTAGTTTTTGGCAACCACTGAACATGACAATCCTGATTCCTCAGGGATAGTGGAAAACAGTACAGTACGTTTTGCTCAGACACTCGTGCTTGCTTTCTCTCAGAAAATACACAGGATGGCGATTAGGACGTTTCAATACGAATTTATTGGTCCATCGACATCCTTGTGTAAAACATATGTGCTGCGACAATCAGTAGACAGAAGCATACGAAAGAAATTGCTAGTACCAATATAGTAAATAGTAGATACATTTCTACCATAGTGCTAATAAGATGAACATAAGCAGTTCAGATAAAAACAGTAGCACTTGCATATTCCTAAAATGCGCGCCCTAAGCGATTTGCCTAAAATATACCTAGCCTAACCTGGATGTGTAGGTGTATATGTGTATAGATATGTGTATCTGTAGCCAAGAAACCCCTAGGGAAGAACCAGCCCCTCACCTGATGGTTGGGAATGAAGGACCCTGTCTCTGCGTCGAGGATGACAACCCGCAAGGGATGTCAGACCGCTGCTTGTCGGAGATTCGGCATGCAGGACCCCATCTCAGCTTGGAAGGAATTTTCCTCTAATTTGTAGGGGAAGTGAGTGTCTTTTATACTAAAGTGGTCACTCCAAGGTTTTTTCTACAATTGATATGTTTTTAAAACAAACATGGATGTTTTGAAAACAATCATAAATGTTTTGAAAACAATCACTGATGCTTTTCTAAACAAGTGTGATCATGTACAGCTGGCTGTTGGCCAAGGATGAAAAAAGTGGTGACCCTTATACAGAATAAATCTGCCGTGCCTGGGGACATATTTGTGTACGTCAGGTCCAGGGATTATGATAGAATACTTAGAGCCTGGTGTCGAGGAGACAGGAGCAAGCTACTAGGTAAAAGGTCACCTGTTTAGAATCGTTATTGTCGTGTGGATGGGACAATGTATGTAAAAATGGGGTATACATCGATGGGACTATCCTAAAAGACATGACAATGTTATCACTTATTAAATGTAATAAGGTAACCCAGTGTTATCCTATGGGAGAGGTAGGGCTTGCAAAAGTGAAAAAACGAATTTGAGAGTATTTCACTACCAGGACACGTAAAACTTAAAAGTACATGTCCAACCTTTTAGATACAATGCACCCTGTGCTATAGGCATTAGGGCCTACCCTTGGGGTGACTTATATGTATTAAAAAGGAGGGTTTAGACCTGGCAACAGATTTATGTTGCAAGGTCAAAATGGCAGTTAAAACTACACACACAGGCTGCAATGGCAGGCCTAATACATGTTTAAAAAGGCTATTTCAGTGGGTGGCACAATTAGTGTTGCAGGCCCACTAGTAGAATGTAATTTACAGGCCCTTGGTACATGTAGTACAAGTTTACTAGGGACTTACAGGTACATTAAATGTGCATATTGGGTGTATGCCAATTTCACCATATTTGAAGAAGACAGCACTTAAGCACTGGTTAGCAGTGGTAAAGTGCACAGATTCCTAAGAACAAAAGCTAATTCAGTAAAACAGGAGGAGAAAGGGAAAACGTTTGGAGGAGGACCACCCTATGGTTGACAGGCCTAACACTCTTCGTCTCTCGATTGTGAGTAGACCTGCTGTTGCTAAAATTATATTACTCCCACGCTGCCTGTATCTGCTATAGAACTCTGTGTGTCCCAATAATTCCACTACATTTAAGGAATTAGACATAGTTATGATGTCCCTGGTATGGGCACATTAACTACGCCGGAGCTGGACAGTGAGGATGGAGTACTGGGCCTACCTGGCTTGGAACTTATTACGTGGTGTCTGAACTACAGTGTGCAGCACAATGGTTTTCAGATGAAGATAAATGGAAGAAAAGGCTCTGGAGAGGTTCCTTAGAGGATGAATCATTACTCAAGCTCCTCTTTGAGGTAGGTAATATACGAATACACTACCATATATTGTGAAACAGGTTCAAAGAGCCCGGGAGATGCGATAAAGAGAGTTGTCGGACAATGCTTATTCTCTTCGACCCTGGACTTATGGGCACTACAACCATTCAAACATATAAGCAGAGACACATCTGTTGTTCATTGGTGGCACAAGAGATGTGTGAGAAGCTGGCCTGGTATATGATGTCCACTTATGTAAGTGAAACCAAAGGGGATGATGGACGGAGTGTTGACAATACAAGCACTCACCCCCAGTCAACTGATCTGGGTTTAATCCACCATCATTCTTTAGCTCACTCCGCCACCCCAGTTCAGACATGGCCATATGCAAATCAGTCTGACCCTGTGCCTCATGGGAACAGTCCAGCCCGAACTGCCAAGCCATGTCTTCCCTGGACCGGAAACAAGCATCCTGGGACCGGTTTCGGGCTCACAGCCCTCATTAAGCCAGAAACCGGTCCCAGTGTGAAGTGGTGTCGGAAACCGCCGTCAAACCCAATGGAGGACTTCAGGAAAGTGCCGCTGCTGGAGAAGGAGAAAGTGTCCGGTGGAATCCGAAGGTGGATTCTAGTTGAGAGGTACCTGCAAGCAGAGGGGACAGAGTCTATGTCACTCAAGAGTGACCAGAAGATCTGGAAGACGAATGCCCACCAATGTCTGGAGTTGCAGGAGAGTTGAGGAGGACCTTGACTCTGCAGCTGTGAGGACCAGGTGACGCTGAGGAAGACTAGGAGCGGTGCACGAGCTGTCCCACGTCGGATGTCAAGTGCTGAGGGGTCGGTGTCCGGCGGGAGCACCAACAAGCCTTGGCAAATGCAACCAGCGCAGAAGTCGAAGAAGGTGCAATGTCGGGACCATCAAGGTCCAGGGGACTCACCACAAGCAGGGGAGTCAGGGCAGGCCCCGAGCAATCTGGTCAGCCCAAAAGATGCAAATATGACCCTCAGCAGGACCCACAGGCCGGAGGCACTGGAGTCGCAAGAGGACCTCGAGCAGCTCACCAAAAGATGCAGGCCACGTTGCAAACGATGCAATGTGGACAAAGACTTTGGTCACTGGTGATGCTTGAGGTTGGGGCTAAAGCCCGAAGATCTTGGTGGAAGGAAGTCAACAAGCCTTTGCAACTGCAAGTCGACGCGGTGCACAGGGGGTCGGTTCCTGCGGCTCCCACAAGGGATACTGGCCTCAAACTTGGTGAGAGGGCAGGGCAGGCCTCGAGAGCTGTGGAGAATCACCACCTGTGTTGCAGAACATTTTGGAGTCCATAGGAGCTCAAGATCAGCAGACCGGTCAGCTTAGTTGCGGTACCTGCGAATGCAGAGAAGTGACTCCTTCACTTCAAGGGAGATTCCTTCAGGTGTCTTGGATGCCCACAGGCCTTGGAAGGTTCCTGTATGGTGCACAGGCACAGACGATGCAGCAGACTGAAAGGGGGACGAAGTCGAGCCCAAACGAAGTCCAGCGAAGTCCAGAGTGCCCAGACGGTAGAAGTTGAAGTGGTGTCTGAATTGAATCATATCCCACGACGAATCTAGGGACCCACCTACAGGTAAGCCCTTAAGTACCCTCAGGAAAGTGTTGGGACAATTCAGGGGACCCTCCCAGGGGAGGTCTTGGACAGGGGGAAGTTACTCCCATGTCCTTTGTCCAGTTTCGCACCAGAGCGGGAGCCAACGGCTCCCAGAGCTGGTTTGAACTGGACTATCGAGTGGTGCTGACAAGCGCACCCACCTGGCTCCAATACACTAAATCCTGTCTGGGAGGTGGTCACACCTCCCTGTGAAAGGATACTTATTGTTCTGCCTTCCCCTGCTCGAGCTTGGCTCAGCAGCAGGAGGGCATAATCGGGTCTCTGGTCGGCAGCAGCCATATTGTGCTGTCTGGGTCTGGAAGATTTGTACCGGGAACACTGGGAGCCTAACGGAGGGCTCTTCCAGTGCTTGGAATCATACCTCCCACACCATTTGCGGTGTGGGGGTATGATTCTAACATGTTTGATACCAAACATGATAGGATTTGTTGCAACCAATTTCGAGATGGTCATCGCGTAAATATGCGGTGCCCCTCTATATAGTATATGGCTGCTTCACTTGCAACCTGGGAGAATGGACTCCGTGGGCTGTAGGGCTGTCCTGCTCATGCAGGGGCACCCTCACACTTGGAACCAAGCAGCCTGCCTTTAGGATTGCAAAGGCCTGCTATAGGGGTGACTTATAGTTTTTACGTGCAGTGACCCTAGATATAGGAAACTTATATCTTTTGTAAGTGGGGTTAGCACCAGCTTACACAGGCTGCAATGGCAGGCCTGTAGTTCCATTTTGAATGGTCTCCCATGGGTGGCATAATGCATGCTTCAGCCCATGGGGGACCTCTGGGGTACCTATGCCCTGGATACCTTAGTTCCATATACTAGGGACTGATAAGGATACCCCAGTATCCAATCTGGGATGTACCCAAGTACTGGACATAACAATTTAAGGGAGAAAGCAGAGAGATTGGGGTCCTGATTAGCAGGATCCCAGTCAGACTAGTCAAAAAAAGCTTAGCACCAGGCAAAAAGTGGGGATAACCATGCAGAAGGATCATACCTTCCTACTAGATGTCTTCCCCTGGGAGATCTTTATCCAGAAAAGTGTTGTATTTCCTTTCCAGAAGTGCAGTAACTATTAGGGGTCAGACTTGAGCAGTTCCTACAATACGCCAAACTAGCCAAGACTGAAAGAGAGATCTAGATAGACTTCCCAAGTGCCTGTAGTCCTTCACATACATTCACATACATTCAAGTTAAGATTGGATCTGGGACAGGGATATAGGCAAATATCCCTACTATTCTGGGCCTTGAAATTGTACAAGAAATAGATCCCTCTGAAGGCTAGACAGTTGTGGCAAGAAGACACTCAAGAACTGATCAGTGATGCGGAGCTGGAGCTGACTTGTGCCCTAGTGAAAGGAGTGTCCTGCAATGCAAGAGTCACACTAACACATTTTAATTCCCTTCACCACACATATTATACCTTCTTAAATCTTAAAGGAGTGTATCCCAAAAGGTTTTCCGCCTGCCCGAAATGTGGGCTACGTGAAGCTTTGTTTATGGATATGACCTGGTATTTCAGGCCTGTAGCAAAATATTGGGAGGAAGTGGTGACAAGATTACAGCAAAGGACTCTCTGATTTGAGTTAAGCATTGCCTAATGTGGATTCTGCCTAAGCTCAAGAGGGCAAGATCTGCCATAAATTTGCATCTCTGAGGTTGGTACTAGTGAGGCACCGAAAGCTATCCGCTGGCCATACACCTGCGGTCCTACTGCAGCCATTAGCAGAGCAATCTCAGATGAGGGTGGTACGAAGGGACAAGAGGGCCCCAAGGATGTGACAGAATGGGCAGATATGTTGCAATCACTGTCAGACCCCACAGATGCCTTCAGAGAGAGCTTACCTGCACCACAGGAGGGAGCAGAGAATGCAGGGGATGGGCCCCTCCAGCGCTGGAAGTCTTCAACAGAAAATTGGAATGATGCCTGTTATGTGGCGGTGTTGGTAGTGGGGGGTGGTTCACCAATATATAGATACAAATTGGCATGAAATTCCACTAGATTCTCTTGCGTGCGCTAGAGAAAAAGACAAAGGGCTGCGAAGCATTCTGTTCAAGAACCACAAACATGTCCAGTTCCTGTGGCTCTCTCTAGAGAAATGATGTCCAAAGAGAACCACAAGAATCATACAAAATGCTCCCTTCGCTTGTGAAGAGAATTCGGGCCGTTTTTTAGCCAAATTTCGCTCAGCTGATGATTAAAAAACAGGCAGAATTCGCTGTTTCATGAAATACTTTCGCCCTCACCTGCTTTCTAATAAAACCTGAAGATGTACTCTTCATAAAGGGTTTTCTGGCTGTACTCCACCACAAGGCGGAACCTAAGCACTCGTTCAGGAGTGAATAGTTCATGAAGACCAAAGTAACCAATCCCATTGTACTGCAAATTCGATATGGAGAATTACAAATGCAGAATGGGCCAATCATGTGCACCGTTGCATTGGTTGCCTTTCTCTCCAGTTCAGCCCCTACTGCTGCTATATGGCTAAACAACCCTATTGGCGTGTCAGCACGGGTGCAAACATTAAGATTAGCCGTAGTTTAATCAGTCACTCGAGGTAATCAACGAAGGGGTGATGCCATCAGCTCCATTGTATCACCTTCTAGTTTACCATTGGCTTCCCTGGAGCAAGCATAGACCAATCAGTTGAAACTTCCTGCAGCAAAAGGTACTAAGATTCAAAACCTCATTTGCGCAAAAACACTCTTTCACTACCAACTCTTGGAATACTCTGCCTATTAACATAAGGACAAACCTCACCCATCTCTAAAACATCTAAAAAGCCACCTCTTACAAATAGGTTTTAATTAATGTCTTTACTTAACACCCTAACTCAGTTTATACAGTATTCTATGTTTGACTCATGTTTACTGTTGTTATCAATTAATATTTAAAATGTAAGTCATTTTCTGCTTGTAACTTAATATCTGGTCTGATGCAAGTTCAACTGAATTCTATGAAAAGTGTCCTAATACCCACAGTCCTCTTGTGCACTTTCACGAGGGGAGTGGGCACATTTGGTCCGAGAGTCACCCAGTGGCTAAGGAGTCGGTATCGGGGACAATATTAGAGGTTGCCCAGGGGCTTTGAGGGCTGTCAGAGGGTCTGTGGTAGGTGTAGCCCTGTAAATAAACAGCATTCGGAGGGTGCATTTTAGGAGTAGTCTAAGCGGTGAGCATTGCCTATCACCCAGTGAACAAGCCCTCTACCAAAAGGATGATGTTAGGTGTTTGCCAGTGGCTAAACATTCTATTGAACTATCCATAGTTGATGTAGCCCAGTAGATAGCCAGTGTATTGTAGGATTCCTTTTAAGTATGGTCCACTGGATAGGCGGTATCTCAGAAGGCCGGTGTATGGTGCCATCCAGTGGTTAGGCAGTCTACTGGTGTTTCCATGTAGGGAGTCATGCAGCTAATAGGCGGTCTGCTACTTCTAGGTGTCATCCCGTAGATAGGCAGCCTACAAGAGAGTCTGTGTTAGGTGTAGTCTAGTCGATTAGCATTTTACTGGATGGTCCATTTTCTTAGGTGTAATGCAGCGGATATTTACTCGTTATGACCATGATTGACATTCTGCCAGAGGTTCACGATAGGCAGTCTACCAGAGGTTCCATGTTAGGTATGGCCCAGTACCTGCGCTTAACCTTTCAACTTGGCAGGCATGCAAGCGCAATACTCCGAAGTAGCAGATGTTGTGCACTGGAAGTGCGTATAGAAAGGCTGGCAGTGTGTATGGACTGTTGTGTCTATTGGAGAGAGGCTTCACACCATCGAGGTACGCTACGCATGAGGTGTCTGAGTACAATCCAGGAACTACAATCCTCATGAAGCCACAGATTTCTCACGATACTTGCAAATGGTGCTGTCCATTTTGATGTTATTCAGTATAAGTTCCTTGTGGTCCAGTGTCCTTGCTTGGAGGCAGGGCCAGCTTAAGGGCGATGCTACTGTTGCGGCCACACTGGGCACTGTTGTGGGGAGGGGGTGCAGGACCTCAGGGGGGGCACTGTGTTTAGCTATAATTTGCAATTTATTTATTTTTAAAACAGATTTTATTTGTCAAATAACACATATGAGGCAGAGCTCTGTACCCCAGAAACTTCTGCATAATAAGTTTACATCATCATGATTTGACTTTTAAAGAGACATAACCAAGGAGAAATGGAGAGCAATACAAATGAAGGAAACAAAAAGGAAAGAGAAAGAAAAATTCAACATAACAATCCCCTCCTTTCGCACTAAGGTTTTTCTTGAAGCAGCTCACCATAAGAAACAGAACCCACACCAATAGATGTAACACATTATTGCCCCAAGGCCTATACCTTGCTTCTAAATAGGAACTTAAACTGAGTCAGGCATTCCTGCCGGTGAAACGGGTTCTAGCTGTAGGCCTCGATAGTCTGCCCATCGCTTCCAAATTTTAAAGTGTTTTTGCGGGCACCCCCTTGCTGTGAAAATTGGGATCTCTAAACCCATGCAGAAGTCCAGGCCATTCTTCCACGCAGTCAGGGAAGGTGCTGTCGGTGCCTTCCATGCCCTAGCGATGTCTCTTTTAGCCAGAGTAAACCCCAATAGCATACGGTGACGTTTGTAGATGTTGCCCCCACCTCTTCCATGATATGTAAAAGGACCAGCTTCGGTGTACGGGGGAGATCCCAACCCAATACCTCTGAGAGGCAGGCCATAACACCCCTCCAAAATCGCGCCAGAGCAGGGCAGTGCCAAACCATATGTAGAAGTGTACCCTCTTCTTGGTCGCACCTGAGGCACACAGGGGAGGCCACCAATCCCGCCTTCCACAATCTGACTCTGGTGAAGTATACCCGGTGGAGATACTTGAACTGGATAAGGCGCAGGCGCACCGCTATTGCAGCACCCCGCGGGGAGGCTAATGCTTCCGTCCAGTCCTCCCCCTCCAGTGGGCCTACATCACTCTCCCAGGCCTCCCTAAGCTTCTGCAGCGTGGAGGAGCTATGTGTAACTAACGATTGATAGATTTTAGATATCTTGTGGTCCTGGAGATCTCCCATAAATACCTTCGCCTCGATCGGGCTAAACTCCGCCAGTGACTCTAGGCCCTCCAAACTAGGGGTGATGGCATGCCGAAACTGGAGATACCTATAAAATTGGGTCTGTGGCATCTGGAAGACCCGCTGGAGATCCTGAAAGGACTTCAGGACCGGTCCACTCATAACATCTCCCAAGGTAGAGATGCCAATGCTGTCCCAGCCGCGAAACCCAGATAGGGTGGCCAGCTGTGGCAATCGCCCATTATTCCAAAGGGGAGTCTCCCTTGTCAACCTGTTCCACCACCCCATTTTCCGAAGAGCCTACTTCCAAACCTGGAATATGACCCTCGTAGCTGACGGCAAGGAGTTGCATAGCGGCGCCGAGTACAATATAGTATGTAGGGTATGATCCTCCATAAACCGCCGCTCAACCGCATAGGCAGGGTCCATCCTATCCCCATACCACCACTCATTCAACACAAGCAAGTGCGAGGCCATGTAATACGATTGAATGTCGGAAGTCGCCAGCCCCCACAACATGTGGACTGAAAACACGTCCGCAGCACAATTCTAGCCACCCCTCCCACCCACAAAAACTGCCCCAGGGCCGTGTTAACCTGTCGGAACCATTTGGGAGGAATCGGATATGGGTGGTTCTGCAAGTGGTATAGTAGACGGGGAAGCAAGACCATCTTAAAGATAGCCGATCTACCATAAATGGATAGGGGCATATGGGACCAGGTCTTAAGATCCTCCTGTACACGCGCCCATATCGGCGCCAGATTTCTATCCCAAGACACGCGGGGCACGTCCGACAGAAATACCCCCAGATACTTCACACCACCGGTGGTCACCTGAACCGATGAGGCCCATGACCCCACGCCCGCCGCATCCCCCCGGACCCACAGAGTGGACTTTCGGGGGTTCATATACAATCCCGACGTCTCCCCAAAGATGTGCATGATGCGAAGCAGCATCGGTCCCGTCCTATTGACATTATTAAGAAAGAATAACACATCGTCCGCATACAACGCAATGCGGTCCGATAGTCCATGGGCCCTTTCAAAACTGGTCACCTGTGCATCCATTCGCACCCAAGCAGCTAGGGGCTCCATAGCTAACGCAAATAAGTATGGTGACAAGGGGCAGCCCTGTCTGGTGCCCCTCCCGATGGGAAACGTAGAGGAAGTAGCGCCAGCCACACGTACCGAAGCGGTTAGGTCGGTATAGAGCAAAGTCAGGTAGGACAGGAACCGCGGGCCAATATTCAGGCGGCGCAAAAGCGCGAACAGATAGACCCAACTAAGGGAATCAAATGCCCTATCCATATCTGCCAGGAGCACCACTGCTTGTTCACCCAACCCCTTAATCGCTGTGAGAGCCACATGCGCTCGGCGGATATTGTGGCGTGTCGCTCTTTGAGGCATAAATCTGGCTTGATCTGGATGCACCCGGGTGGTAATATGGGACAGAAGGCGATTGGCCAAAGCTTTGGCCAGAATTTTTGCCTCTACGTTCAACAAAGAGATAGGGCGATATGACGCGTGCTGGTCCGGTAGTCGGCCCGGCTTATGGAACACCACCACCTCCGCATGTCTCCAGTCACGGGGAAGACATCCTCGCTCCCTGGCCTCATCGACCACTCTAAGAAAATGGGGCCCTAGCTGCGGAAAGTAGTTCTTAAAATATTCGCAGGGGAAGCCATTGGGACCCGGGGCCTTCCCAGAGTTCAAGTCCCCCAGGGCGGCACCCAGCTCCTCCACCGCAAGTGGAAGATCGAGCTCTGCGCGTGCTTCACTAGATAGGGCCATAGGCGGGAGGTCGTCGAGAAAGCGGCATATCACGTCCTCATGCAGACACTCCCTGGGGGCATAAAGCTCCAAGTAATATGATGCAAAACTTTCGGCAATCTCAGTGGGATCTCTAATGGGGTCCCCATCCGAGCCAGTTATATTAGGGAGAGCCTGGGGGTACAGTGCCCCCTGACACAGCCTGTGGAGTAACTTACTAGACTTATCCCCCCCACTGATAGACCCTGCTCCGGGTTGGCAGCCATGCCAGGCGGGCCTCATCCAACAAAAGGTCCGCGTGTGTCTGTTGTGCCATCAATAATTGGCGGCGAATCTGAACACCCCCGTTCCCTCTACTGCGACCCTCAAGCTCTATAATGTTGGCCTCTGATTTTAGAAGGGACTCCCTACGCGCTCTGCGAGCCGCTGAGCAGAAGGAGATATCGACGCCCCATATGGTAGGTTTCATTGCTTCCCACAAGGGTTCTGCCCCCTCCACCGATCCTACATTAACCTCCAAGTAGCGGTCAATGGCACTCTCGATATGTACCCTATATTCCTCATTCTGTAGATTCCAGACCGAGAGGTGCCATCTGAAGGGCTGTCGCGCCGGACCCACCTGAAGGGTGAGGGTCACTGGCGAGTGGTCTGACAAACCCCGTGGGAGGATGTCAGCCAGGGGCACGAATATATAATCAAGCCGGGAATAGGAATCATGCACAGCCGAGAGATAGGTATATCCCTGCTCATTCCCATGTAACCGATGCCAAGGGTCCTCCCAACCAAGCCCCGTGACCAGGGAGTGTAGTCTAGTGGATCGATGGACATCCGGGCGGCCCCCTGGCCTCCATCTGTCCCTGACCACATCCATCACATCATTCCAGTCCCCCCCAACCACCAACAGGCCCTCCAGCATCTCCGCCCACAAAGTCATGAAGCGCTCTACCAATCCCCAGGAAAGCGGTGGGGGAGCATAGACACATCCCAGCACCACTCGCTCTTCACACACAGTGCCCTGAAGAAACAGATATATCCCCTGGGTGTCAGTCCACGTTTTAATGTTTGTATGTTACCCTACGGTGGAATAGGATTGGCACCCCCCGGGACCCCCTTACAAAGCCCGAGTGAAACAATTGGATGTATCCATAGCGTTGTAGGCACAGTGCATTCGACCCCCATAAGGTGTGTCTCTTGTAGCATGAGAACATCGGTTTGAGCACGCTTGGCTTGCTGGAGTATGGCCCCTTTTTTGATTTTATCTAACGCCCCCCTGACATTCCAGCATACTATCCGGAGGGTACCAGGGTAGACCCGCTGTTTAACCGATGGGACTTCCATACACGCTCCTAGTAACCGATACAGGTATAGGGATAATCATCTGGTGTGCATATAGCGACTTTATAACCATGTAAAATAGTGCGATCAGAGAACTAAAACAACCCAACAACCCCCCACCCTATACCTCAAAACTACTGAAGTATCTGTCGCGGCGGGAGCGGCCTGCGTACCCCAACGGGAGTACCCGGCCCACACTCACCAATGGATCCCCCCCTTACAGCCCATCGTCCATAGGCACTCCCTCCGTCAGACGAAGTCCGGCAGAGGTGATGGCCCAGATTCGTGCTTCTCCGGTCTAGGTCAATAGTATCCAAGTCTCTTCGGACTGGGGTCCCCTACAATGACTACGAGGCTGAGGTATGCTGCTGAGGGGCCGGTTCGGCCAGGGATGAGTCACTGCATGATTGAGATCGACGTCTGGACCTGGAGCGTTTATTCCCCTTGGGTTTTGGCTTGGGCGGTTTCCGAACTATAATTTGCAATTTTAAAAAACCTGCGGCAGAGTTCCTTGTGCGTCCAGCTTTCAGGTAGCAATAAAAATGTCAAGATAACTTGTGATTAATGTCCCTGCTAAAGAGAGAAATCAGAGTTTAGTCTAGTGTGACTTTTGACTCGCTATAAACTAGCGCAGATGGTTAATATGCCTGCTGCAAAGAACGCATATCACAAAGATCGCAGATCTTAATTTTTTGTGGATAGCTGCGTGGATTACTGCTTTTGTCACAAAGATCCTTTTGTTCCTGCAGTACATAAGCTACATCCCTTATATAGAACAGTGACTGTTACGAACTGTAATCAAAGAGTTGCGTGCAAACTGCATAAAATAGGTTAGGATGTTATGTTTTTCCCCAGTCTTTCATTATCTATTCCTAATGTTGCTAAAAAGGGTTCGTTTGAGTAGATATACATTCTTATTAGTAAAGCCAGCCTTTACCAGTACTTTAAAACAAATGAAATGTATGTGAGAGAGGGGTTATGGAGAGATATGGGGCACTTTTGCCCGGAGGTAGTGACGGAATCCGAGGAGGAGGTCACCGGTGGGGGCACCAAAAGTGATTTTCGCACTGGGAGCCATCCGCTAAAGCCGACCCTGCTTGGAGGTTGAGATACATTGTGGATGCAGTCAGGAATTTATTGTCAGAAATCGATGAAAACCTTGGAGATTGTTTAATGTTTTTGGAAGATGAACTGAATACTGATGAATGATATTAAGGTAATACAGTTGTATTTCAAAAACAAACTATTTGTTAAAGTACTGTTTCTGAAGTATCCTTAAAAGGAGGTTAAACCCATATTTTCTTTGTATACATCTTCTGCTTATCTATGTGAGGAACACGATCCTCAGCTCTTGAAAACCCTGAAGCTATTCATGATGCATGTATTGTGCTAAAGTCGTGATCTGAGATTAGCCACGTGATTATTTGTCAATGTAAACATTATGATTCTGATGACGGTTACATTGTAGTTTGAGAAAACAACCCTGAGTATATATTCAAACTAGAAAGCGTGTTCTCACAAAACAGAAGGCATTTACCTTATCAATGAATAGAGTAATATAATTTCAAACCCATATGATTTGATTTCAAAGATATTACTGATGTTTCAGTTTTCAGGAACTTCAGGATTCCACCAGAAACTCTGAAATATAGACATATTCTGAGACTATATCATTCATGAGGCTAATGTTAGACGCTGCAATACATTGATAAGATACTAAAGATCTTAATGTCGTCTTTTGATATCCGCTATGATTCGGTGGAAGTCAGATTAGCGTCACGCAGTATCCCTGTTTTCTCTCTTATCCCATTCTCCTTACTCAGTCTACCACTAAATAACATATTCACTCGTGTGTGGTTGGCGAGGAATTCAGAGAGGTACAGTAATATCCATCGTTCCTGTTGGATATGAAGTACAAGCTTAGTGCTTTCTGACATATATGTGGCCTGATAGGCCATCTAGCAGAGGATGTATAGTTATTGTAAATCATAGGATAAGCAGTCTACTAGAAGTCAATGACAGTACTAGTTCCGGGGATAGGATAGGCAGTGTACTGAAGGTCCAAGTAAAGTATTATTGAGTATGTAGGCATAGCTCGGTGGATAGAAGGTCTACTAGAAGTCCATGTTAGGAATTGCCCACGGGGTAGGAAGCTTACTGGAGGGACCACTGCATCCGTAGCCTGATAGGTAGGCCATCCACCACAGGGTCAGTGGTTATTGTCACTCATTGTGTAAGCGTTCTACTAGAAGTCCATGTTAGGAATTGCCCACGGGGTAGGAAGCTTACTGGAGGGACCACTGCATCCGTAGCCTGATAGGTAGGCCATCCACCACAGGGTCTGTGGTTATTGTCACTCATTGTGTAAGCGTCTACTAGAAGTCCATGTTAGGAATTGCCCACGGGGTAGGAAGCTTACTGGAGGGACCACTGCATCCGTAGCCTGATAGGTAGGCCATCCACCACAGGGTCTGTGGTTATTGTCACTCATTGTGTAAGCGTCTACTAGAAGTCCATGTTAGGAATTGCCCACGGGGTAGGAAGCTTACTGGAGGGACCACTGCATCCGTAGCCTGATAGGTAGGCCATCCACCACAGGGTCTGTGGTTATTGTCACTCATTGTGTAAGCGTCTACTAGAAGTCCATGTTAAGAGCTGCCCGGAGGATAGGCAGTTTACTTGACAGGCTGGTGGATAGCTGTAGGGAGCCCATGCAAAGGTCCTTATTAAATACCTTTCTTCAAAAAGATCACCAAAGGCACATTCTATTCATGTGTCAAAATTCAATTAGAGTGATCATATTTCATTCGTCTGTTGATTTGTTTTCAGAAAACATGTGTTTCATAAATATGCAACCGACATGTTTCGTCCTGAACATATGGACTTCCCAAGGCTCTTCTTACATGATTACTTATACCGGGGCGGTCAGTAGTAATTCTTCAGTCTTCATCTAAAACAATATCTGTATTTGGGCCCATTAATCGGGTCACCTCAAGCAGTGGCTTCAATTTGTACTAAAAAAAATATATATAAACACAATTAAGGTTTCCTTGTATAAGCAATTTATAATTTTATAGTATGGTATAATAAGAAAAGTGCAATTCAGGGCCGGCTGACCAGTACTTAATTTAAGCCGGTTGTTTCCGGTGCTGGGCACCGGCACTTAATTGTCAGCACCGGCGCTTGTGACAGTCTGCCACAAGGTGGCGCTGTCTGGGATGACCACAACAACAGTCAATTATTAATTCAATATACATTAAAAATGTATATTACCTGCCCTCAGTCATTCTTATAGCTTTGTAGGAGTGCGATGGTGAGTAGTTGTGTTGCTACTATCACAAACAATACTATACAACCAAATCCATTGCATGAAACATATACATCAGCACCCCTTTTCCTTACTCCTCAAAAACAAAACATATCACACACACCAGCACAAGATCTTCAAAGCACAACACCCCATAATACTTACCATCACAAAATACAAACATACACCCACCTTTCAAACAACACAAAGGAACCAACTCCAATGCCAAGCTTTCTCTCTTCCACCACACCTAACACAGATACAGCAACACAGCAACTCTCTTCTAACCGCCTCTCATCCATTGGACAATTTAGAACCTTACTACATGACCCACATGCTGCACCACCACCCCTGACTCATACACCTTCCGCATTAAACACACGCAAACAATATAAGCAACATGCCATACCTCACAACTTCGCTTCCCCATGTCTACTTCACAACAATGTTACACCACGAAAACAACACAGCACTCCAACTCATTCTCAAACACCATCTCCACCACATACACACGCAGACCCATCAAAATGCCTTCTTAGCATGCTGGATGAGGAACATGATACAGAACAGCTACACGATTGCTATCCTAATACAGCTAATGCCAGCTCTAAAAACACACCTGCTACAAACCCACACAATACTGACCACTCTTCTACCAAACAAAGTCTCACTATCACCAAAAGCTACTCTCTAAACTGTCTACTAATAAATGCTCGATCCCTCTCTAAAAACAAGCATCACATCTACGACCTTCTCACAGATGCAAAACCAGACATACTATTCATAACCGAATCATGGTTGGGAGAGGATATGGCCCCAGTCCTGCATGAAGCCATTCCTCTACGCTATCAAACAATCACCCAAAATCGTATAGCCAAAAAAGGAGGTGGTCTAGCTGTTGTATTCAGGCAAACAATACATATCACTAAAATTGACAACATCTCCATAAAGAATTGTGAGGCTCTTCTAACAAGATGCAATCCTACACCGTCTTCCTCCTGTAACTTCCTGCTCCTTTACAGAGCTCCACCTAGCAAGGCGACATCCCCAGACGCACTTCTAGACACAGTTTCAAACCTGATAACAATACACTCCAACCTATGCGTTCTGGGTGACCTCAACATTTGGTTTGAGAAACCCAATATGACCCATCCAAAACCAATAATCACTGGCCTAGACGCACTGAACCTCCATCAGATTGTCCACAAACCGACACACACCGCTGGACATATCCTAGATGTCATTTTTGCTAATACTGAACTAGTTACCTTTCAAACTATAACTCCAGTCACATGGTCAGACCACCACTTGCTTGCTTTCCAACATAAAACAACACTAAGCGACTCACCTAAAACTACCTTACATCCATCCACCTATCGGCCGTGGAACAAACTCAATTTGGAACATTTAGAAACACAACTAACATCAAGTACAAATCTGGAAACAATAAGTTCTGTTCAAAAACTATATGAGTGGCTACAAGAAGCTTTTGACATCCTGATACCACTCAAAACCACACAACAGAACAAAAGAAAAAAAGCACCTTGGAGAAACATAGAAATAAAAGAAATAAAACAACAAATTAGAAAGCTGCAACGTACCTGGCTCAAAACAAACGCCAAACAAGACAAACTTCACCTACAAAAAATTAACAGATTATACAAGTCGGCTATCAAAAAAGCTAAGAAAAGGTACTATTCAGACAGAATTCAAAACGCTAAATGTGCAAATAAAGAATTCTATAAAATACTCAATGAATTTCGCAAACCAAATTGCCTAGAAGGAACTCATCCTGTTACTCAACATTTCACAGACAAACTGGCAAATCATTACACGGACAAAGCAGACACGTTGGACTCGTACTTAAAACAGAAACAAAGCACCAGCACTAACCCTTGTACAAACCAACAATCCAAGAATACTCTAACCAAGCCTCTCCGTTCCTTCCAACACATCTCACACGATGAATTTATGGACCTGGTCAAAGCAAGCGATGCCTGCCGGCAGCCCTTCTGACCCCTGTCCACCACAAATTTTCAAGACAATTCTTTTAACAACCTCTGCTGCCACTCCAGTAAGAAGAATCATCAACGATTCCTTAACTACCGGAATATTTCCAGAAGAACTCAAAAAATCACACATACGCCCTTTACTGAAGAAAACCAACTCTGACCCGCTGAACCCTGACAACTACAGACTCATTACAAATGGACCTTTCCTGGGCAAACTGATAGAAAGAGCAGCGTTCGCCCAGATGTCACAATTCATTGAAGAGAATGACGTACTCTCAGACTTCCAAACAGGACTCCGTCCGGGAAGAGGCACTGAATCTGCCCTCCTTGCCATCTGGGATGACCTGAAAAATACAGTTGACCGCAACAGAGTTGCTGCGCTACTCCTCTTGGACCTCTCGGCTGCCTTTGACACGGTTGACCATGACACTCTGAAACAAAGACTCTATGAAGCCGGCATAGAGGGAACTGCTCTAGACTGGATCGCGTCCTACCTTCGAAACAGAACTAATGTCATCCATACCCCACCTTTCTCGTCCAAACCGTACTCCACAAAAGCAGGGGTCCCTCAAGGTTCTATCATCTCGCCCATGCTTTTCAACATTTACATGAAGTCATTACCAGTACTGATCAATCAATTTCACCTCACGTGGTATAACTATGCAGATGACACGCAAATACTCCTTCAACTGGAATGCCCCAAAGACATTGGAAAATCACCAATTTTCAGCTGTCTCAGAGCCGTGGATCAGTGGATGACTTGGAGCCATCTCAAATTGAATACTTCAAAAACTGAAATACTCACGTGTGGCGATTGGAAAACTGATCCAGCGCGATATTAGCAAACAGCATTCATACACTATATACTCACTTGGGCCCATACATTCATACTACGCTAATACTTACGCTGGGTTTTATCAGTTGTTACTCTCTATCAAAATCCCTGCTACCAATTACCTTCTGATTGAAGAGTAATGACTTACCAATGAATCCTTTGCTAATTGGGAAATTTAAAATGAGTGACATTCATTATAGTACATAATCCTGAAATAACCACTGAGTCAGGAAGTTTTAAAATGTTTATCTAAAGATTTAGCAGAGTAAAATACAGAGCCACATGGTACTTAATCGCAATACCCAAGATTAAGCATAGAAATGATTATTGCTAATCAATGACGGTTTTAAAGAAGAGGAGAAAATAGAGACAGCAGCGCAACTAAAGGTTGCATTATATTTACCTAAGTGCGAGAACCAAACCCCTTAGCCAAGGAGTTGAAAGAATAAGACCCAGGAAGGATGAAGAGCAAAGACCTCCTCCAGGATCAGGACAGGACCGGTAACCTCTCTACAACGACGCCTGCGTCGTTCCCCTCTGTGGTACTCGACTTCTCCTCGATTCTCCCGTGCCTTCCTTCTAATGGACTCTGCCGCCCCCTCCTCAGGACCTCTCTCTGGACAGCAATTCGGTCTGCAATCGATCAACTTGGCAGTCTGGAGCTAAGAGCGCTCTGGCAGCCTGGACGCCTGTTCTTCATGAACGCATGCTCTCCTGGAATCTTGCTCTGACTAATTAACTAATGCTATATTCTATTATACCCTTCTACGCCCATGTACCTCCCCTTAATGTTGCTAAAATATGGGACCACTACTTCTGATTGGACAGGGACAGGGGGTGGATTCTCGCACCATGTTGATTTGGCCTAAATTGTAAAGCCTATTGTCTTTACGTTCCCACCCCTTCAAATTAATACATTTGCTTTATTTCCCACCCGTCTCATGACAAATGTAAACCAATTTTCATAAACATTGTATCGATGTGTGACAGGAAAGCACTAGTACAACATCTTCGGCCATCAGGTTACGGCCTTGGACTTCGTCCAGGTTGACTTCATTTGGCAGGCACACAAGACACATGCGCAGAACCATTTGCCTCTCGAGTTTCAGGTCACCAACCCAGGCCCAAGTTTACAAACTAATAAAAGTGCAAGAAGAAAATATTAGAATCACAAATAAAATGTTTCACAGTATACCCACTATTTCTATTCTATTCCCAATTAACTATATATACTATCCCGCGTTAGTAGCGTTAGGAAACGACAATTTAATAATGACATGAGAGCAAGCAGAAGCATGTGAAAACATCAAGCAGCCATTTTAATGCACACTGCGCAGAAGCAGAAGTTTCCCACCAAGCAAAGAAAGACGTCACACCATGTGATATGGTTGCGACATGTGCATTGAGTTTTCCCGCGCATAGCGGCCATTTTGGATTACAGACAAGCGTTATTCATTAGTAAAACACATAGGCAAGCATCTTTTTCTTTTGTGTCGTGAATGCAAAGGTTAGTATTAACAATACCAGTTTAATAAATTAATACTGTGAGGAGGATTGAATACAAGCAAGTTTCATTTATGAAACCTTGCTCCATCAATCCCCTCTCTGATGGCGTTTCTGAGCCATCAAAAACATTACCCTCAATCAGATGCCAACTTTTAGCAAATTACTTCATTCTCGTCTTTATTCTTTCTATTTTTACAATCTTCTTTTAATTTCTTGTATAATTCACTTCTCCATTCTTCAAGTTCGATTTCATCTACCTTTCGTTTCTTTCCTCTTCCTGTCACCTTATATGTTCCATTCTTTTTACAGCATTTGCACCATATTGTTACTACCAATATTATTATTGCTATCCCTGCTAAGGGTACTAATATTTGACCTATAAGTCCTTTTCCTACATTAGCAAACCAGGTTCCAATTGACGATATACTATTTGTCAATCTTTCCCATACACTATCAACTTCCAGTGGTTTAAGTTCTTTCTCAAGTTTAGTTATATTCTGTATGTACGTTCCAATTTCTGCACTCTTATCAGGAATATAAGTGCAACAATGTTTCGTCTTCAGTAATTTACAGACTCCGCCCTCTTTTGCCAATATAATATCAAGCGCAAGTCGATTTTGCATAACCATAGACCTAATCGCAACCATTTCCGCATTAATCATTAGAAATCCTCCAGCTGTATCCATTGATAAACGATCAACTACTGTAGACAATTAACATATTTTCCTTGAGTTCAGAATTATTCCCACTGAAGGTATCAATGCACCAAATATATCACCTACAATTTCTGAAAAACTAGCTCTTTTACTACGTATTAATTCGCTATTGTTTTCATTGCTCTCAGTGTTTCTTTTTACGTGGTATATCTTTGGAAATACTATTCCAAAATAACAACTTCCATACCACCGTGCAGGAAGCCTAAAGTAAGCCTTATTCCCACACACATAATAGATTCCAGGAAAAACTGAATCTGTTCCTCCTTTGAGTCCCCAACCTCCAAGAATTAAAAAATTGTGTTCACATTCACTGGTACCGATGAAAACATTGTTATAATCAGTCTTTAACCTATGAAGACAAATTTTTCCTGTCTTTACGAAATCCAGAGCCATAGCAGCTTGAGCCTTGCCAGGTGTGTAACTACCTTCTTTCTCAGCCCAAGGTGGCAAATGAGCCTTATGCTCAGAAGCTTTCTTTTGAAAATCTTGTCTTCTATCTTCTACTAAATTCAAAAATATCTTTTCTTCTTCAAGTAAAGAACATGTTAGATTGTGTCTATGTGCATGTGTTATGTCTATTGATTTCATGGTTAAGAAAAATTCTCCCATAAACTGTGCGTCTTGACTACTAAGCACTGGGTTCATACTCTTGCGAATCGGAACCTCAGAAAATATCACATCTAAGTTTGAATAATAATACAGAAGTTTCCCTGTTCTATAAAATAAACTAGACAAAACACTACATGATATGCCATATGTCAGTGGTAAGTGATGGTATGTTAATCCTTCTGCTACTGATTCGGGTAACTTCATACAGACGTAACAATTACTAACTTCCATTGTGTCTACATATTGAAACAATAACTTTGTGAAAACGTTTAAACTAGTGTCGTTGTCAGCATGATGAATTTCTGGTTCACTTTCTACCATTAGTTCTACTCTATTGCCCTTTATGTTTGCTGTCCTCTCCTTAGTTTCAGTATTAATCTTTTTATCTATTATCATCAGGTAAGGAATTGCTACAATCAGGACTAACCATACTATAAGCACCATTACTAGACTACATATGCATATTGCACAGCATCTTCTACAACATTTCTGTTTTGGTCTCCCAGTAACTCTATCGTCAGGCATTTTTCGACAAGGAAGATTGCTCTTCTTATCTTTTCTTCTTTTCTTTAGCTTATTCTTTTGCTTAGTCAGGGTGGTCTTGTTTCTTCTTTGTACGTCAATTCTGCACTTGTTCCTTCGCCACCACTGTCACTTGACTCTGAGCTTTCAAAATCTTCAAGAATGATATAAGTCCAGTCAGGACCCTTAAATTTGTTATTCACAAGTTTCAGTCTTTTACTTCTTCTTTTCTCTGTCTTTTTCTCTTGATCGGTTTGACTTGATACTTCAGGTACTTGATCTGGATCTTCACTTCTGGTTGTTATGTGGTACTTTACTCTTTTAATGACACTCGGCCAATGATCTCCTTTTCTTGTTTTCTTTGTTGGCACTGTTTCTTTGTTTTCGTCTTTAGAGATCTCGTTAATTTCACTGCTTAGCACTGTTTCGTGTTCTTCAATTACTGTGTTTCTTGTTTGCTCCTTTTCAGGTCTAATTGGTTTCTCTGTAACAGCTCCCCTGTGAGTTTCCAATAACTGACCTTGTTCTTTATTTATTTCTTCAAGTTCATGTTTTTCAAGGTTTTCTTCTTCTGTGTACTCTTCTTGATCTAACTTGTTCCGATCAGGGCTTATTGCACTGTGAACTTCTGCAGCCTGACCGGATTCTTCTAGACCTGTCTGTCCCTGATCAAAGTCTATTAGGTCTTCACTGTTTTGAGTCCAGTTTTCTTTCCCTATCTGACCTTGTTCAGGATTTCTTAATGTCTTTTCTTCTTGTTCCTGAACTGCTTCTTCTTCACCTATCTGATCTTCTTCAATTTCCTCCAATTTCGCTTGACTTCTTGTTCTGTGGTATACTTCAGGAACTTCTACCACTGGTATCCAATCCTGACTTGTGCTCGGTTGTTCTTCTTCAGCTTCCCCGGAATCTCGAACTTGAGATCCTACAGCTGGGCAACCTTCAGCCTCTTCAGTGATTGGCGTTGTCTGAGGATTCTCTTCCTCGGGATCCGGTACTCTCTTGGTGTGACTTACATGAATCCAATTAGGAAATCCGGCACACTTCACTGCTGTATTCGTTGTCAGTATGACTTGACACGGTCTGCCCCATCTAGGTGATAGACACGTTTCTCTGGTGTGATTCTTCACTACCACCCAGTCACCAGGATTCAGATCATGTTCTTGTTCAGGCTGCCTGGAAACTGCGTCTTCTCCAACCTGATGAGAGACAGAACGCACTAGGTCAGCCAATCCTTTGCAATAGTCCAGAACCATATCATCAGATATATTCACCAGTTTGTTTGTGGGAACATGTGTTTATCTCATTGCTCTTCCCATCATTATTTCGTGAGGGCTCAATCCTGTGTTTCTGTCAGGTATACTTCTGAGTCCCATTAAAACGAGTGGTAATGCATCTGGCCACTCTAATGATGTTGATGCACACATTTTCCCCAATCTTGACTTTATAGTGCCATTCAATTATTCAACCACTCCAGAAGCTTCTGGACGATATGCACAGTGCAGTTGCTGTTTTATTTGAAATACTTCACAGATTATTTGAATCACTTCGCTGTTAAAATGTTTTCCTCTATCTGATTCCAAAGTTACTGGAAAACCAAACCTAGGAATGAGCTCTCGTAGCAACAGTTTTGCAACTGTAATGCTGTCATTCCTCCTAGTAGGGTAAGCCTCCACCCACTTTGAAAACAGGCACACTATGACTAGTACATATTTCAGCCCTCTACATGGTGGTAACTGTATGAAATCAAACTGAAGTCTCATAAATGGACCCTCTGCCTTTCCAATTTTCCCAAATCCAATTACTGTCTTCCTCCCCGGATTATGCATCTGGTAAGTTAGACATCTCTGGCAAAGACTCTCTGCAACAGCCCTGAATTTGGGATTGTACCAATTTTGTCTGAACAGCCTAATCATTGCATCTCTCCCTATGTGTGTGTCTCCATGATGCATTCTAGCCATTTGTGAGAGTAAACAGTCTGGCATGACTGGTCTGCCATCAGCACTGATCCATACTTCATCATCTCCTCTTTGGGAACAACCCACTTTGATCCACAAATTCTTCTCACTTTCATCAACCTCATCTTGCAATTTCTTCACCTCATTCCAAGTTTCAGGTGGCATATACAGCATAAGTTGGCAGCTGATTCCCATTCTTTCCACCCTCTTATTGACTGACATTCTGGTTTTGGCACAATGTTGAGCCACCAGATCTGCATATCTGTTGCCGACTACCACCCAGTCATCTCCTGACTGGTGTGCGGCACATTTCACCACAGCCAATTATTTTGGTGATTGTATTGCTTCTAGCAATTCCCTTACAAATTGTCCATTTTTAATGGGGGATCCTGAAGAAGTCATGAAATCCCTCTGCATCCATAGTTGGCCAAAATCGTGCACAACCCCGTAACCATATTGGCTATCTGTAAATATGGTCACTCTCTGATTCCTCCCAATTTTGCATGCTTTTATCAACGCAATCAATTCAGCTACTTGTGCAGATTTGACTCCTGGTAAATAAGATGCTTCAACTATTCCAGTTAATTCACATACCGCATAGGCAGCAGTTAGTTTACCATCTTCATGTCTTTGACATGAACCATCAACAAATAGCTCCCTGTCTGGCTTTTTAAGAGGCTGTTCCTCTATATCTGGGCGTGGTTTTGTGCATAATTCTGTAATTTGTATACAATCATGTTCATCGTCTTCGTCATCTTTAATTCTCTCATGACGTGGGTCTGGTAGTAAGGTTGCTGGATTTATTATAGTACACCTTACCATGTTCACATTTTCAGCACCGATTATGATTCTTTCGTATTTAGTCAGCCGACTAGGAGTAAGATGCTGAGTTCGGGTTCTTGTCAACAGAATGACAACTGCATGTGGAACATACACTTTTACAGGGTGTCCCATCACAATTGACTCACTTTGTTCAATGCTCAAACAAGTAGCCGCCACTGCTTTTAAGCATCCTGGCAATGCGGCTGCTACTGGGTCCAATGTAGCAGAAAAATATGCTATAGGACGTCTTTCTAGTCCATGTCTTTGAGTTAGGACAGAAAGTGCACAATTTTCTCTCTCATGACAGAACAATGCAAATTCTCTCTTATAATCAGGCATGCCTAAGGCAGGTGCTGAACATAGGGCATTTCTTAATTTTACAAAGGCTTCTACACTTTCGTCCTCCCACTCAACAGGGTCCTTTGCTTTCTTTTTTGTCATGTTAATTAAGGGCTTAGCCAACATGGAAAATCTTGGTATCCATTGTCGACAGTAACCTACTATTCCTAGGAACATTCTCACTTGTCTTTGTGTTACAGGCATTTGCATTTTCTTTATTAAAGCTTCTCTTTCAGCTGTTACTCTTCTTTTTCCTCTCTCAATTTGGTGTCCCAGATACTTAACAGCTGTTGTACAGAATTGCAATTTTTCAGGTGAGACCTTATGCCCTTCTTCTGCCAAAAGATTTAATAATGCTATGGAATCAACCACACAGTCCTCTCTGGTGTTCGATGCCACCAATAAGTCGTCGATATATTGGACTAAAACTGAGCTTCCTGGCATCACTAATTTTTCAAGGCACTTTTTCAGTATCTGGTTGAAAATAGAAGGACTTTCTGTGTACCCCTGAGGAACACGATTCCACACATAAACTTTGTTCTCAAATTTAAACGAGAAAAGATACTGGCTGTCTGGATGTAATGGTATTGAAAAGAACGCTTGACACAATTCAATTACTGTGAACCATCCTGCACTCCACGGAATCTGGTATAGAATTACTGCAGGATTTGGTACTATGGGACAACATGGTTCTACAATCTTATTTATTTTCCTCAGGTCCTGAACAATACTATATTTTCCACTAGGTTTCTTTAATTCCATTATTGGTGAATTACATGGGCTACTCATTACTTCTTTTAGTATGTTTTGTTCTACCATTCGATTTATTGCTTCAATGACTCCTGCTTTTACTTCTGCACTCATTTTGTACTGTCGGGTATTTGGGAAAATTGCACCTTCCTTTACAGTAATTTTAACTGGATCTATTTTAGCCATAAGTCCTACTTCTTTTCCGGTGAAATCCCATACTATGGGGTTTACTGTACCTTTTAATTCTTCTGGCAACTCATCTTTTGTTATTAATGAAAACATCTCATCCACTTCTGTACCTTGTTTTGCAATCATAATTTTATATACATGGTCTTCATCTGGTGTCTGAACGGCCACACCATCGGGTGTGCAGAAAATGATACAATTCATCTTGCACAACAAATCCCTACCTAATAAGTTTACTGGACTCACATACTACAAATTGATGCATTTCTCTGAAGTTTCAAATTTTAACTTCCATTGGTTCGGTAAGAGGTGTTCTAATCCGCTGATTAGCTACCCCCACTACTTGGATATTTTCACCAGAGAGAGGAAGGTCTGGAATGTCTGCTGTTCTCACAGTAGACCGGGTAGCACCAGTGTCCAAAAGGAAAGTAATATTATTACCTTTCACATTCCCTTCAACATATGGACCTGACTGATCTACCTGTAAGGATGCCCCAAGTATGCACTCCTTCTTCCCCTCTCCTAGGCACCATCATGGACTGTATTGACAGAAATCGTCCTGCAAAAGAAATTGTGATGTCATATAATCATTCTTACCACTTCCTCCTAGATATCCGATGTCTGTACCATGCTTTGCTCTGCTTACATTACCCTGAATAGGTGCAGGTGGCAACTGACTCTGAGGATTTGCACCCTGCTGTGAGTCATTCTGCGTCTGTGGATTTAAATTTTGATTTGGGCCATTATTATTCCGAATCTTTTTACATTCATCCTTCCAATGCCCCAATTTTCCGCATCCATGACAAGGAAATTTCTTTTTAGCTTCTTCTCTACTCATTCGTCCTCTAAACTTTCCACCATTCCCAGCATCACCATTCGTTCCAGAATCTTTTCCCGGATTTTCACTCGGATTTTCCAAATTGATTCCCTGTTTCTCAGCCATTTTCACCTGAGCCCACATTACTTTTTCCTGCAATTTCTTGTGTCTATCCTCAATATCATCTCCACAATTTTTCGCATACTTCAAAATTTCGTCGATAGGTTTCCCTTGCCAACAAAACATGTGCTGCTTAATCATCTGACAAATTTCTGGCTTTAGACCATAAACAAATCGATACACAAACTGACTCATGTTCTTGTCTCCAATGTCCTCAAATCCACTATACTGTTTAAATACCTGCAATAGACGCTCATAGTAGGAATGTACTGATTCATTAGCTTCTTGGGTAGTTCGATCTATTTTTACCCAATCCGTTTCTTTCGGGGGTATTTTCCTTTTCAGGTATGTTATCACTTGCTGATACTTTTTCATCACATCATTTGACGGGGCACCTGTTTTCGGATCTCTAGGATACTCGTCACTTGGCCAATCCACTGTGATTTTGCAATCTGTCCATAAATTGGCAGGTACCACTATCTCAAACAAACCATCCAAATACTTCAACAATACCTTTGACACCTTCACAAACCTGTCAACCTGCTTGTACCATTCAATTGGTTTTTCTCTCAACTTTGGAAAATCATTCGTAAATGACAAAATATCCTGTCTGCTCCATGGGACATGTACATATCCTCCTCCCGCAACTTCTCGCATCGGATACATTTGGTCTGCTTTCCCTGTTTCCTTCATCACATATTCAGATGCTGTTCTATTTGTTCGTGCTTCTTCCTTTTTCTTGGCCCACCTAGTTTTCCATTTATCTAGGTCTCCCCATTTTTGCAAAACTAACATTAATTCTCTTATTTGTAATCTTCTTCCAGAGGCATTCATATTTTCTAAATCTTTGTCTGAAAATTCTGCTCTATAGGGTTTCTGTAGTACCTTTGATCTCCCTATTTCTATTCCCATCTGTAGTGCTAAGTTGGATAATTTTTCATGGAATATCCTTACATTTCTGGTGATACTCCTACACAGGAACAATAATTCTTCTTCATCATAGGTATTTAAGCGTTCTAGTCCTACATTTCCTGCTATTATTTCTTCTAATTCGACTTTCAATTTATGAATGTCCATTATTTTCGGAGGTGTGCACTGTTTAACTGACCCTTGCACCCATCTTTCTAGATCTTCAGGTGTTACTATGGTAGCACTTTTGCTCCCGATGAAGTTACTAAACTTACATCTTTTGATCATCCAGGTACATCTTTTCTTGGAGTACTATTTACAGAACCTCGAATAGGCAAGTCCATAAGTGATATTGTGGATTCACAGTCACTAAATTGATCCTCAATTATAACTGGAGCTTCAGGTTTGGGATTATTCACAGGAGTAGGTGTAAGTATCGGTGGAGGACAGCTTCCCTGAGTACCATATAATGGAACTACTGGACCAATTGTTACAGGTATGGTCAATGAATCAGGATGTACTTTTATCTGAGTTATTTTCTGTATTAATTCTGTTCTGGTCTTTTCTAGGGCTTCTTTTTCTTTGTCATGAAGTATTCTACTAGTGGTGAATTCATGCATTACCTGTGGCACTAATGGAGTTTTTGGTAGTGCACTTGGGGTGCATCCACTTGTCCCTTCCTGATATGGTGGGGGATTTCTTAACATTTCCTCCATAAATTCGTCTTCAGACTCCTCATTTCTCATTAAATGTTTTGTCTTTTCTGTGCACTTACTTCCTAATTTCTCCTCTGCTGAGAACAATGGATATAATCCTTCTGTAATCATTGCCCTTCTCCATTGTTTCATCTGACCATCCCTAGACTCACGTAGATATCTGGGGAAAAATCCTGGATAACTCCTATTACTTCTAGATCGGTCCCGCTCAAATGCCTCGGTTTCCCATTCTTCTAGAGCTTCGTACTGAGTTAATCTAGGTCTGGGTTCTAAGTCATTCATCCTCAATCTCAAATTCTGAAGAATTCGCCCATTGAACGTGCCATTCTCGGGAAATGCTAGTATTCCATCATTTTTGGTATATTCTATCCAATTCTCCATCCATACACAAGTATGATAACCTCCCTCCATCATCATGAATGAAGCGGGCGTTTTAGCTGGTGGAATAATAATTCCTTCTCTAGTTTTGAGTGGTTTGTCCTTTTTAAAATAGTTCTTAATCTTTTGCAGAAAGGACATTTTTCTCTTCTCTCCGTACATTCTATCTAATCTTCGGTGTACAAAATTATATTCTGCAAAACCTAGGAATCTCCTATCCGGACGAGTTCCTGTTAAAGTCGGATCGCGTTTTAACATGCAATCCTTATCCACTAAGAATTTCGCTTCTATAATTTTGACCAATCAAGTGTTTGCTATCTTTTATTTCCGAGCCAATCCTTGCGCGGCCTTTTGGTGACGTTTATCTGTCAACCACTCCTTTACAATCTGCTCTTTCCTGTCCTTGCTGGTTCAACCAATCAATCAACTGTGACGTCAGTACTACTCCTGACTACTGACCCCTCCTTTACAAGGGTTTTCCACACCCGCTGTTTCAACCAATCCCAGCGCGGCGTTTTGTGACGTCAGCTCCCTCTCCGGCAACTGACCCTCCCTTTACAAAAATTTACGCAAACTTATTTTCTCTATAAATCTTAATTAAATTTCAGTAACAACATAAAACATTCGCTATCGTGCCAGTTTCTCTAAAATAGAAAAGATAGTTTTCTCTCACACTTAGTAAAACCTTTCCGTTTACTAAACATACACTACGAGTAAAACACTTCCGTCTACTCTTCACACAAGCTCCAGAAGTACCTGTTACTTCTCCAATGTTACCCTTTCTAGGTGATATAACATCAAATTTTCACCAGCGTACTCTTTTGCTATTACTCACACGCATAGAATCCCTAACGAGTACTGAAAGTCCTGCTTAACTTTTCAGTACTAATTCTGCCTGACAGATAACCTCACTGCAGTATGGCTTCCACTTACCTTCCGCTATTCCTTTTACCCCGGGGTATTCTGGACAACATAAAACAAAACTCAAAATTTAAGCGGATGTTAGTTCATAAAAATACAAATAAAATTCTCATTACCCAATTAACAAAAAGTAACCATCCTCTGATAACCAGAAAACTGATCCAGCGCGATATTAGCAAACAGCATTCATACACTATATACTCACTTGGGCCCATACATTCATACTACGCTAATACTTACGCTGGGTTTTATCAGTTGTTACTCTCTATCAAAATCCCTGCTACCAATTACCTTCTGATTGAAGAGTAATGACTTACCAATGAATCCTTTGCTAATTGGGAAATTTAAAATGAGTGACATTCATTATAGTACATAATCCTGAAATAACCACTGAGTCAGGAAGTTTTAAAATGTTTATCTAAAGATTTAGCAGAGTAAAATACAGAGCCACATGGTACTTAATCGCAATACCCAAGATTAAGCATAGAAATGATTATTGCTAATCAATGACGGTTTTAAAGAAGAGGAGAAAATAGAGACAGCAGCGCAACTAAAGGTTGCATTATATTTACCTAAGTGCGAGAACCAAACCCCTTAGCCAAGGAGTTGAAAGAATAAGACCCAGGAAGGATGAAGAGCAAAGACCTCCTCCAGGATCAGGACAGGACCGGTAACCTCTCTACAACGACGCCTGCGTCGTTCCCCTCTCTGATACTCGACTTCTCCTCGATTCTCCCGTGCCTTCCTTCTAATGGACTCTGCTGCCCACTCCTCAGGACCTCTCTCTGGACAGCAATTCGGTCTGCAATCGATCAGCTTGGCAGTCTGGAGCTAAGAGCGCTCTGGCAGCCTGGACGCCTGTTCTTCATGAACGCATGCTCTCCTGGAATCTTGCTCTGACTAATTAACTAATGCTATATTCTATTATACCCTCTATGCCCATGTACCTCCCCTTAATGTTGCTAAAATATGGGACCACTACTTCTGATTGGACAGGGGGTGGATTCTCGCACCATGTTGATTTGACCTAAATTGTAAAGCCTATTGTCTTTACGTTCCCACCCCTTCAAATTAATACATTCGCTTTATTTCCCACCCGTCTCATGACAAATGTAAACCAATTTTCATAAACATTGTATCGATGTGTGACAGGAAAGCACTAGTACAACATCTTCGGCCAACAGGTTACGGCCTTGGACTTCTTCCAGGTTGACTTCATTTGGCAGGCACACAAGACACATGCGCAGAACCATTTGCCTCTCGAGTTTCAGGTCACCAACCCAGGCCCAAGTTTACAAACTAATAAAAGTGCAAGAAGAAAATATTAGAATCACAAATAAAATGTTTCACAGTATACCCACTATTTCTATTCTATTCCCAATTAACTATATATACTATCCCGCGTTAGTAGCGTTAGGAAACGACAATTTAATAATGACATGAGAGCAAGCAGAAGCATGTGAAAACATCAAGCAGCCATTTTAATGCACACTGCGCAGAAGCAGAAGTTTCCCACCAAGCAAAGAAAGACGTCACACCATGTGATATGGTTGCGACATGCGCCTTGAGTTTTCCCGCGCATAGCGGCCATTTTGGATTACAGTCAAGCGTTATTCATTAGTAAAACACATAGGCAAGCATCTTTTTCTTTTGTGTCGTGAATGCAAAGGTTAGTATTAACAATACCAGTTTAATAAATTAATACTGTGAGGAGGATTGAATACAAGCAAGTTTCATTTATGAAACCTTGCTCCATCAGAAACATTACAACCCGCTTGCCGCATGGCCTAATGAACTGGGATCACCACCTAAAGTATCGAAGGAAGTAAGAAACCTCGGAATGACCATGGACTCCAAGCTGTCGATGAATGCCCAAGTGGACAAACTAGCAAGATCAAGCTTTGTCACTATAAAAACGCTGCGACGAATTTTCCCTCATTTGGGATTTCCGCACAAGGTCCAAGCTACCATCTCCCTTGTTCTGTCCAAACTCGATTACGCCAATAGCCTCTACCACGGATCACTTTTAACAACCATGAAAAGACTACAACGGATTCAGAACTCGGCTGCCAGACTACTCTTGCATATCAAACCGCGAGACCACATCTCCCCTGCCTTGAAAGCCCTGCATTGGTTACCGGTTGCCAGAAGATCCACGTTCAAGCTGCTTTGTATCACCCACAAAGCAATACATGGAATGGGACCACTCTTCATCAGGAATAAAATCACCAAACACATTCAACAGAGGAACCTCCGCTCTAAAGGAGCATCTCGCCACAAAATCCCAAGATACAAGAAAAAAACCATGGGTGGCACATCCTTCTCTGTTCAAGCAGCCAAACTATGGAACTCTTTACCCCCCAACATAAGATCCACAGACAACCACCTTATCTTCAGAAAACTACTCAAGAATTGGCTCTTCCCCACATAAGCACCATACGCAAACAGAAATTTACAGCATATCCCTCTGTATATAAGCATTTGTTTCACTATAGACATGTACCTATCTTTGTGTATTGCTTTGTATAAACATGTAGAATAATTATGTTGTTGAGGGGAAAAAAATAATAATAAATAAATAAAAATCATCCTTGGTCTACATGTACTTACTTCCATTGTGCATCTATGTACCTTCCATGTACTTGGATCTGTGTCTCTGTTACTTTTCTCCTGAAAAAGCATATCCAATGCACTACCCTATTTCTCATCCTGTGCCTTTATCAATATCTTTAATCTACATATACTTACCTCCTTTTTGTATCTATATACTTTCAATGTACATATGGATCTATATATTTATCACTTTCTTCTAATTTAGCATTTCCAAGGCACTACCCTATTTCTCAGCCTATATTTCTCTCAATATATCTTCTAGCCCAACCTTCTGACTCATCTCAAACTTCTCTCTACTACTCTTTCCAATGCACTACCCTATCTCTCATCCTATACATTTATCAATATACATCAATATATTCTCTATATCCACACTCTCATTTATCCCAAACCCCATACCACTACTATGATCCCCAAAATAACCCTTTCTAGACTCTCTCCTACTCTACCCCTCCTTGCATCATCTGACACCTCTTTACTATACCGATCCCCTAAAACAAACCTTTCTAAACTCTTCCCTCTGACTCCTCCCCTCCAAAACTCCCTTTTACTCATCCAAAAGCCTCCTCCTACTGCTAAGACCTAAAAATAAAAATAAAAAATCATTCACTCTTTTATCCCTCCACTATCCTTTTCAATCAAAATTAACAGACTAACATGTTCAATTCTCAAATTCCATATTCAACTATACTAATTCACCACTAATCCTTTATGGGTACCAGAGTAGCGTGCTACTCGCCAATAAAGCGTCTCAACACCCCATCAGGGTTACAAGCGCTATATAAATGCAAACCTTTTCCCTTTTCTACCCTCCCCAACCCTTCTCAATCCAAATAACTGACTAACATATCCACCAATAAAATTACTTTCATGTTTCACCATACTAATTCAACACTAATACTTATGGGTTCCAGAGTAGCGTGCTACTTGCGCTTCAAAACCCCATCAGGGGTAGCAAGCGCTATATAAATGCAAACCTCTTTCCCTCTTCTATCCCGCCACCTACCCTTCTCTACCCAAATAACTGAATAACATATCCACTACTCAAATTACTTCATATTTTACTATACTAATTTTCAACACTAATCCTAATGGGTTCCGGAGTGGCGTGCTACTCACCAGAAAAGCGCTTCAACACCCATCAGGGGTAACAAGTGCTATATCAATGCAAACCTTTCTTCCCTTTTTATCCCTCCGCTATCCTTCTCACTCCAAATAACTGACTAATATCCACCACTGAAATTACTTTCATATTTCACCATATTAATTCACCACTAATCCTTTATGGGCTTCCGGAGTAGCGTGCTTCAACACCCCATCAGGGGTAACAAGCGCTATATAAATACAAACCTTTTTTTCCTCCTCTATCCTTCTGCTATCATTCCAAATCCAAATAACTGACTAACCTATCCACCACTTAAAATGTACTTGCATGTTTCACTAAACTAATTCAACACTAATCCTCTATGGGTCCCGGAGTAGCGTGCTACTCGCCGAAAAAGCGCTTCGACGCCTCGTCAGGGGTAGTAAGCGCTATATAAATGCAATTACAATACAATACAATACAATTGGCAGCATGACTGGGCCAACATGTAGTGCAAGCTGCAGTGGCCTCCTGACGAGAGCTCTGGCACCTATTCTTTTACAAATTAAGCACTGCGGGTGACCGAGGTAGTGCCTGACGTACGGTTACACAGGCTAATTGCCTCATGTTGTTCAGAACCATGCAATGCCAAGCGACTACCATGTGGTAGGGGACTCAATACAGATATGTTTTTAAATGCTAATTGAATAATACTGAAAGGCATAATTAGCCCATTAGGAGCATTGAGAAAGTCTATAAGTACTGGCCGAAATACCTGTCAGCTGTGAATTCATGAAACTGGCCATCATCTGAAAACAAACAAGGGAATGAATATTAATTTACTATTAGAACGAGCAATTGATTTTGTTTTTTAATTGTTTATAATCCCAAGGGTGTTTGGTGTTTTGTGTAATAACACCTGATACTGAGATGGTGCGAACCAAACTTGCATTTTTTTCCTGGACTATCGTGCTGAATGTTTAATTTTTACCCGTATAAATATGAATCGTTAATATCAACTGCTGTACGTAGTCGTAGCTACTGCCTATTTGTACATTTTCATTTTAAACTCGACGCCCTTTAATCCTACAAGTGACGTAATTTGCCCAATTTGGTTGCTCGGTGCTTTACCGGCTGCCTGTGTGTTTTTTTGCCAGGCTGGTTTTTTGGTTGCTTCTCTACAAGTGTTTGGGGTTTTTCGGGGGATATTTCGCTGCGATCCGTCTCGTGTGCGTCAAAATTTTTAACCATTTTTTTCTTTCTGTGCGGAAAGTTTCCAACCCACGTGACTTCCAGTTTCATGGTTCTCGGCGCCGCTTTACCAGAAACCACAGCGCCCCCCAAGCATAGCGAAAGATGTCACCGAAACGAACTGAGATATCGACGGCAGATAGGGAGAGCCTGGGAGGCAGAGAGAGCAGCGGGGCAGAGTCAGAGAGTGGCAGGAGGAGGGAGAGGGGCAGTCAGGCCAGAGACAGAGCTGGGAGAGTGAGAGGGCAGAGAAGGACAGAGACAGAGGGGCAGTCAGAGCGGCGAGAGTAAGAGCGCAGAGCAGACAGAGGGGCAGTCAGAGAACCACAGGCAGAGCGGGGAGAGTAGGAGGGCAGAGAAAGAGGGGCAGTCAGAGAACCACAGGCAGAGCGGGGAGAGTAGGAGGGCAGAGAAAGAGGGGCAGTCAGAGGACCACAGGCAGAGCGGGGAGAGTAGGAGGGCAGAAGGACAGAGTCAGAGAGAGGTAGGAGGAGGCATGGGGGTAATTAGACGACCACTGGCAGAGCTGGGACAGTAAGAGGGCAGAGAAGGACAGAGTCGGGGAGGGTAAGAAAAAGCCAGAGGGACAGTCAGTCCAAAGACAGAGCGGGACATTAAGGGGACAAAAAAGGGCAGAGCTAGACAGGTGTAGAAGGAGGCACGGGGGAGAGAAGGGTAGAGTTAGAAGGGTAGAGGTGAGAAGAATCAGAGGGCTCACAGAGAGCCCAGGGAGAGCCGGTGGTGTGCGGAGAGAGGAGGGGTGATTAGGGGCAAGAGCGGAGGCAGAGGGTGGCCTGTCCTGGCGAAGAGACCGCTGCCTGTTGAAAGAGACGCGGTCGGAACGCGGCGGACAGAGACACCGCTGCAGTCAGACAGCCCGGCACGTGAAACGGAGAGGCCGAGAGGCATGCCACAGGACTCGGACAGCAACGACCAGAGCTACAGCAGCAGCTCCCCTCCACCCAGCAACAGACAGGTACTGCGCGCCTCCTCCCAGAAACAGAGACCGCCTCACTCTGTCAGATACAAGCAGGTCAACTCCATCGAGAAACTACCTGACTCACCCTGTCCAGCGACAAACAGGCAAGAGCAAACACTACTTCACTCCATCCAGCGACAAACAGGCAAGAGCAAACACTACTTCACTCAGTCCAGCAGGCAAGAGCAAACACTACTTCACTCCATCCAGCTACCAGCAGGCAAGAGCAAACACTACTTCACTCCATCCAGCGACAAACAAGCAAGCCCAAACACTTCTTCACTCCATCCAGCGACAAACAGGCAAGAGCAAACACTACTTCACTCCATCCAGCGACCAACAGGGATCGCTTCTCCCCACCCTTAGAGAAACAGGCAAGAACAAATACTTCTTAACTCCATCCAGCGACAAACATGCAAGAGCAAACACTACTTCACTCCATCCAGCGACAAACAGGCCAGAACAAACGCTACTTCATTCCATCCGGCGACAAACAGGCAGCGACAAACACTACTTAACTCCATCCAGCGACACGAAAGTACTACTCCCCCTCATCCCACGACAAACAGGCAGCAACAAACACTACTTCAATCCATCCAGTGACAAAGCAGGTACCGTCCCCCCCATCCTACGACAAACAGGAAGCAACAAACACTACTTCACTCCATCCCGCGACAAACAGGCACGAACAAACACTACTTCACTTCATCCAGCGACCAGCAGGTATCGCTTTCCCTCATCCCGTGACAGACAGACAGCCAGCCACAAACACCAGTGTAACCAAGTACTAAGAACATTTATGTCAGCTTGAAACTGCCACGAGCACAGGAGCTCCTAACAAACAATGTTTGAAGCTCGTGGATTTCTTTATAAAAATACTCTTTATTCGGACAAATCTTTAAAAAACGTACTTGCAGCAAAAAAAACCCCTCAAAAAACAATTCCAACATGTTCTGCTCTCCCTGCCAACATGTGTTCCAGCCACTAAGAGGCCCCTGCTCTGGGTTTCGTGGATTGTATCAAATTACAAAAAAACTATAAAGTAACAAATACAATACCGTCCCTACAGCTAAAGGCAACCCTTACCTCAGTTTAGAAACAAACATGTATCACTCACCACTATTAAGTAACGACGACTCATCTCTAGCAATCGCAAATGACCACCTGTTTCCCAAACACAATCAACACCTTTCATATGGCAACAGCAGCAAACAAATACCGACCGTTTGCATCCAGCAGCCAAAAGACACCAACCCCTTCCATCCATCAAGCACAAACGTGCCAGCCCTCTCTAGCCACCGGCAAAGCGGTACCAATCCCCTTTATCCAGCATTAAGCAGGCACCACCTCCCTTCCATCCAACAACAGAAGTACTACACGCTCTGCCCAGCAACAGCACTCCGCCACTGTGTAAAGTATATACTGACTGTGTAAGGGTGAGCATGCTCGGGTATTAGCAGGAGCGCCCCGTATAAAATGTACTGAGTGAGAGTGGGCCAATGCTAGATATACAATCTGTAACAGTGAGAGTGCCCCGTATAAAATATACTGAGTCAGAGCGGGCCAATGCTAGATATACAATCTGTAACAGTGAGAGTGCCCCGTATAAAATATACTGAGTCAGAGCGGGCCAATGCTAGATATACAATCTGTAACAGTGAGAGTGCCCCGTATAAAATATACTGAGTCAGAGCGGGCCAATGCTAGATATACAATCTGTAACAGTGAGAGTGCCCCGTATAAAATATACTGAGTGAGAGCGGGCCAATGCTAGATATACAATCTGTAACAGTGAGAGTGCCCCGTATAAAATATACTGAGTCAGAGCGGGCCAATGCTAGATATACAATCTGTAACAGTGAGAGTGCCCCGTATAAAATGTACTGAGTGAGAGCGGGCCAATGCTAGATATACAATCTGTAACAGTGAGAGTGCCCCGTATAAAATATACTGAGTCAGAGCGGGCCAATGCTAGATATACAATCTGTAACAGTGAGAGTGCCCCGTATAAAATATACTGAGTGAGAGCGGGCCAATGCTAGATATACAATCTGTAACAGTGAGAGTGCCCTGTATAAAATATACTGAGTGAGAGTGGGCCAATGCTAGATATACAATCTGTAACAGTGAGTGCCCCGTATAAAATATACTGAGTGAGAGTGGGCCAATGCTAGATATACAATCTGTAACAGTGAGAGTGCCCCGTATAAAATGTACTGAGTCAGAGTGGGCCAATGCTAGATATATAATCTGTAACAGTGAGTGCCCCGTATAAAATATACTGAGTGAGAGTGGGCCAATGCTAGATATACAATCTGTAACAGTGAGAGTGCCCCGTATAAAATGTACTGAGTCAGAGTGGGCCAATGCTAGATATACAATCTGTAACAGTGAGAGTGCCCCGTATAAAATATACTGAGTCAGAGCGGGCCAATGCTAGATATACAATCTGTAACAGTGAGAGTGCCCCGTATAAAATATACTGAGTGAGAGTGGGCCAATGCTAGATATACAATCTGTAACAGTGAGAGTGCCACCGTATAAAATATACTGAGTCAGAGCGGGCCAATGCTAGATATACAATCTGTAACAATGAGAGTGCCCCGTATAAAATATACTGAGTCAGAGCGGGCCAATGCTAGATATACAATCTGTAACAGTGAGAGTGCCCCGTATAAAATATACTGAGTCAGAGCGGGCCAATGCTAGATATACAATCTGTAACAGTGAGAGTGCCCCGTATAAAATATACTGAGTGAGAGCGGGCCAATGCTAGATATACAATCTGTAACAGTGAGAGTGCCCCGTATAAAATATACTGAGTCAGAGCGGGCCAATGCTAGATATACAATCTGTAACAGTGAGAGTGCCCCGTATAAAATGTACTGAGTCAGAGCGGGCCAATGCTAGATATACAATCTGTAACAGTGAGAGTGCCCCGTATAAAATATACTGAGTGAGAGCGGGCCAATGCTAGATATACAATCTGTAACAGTGAGAGTGCCCCGTATAAAATATACTGAGTGAGAGTGGGCCAATGCTAGATATACAATCTGTAACAGTGAGTGCCCCGTATAAAATATACTGAGTGAGAGTGGGCCAATGCTAGATATACAATCTGTAACAGTGAGAGTGCCCCGTATAAAATGTACTGAGTCAGAGTGGGCCAATGCTAGATATATAATCTGTAACAGTGAGTGCCCCGTATAAAATATACTGAGTGAGAGTGGGCCAATGCTAGATATACAATCTGTAACAGTGAGAGTGCCCCGTATAAAATGTACTGAGTCAGAGTGGGCCAATGCTAGATATACAATCTGTAACAGTGAGAGTGCCCCGTATAAAATATACTGAGTCAGAGCGGGCCAATGCTAGATATACAATCTGTAACAGTGAGAGTGCCCCGTATAAAATATACTGAGTGAGAGTGGGCCAATGCTAGATATACAATCTGTAACAGTGAGAGTGCCACCGTATAAAATATACTGAGTGAGAGTGGGCCAATGCTAGATATACAATCTGTAACAGTGAGAGTGCCCCGTATAAAATATACTGAGTCAGAGTGGGCCAATGCTAGATATACAATCTGTAACAGTGAGAGTGCCCCGTGTAAAATGTACTGAGTCAGAGTGGGCCAATGCTAGATATACAATCTGTAACAGTGAGAGTGCCCCGTATAAAATGTACTGAGTCAGAGTGGGCCAATGCTAGATATACAATCTGTAACAGTGAGTGCCACCGTTTTAGATCAACTAAAGCCCTCCTTGCAAGTGGTGGAATTTCATCCAGTGTGATAATGTATGTGTGTATGTTTGTACATGGTATTTCTATATATTTCAATATATAATTCCAGGTGACATTCCTCTATCCGCAATTCCCAGTCTCCCAGGGCCCAGAATTTTCAGGTTCTAAAACCCCAGACCCGATAATGTTCGGTCCAGAACCACGGAACCTGTCATTACATCTGCAGGCAGCATAACAGCCTGGCCCGACCCACTTCTCTAGCAGTACAGGGGGAGGAGGCAATGGTGCCCCAGGGCAGACGCAAGCCCGCCTCACCACCTACCCCTCACCCTTGTACACCCACAACACCCACTAGCCATTTTCAGACATATTCCACCTGCTCAAAGCAGGCAAAAAATGTGTAAGGTTTTCTTGCCAGAAATGAAAAAAAAAACACATAACAAAGGATCTGGTATTTCAGGATCCATGTGGTTATTCCCCATTCCATCGAAAAAACGGTAGTATGTGAACTTTGATGCTGAAATTCTAGCCCTTCACTATTCCCGCAACTAAATGTGTAAAACTCACAATGAGGGCATGCAGTGCGAGCGCCACAGTTCAAAATATAATGATTGGAACAGTGAAGGCGAGCCTCCATGTAAGGTACACTAACTGTAATAGGTGATTGTGCCATTTTATTACATCTAATAGCCGTGTAAACAGTGCGCATGCTCATTACAGCAGTGAGAGTGCCCTGATATAACATATACTGACTATGTGAGATTGTAACAGTGCAAGATATATATTAACTGTGTAATAGTGAGTGTGCCACTGTGTAAGATATACAGACCGTGTAACAACAAGAGGGCCACCGTGATAGTGCTCCACTGTAAGATAAAGTGACTGTAAGAGTGAGAGTGCTCTGGTGTTACACTGACTGTAAGAATGAGAGTGCTCTGATGTTACACTGACTGTAAGAGTGAGAGTGCTCTGGTGTTACACCGGCTGTAAGAGTGAGAGTGCTCTGATGTTACACCAACTGTAAGAGTGAGAGTGCTCTGGTGTTACACCGACTGTAAGAGTGAGAGTGCTCTGGTGTTACACTGACTGTAAGAATGAGAGTGCTCTGATGTTACACTGACTGTAAGAGTGAGAGTGCTCTGGTGTTACACTGACTGTAAGAGTGAGAGTGCTCTGATGTTACACCGACTGTAAGAGTGAGAGTGCTCTGGTGTTACACTGATTGTAAGAGTGAGAGTGCTCTGATGTTACACCGACTATAAGAGTGAGAGTGCTCTGGTGTTACACCGACTGTAAGAGTGAGAGTGCTCTGGTGTTACACCGACTGTAAGAGTGAGAGTGCTCTGGTGTTACACCGACTGTAAGAGTGAGAGTGCTCTGGTGTTACACCGACTGTAAGAGTGAGAGTGCTCTGGTGTTAGATATACTGACTGTGTCACAGTCATAGTGCTCCACTGTAAGATATACTGACTATGAGTGAGAGTGCTCTGGTGTTACACCGACTGTAAGAGTGAGAGTGCTCTGGTGTTACACCGACTGTAAGAGTGAGAGTGCTCTGGTGTTACACCGACTGTAAGAGTGAGAGTGCTCTGGTGTTAGATATACTGACTGTGTCACAGTCATAGTGCTCCACTGTAAGATATACTGACTATGAGTGAGAGTGCTCTGGTGTTACACTGACTGTAAGAGTGAGAGTGCTCTGATGTTACACTGACTGTAAGAGTGAGAGTGCTCTGTTGTTACACTGACTGTAAGAGTGAGAGTGCTCTGATGTTACACTGACTGTTAGAGTGAGAGTGCTCTGGTGTTACACTGACTGTAAGAGTGAGAGTGCTCTGGTGTTACACTGACTGTAAGAGTGAGAGTGCTCTGATGTTACACTGACTGTAAGAGTGAGAGTGCTCTGGTGTTATACTGACTATGACACGGTGGGAGTGCTCCATTGTAAGATACTCTGACTGTAGGAAAGAGAGTGCTCTGTTGTTAGGTACACTGACTGTAGGAGTGATCCGGTGTTAGGTATACTGACTGTGCGAGTGCTGTGGTGTTAGATATACTGACAGTGAGAGTGCTGTGGTATTAGATATACTGACTGTGACAGTGCTGTGGTGTTAGATATACTGACTGTGAAAGTGCTGTGGTGTTCGGTATACTGACCGTGAGAGTGAGAGTTCTCCGGTGTTAGGTATACTGACTGTGAGAGTGATAGTGCTCCGGTGTTAGGTATACTGACAGTGAGAGTGCTGTGGTGTTAGATATAATGACTGTAAGACTGAGAGTGCTGTGGTGTTAGATATACTGTCTGTGAGAGTGTGAGTGCTGTGGTGTTGGGTATACTGACAGTGAGAGTGCTGCCGTGTTAGATATGCTGAGAGTGAGAGTGCTGGGGTGTTGAGTATACTGCCTGTGAGAGTGCTGTGGTGTTAGGTATGCTGCCTGTGAGAGTGCTGCGGTGTTGGGTATACTGACAGTGAGAGTGCTGCGGTGTTGGGTATACTGACAGTGAGAGTGCTGTGGTGTTGGGTATACTGACTGTGAGAGTGCTGTGGTGTTGGGTATACTGACTGTGAGAGTGAGAGTGCTGTGGTGTTGAGTATACTGCCTGTGAGAGGCATGTGGTGTTAGGTATGCTTTCTGTGAGAGTGCTGTGGTGTTGGGTATACTGACTGTGCGACTGAGAGTGCTGTGGTGTTGAGTATACTGCCTGTGAAAGTGCTGTGGTGTTGGGTATAGTGCCTGTGAGAGTATTGTGGTATTGGGTATGCTGACTGTGAGAGTGCTGTGGTGTTAGGTATACTGACTGTGAGAGTGAGAGTGGTGTGGTGTTGAGTATACTGACTGTGAGAGTGCTGCAGTGTTAGGTATACTGACTGTGCGAGTGAGAGTGCTGTGGTGTTGACTATACTGCCTGTGAGAGTGCTGTGGTGTTAGGTATACTGACTGTGAGAATGAGAGTGCTGAGGTGTTGAGTATACTGCCTGTGAGAGGCATGTGTTGTTAGGTATGCTGCCTGTGAGTGTGCTGTGGTGTTGAGTATACTGCCCGTGAGAGTCATGTGGTGTTAGGTACGCTGCCTGTGAGAGTGCTGTTGTGTTGGGCATACTGACTGTGAGAGTGAGAGTGTTGTTGCGTTGAGTATACTGCAGTGAGAGTCATGTGGTGTTAGGTATGCTGGCCGTGAGAGTGCTGTGGTGTTGGGTATACTGACTGTGAGAGTGCTGTGGTGTTGAATATACTACCTGTGAGAGTCATGTGGTGTTAGGTATGCTTTCTGTGAGAGTGCTGTGGTGTTGGGTATACTGCCTGTGAGAGTGCTGTTGTGTCGGATATACTGCCTGTGAGAGTGCTGTGGTGTTGGGTATACTTACTGTGAGAGTGCTGCGGTATTAAATATACTGACTGTGAGAGTGAGAGTGGTGTGGTGATGAGTATACTGCCTGTGAGAGTGCTGTTGTGTTGGGTATACTGACTGTGAGAGTGCTGCGGTGTTAGGTATACTGACTGTGAGAGTGAGAGTGCTGTTGTGTTGAGTATACTGCCTGTGAGAGTGATGTTGTGGTAGGTATACTGACTGTGAGAGTGAGAGTGCTGTGGTGGTGAGTATACTGCCTGTGAGAGTGCTGTTGTGTTGGGTATACTGACTGTGAGAGTGCTGCAGTGTTAGGTATACTGACTGTGAGAGTGCTGTGGTATTGAGTATACTGCATATGAGAGTGATGTGGTGTTGGGTATACTGACTGTGAGAGTGCTGCGGTGTTAAGTATACTAACTGTGAGAGTGCTGTGGTATTGAGTATACTGCATATGAGAGTGATGTGGTGTTAGGTATACTGACTGTGAGAGTGAGTGCGCTGCGGTGTTGGGTATACTGCCTGTGAGAGTGCTGTGGTGTTGGGCATGCTGCCTGTGAGTGTGCTGTGGTATTGAGTATACTGCATGTGAGAATGCTGTGGTGTTGGGTATATTGACTGTGAGAGTGCTGCAGTGTTAGGTATACTGACTGTGAGAGTGAGAGTGCTGCTGTGTTAGGTGTACTGCCTGTGAGAGTGCTGTGGTGTTGGGTATACTGACTGTGAGAGTGCTGTTGTGTTGGGTATACTGACTGTGAGAGTACTGTGGTGTTGGGTATACTGCCTGTGAGAGTGCTGTGGTGTTGGGTATACTGACAGTGAGAGTGCTGTGGTGTTAGGTATACTGACTGTGAGAATGAGAGTGCTGGGGTGTTGAGTATACTGCCTGTTAGAGTCATGTGGTGTTAGGTATGCTGCCTGTGAGTGTGCTGTGGTGTTGAGTATACTGCCTGTGAGAGTGCTGTTGTGTTAGGTATACTGACTGTGAGAGTGAGAGTGCTGTTGTGTTGGATATACTGACTGTGAGAGTGATGTGGTATTAGGTATACTGACTTTGAGAGTTCTATGCTATTGAGTATACTGCATGTGAGAGTGCTGTGGTGTTGTGTATACTGACTGTGAGAGTGCTGCAGTGTTAGGTATACTGACTGTGGGAGTGAGAGTGCTGTGTTGTTGAGTATACTGACTGTGAGAGTGCTGTAGTGTTGGATATACTGACTGTGAGAGTGCTGTTGTGTTGGGTGTACTGCCTGTGAGAGTGCTGTTGTGTTGGGTATGCTGCCTGTGAGAGTGCTGTTGTATTGAGTATACTGCATGTGAGAGTGCTGTGGTATTGGGTATACTGTCTGTGAGAGTGCTGTGGTGTTGGGTATACTGTCTGTGAGAGTGATGTGGTGTTGGGTATACTGCCTGTGAGAGTGCTGTGGTGTTGAGTATACTGACTGTGAGAGTGCTGTTGTGTTTGGTATACTGACTGTGAGAGTGCTGTTGTTTTGGGTATACTGCCTGTTAGAGTGCTGTGGTCTTAGGTATACTGCCTGTGAGAGTGCTGCGGTGTTGAGTATTCTGACTGTGAGTGCTGTGGTATTGGGCATACTGACTGCGAGAGTGCTGTGGTATTGGGTATACTGTCTGGGAGAGTGCTGTGGTGTTGGGTATACTGACTGTGAGAGTGCTGTTGTGTTGGGCATACTGACTGTGAGAGTGCTGTGGTGTAGGGTATACTGACTGTGAGAGTGCTGTGGTGTTGGGTATACTGACAGTGAGAGTGGTGCTGTGTTAGGTATACTGCCTGTGAGAGTGCTGCGGTGTTGAGTATTCTGACTGTGAGTTATGTGGTGTTGGGCATACTGACTGTGAGAGTGCTGTGGTGTTGGGTATACTGTCTGGGAGAGTGCTGTGGTGTTGGGTATACTGACTGTGAGAGTGTTGTGGTGTTGGGCATACTGACTGTGAGAGTGCTGTGGTGTTGGGTATACTGCCTGTGAGAGTGCTGTGGTGTTGGGTATACTGTCTGTGAGAGTGCTGTGGTGTTGGGTATACTGTCTGTGTGAGTGCTGTGGTGTTGGGTATACTGTCTGTGAGAGTGCTGTGGTGTTGGGTATACTGTTTGTGTGAGTGCTGTGGTGTTGGGCATGCTGACTGTGAGAGTGCTGTGGTGTAGGGTATACTGTCTGTGAGAGTGCTGTGGTGTTGGGTATACTGCCTGTGAGAGTGCTGTGGTGTTGGGTATACAGACACAGAATGTCATTGCTCTTCTGCTCTTTCCCATCACGGAGTTCTTGAGAATCCCCGTAGACCTCATGCGGACAGACACGAGCTCACCACTGATGCTAGTGCAAGGGATCCAGATTCCACCTGCACACCCCCGCAGAGCTGCGGTGAGCTCCGGGGAGATCTGTGCATTCCCCACAGAAGAACAGGGCCTTCACTCCAGCTCCTCAGTGCTGCATTCGTTCACTGACTACCAGAAGGGTTTCTTAGTTACACGATGAAACTGGTCACCAAGCTGGTCTGGTGAGCTGTTTGTGCACCCGGCAAGGATCAGTCCAGACGGCCTGTGTTTCAAGGGCGTGGCTATTCAGTAGTGCAACGGGCTCTGGGTACCGGGGCGCGACTAGCCCACTGCACCCCAATAAGATTGCTTGGTATTAGCCAGGTCTGGCGAATCAGGGGACTAATGCATCCTGCGCATTTGACCCCATGGTCACAGGCTCGAATCCAGCATGTACATTCAGCCTTTCATCCTTCCGAGGTCGATAAAGTGAGTGCATTGAGTTAGGTTAACAATAAAAATCTGCTACCTGTCTATAATGCTTGAAACTAACCCTGGGCGTAGTTCACGAAGTAGCGCTACGCGAAGCTACGCGAAGTGCACTTCGCGAGCTACGCGTAGCACTACGCGAACTGCGTGGTGCGCTGTTCGCGATGATTGCACAGTGCCGGATGCTTGTCCGCACTGTGCAATCATTGAATACGGCATCTTGCACAGTGCGAGCTGTCTTTTACTGCCGCTCGAGTAGATTTTTACTCGAGCGGCAGCTTTCTCAACACAGACTGGTAGTTTCTCATCGCGAGCGGTCGCGAACATACGCGACCACTCGCAATGAGAAACCAGACTTCCCCGCGTTGAGAATCTCGCCGGGAGGTTTATTTTCCACGCTCGCGATCGGCAACTTGATGTTGCTGATCGCGAACGAGGAAAAAGTCTCGCCGGGATGTCATTTTGGTTGCTCGCGGTCGCCAACTTGACGTTGAGGACCGCGAGCAATCAAAAGATGACCGCTGCACTACGCTACGCGTGTTTGCACTGTGCTACGTGCAATTCGCGTAGTGCGAAGTAGCGCAAACTTCGCAAACTACGCGAGCGTAGCGTAGTGCTTTGCCCCCACTAGTTTGAATGTGCTTTCTACAAGTACACCTGTTTCACTGTTTTTTACTCATGGAATCATGGGATAAGATACCCATTTTCCCTGAACGCATTAAGGGCCCTGTCTGTCTTGCTAAACCACTTCGGTATTTTATTTTGTAGCAAAGAGGTCAGTAGCTACACCTGCCACCCCACCAAGGGGCTTTATAACCCATACCTTATTGTTCATCTAGTACTGACTTCAGCAAGGCGTTTGACGAGCAGAGGTACCTTAAAGTGTAGTTTGCAAGGACAAATCACAATACTATGATACTAGCTACTTGTTTTTATTTAGCGCTCCAAACTGCATTTCTAAGCACTGTAAAGAACAGATGTTCCTATCATCCAGTTTATAAGGTGGCCTCTTGGTTGAGGAACATGCTTTCTTATACCTCACTTGTGGGATTAGGCCCCTCTGGCTCCCCTGACCCAGACTGAACCCAATGTACAGAGCAGGCGAGATGGGCCCCAGGGGCTCAATGAAGGACGTAGGTTTAGTGTTCGAGTACTTCCATACTCCATTGGTTGTGAGTGGTAACTGACACTGGGCATGTGAACTGCTAAATGTCACAGTATATGCCTGTGAGTTGGTTCTCTTGACTGAGATATATTCTGTAGTAAAATCCAGTGGAGAAAAATCTGCAACCCAGCACCCACCATACCGCACAGCTGAGAGCCTCTAAGTACGTCGTAGCAATAGTCAAACTCAAAACATATTGCTTGCTACTACTGCCTTGTGCCCCACACTCTTCAATGCTTATGTGAGCTCGCTGTGAAGTCTGATCACACCCTCTAGCTTCTCTTTTTATGCTTATGTCGATGATACTCAGGGCCACTGGGATTATGCGGGAAAAAGAGCACCAAATTGTACGGCATGGTTTACTAAATTATGCGGCAAGGAAAGGAACATTATGTGGCATAATGTGGCACATAGTCACTTTTAAAGTCACTTGCCTGTGGTAAGGAAATCGGCTGATTTCCCATTACCCTGTCACGTCTAGCTCACTCACTTTGTATATTTTGTTGTGTTTTTCATTATTTGTGATTAAATATCTTGATATTGTCAATTAAGACATAAACAGAGCCAATCTCTATTGTGATAATTTGGCTACAATTGTTTTGATTATCGAACTCAAAGGGACCGACAACTCCTTTAGTACTGAATCAGCTCTGGTGGAAATCTCTGAAGCCATCAGAGACTGTTTGGACGCCGGCGGGAGGGCTGCCCTGGTTTTGCTGGACCTCTCGGCGGCATTCGACACGGTTCCCCATGCATTGTTGCTCACCCGACTGGCGGAGATTGGTGTATCAGGAAGTGCTTGGGGCTTGCTTAAATCCTTCTTGGAGGATCGGACGCAGCAGGTGTGGCTCCCACCGTTTGCCTCCTCACCGAAGAAAGTGACCACAGGGGTCCCACAGGGCTCTTCCCTGAGTCCCCTTCTTTTTAATATTTACATTACTCCTTTGGTTCAGTTGGCTGAGGACTTAGGTGCAAAGATAATCGCATACGCCGACGATACCCAGCTCCTGTTCACACGGGAAAAAAACAAATGTTCTACTTCTGCCGCCAAACATTGCTTGACCGCAGTTTTTCGATGGTTGGCTGCGGCAGAGTTGAAATGCAACGAGGAGAAATCAGAAATCCTCTTATTTGGAAAGTTTCCCTCTCAATTTAGGGAAACACTCTGGCCTTCCGAATCAGTGCTTCCGGCCTCACCAGGGAATCCTGTTAAGAACTTAGGGGTCTGGTTCGAGGAGAATCTTTTATTCTCGACTCAGATCAAGAAACTGTCAGGGACCTGCTTTGGATTCCTAAAAATTCTCAGGAAGTTCCTTCCCCTTCTTCCTCAGGCGGCCAAGGAGACAGTTACCCGAGCCCTTATTCTTTCTTGGCTAGATTGCGCCAACGCTTTATACGTTGGCGTCCCGAGTTACTTACTAAATAAACTACAAGTGGTGCAGAACGCGGCTGCCAGGCTTCTCTTGAACATCCCTGCCAGATGTAGCGTGAGACAACATCTTCGCGCTCTACACTGGCTGCCTGTGGCAGAGAGGGTTAGATTCAAGTCCTTAGTTATCGCCCACCGCGCTCTGTATGCCACAGGGCCAGGTTATCTTCAGAAACGGTTCTCCTTTTATACCCCCGCAAGACACCTGCGTTCCTCCTCCCAACTCCTGGCTCAAGTCCCGCGTTTTTGCTTGCAAAGGACGGGCGGCAGCTCTCTGGCTGTGAAGGCCGCTTTGGCTTGGAATGCTCTGCCCTTTGCGCTCCGATGCACTCAGGACCCTAGTCTTTTCAAAAAGAAGCTGAAAACCTATCTATTTCCCTAAATTTGGCTCCTCTTTATTCTCTCAAGGTTCGCGCCGGGACACTCTTGTAGTATCTGTGCACGCTAGAAATGGAAATAACATAACATAACATATTGGCATGGATGCGTATGCTGTCTCCCCGGTTTCTTGTTCAGAAGTTGAGTTCAGACCAGCTCCATGGTGCCCTTCCCCGTCCGGCCTTCTGCAGCGTGCCAGCTCCGTGTGCCCCAAGCAGTGGGGGCTGTGGTTGTGGGTGACTGACAGTATTTCTCAGTCTTTCAGTGGCTGAAACAGAAAGGCGCGAAATCAGATTTGAGGAGTGCGCAGTTAAACCGAGAGGAGACGGTTGAGCGGGTGAGCAGCCCTGAGCCTCTGAGAGGCGGCTTCAGCCCCTGCCTCCAGTGCAAAACCAGACAGCACTCGGTAGCATAGAAGGCACTGGCAGAGACCAGAGGTAGCTCCACCCCATTTCTGACTCGTAATTGACCCCGCTAGCAAGGACTGGAGCTCAGGACCTGTGAACTACCACAGTTTAGGCAATCAAAAACCTCCAGTCCAGCCATTATGTGAAGAGACACTGTCACTGCCTTGTAACGTTTTCTGAGAGTAAGTTTTTATCACGAAACACATTGCATGCTGGGACTTGTAGTTTTCGCTTTTTCTTATCCTACAGAATGGGCATGATACAAATCCCAGCATGCAAAGTACACCTGGCTTTAAAAAAAAAAAACCTGGACTTTGTGATCATGTGGGTTGCTTCTTCACTGCGCTACTGGAGTTTGAGGCGCACCAGGGCACGTGTGACCTTCCATTTCTGGTGCTTTGAAGCAATTTCAAAATCTTTTTAGAGCTTCTCATTGCTCAAAATGGTGCAATTTCTGATATGTATCTCTTTGCATTGACTTCACAGCTCGGTTGTACTAGCGAGAAAGTGTCCCTCTAGGTGTCTCGCATTTGCCCAGTGACCTTCCCTCATATGTAAGCGGAGACCTCAGAAATGTTACACATAAGCAATCTGAAAACTTGGAAGTTATATAAATATTCCATTGCCACCAGTTGAACCCATAATACTCAGGTCCTAATGGAAGCAGACCCTTTGAAAGTCAGCAGTACAGTATTACATTTATATAGCGCTCCCACCTAAGTGTGCCTGCCTGAACTTGCGACGCCGGTATGTAGTAGTTCAGCTAACTTGCTGTGGCTGCTATTAATAAATACAATTAATGCTTCAATTATTCTGAGCTGCCTACGCATCCTGCCTGTAGTGTACTGAGTTTGAGAACTGCGCAGTCATGCAATCTGACTCTGCTCTGCTCAGTTTTCAGCTGCCTGCCGTTAGCACACTTTAGTTCAGTGACTTCTTAGTTTCTCGTTGCTCAAATGGGTGTAATTTCTTATATTTATATGTTTTCCTCGTCTTTTATTGCTTCATTTTGCTCGCGAGAAAAGTGTCACTCATAGTCGTTGTAATGTCACTCATAATTACACTGAAATTATGAAAATGTCACACATAGCAATCTGAAACCTTGGCAGCTATGTATCCCAGATAAATATGCAGCAAGATTATTTTATATTAACCATATATGGGTGAGGTTTTTGTAGACTGCAGATCCTGTGCTGAATTGCTTTATTGTGGTCTCAAATGGGACGGTTAGGAAAATGATACATAGGGAAGTAAACAACGTGCCACTGATCACATAGCTTGGTTAAGAAGAAAAGCTGGGATCTGAGCCCAGCACTACATATTGTGCAGTTCAGAGATTGTGGAGTTCCAGCTGTTTTTCTTCCGTTTAACACAAAAGATCAGTGCTTTGTGTTCAGTTATTTAATTATTGTTATTCAGTTGGCGTTAGCAGATAGAGGTCTATACCTACCCTTAACACACCTTGAATCAAACCAACATTCTACATACATATATGCATGTATGTAGTCATACAATTTAAAGTGTTTTCTGTTGGAATGTTTTCACAGCCACTTAGGGCTTGATTACGAGTTTGACGGTGTGGCGGTGGGACCGCCCCGCTGCCACACGGTCAAACCCGCATGAGGACCGGCCGCACTATAATGACTTTTTTAGTCATTGGCGGGCATTTCCTTTGCCGTTCCCAAGGCGGTGCCTATAAAATAGGCACCGCAATTGGAACATCAAAGGAAGTTCCAGCATAGCATGGAATGAAAAGTCCATGCTGTGCTGGAAATTCTGTGCAAGCACCCTGTGTGCATCCACAAGGCATGAGGCACAAGGGGGCCCTGCAGAGCCCCCTTTCTTTCCTCACCGGCACTGTTTTTTTTTTATGGAGGAAAGACCACCATGAAATCAGTGGCGGTGAGGAAAGTCGTAATATGCTTGGCGGGACCACGGCAGTCCTGCCAAGCATATTGATGCCTCTTGACTGACGCGCCACTGCAAAGGAACGGTGGTTCCCTAGTGGATTTGGCGGTCCCAGGGCAGCACGACCACTAGGGTCGTGATGTGGCAGTCGCAAGACTGCCACCGTCGCGCCACCACCGCACCACCACGAGTCTGGTGGACCTCGGACTTCCAGACTCATAATCGGGCCCTTAAGGTCAAACGCAGTGACAGAAAATGCCTGGCTGAAATCACACTGCTCTCCCTAAGCGTCTACCTGAAGCGCTGTAACCTAAGGAGCAAACTAAGTGAGGTCCCCCAGACCTCTTCATTTTGATAATTATCTAATTGTTGTGTCATTGGGATGTTGAGCCTCTCCTAAAATCTTTCTCAAGTTTGTGGTGCCAACAGTAACAATAACATAAAATAGTGTCTCCTGCCTTCCGTTATTCTGACTTGATTTTGACTGACAGAATCATTATAGGAAAGTCTGAACACCTCAATTAAATAATTAACAAAACAAAGCGGTCTTGGATCCCCTACAGAGTTTGTTCCTAAGATTATAGTGCTTTACGTAGATGTAGGTGATGGGCAGCATGGCTTCACAGAGACATGCTCTGTCTGGCACCGTTTAATCTCCAGTTTCCACTTCAAAATCTGGACGGGATATTGTCCCCTGCGTCCCACTCCAAAATCGGGGGGGGGGGGGGTAGAACGATAAATCTTCCCTGTTCCCCACAGTTCCCACGCCCATGGCCACGAGCCATGCCTTCAGAGCAGAGGGTCTGAGTACATACGCACTCAGTCTCAACGCAATGCGGACAGGATGTGTGCTCCTGAGCATGTACCTCTTGAATGGGAATCACTCAATGCTGGAAGAATTCACCAGACTGTGTAAGAGAGAAGCTTGAAACGGGGAGTGGGGAGAAGGTAGGTCAGGACAGAATCAACTTGAGAAAAAAAGCCTCATCTTGTCTATCGAATTCATTCACAAGGACACCTGCTCCACAGGTGATGGCAGTTCCAGCTCAGAGCGAGTGGTCAGTGAATACGGAAATGCACTGAGTCATTACTGGAACCCGGGGACCCGGCATAAGCAATTCTATGATTTGAACCCCACAACAATACACAAAGATACAGAAGCGAGTACACTTCAAATACACAATTTATCAAATATAATTGTTCCACAAACAAATACAGAAAACACTAAATATTAATTGTAATGGAAAGGTTGGTGTTTTTTCTAAATTCCGTTTTTAATTCTAAAGAGGAAATGATATGCTAGGCTCCAGGGTATCACTTCATCTTTTTTGCTCCTGCATGCTTTGTTTTGTCAGCACTTCAATGGAGGCCACTTATTGTCCATACTCTGGTCTGTATATTGAGGTGTGCTTGTGTGGCTCCCATAAATCAAGCTAAAGATACCAACTTCATTTTTAGCCTCCAGTTTCAAATCCTTTCACATTTACTGAGCGTTTCGAAATTTTCAACTTTACATTTTGCTTCTTTACTTATGTATACTTTATTAATCTGCTAATATAATTTAAATTTCAGAAATGGCCGTAGACCCTCCGAGTAGGCATCCTGGACACCCAGTGGGCAGCAGACCTCAGATTAAGACTATATTGTCTTGTTGTGCAAGGCTTGATCTTAAGTGCAGGGGCATAGCTACCATTGGTTTATCAGGTGCAGTGGCACCGGGACCCACGTAACCCTGAAAATTGCTGTATTTAGTACCTCAACATCAGTCAAAGAGATAATCTTCCTTGCTTGCACCAGGGCCCATGGCATCCTTCAGTGCCGTCGCCGTGGTCACTTTTAACCTTGAATATCCCTAAACTTGTCTCATTTCAGATTCTCTGGACTGTGGCTAGAAAGGGAAGGGGGAATGAGTATGACCCTGAAAGAATGGCAGAGGAAGAGCGTGTTTTAATAAGAAAGAGTAGATTCAGTGCACAGGACGGCAAGATTTTCTAGCTGTGAAGGGTCCCTGTACTGAAGTCTACAGGGGTCCGTGTGCATTACAGCTGCAGGCAAACTGTACCCAACTGCCACTTAACTTACCTTTGAGAATTGGGACAATGAGTATTGCTGGTCATGTTTTTAACCAAAGGCAGCCATCTTACATGTGTGTGTTCCCACGTTAATTGGCAAGCATAAAAGGCAGGCTATGTTAAGAGATAAATATTGTCGTCTAATTTTGTAAGTCGATATTACGCTTGTCGTGTTTTATAGTGGCCTTCATTGTACGTTCACTTGTTGCGACACTAGACGTAGCACTAGTACAGTTCTGTAAGAGTATTGAGATGATCGGTAGGGGTACAGTCATAGTATTTTTAGTATAAATAGTTGTTGTAGCACAAGACGTGAGTAGTAGTACATATAGCAGTACTTTTTTATTAGCAGTTTTAGGTCCACTTGTTGCAGGACAAATGCTTGTAGTACTGGTAATGACGCACAAATTAGAATCTACTTTATTAACTAACAGTAGCGGTAATGTCACAGTAGGAGTAGTCTTTTTGTGATAGTAGTAGGTCCAGCATAATACTAGTTTTAGTAGTTGCACTTGATTCAATACAGCTAGACGAGCAACCTCGCATAGTGATACCAGTTCTAGTAATAATTATAGATATATTAATATTACCAATGGCCATTCTATAAGTAGTAGCAGTTCTTGGTACATTAATACTTACAATAATACCAGCAATAATATTCCTTTACTAATAGTTATTGCCACAGGAGTGACAGGGCTGTCAATATTATTTGGGAAATTAGTACCAGGATCACTAGTAGCAGTAGGACTAGCGCTTGTAGTAACACTAAAGGCAGCCCTGCTAGTATTCATGACTTAGAATGACATTCAGATGAGAAAACAATACATATTTATATTAAATAAAATTGCATTTATTAGTTTCATTTTTTGGTCGAGCCTGGGCAGCGCATGCGCTGGTCTGTGAGGCATGCTGTATTAGAATGTGGACTTGAAGCTCCACCCACTCTCCGCCCAGATTTTTCATTAGCTTGTGTCATTGTCCTTTGTAAATGCTGGCTTCTAGTTCGTTAATAGGCTTTTTAGTCCCTCCTTACCTTCATTTGTAACCTCCCATGAGGACTGGCCCTTTTACTTCTGTTGTTACAAGGTATGTCTTATTTAGCCTGTAAGCACAATTTTCTTTAACGAGTTTCTCCTACTGCAGACACAACATGCTTTCCTGCAACATTCAGCACGCCATGTGCGCTTTCACTTTCCAAGCAGCCCGGGACAATGGAGGCCGCTTCTTTCTAATGAAATAGGTCTCACATTTACAAGAGTTTGAGCTATTGGCATTGTAAATGATAATGCCTTTTATTTATGTGTTAATTATCAAAACAGATAAATAAAAGGCATTGTCATTTACAATGCCTATAGCTTAAACTCTCGCGAATGCGCGACCTATTGCATTGCAAATGCTTGTTCAAACATGGATGTAATCAGACTCTCTGAAATCGACTCAAAACAATAGCCCTGCTAATGTGTATGTACTTTGTTTTTTATAACAAGGAGTCACAAAGCCAATAGGTATGGGTTTAATGTGCTAACATTTGCAGTGTTACCACATTAGAGCAAGATACAAGGGAATGATCTGGCATGAGTGGACAGAGAGAGCTATAGTAATAAAGTAGTCCCTTGTGCAGGTCAGTGCAAGCACTAAAGTGGAGGAAGAAGAATATACTCAAAGAGCCAATAGCATTATTTGAGAGATGAATACTCCTCTGGGCTGAGCCAAGTCGTGATTGTCAAACTCTTGAGCCAGTGGTTGAAAGAGGCTGGTCGAAGAAGGCCAGTGGTTGAAAGGGGCAGACCCAAAACCAGTTCTTATGTATATTATTAGCAGCAAGTCTGTTTGACAGCTGTGCTCTTAAAATCCAGACCTAGATAAGATAGTAAACAAAGTTGACTTGATGAGTTTAGTAGTACATCAATTTGTAGAGTAAGAGATAACCTAACTTTCTGCTTTGAGAACCATGTCAGCTCCTGGACTGGTCCCAAGATGGTGGCAGGTGACAGATGTTAGTTTAAATGCAGGTAAAGCTTAATTAGGAAGGGGCATGAGACTGAGGCAAGCATAGTTTTCCATAAGCAGTGTGTACTCAGAATGTTCCCGCTATGAAGTACTTTGCAGCCAGCCATATTTGAAATCTTGTGGGCAGGGCCGGCTTTAGGACAGTGTGACTGGTGCAGCCACACTGGGCGCTGACCTGGGGAAAGTTCGCTGAACTCAGGGGGCGCTTTGTTTAGCAATAACTTACAATTTAAAAGCATATTCAGCAGAGTTCCTTGTGCGTCCAGTTTTCAGGCAGCATTAAAAATGTCAAGTTAACACTTGTTATTAATGTTCCTGCTAGAGAGAGAGATCAGAGTTTTGTCTAGGGGCAGTTTTGACTTGCCATAAAGTAGCGCAGAGGCTTAATATGCCTGCTGCAAAGAGCGCATACCTTCAGATCACAAATCTGTATTTTATGTGGCTAGCTGAGTGGATTACTGCTTTTGTCACAGAGATCCTTTTGTTATGCAGTTCATAAGACACAACCCTAACATAGAACAGTGACTGTTACAAACTGTCATCGAAGAGCTGCATGCTAACTGCATAAAATATGTTAGGACGTTCTGTTCCCCCCTCCCCCCCAGTCTTTCATTTTCTATTCCTAATGTTGCTGAAAAGTCTTTGTTTGGGTAGATATAACATTCTTATTAGTAAAGTCAGCCTTTACCAGTGCTTTACAACCAATGAAATGTATGTGAGAGGGGCTATGGAGAGATGAGGGGCACTTTCAACTGGTGGTAGTGAGGGAATCCAAGGAGGTGGTCATGGGGGGGTTCTAAAACTGATTGTCGCACCGGGCGCCAAAAGCTCTAAAGCTGGCCCTGCTTGCTGGGCCTGGGCCATCATACTGAAGCGGGCCCTTTATTGGAGGAGAACCTGTATCAAACTTTACTAGCATGTCCTGTAGGGAAAGAGACAACACTGCAGGTCAGTATCTGGGCCATCTAGTGGAATTAGTTGTGCTAGCTGCAAAGTCAGTAATAAAGAGGGCAGCTTTGTTTTTAAAATCTAGAAATAAATATGCTGTAGTACTATTGCAGGGCCCCTTAAAACGTGCAGGCCATTGTAGTGTGTTACAGTGAGTTTTTTTTAAACAGTCATAAAGTGATAATAGGTACATGTTAACGCTACTTCCATTCATCTGTAAAATGTTTGAGATGGGGAGCTATCAGTAATTAGAAAAATGATTTGATAAAATAATTATGTAACATTATTCAAAATCTAGGAGAGTTTGTGACGTAGATCAGACCATCCTATTATTCATTAGTCCATACCTATATTCGCGTATCCGTATTTACATTTGATCCCAGACCCACAAGGCTCTGACTAAATATTTCAGAGAAATCACAACTCATTTTTTAAAAGAAATTAGTTTATATTTTTAAGAAATGAATCCACTCATATTGTGGGTAAGTAACATAAATATTCATGCCCCGAACCTTAATAATTAAAAAGGCCCTTAATAACAATTTTACCCACTCCTAAAGCATTCATTCCCTTAACCAACAGAAAACGCCCAATGTAAATCTTTAGATTAAATTCATACACAAAACCCATCCAATGAGTCCAGAACATCTTAGATTAAGATGTATTAAAAGCATTTAATAGCATGTATAAATGATTCCATCTGATGATCACATTATATATATATATATATTCACTTTTCCTTAAGCCTTCTTCAGGACAATCCATATAGCAATCCCTCTTGGCAAGTAAAAACCATACACATTAAGTCAACTGCTTTAATGCTTATGGGCCCCCTCTGTACATTGGAGCATCAGAGACAATCAAATTAAGGCTGTGGGTGTTATGTGATATGAAGGCATTTATTGCCTGACATATCCGTGCCGGGGGTCCTCAAACTGACAGTTCCACTTTAGTTTACACGTTTCATTCTATTCATGGGAAATATTCCCCACACCCACCTTTATTCTTTTCTATTTCCTTTCTCTCCTATTCTCTGCTTCTACTTCCTCCACGCTTTCCCCAGTTTTCCTTTCTGAGGGGCACTTCCCAAACTTCATTGCTTGTTCTTGCTTTACTTCAGAGTCCCTTTATCTTCTCCTCATCTCATGCTCCGGAACCTGTTTCCCCCCTCCTTATCCAGCCCTTTGCTACTTCTTTGACATCTCCCATCCCCTATCCCTGGTGAACAGAAGTGTGGGATTTTAAAATCCCTCTGTGCATTTTTTTTCCGAGTATTCTAACTATTCCTATTATTTTAGGAATTCCACTACGTTTTTAACACTTTTTATAAAATTGTATTCTCTTTCCGGACCTTAATATATGATACTGAGTTGGTGCAATTTTGCATTTTGATCTTTTGATGATTCCCCACTTTGGAGGTTCTGCAGGTATAATTTTACCAGGCTAGGGTTATTCAAATTTGAAAGTTTTCAGATTGACATAGTGACGTCTCAGGAGTCGCCTGCTAAAAGAATAAAAATAATAATAGACTTCCAAAATTCAAAAAGATAACAGCATCTGTCAGATTTGATGGTTAATAAGGTATGGTTACATCGTGACTTTGCTGAGTAGGGCAGGCACACCTTTTATCAATCTTGATTATGTCATAACATTCTAAGACTTTGATGTAGTGACTTCTTACGTAACATCAAATGAAGCCCCTATTTAAATGTCTTCAAATGGGCCATTGCCAAGATCTCCCTTAAATGTTAGAAGTAAACATTCTGAGCCTGCGTCACAAAGGGAAAACTTGCACTTTTCTGTAAGTTTGCTATTTTTTTGGTATTCACAAACTTGTGGCGAAGACTCCGCACATAAAAAGATAGGAAAGAAAAAGATAGGCCTTTCCTATCTTTTTATGTGCTGGGTCTCAGCAGTCGTAAAATTATTATTAGTCAAATTAAACTTTTAGTTTGTGAATATCAAAAGGTAGTAAACTTAAACAGAAGTGTAAGTTTACCTTTGTGAATCAGGCGTTGAATGTCTGCAGATCAACTTGGAGAGAGGACAATGTGATTTTGATACTTGACAAGCAAAGGGATGTTCTCCTTTTTGATCAATAAATAGTGAAAACGGTCAATGTCTAAGAGCATCTGTTATTCAGCTCATAGGGTCTATGTTATAGATATGTTTAGGTATTGAAAAGTTTGAATAAAGTATTTCACTGGGACTGTGCAGAGTCACTGATAGACTAGTCATTGTAGATGAAGTGGAAAAAGTTCCACAATGAGAAACCAAGTTATTCAAATTCATGGAAAACCTGACTTCAAGTGAAGTCTCTAGTTGCTTTTTCAGCAGTAAGTGGGATCAGGGGGATACAATGTCCCCATACACATACATAAACAACCAGTATCAGGAATTACCAGTAATTCCTCTGAGCCTCAAGAGCACGGCACTTGGGCTTGACAGGTGGAACCAGTGGCGACAGCCGAGTGTCATAGAATGTTGAAAATGAGGTTTGTGATAAATTGACTAATCCTGGCTTCTTTGTTCATTTTAAAGGATTCGTCGGATGATATGAGGAAAGTTCAGAGGAGAGAGAAGAATCGCATTGCTGCACAGAAGAGTCGACAGAGGCAAACACAAAAAGCAGATACACTACACTTGGTAGGTGCTAAAACCCACAAAGGCTCATCAAAGCCAAAACACCAACTCTAGGGTGAAAACGGAAATCTTCAATATACATCTATGTTGTACATATATAGATATGTCCTACTACAGAAAAAATTTACATATTTCAGTAAGGTATTCTCCATCCGTATTTAGTAACCTTAAAATAATGTGATAAGGGATCTTAGCAGTGCCGCTAAACAATATCGGAGATGTCAAGTCACATGTGGTCCACCTATCTTGGCACGTATCTGTCAAAGATGACACCTTACCTTATGACCCTTTCCACTTTGACATAAGTATTTTGGTAATCTTGTGGCTTTTTTTGGATAGTGGTAACACCCAAAATGATCAAACTGGACTGGGAACAAACCCACTTCTGTCTATTCAGAACACTTCTGTTTACCTTCTTTTCGCTCTCTCTCCTCTATCTCCTTTTACATGCATTAACTTCATTGGCTACCATTCTCTTGTCAGTGTAAATTTAAATTTTTGTGTTCTGTATTCAGGTGTTTTCACTATTTGGCTCCGCTCTATCTGAGATTGTTGGTTTGCCCTTATGTTCGTAGTCGCCCCTTGCACTCAGCTTCCTTATGTCTGCTATCTTTACCCGGTCCTCCTTACGCCCGTCTCGTTTTTGTTCTTTCGAATCATTGGCTCCTTGGTTATGGAACCAACTTTCGCTTGCAGTAAGATTGCCTCCAATTCTATTGTCTTTTAGGCTCGGCTGAAAGAATGCTTGCTGACTCAATGGCAACGGTTTTAGCTTTGGTAGTGACTATATTGTTCTGCATTATAATTTGCACTGTTATTCTTTGCACAGCACTTTGGATAAACGTGCTATATTAAACTAAATAAGTTGTGGTAGAATACTGGGCTGCAGCTCTTGCTTTCCTGTCCATTGCAAGTGCACAGGTCACATGGGCTTGAGTCTGGGTCTTAGCAAGGACACTGATGTGTCTGTGCCACATCCTCGGCTGTTATTAGAGCACTGAGCTCCATTTAGCATGCTTTATTCAATGGAGTTTTTTGTTGTGGTACTTTAAGGGCCATATGTACTACCACATTTTCCCATAGACACAGAGACAGTAAAACCCTTTGATACATCTTGCCAAGTTATGTATTCTTCTCTGGCCTAGATATTATTCCATTGACAGACTGCTTTTAGCAAGACATTGTGGGTGGGAGTCCTCAGGAGGAGTAGCTTGGTGATGCTGACCAAGTAGAGTTGGTGAGACCAGACCCACTCGCTTTTCATTGGAGAAGTCATGGATCGCATGACATTGAGACCAGTTCGTATACAGTGTTGGGCAAGAGCAAGCCCGTCCACACCACAGACATACTATATGACAGGTACCCTGTGCTGTTCAGCAAATTATCTCTCATCCACACCACCAGATATGGGTCTCTCCGCACTAAACAGAAGATATCTCAAATCTTTCTCCATTGCATTTTCACTAGGAGTGCATGGGGAAAAGTTCTTGGCAGCCCTAGTGGTAGCTCTTGATGTTCAAAGCCCTCGACTGGCTGCAGGGGAATCACATGACCAGCAATGCAGGACTGAGAAGGAAAATGGGGCACTACAGCCTTTGGTGACCCTGTAGACAACTAGGCTATATAGGCTGCTCTGGTGCACATTGCTAACTGGAAATCGAGTATATACCGCCCTCGTTCAGCATGAGCAGTGACCATAAAAGAGGCTGCAGGGTGCGCTGGGCATCAAAGGACACATAAAAAAGTGGTATGTTGTCAATACTGCTATTTCCTACAAAAGGAAGTGTTGAACGTGACATCCCCAGCTGCTTCATTGTACTATAATTGTTAAGCAACTAGTTACAATCTTCAAGGGGCTCAGTGGGCCCTGTCCTTTTATCTTCTCGTATTGCGATCAGTGTGGTTTTCTCCATCTTTTTTTTTGTAACTTTAGCGTAATCTGACACGTGAGCCCGGAAGTCCCTGCAAAAAATGTATTGCATATGTGGTCATTATTTGATTTACTTTATTTTGTTTATAAGAAAAGTTAATCTTGCGGCCATTCTTGGTAAGTGGTATCACCTAAGACAATCTTATTGGGCAGGTGTACCCCTCTCAGTTTCAGATGCATGGGTCATAATAGGTTTGATGCCAGCCCATTCTGACTCTCGGCAAGAACACTGAAACATCTGTGCCATACCCTGGGCTCTTACGTGAACACTGAGCTATTTTCAGCATTCTATGGGCAATGTAGTTTTTAGCTTTCGCCTGCAGACAACTTTTAGCTGTCTATTATCGAAAACCTTTTGTGTGCAATACGCTGGCCTTTGGGTCAGCCTGTTTCTTATCATTGGTCGCTTTCTTGTCAATCCAATATGCTTGCTTCTTATTAGATGCCTTTTTTTCTTCTTCTTGTGTTTCTCCCACTCCTGAATCAAAGGTTTTTTACCATCCTTTTCATTAGATGACTTTTATCCTTCCACAGCTCCACATCAAGAAAATGCTTTCTTCTTTTTCTTTTAAGACTCACTGGGAGCGCATGAGTTTTCTTACTCTCTCCCTAATGTGCTGCTTCCTTCTTACATCTCGCCCCACTTGCGCTTTCCGCGTTGCTCTGCCTACTACCTCATATGTTGCCAACCCATCACACCTAGCTTTATTTTGTAGCATTTTTTAAAGCCCACTGCCACCTCTCTGCGTCACGATTTTTAAAAATATATATTTATTTGTATTTTTGCCTCTGCAATTTGCGTGCCAGACTGCTACTTTCGAAATGAGGTGCTTTTGTGCACTTTTTATATTTTTTTAATTTATCAATCCTAGATATGAGTCTGCCATCTTGGAACGGTAAACCGAAAAAAAAAAATTATCCAACACAGCTTAATGATGGATAGGTGTGCATGCATGGTGGCACATGTATGTGGGTGTGGATCCTGAGTAAATACAGAATATTGTGGGACTCTAACATCCGGGACAAAATATCGAAAGGCAAATATGTATAGATTTTCTATACCTAACTCTACATCTATGTACTTTGACGATATACATATTGTCAAGGTACATAGGTGAGGAAATAGGAATAGATTTACTTCCCTATATGCACTTACCTTTTAATATCTGTCCCTGGATATTTTAGCTATGATATTAGTGTGCCACAATATTCTTGTACCCAATATTTCAGAGAACAATCATGCTTGAGTGTATATGTGCTCACGCGGGGGCCATTGTAGTGTCATGACGCATACATGACATGTATGATGACGCATGCTTCATTAAATACATCATTCTGCTTTTCCCCCCGATGCTGTTCAGCTTCAGCATTAACCCTTTTTTTTCTTTTTGCCGCTGCTGACCAGTGTTAGTAAAAAAACATTAGCAAACCCTTTTTGGCTTTACCGATGCTTGTTGGCTGTGGTACCTTTGAACTTGTATTCCATATCTGAGGTAACTCCTTGAGGCAGACCGAGTTTGTCTAGGGCAGTGGTTCCCAAACTTTTGACTCCTGAGGACCCCCATTGAGTCACCACTGGAAGCCGGGGACCCCCAAGCAATTTGTATGATTTACATTTCAAACATTAAAACAGTAATTCGAAAAAAAATAAACACACATGTGCACACAAAACAAATACTCAAATTACTAAGGATTTTAGGGGCATATGCACAGGCAGCACACATGGAAAAAGCAAAACGCGTTGAATTGTTTATGTTCAGGAAGGCAGCGCCTTGAGACCCTCGCGGGTAAGTAGTGCGCTCTACAAATTCTGTGTAGGGCATTGTGGCTGGCATCCCTAAGATTATTTGCTTGTTGTGGCTGGCCTAGTAGGCTTGGATGTGACTATGCCCACTAACTCTCCTTTGTGCCCGCACAGCAGGCACGCTCGCACAGCAGGCACTTTAAAGGGTCATCAACTCATGGGAAATAGTTGTCACAGCACTAGTGGTGTGACACAGGCTGGTCAGACCTCGTAGTGTGCTGCCTGGGAGGCAGTTGACCATCAAAGGAAGACGTAGGAGAAAAACGAGGCACTACAGCCTTCAGTGCACGTTCTAGGCAAATAGGCCCTATAGGCTGTCATGCAATACACTGCAAACTGGAAATGATGGCATTCAGCTCAAGTTATGTGTGAACATCAGTGCAGTGATAGGGAATGAGGCTACACAGTGAGTGCGCACCAAATTGACAAGTAAGAAGGAAGAAAGATGTAGAGCCTGGTGTGCATTGGGGACAGGACATACATCTGTGAGTCCACGGTACAAGACATGGATTTAAAATTAGGCCATGCAGCCCACAAACTAGTCCTCCCAATGAAAGGGACTTAGTTAGTAATTTAGGCCCATATTAATCAAGTTATCACGCAACGCAGCAAGCCACCTTGCTACGCTGGGTGAAAGGGCAGGAATGCACCTTATTTACCATTATATGGCAAATTCCAGCATTGGCGCACTTTTGGCTGCCTAGCGCCAACGCAAGCGCCCTTGCACCATGGTGCATGGGTGCCTGCGTTATAAGCAGGATTGTTTTTGTGCTGGGAGGGGCACCCTGAGAGGCATTTTCCTCTTTCTATGTGTGCTGCAGAATTCAGCACACATAGCAAGAGGTAAAAACGAGGAGACATGAAGATATGTCTCTCCGTTACGCCTCACTCGTAGAGACGTTGCATTTTGACTCATTCCCAGGTCAGCCACTAATGGTAAAACTGAGAATGCTGCAACATCCTTGGGTGGCTGCGTGGGAACACCCACGCTCCACCCATGGGACACCTCCCTGGGGCAGAGTAACGCAAGGCAGCGATTTGCGCTGCCATGTGTTACTCTAGATTTATCAAGTCATGCAGGGCCACCCAGGGTGGCCTTGTGTGGCTTGATAAATCTCACTTAAGTTTTGTGTCGCCCTTGCGCCCCCTTGCGTGGTGCATCGGCGACATAAAACCTTGATAACTATGGTCCTTAGAGTTTGGCGGAACGGGATCCTCACTGTCAAATGGCGATGTGCCAAACTTGCAGTTCCCCCACTCTGTTTAAGTCAAGAGAAGTGCTGGGATTTCATCACGGCAGAGCCTCAGCTGGAAATCATGCGAGGCACGGCGGTGCTGTTTAGGGGAAACGTACAGTCGCTCCCATGCTGAGGGAGAAAACTCTCTGCACGCCATGACCATTGTGTTTTTTCCTGAAAACAAATTTCTGCTTTGGGAGTTCGTTTTTAGAAAAACACTTTTGCCACGCCACTGGCGGTTCCGCTGGAGGCACAGAAATCCCTGCCTGCTTGGCAGAAGTTCTAAATATGGTGTTGGCAGTGCTTAATTTGAGCCGGTGGTTTCTAGTGCTCAGCACCGGCACTTAATCATCAACACCGGCACTTTTCATGAGCAGCAGTTAAGGACACATTCATTTATGGCAGGCACGGGGAGATTAAGTGATTTGCCCAGAATCACAGGATGTTGAGCCAGCGCAGCGACTCAAACTTGGTTCCCCAGCTCCGAAGTCGACAGCTCTGGCTATTATGGCACATCCTTGCCCCACTTTCATGGTTAGTAGTTGGTTCTGTTTTAGGCAGCGCTAACAGGAGAAATGGGCTGCTGCAAGCTGCCTCCTGACGAGAGCCCCAACACTTATTTTTGTACAAATTAACCACTGGGGGTTGGTTCTCCTAAAGGTGAGCTGAAGACATAGCCTGCGCTGACCTGACAGGCCAATAGGCCGCCCGCCATAGTCTACATGTGGCTTTTAGTCCATAGAACCCAAAATGCGTAGTGAAGACCTAATGTGGGTGAACAGTCTGCTGGTTACACTAGGGACAGGAATTAAGACAGAGCAGCCACAGACACACACCTGAGACACGTAACTAGGACTTACAGTCCACAATTTGTATTTGTGGCAGGAAATGAGGCCGTTTAGCAATAGTTTGTGCACGTGACAAGAAAGGAGACAGTGCAGCATGTGGTATGTCCCGCAGAAACGAAAGTAAGCCACACAGCCCGCATTGTGAAATGGGAACAGGAAATGGACCACACCACCTGCAGCTTGCACTGGTGAACGGAAACAATGTGTCGCTCCATAAGGTCTGCGCCACAGGCAGAAAAAGCTCCCAAAACGCCCATAGTATGCAGAGGGGACAAGAGGGAAACATGATGTACAGCCTACAGTGAAGCCATGTAGACGAAACAAGCCAGGACTTCCCACAGTGCTCACCAGAGATCTAAAGGTTAAAAGAGGCTGTGGTGCCTGCTTGTGCAAGGCACAAGCAAAATGAGGCCACTTGGATCAGACTACGCACTGTGAACAGAAAGTGAACCTACATAGATCTCAGTGCACACCACGGCCTAGAAATGAAGTTGTGCAGTGGCAGCACTACCCAGGGGCAAAGTAATATGTAGTGCTGCTGGTGCAGTGGCAACAGGGCCCAGAGGTCTGAGCGCTCTGAATGCTTAATATTGGTGTATTTCCTATCCAACCAGCAGTAATGGGGGCTCCCCCTGCTTGCACTAGGGCCCATGGCACCCTTGCCTTCATTAAACACGCTCACAGTGGTCAGTGAAGAAAACAGGATTGGGAAAAAAAGCATGTGGGTTGCAATGGGGGCAAGGAATATGTGTGAATCAGTGCTTAATTTGAGCCGGTGATTTCTGGTCTCGGCACTGGCACTTAATTGCCAGCACCGCCACTTAATTGCCAGAACCTACACTTATGACAGCTGCCACATGGTGGCGCTGTTTGTGCAATTTAAAGATGAGCAGAAAAACTGTTGTTTGTTAATTCAATATACATTAAAAACAACTAATACCTGCCACACAAGCCGTTCTTAAAGCTTTGGCGGCCTCGAACAGTCTGAATTGTCAACTTGTAGCAGTGTGATGGTTAGTAGTTGTGTAAGTACAGTGGCAGTGTGTAGAGCAAACTGCTATGGCTTCCTGACGAGGGCCCGGCACTTATTTTTTTACAAATTAAACACTGGTATGGACCTATAGTGCACACAGGAGACAAAGTATGTAGGCCCCACAGACCAAAGTGCATTGAGGTCTAGAAATGAGGCCCATGTGTGCACCCTTGACTGCACTGCCTTATTTCCAGTCCCCAGCGCAAACCACAGACTCTGTATCCTAATTATGCAAAGGCCTTGTGCAACTCGGGTGGTACAGAATGATTTTCTGAACCCCCAGTTTTGGGCTGGCCATATGGGACTCAGATAATCTCCTGGGAGGCTGAGAACTAGGCGGCTGCTTTTGGGGACGGAGGAATCATTAGCTAGCTAACCTGGCTCTGAGGGAATGCACTAAATTTTCTTTTAGACGCATATAATTTGCTTGCTCAGTCCTCCTGGAGACGGTTGCTCTTGCTCACTATACTCACTCGGTAAAGTATGGGCCTGGTATGCATACATTTCCCGTCCACCACTGGTCCTCCTGCAGAGCTTTCATGTTTACCAAGTTCAGGCATGAGTAGTTCATTCACCCCAATTATTTCTTTACATTCTGGTACTTGTAGCCCTGTTTTTATAGGGATCAAGAGGACTAAAAGATATTGAATGCTGTTTTTCTTCTACCTATGGAATTACAGGTTAACTTTTTTGCTGATGCTTTCTTTGACGGTCTGAGTGCTTCATCGATTGGGACAGGGACTTTGGTGGTAGAAAGGCACCATGTCCGAACCAGGAACTAGAATGCAGAAGGAGTACCGATAAGTCCTTAAAGGGCTCCTTTTTAGTTCTGACACAGCTGGAAACACACTCTTCCCTTTGGAAGTAGCTCTGGGTCTAAATCTTCTCCTTTCAGGTCTTCTGCTGCAGGCGATAGTTCAAGAAACACTGCCCGATGGCTTGTGCTATCCGGGAATGGCAACTCTGGTGTAGTGGTGCCAGAGCTGGTCCTCCTGGCATGAAGGCATAGACCTACTCCCAGCTATGCCAGAAAGAATTTGGAGGCATTACCCACAAGAGAAAAGGGTGATACAAGTTCTGCAAGGCACGGCACTGAAAACTGCCAGACGAGCATAATCTTTTTCTGTCTCTGTGTGTCTCATGTTTGCTGGTCTCATCAGTTTTGTGACTTGTTAGGCAGTTCTACATCTGTGTCCACCAGCACGACATATCATGTAACGATAGGACAGATTTTCGTACCTCTGCAAATTGGATAATTCGGTGATGGAAGAGATGTTGGACACTGAGCAGTGGTGGACACACCTGACCCAGAATTTCACTCTATGAGATTTGAGTCTGTTGGTCTCGCCTCTGATACTTCAGGCTCTGGATGAGCTAACCTGGGGGACTTACAGGATCACTACTCAGAACAAGGGTCTTACTGGTCCTGCAATTGGAAGAAATTATTTGTGGACATGTCGGTGCTGCTAAGATAAGTTCACACAGCCCAACACAACCTGGTTGTGGGAAAAACAGGCAGCATGGTGGTGAGGTTCTATGTAAATCAAGTTGGAAAACGTGTTCCAATTCCTTTAACTTGAACCTGTGGATAGAAAATCATCTCTCCGCACTCTGCGGTTCACATCAGAAGAGTGGGCAAATTGGTGACAGTCACTTTAAGTTGAGATTTCAATCAATTAATCAGGGTTTTGTAGAGCGCACTACTCACCCGTTAGGGTCTCAAGGTGCTGAGGGGTGGGTGTGCGCGAATATGTGATGTTAACACGCGATCAAAATGATCGTGGTATGTAACATTGCTGTTTTTACAACGCAAGTCGTTACAACGACTTGCGCTGGAGGGCGCTGGATTTAGGAGTAGTAAGATTTACTATTCCAACACCAGTCTACATACAGTAGGGAAGGTGTTGGAATAGTAAATCTTACTATTCCTTAGGTTATAGCGCCCTCCAGTGCAAGTCGATGTAACGCTTGCGTTGTAATGGCAGCGTTCTAAATGCATCGCGGTGTAATCACCGCGATGTAAAGGATGTTTCCCGGTGTGCGCAGCTCCTTTGGGGTCATTCGAAAAGCCAGGTCTTGAGGTCTTTCCTGAATTGGTGCAGTGTCGGGCTTCGCCGGAGGTGAAGGGGGAGATTGTTCCAGGTCTTGGCTGTGAGGTAGGAGAAGGACCTTTCACATCCTCTGGTCCTATAGAAGTGTGGGACGCCGGCTAGGGAGTGGTCGGCAGAGCGGAGGTTTCTCTTGGGGGCATGGAAGGAGAGGCAGTCGTTGAGGTATTGAGGTCCGATGTTGTGGAGGGCGTTGCAGGCGTGCGTGAGCAGCTTGAAAGTTATTCTTTAGACGGGGAGCCAGTGGAGGTCGCGGAGGTGTTGGGTGATGTGGTTGTGTCGTGGGATATCGAGAATTTGTCTGGCTGCAGCGTTCTGGACGGTCTGGAGTTTGCAGAGGTGTTTTTTGTTGATTCCGGCATAGAGGGTGTTGCCGCAGTCCAGTCTGCTGGTGACAAGTGCGTGAGTGACCGTTTTCCTGGAGTCGAGGGGGATCCACTTAAATTAAATGCCTTACGTAGTATGCAGAGGGTGTTGAAGCATGCGGAGGAGATGGTGTTGATCTGGCGATTCATAGTGAGCGATGAGTCCAGTATGATGCCGAGGTTACGTGCATGGTCCGTCGGGGTGGGTGGTTTCCAAGGGCAGGGGGCCACCAGGTGTTGTCCCATGTGGAGGGGGTGGAGCCGAGGATGAGGACTTCTGTTTTCTCCGAGTTGAGTTTCTGGCAGCTGTTCCTCATCCAGGTTGCGACGGCTTTCATCCCTTCTTGGAAGTTGTGCCTGGTGATGTCGGGTTCCTTGGTGAGGGAGAGGATGAGCTGGGTGTCATCGGCGTAGGAGACGATGTTGAGCCGTTGTTTCTGATGATGGTTGCGAGAGGAGCCATGTAGACATTGAAGAGGGTGGGGCTGAGGGAAGATCCTTGGGGTACTCAGCATTTGATCTCTGTCGGTTCTGAGAGAAAGGGGGAGTCTTATTCTCTGTGTTCTGCCTGTGAGGAATGAGCGTAACCAGTCTAGGGCCTTTCCTTGGATGCCGACGTCGTGGAGTCTGGTGGCTAGTGTGCGGTGGGAGACGGTGTCGAAGGCTGCTGATAGGTGCAGGAGGATGAGGGCTGCCATTTCGCCTTGATTGAGGAGGGCGCGGATGTCATCTGTGGCAGCGAGGAGGGCGGTCTCGGTGCTGTGGTGTCATGTAGTTCCTATAGTACCCATGCAGGACCTGCGCGTTTGGATAACATAAACCGTGGACTTGGTGTTAGACTGATTCTGTGCACCCCCACTGCGTATGTTAGCCGGATTTGCATTAGCTAGCTCACAGTGCCACTAGAATCTCCTCTTATCGGGGAGAGATTAGTTTCTGGCAACCTTAGACCATGACAACCCTAATTCCTCAGAATCGTGGAAACAATATACTACTTTTCGCTCAGTCACTCGTGCTTACTTATTCGGTTTGTCTCAGAGAGTTACACAGAATAAACAGTCTGGGCGTTTCAATAAGTATTTATTGAACAGTTGTTATTCTAGTGTAAAATATATGTGCTGCAGCAACCAGGAGACAATAGCAGAGATATATTATCAGCAGTACGATAAAAGCAAAGGGATAGAACAGTTCTACCATATTGCAATAATCATGAATACATACATGAATATAAAAAGCATTATGAAAGTGCGCGTACTCCTACGATGCCTAACTAGATGTACCTGAGTGTACCTAGCATATGTGTAGGTCTAAAAGCCTAAGAGCCAAGAATCCTTCTAGGATTTAGTCGAACCCCCATACCTGAATAGAGAGAGTGTGGGACCCCGTCCTGGTCTCGAGTTGGACACCCCGCAAGGGCTGTGTTAGACCGCTGTCAGCTGGAGTGACTGCATGCAGGAGCCTCAGCGTCTCTGGTCAGTGTGTCAGCATGGAAGTCTCGGTTCCCTCTGTCTTACCGTGGCAAGTTGTGGTGTATTTATACCCTAAAGTATCTCGTCCCTCAGTATAGTTTGTATTGGTCTTTGTTAGACATGAGGAAGATGTCAGGGGTGAACTTTGTACATACATATTATGCGGGAGATGTAGCTGGTGAATGCTCATGCATAATTTATGAGTACATTGTAGGCCTCTGTTCGGGAAAAAACCCTGCAGTGTTCTAACCACAGACTAGATAACGTTCAACCCTCAGAGCTCGTTGTGTACTTTAGGGAACTAATGTAGGTGAAAGATCATGCCTATATTAGGAGCCATGACTATAATAGGGCATATACGAGTATGACCATAATAGGGCATATACGAGTATGACCATAATAGGGCATATACGAGTATGACCATAATAGGGCATATACGAGTATTTCTACATTATGGCATATATGAACGGGTCTACATTAGGGCCTATATACGAAACATAACAGTGGTTGCTGCGGAATCTGGATTGAGAGGTGTCTAGGATGTAGTTGGCTTCGATGAAGTGTGCTAGCTGAGTGTTAACTGCCTTTTCGATGACAGTGGCTGCAAAAGGAAGCAGTGAGATGGGCCTGAAGTTCTCGAGGTCCGTCGGGTCTGCGGAGGGTTTCTTTAGGAGGGGGTTGACTTCGGCGCGCTTCCAGTTGTCAGGGAATGTGGCGGTCTCGAGGGAGCAGTTGATGGTTTGACATAGCTCGGGTGCGATGGCGGCCCTGTGGAAGATGTGCAGCTGGCAGGGGTCTGAAGGTGCTCCGGAGTGGATGCTCTTCATGGTCTTTAGGGTGTCTTCTGTCGTGAGTGGGGTCCAGGTAAGAAGGGTCTGTTGGCTGGCGTCGCTGGGGGTGGGGGTGGGGCGGTGCAGAAGTCTTGGTCGTCGAAGTTGTCGTAGAGCGTCTTGATCTTGAGGTGAAAGAAGGAGCTGAGTCTGTTGCAGAGGTCTTGAGCGAGAGGGATGTCAGTTGTTTCGCTGTTGGGTTTGGCAAATTCCTGTATGATGGCAAAGAGTTCCTTGGAGTTGTGGGCATTGGAGAGGATTCTGTCTTGAAGGAAGTTCTTCTTTGTGGATTTGATGAGTTGGTGGTGTGCCATGGAGGCTGTTTTGTAGGCGGAGCGTGCTTCCGGAGTTTTGCTGTTTCTCCACGTCTTTTTCCAGTCGTCTGCAGGAGCACTTGGATTTTTGGAGTGCCGTGGTGAACCAGTTTGCTTTCTTGTTGTGTCGTCTTGTGGTGTTCTGGAGGGAGGCGAGTGTGTTAGCGCAGTTGGCGATCTATTGGTGGAGGTTGCTTGCCGTGGTGTTGGCGTCCGTCGTAGTTGGGGGTGGAGTGCAGGTGAGGACGGAGGTGAGGTGTTCTTCGGAGACTTTGTTCCAGATTCTGTGTGGGAGGCAGCGCGCGTGTTTGTGTGCGGTGGGTTTACTAAAAGAGAAATGGATGCAGTGGTGGTCAGTCCAGAGCAGTTCCATGGTGTGGCTGATGAAGATGCTATTTCCTCCTGCGAAGACAGGGTGGAGTGTGTGTCCCGCTGTGTGAGTGGGGGCAGAGACGAGTTGCTTCAGCCCTATGTTTTCCATTCCCTTTCCATCCTTCCTGTACTGGTGTTATGGTATTAAGTTACTGTATACAGTGAAGATTTCTACTATTCATTCACTCACACATTCAATCATTCATTCGTTCTACCCTGGAGCACTTTGTAGCACTGGAGATGTTTCAGGAGATCTGAAACCGATTTGCAACTCCCCTCCTGGACCAACTTTGCCTCCAGGGACAGGGGCCTCCTACCAGCCTTTTGCAAAGATAATAGGAGCAATGGGGTTAACAGTAAGTAATGAAGGCATTTCCTGCAGTCAGTGCACACCTTGGCTGCACAGCTTTATTTTGTGCTGCGGTCTCAATGTGAAAGTTGGCTGGTACCCAGGAGTCTGCTCATATTTTAGGCAGCCTGAGAGACACCAGGGACCTACTAAGAACTGTTTCTCAAGAGACTAAATAGTTGTAGGAAACCACAGTGACATTGCACGGCGCTGTCAGCAGGTATGCTACTGTTCAGAGCGAGGTCCAACTTGCGGAGGGCTATGCTTGATGATTAATTTTTTCACACTCCTACCAGCCTCCCATGACTGACTATAAACCATCCTGTGATTTGATGTGGCCTGTACTAACCCTTTGACTTGGGCTATCTGTGAAATATCCACATCTCTCCATAGGTCCTTCTGCATCTTAATAGACTTTTTTGGGTTTGGCATAGAGACAGCTTTATTCATTTTGCCAGCCTCGTGTAATATTAAAAAAATCATACATAAATACACATATATATACATAGAGGGGCTTTAGGTCAGACCTCTTCGTTTGGACTGTTCAACTGTCATTCACATCTCACTTTCACACACCACATCAAACAGCACGAGGCAGTGGGTCCGCACACTTCAGCTTTTGACTCTTTTGCACTATGAGTGATGGAAGTTTGCTTGATCAAATGTGTAGAAACACCTAAAGAGAAGAGCACTACAGATCTAAGGCTCTGTTGGGCCAGTCCTTTACATTGCCAATGTATTTTTTACATTCTTTTAACCTTTTATGTGTGTTTAATCTGTGTCTTCAAGTTACAGCAATTCAAAGCCAGTAGTACCTTTTTTGCACCCATAAGAATGAGCGCGAGTGAGGAAAATCCAATGCTAGACCACTTCCCTGCGAGATTTCTCAATGCGGACGGTCGGGCGGCCGCTACCGCTAGAGTTTAGAATCCTTCCGTTCGCGTTGAGGAAGCTGCCACTCGAGTAGAACTTCTACTCGAGCAGCAGAAAGAAGCAGAGCCCGCTTATGTAGTGCAAGATGCCGTTCGTGCTGATTTTACAGCGCGGGACAAACACCCAGCACTAAAAATCAGTGCGAACGGCGCAAGGTATCCCACTCTGCCGCTCGCGGAACTCCGCGTAGCTTGGCAGAGTTCTCCGCGAAATCCGCCCAGGCTTGGAAATCATTTCCACATGGTGATGGAATACTTCATTGTCACTTTCATCCAATCCCTGGCCTTTTTGGCATGGTTGCCTGCAGATAACAATACAGTGCCCTCTACAAGCTTGTTCTGTCATTGGCCTTAGTGGTATAATGATGGACATGTAACACTGCAATTCAGCATCTACATCTTTCTGCTAATAACATGCGACAGACCTAAGGTTGCCAGATTGCTCATGTATGCCAAACATGGTGTGCCCATTTGCGCACTGTTACAAGTCAATGTTATGTGATATATTAGTCTTACTGGTTCTACCGAGACAACTTTGAGAATGCACTGTTTGTTAAGCTAAATTCCACAACTCACAACAAGGTGTTTGGTATATATTGAACGATTTAACAACCACAATTACATTGCACTGGGCATGCCTTCATTTTCCCACGTTTCATTTTCCACTCAAAAGTACATTTCATGTTTATAATGTTGACAGTTGCTCTTATTTTACTTTTGTTGTTTAAAAAAAAAGCATGTTTCTTATTAACATTTTTCAAATTACATATGCAAAAGCAGAGTTTTTGCTCTGCTCAGATCGCTCTTTTTAGGTCGAGCCTAGCGCAGCGCGCATGCACTGCTCTGCGAGGCTTCTTGTAACTACTCGAAACTACTCCGTGTGGGTCTGACTCCCCCCACGCATAGGATTGGCTTTTGCGTGTGTCTTTCAAGAATGAAAGCACGCAAATGGGTAAAGGCGGGTGCATGTCCCACCTCTTTTTGTAACGTTGACTCCCACGGCGTTTTGCTCTCTGGAGCGAGCAGCGGCGCGCAGGGCGGCAGCTGCATTCCTGTGCCCGCCCCCACCACTCCTCTTGAGCTGCTTGTTTTCATTTGCAGCCTGCGCTCCATGTTTGCACCCCCTCCCACTCTTCCTTGTTTGTTATTATCTGTAGCGCGGTCCGCTTTCACTTTGGGGACCGCGCTTGTTTATTTAATTAATTTTCCTCGCGATTTGCTTTCACTTTTGCGGCCGTTCTTGTTTCTTCTGTTTTTTTACAGCGCATTACAAGCGTCACAACTTTCTGGATTGAAAGTTAACTACATAACTTCTAGTTAATTAGATATCCCAGCAGCGCACACATATTCACAGTTCCTTATCATATTCATACTTTTTCTAAACTAATCAGTGAAACGGCATAGCTGGCATGTCACGGGCTGCACGAAGCTTTCAAATTTATATAATTAGCAGACTTCCTAGATTAACACAAAAACATACATCTTTTGCTCGGCCTTACCTCGCCAGTGCTTACCGCTACTTTGTGCGACCACTCTGCTTACTCACAAAAAATGCCTGTTTTTGAGAAACCCATGTTAATCATTGGGCAGTTTTGCGAAATTTCTCCCAGCACACGCTGGTAGGCCGCATATTAAAGTGTCCTTGTGTAACGTAACTAGAGCTCATGTCAAGCTCCAAAACCTTCGGGTCGAGTTCGCGCTATATAAATCTGCAGGAAAAAAACAGAGAAATGACCTGCCCCTGTTCCAATGCAGGGAGAAGCATACTGTAAACAGCGCTACAGGTGGGGCCTGCAGCTTCGTGGCGCTTTAAAGCACAGCCCTGTGACCGCAGCGCACCTAATGCTCCAAGCACAGCCCTGTGACCGCTGCGCACCTAATGCTCTGAATTCCGTGCAGCGCGCGCACGAGGTAAGGTTTGTAAAGGTGGGGGAGGGGGGCGCGGTGTTGTTTGAAAGTTAACTACAAAACTTCCAGTTAATTAGATATCCCAGCAGCGCACACACATTCACAGTTCCTTATCATATTCATACTTTTTCAAAACTAATCAGTGAAACGGCATAGCTGGCATGTCACGGGCTACACGAAGCGTTCAAATTTATATAATTAGCCGACTTCCTAGATTAACACAAAAACATACATCTTTTGCTCGGCTTTACCTCGCCACTGCTTACCGCTACTTTGTGCAACCACTGTGCTTACTCACAAAAAATGCCTGTTTTTGAGATACCCATGTTAATCATTGGGAAGTTTTGCGAAATTTCTCCCAGCACACGCTGGTAGGCCGCATATTAAAGTGTCCTTGTGTAACGTAACTAGAGCTCATGTCAATCGCTCCAAAACCTTCGGGTCGAGTTCGCGCTATATACATTTGCAGAAAAAAAAAAGAGAAATGACCTGCCCCTGTTCCAATGTAGGGAGAGGCATACTGTAAACAGCGCTACAGGTGGGGCCTGCAGCTTCGTGGCGCTGTGAAGCACAGCCCTGTGACCGCAGCGCACCTAATGCTCCAAGCACAGCCCTGTGACCGCTGCGCACCTAATGCTCTGAATTCCGTGCAGCAAGACACCAGGTAAGGTTTGTAAAGATGGGGGTGGGGGGCGCGGAGTTGTTTTAAAGTTAACTACATAACTTCCAGTTAATTAGATATCCCAGCAGCGCACACACATTCACAGTTGCTTATCATATTCATACTTTTTCAAAACTAATCAGTGAAACGGCATAGCTGGCATGTCACGGGCTGCACGAAGCTTTCAAATTTATATAATTAGCAGACTTCCTAGATTAACACAAAAACATACATCTTTTGCTCGGCTTTACCTCGCCACTGCTTTACCGCTACTTTGTGCGACCACTGTGCTTACTCACAAAAAATGCCTGTTTTTGAGAAACCCATGTTAATCATTGGGCAGTTTTGCGAAATTTCTCTCAGCACACGCTGGTAGGCCGCATATCCAGTTAATTAGATATCCCAGCAGCGCACACACATTCACGGTTCCTTATCATATTCATACTTTTTCAAAACTAATCAGTGAAACGGCATAGCTGGCATGTCACGGGCTGCACGAAGCTTTCAAATTTATATAATTAGCAGACTTCCTAGATTAACTCAAAAACATACATCTTTTGCTCGGCTTTACCTCGCCACTGCTTACCGCTACTTTGTGCGACCACTGTGCTTACTCACAAAAAATGCCTGTTTTTGAGAAACCCAGGTTAATCATTGGGCAGTTTTGCGAAATTTCTCTCAGCACACGCTGGTAGGCCGCATATTAAAGTGTCCTTGTGTAACGTAACTAGACTCATGTAAAGCGCTCCAAAACATTTGGGTCGAGTTCGCGCTATATAAATCAGCAGGAAAAAAAAGAGAAATGACCTGCCCCTGTTCCAATGCAGGGAGAGGCATACTGTACACAGCGCTACAGGTGGGGCCTGCAGCTTCGTGCAGCGCGTGCACCAGGTAAGGTTTGTAAAGGTGGGGGGAGCGGTGTTGTTTGAAAGATAACTACATAACTTCCAGTTAATTAGATATCCCAGCAGCGCACACACATTCACAGTTCCTTATCATATTCATACTTTTTCAAAACTAATCAGTGAAACGGCATAGCTGGCATGTCACGGGCTGCACGAAGCTTTCAAATTTATATAATTAGCAGACTTCCTAGATTAACACAAAAACACATCTTTTGCTCGGCTTTACCTCGCCACTGCTTACCGCTACTTTGTGCGACCACTGTGCTTTTGCAGAACATTTTCAGATTCTAATTGCTTTCAAATAAAGCCTTTACATAGCCATATAGAAAAATAACAACTAACAAAACAATTGTGATGGTCTACCCTGACAGGGACACCCGCCCACTTGCCCCCTTGTTGGGGCAGATACGAAGCAGGGAGGTTGATTTAGGTGCAAGGTGATTTATTTAGATATTCAGGGTCTATGTCCACGCAAAATAAGTGTTCAATGTGAGGGTTTCAGTCCTCCTTCTTCCGATAACGACTCGGTTGCTGGGGGGGGTGGGATCCTCCTTCGCTCCTTGAAGGTCTCGGGCTGTCTTGTCCGGGTTGCGACAGTCGGGGATATAGGCAGGACAACAAAGAAAAGAAAGAAAGGAAATCTTTAGGAACACCGTCCTGTTGCTTTACATTCAAAAGGGGAAGGGAAGTGCACCACCACCAGTGTCCCTATTCGTGAGGTGCCTAGGTGAGGGGTAGTCAGGGTGCCGGACTTGGTGTGGCCCTCAGCCCTGCCCACCACCCCTTTAAGGTAAATGGATGCGCCCCAGCCACTTGCCTGGACCCACGACCCTCCGGGACCGTGGCGTGGTGAGAACCGGCCTCCTTCTCTCTCCTCGGAGGGTCGGTCTCGCACGCGGTCAGCGGGAAACCGAGTCCCGGGTTCTGTGGGCGGTCCGCCTCGCGGTCGCTGCTCACGACGTCCTCCGCTGTTCCTTCGCCTTCTCCAGTCGCGTCGCACGTCTCTCGCTTCCTCTCCTCCGTCGATATCCGCTCGCCTTCTCCCATGTCCGTGTTCTCTGTGGGTTTTCTTGGCTCGAGGGGTGTGGTTTCGGTGTTCCGAGCTGATGAGACTAGTCCGTCGCCGCCACTTCCTGTTGGGGTATTCCCGGCGGCCATGTTGGAGTGTCCGGGGCTCCCCACGTCAAAGAGGGATGGGGGCTCGGCGGACTCATCACACTGCCGTCCCCCCAGGAATGGACGTGTGGGCCATTCGTTCATAGGGCACCTTGAGAGGAAGTCCACGTTGCCCTGCAGACGTCCCGGAACGTGGAGGGCGGAAAACGTGAAGGGCTGTAGGGCAAGAAACCATCGGAGAACCTTAGGGTTAGTGTCCTTATGGAGGGCCAGCCAGGTGAGGGGAGCGTGATCAGTGAGCAATATGAAGTGGCGACCCAAGAGGTAATACTGAAGGGCCTCCACCGCCCATTTGATGGCCAGGCATTCCTTTTCAATGGTAGCGTAACCCACCTCCCGTGGAAACAACTTACGACTAAGGTAGAGGATGGGGTGGAGATCACCGAGGGCATCGGGCTGGGACAGGATGGCTCCTAAACCCCTGTCTGACCCGTCAGTTTGTAATACAAAAGAGGAGTCAAAGTTCGGACAAGCAAGCACAGGATTGTGGCAAAGGGAGTCCTTCAGGAAGCGGAAGCTCTGTTTGTGTCTCTCTGTCCACTGTATCTTACTACTGGAGTGTGCCTTGGTGAGGAGGTCTGTGAGTGGACTGGCTACTTCAGAAAAAGCTGGGATAAACCTTCGATAGTACCCGACCAGCCCGAGGAAGGAACGTATGTCCTTCCGGGAGGTGGGTCGGGGTACGCGGGTGATGGCCTCTATCTTGCTCACTTGGGGTCGGATCTGCCCAGCCCGGATATCATACCCTAGGTACTCGATGTGGTCAGCCCCTAGTGTCGTCTTCTTGGGATTCATTGTAAGGCCTGCGTGTTGCAATGTTTTCAGGACGTTCTCTAGGTGTTGTAGATGGGTCTCCCAATCGGGGCTGTGGATAACGATATCGTCCAGGTAGGCCATGGCATAAGACTGGTGGGAAGAGAGGACTGAGTCCATGAGTCTCTGGAAAGTGGCGGGGGCCCCATGGAGACCGAAAGGCAGTACCTTGAAGTGAAACAAGCCAATGGGCGTGGAAAAGGCGGTTTTGTCTCTGATGCCTGGTTTCAGTGGTATTTGCCAATACCCCTTTGTGAGGTCGATAGTGGATAGAATCTTGGCGTTCCCGAGTCTCTCGATGAGTTCGTCCACCCGTGGCATAGGATATGCGTCGAACTTAGACACCGCGTTGAGTCTGCGGAAGTCGATGCAGAAACGTATGCTCCCATCGGGTTTGGGGACTAACACAATCGGAGAAGACCAGGCGCTATGTGAGGGTTCGATTATGTCTGCCTCCAGCATCGTTTTTATCTCCTGTTCTACGGCCCCTCTCCGGGCAGCCGGGATGCGATAAGGCCGTTGTTTGATCGGGGGGAGGTGGTGATTATGTCGTGCTCAACTAGGGATGTCCTTCCGGGAACGCCGGACAGGACGAACGGGTACGATGCGCACAAGGTCCTCAGTTGGTTTCTTTGTTCTACTGTGGTTTGGGGTCCCCAGTTAGGCTGGGGTTGTTCTGTGGTCTTCTGGGGGGATAGGGTCACTTCAAGGGGTTTATTCGGGGCAACATGGAGTATAGGGGCAGTCGCGCACCCTGATGCCGGGACCGGTCCCTCCCACGCCTTCAGTAAGTTAACGTGGTATATTTGGCTTGTCTTGTTTCTGTGGGGAACGGCCACCCTGTAGGTAACAGGGGTTACTCTACTGAGGATAGGAAAGGGGCCTTGCCAAGTGGCTAACAGTTTCTTTTCGGTGGTAGGGAATAGGATAAGTACCTGATCACCTACCGCGAATTCCCTAAGTTTGGTGTTTCTGTCGTACCACCGTTTTTGTTGGTTCTGGGACCTTTCCATGTTCCTGTGTACCTCGTCCCATAGCAAGGACAAAGTATCCCTAAGGGACGCACTGTATTGTAGCAGAGGTTCTGCTTCGTCCTCTTCCTCAGTCCACAGTTCATACGTCATGTCCAGGAGGGTACGGGGTCTCCTCCCAAACAACAGCTCAAACGGCGAGAACCCCGTAGACTTCTGTTCATGGGATCGTATCGCAAAAAGAACCAGGGGTAGCTGTCGGTCCCAATCCCTCCCCGCTCGGTCGATGCACTTTCTTAGCATAGTTTTGATGGTTTTGTTGTACCTTTCCACAAGACCATCCGTCTGTGGATGGTATACCGCTGTCCTGATCTGTTTGATACCTAACAGCTCGCATACCTGTCTCATCAACCGGGACATGAAGGGGGTACCCTGGTCCGTCAGGAGTTCGTGGGGAAAGCTGACACGAGAGAACAGAGTGACCATGGCTTGGGCTACTGTCTTTGTGGTAGTGGTCGTCAAGGGAAACGCTTCCGGATACCGGGTGGCGTAGTCCACAAAGACCAGTATGAACCGGTGGCCCCTGGCAGAGGGTATCAGGGGACCTACCAGGTCAATCCCTACTCTTCTAAACGGGACATCGATGACCGGAAGTGGTTGGAGCGGGGCTCGGGGTAACACGGGTTTATTAACCAGCTGGCATCGCACACATGAGGCGCAGTACCTGGCCACTTCCTGATACACGCCCGGACAGTAAAACTTCTCTAATAGATATTTGAGGGTGTTTTCCTTCCCATAGTGGCCTCCCCCGGTTTGACTGTGGGCCAGAGACAGCACCTGTTCGCAAAATGCCTTAGGGACCAGTAGCTGTACCTTCCCATGGTTATTCTCAAGTGTGTGCCTGTATAGAAGGCCCTTTTTGACAGTAAAATAGGGACCTACCTTTCCTGGTTGTTCATCTTGGGCTTGGCTCCAGGCATGTTGCAGGGTAGAGTCGTCCCTCTGGGCCTGATGGAAGTTCTGAGGTGGCTCTTGAGGAGTCTCTGGGGAGAGAAGGACAGGTACGGGTAGCACAGTTTTAGACTGGCTGTATAGTGCTCTTTCCTCCCTCCTTTCTCTCCTAGTTTGTGCTCTTTTGGTAGCGGGAGCCCTTATATCGGTGTTTGAAAAGGGTGCGCTTTCTAGCCATCCCACTAGTGAGGCAGAGGAACTCAGGGAGTGGAGGTACTCGTGGAACCGAGGTAAATCGGTACCTAAGAGCGCTAGCTCGGGTAACGTGGGGACAACCCCTACCTTCCTCAACTGGGGCTCCCCATTGATCTCCAATACCACTTCGGCCAAGGGATACAACTTCTTCTCTCCGTGTACACATGTGACCTGTACAAACTCTCCCTTCACTAGCAGGGACTCAGGGATAAGCTCTTTGGAGATGACGGTGTAGTGGCAGCCCGTGTCCAGGAGGGCGGTTACTGCCTTCCCGTTTACATAAGCCTTTATTTTGTATCTGAGGGGTTTGTCTCCTGTGACCAGTACCCGCCCACGTATAAGTCCCACCTCCATGGGTTCTGGGCCTGGGTGGTGTGTCGGGCAGTGCCGGGCTATGTGTCCCCACTCGGCACAGTGAAAGCACTGTGGTCCCTGTATCGGGGTTGTGAAAGGGGCTCTTAAGGGGGTCTTTGGCAGAAAGGGTCCCTTGGGTTCTGTCTGGGGGTTGGGGTTTCTGGCTAGGGGTTTCGGGGATGAGACGGAGGGTCGATGAGTTGGGGTTTTGAACTCCGGAGAGCGGTGGTATGCGCACGCCAAATCAACGGCCAATGTCACGGAGAGGTTAGGGTGTTGCTTGACCCAGGCTCGGGTGTTATATGGGAGGGCGTCGAGATATTGCTCCAGGTAGATCTTCTCTGTTATGTCATCCGGGGTGGCTATAGAGGGTTGTAGCCACCGGTTTCCGAGGTCCCGGATGCGGAAATACAGTGCTCGGGGATTGTCCCCCAGGCTCCATCTCTCTTTCCTAAACCGGCTGCGATAATATTCTTGATCACATCCCAGCCGTTCTAGGATGGCTTTCTTAACGTCGGGGTAGCTGGTTGTCCCTGCTGGATTGGCGGCCTGGTAGGCGGCTTGTAATTCCCCGGAAAGCAGGGGAGCTATGTATTGGCCCCATCTTTCTGGGGGCCAGGAGGCGGTTGTAGCTACACGCTCGAAATTAACAAAGAAATAGTCCGGATCGTCCCCAGTTTGGAACTTTTGTAGGACTGTCCCCGGCACGTTGGGATGTACCCTAGCGCTAGAGATAGCGTCCGTCAGACGTAGAATGGCCGTGTCCTGTACCTGCTGGTTATTGGTCAGGAGGGAGGCCTGGTCTTTTAGTGCTGTGTGCAGTTCCTCTCGGTCGTGTTTCGCCTGTTTGGTCTGTTGCTCGATGACCAGTTGCAGGTGTCGTTGCCCTTCAGCTAGTTGGGTGATGATGGCCTCCATGGTCAAGGGTTGGGTCATTGTATCAGGACCGAAATCCCACTTCTGTCACCACTGTGATGGTCTACCCTGACAGGGACACCCGCCCACTTGCCCCCTTGTTGGGGCAGATACGAAGCAGGGACGTTGATTTAGGTGCAAGGTGATTTATTTAGATATTCAGGGTCTATGTCCACGCAAAATAAGTGTTCAATGTGAGGGTTTCAGTCCTCCTTCTTCCGATAACGACTCGGTTGCTGGGGGGGGGGGGTGATCCTCCTTCGCTCCTTGAAGGTCTCGGGCTGTCTTGTCCGGGTTGCGACAGTCGGGGATTTAGGCAGGACAACAAAGAAAAGAAAGAAAGGAAATCTTTAGGAACACCGTCCTGTTGCTCTACATTCAAAAGGGGAAGGGAAGTGCACCACCACCAGTGTCCCTATTCGTGAGGTGCCTAGGTGAGGGGTAGTCAGGGTGCCGGACTTGGTGTGGCCCTCAGCCCTGCCCACCACCCCTTTAAGGTAAATGGATGCGCCCCAGCCACTTGCCTGGACCCACGACCCTCCGGGACCGTGGCGTGGTGAGAACCGGCCTCCTTCTCTCTCCTCGGAGGGTCGGTCTCGCACGCGGTCAGCGGGAAACCGAGTCCCGGGTTCTGTGGGCGGTCCGCCTCGCGGTCGCTGCTCACGACGTCCTCCGCTGTTCCTTCGCCTTCTCCAGTCGCGTCGCACGTCTCTCGCTTCCTCTCCTCCGTCGATATCCGCTCGCCTTCTCCCATGTCCGTGTTCTCTGTGGGTTTTCTTGGCTCGAGGGGTGTGGTTTCGGTGTTCCGAGCTGATGAGACTAGTCCGTCGCCGCCACTTCCTGTTGGGGTATTCCCGGCGGCCATGTTGGAGTGTCCGGGGCTCCCCACGTCAAAGAGCGATGGGGGCTCGGCGGACTCATCACAACAATGTATTTGATTTTAAAAAGCTTACAAAAGACATTCACCGCATCACACTACGCACATAATTAATATCATTACAATTGTTTTTTGGGGTAGTGTAAACGTACATATACCACCAACATACACACCAGCAAAAAACACTAGACACATACATACCACCAACACACATCATATCACAACTCACCACTACATTCCACACCATGCCACTGCCCTAACATCACTACACTAAGCACAACTTGCACACAAAATTTACAGTATTGAACACAGCAGCTACATTGCTCTACAACATACCTTAAAAACATTGCCAATATCTCTGGCTAAACACTTATAAGGTCCCAAAGGCGAGACCTATTGGCTATGCCAATGCTTGTTATTAGCCTGTGGTCACATTTGTCTTCAGACATGAAGTGTAGCTTGCAATAAATCATTATAATGGGACAAGACAGATGATTATTGCAGCCAAGGAGTACAGTGGCAAAGCATCAAAAATGAATGTTTCCATTATTAGCCCTAATTGGTAAGGAACATATTAATACCATTGAGTCACAAAATATCCAAAAAGTAATCGTTTTTGTAAAGAGCACTATAGGCAGGTTCTTTAGCATGGTAGAGAGGGGTGATTGCATTCAATGCTTGGTTCTAGGATAGTTTCTTTGAAGGCTGGATGTGTTTTTGAACAGCGCCTTCGCTGAAAACTGTAAGGCACATATGTACAAGCCCCTATCGCACCCACAACCTCACTTTTTCAGACGCTGTGGTGGCGATAGGGGCTTAGCCTTATTTACAAGGCAGCGTTAAGTCACTTAACGTGGCTTAACACTGCCTTGTAAATAAGGCCCCCTTTCACGCTATGGTTAGCGTGAAAGGGGCGTGCAGTGGGTGTTGTGGTGGGCGTTTCACCGCAACATCCATTGATTTTGACGCTGCCCCCTATGTACAAGGGCAGCGTACATAGGAGGCAGCGCCAAAATTAAGACCAGGGAAAACCTGGTCTTAACTTAGCTAAACGAGGAGAAATGCATTATTTCTCCTTGTTTTTGCTTTTTCCATGTTTGCTGCCTTGTGCAGCACATATGAAAAAGCAAACTGCCATGGATTGTTTATGTACATACACAATCTGTAAAAAAAAAATGCCATTTTGGGACTTTCATGTGTGCTGCATGAAGCAGCACACATAAGAGTGACAAAATGGCATTTTAGGATTGTTTATGTGCCGGAAGGGACACCTTACTACACATAAACAATCCTCCCCTGCACGCAGACACCCTTGCGCTATGGTGCAAGGGTGCCTGCGTTGGTGCTACACTGCTAAGTGTAGTGCCAGCGCAGGGGTAAACGCAAGGCTGCACCATATTCTTGTAAATATGGTGCAGCCTTGTGTTTCAGAAGTGGCGGAGTGAGGTGTTAAGCCATTACTCCGCCACTTCCTCGTACATATGCCCCTAAATTCGTTGAGGAAGGCGGAACTGCTCGACTCCACACGTAATGCTCAACAATTGCATAGCTCTCTTGCTTCTAAAGTCACAATTCCATAAATACACAAAGTTCTTTCTTATATGGCTGAAAGATTTGGTTTGAATGCTGTATTGTTCCATACCTACAAAGGGTGGAGTGCGTAAATTAGAGACCAGACTAGTCAGATGGCCTAGGCCTGTGTTTCTCACTAACCTCCGTGTTTTTTGTCTGACAGGAGAGTGAGGGCCTTGAGCGGGAGAACAGCGCCCTTCGCAAGGAAGTGCGGCGCCTGACGGAGGAGGTGAAGTACTTCTCGTCGCTACTGAGCTCCCACGAGGCCCTGTGCTCGCTGCTGCCCTCTGGGCCCCCTGACGCCTCCTATGGGCCACGCGCCTTCCAGCCAATCATTAGCTCAACACGGTTTCAGCACTGACCCGGGTGCCCGACCGACATTCGGATAATGCCTCGGTTGAAGGGATGCATGCAGTTGCACCGGCCCCTGTTTTGGATTCTGTCTCAAAGTCCCTAAGCTTTGTTCTGTTATTAAGGACGTGAAAAGTGCTTTGGGTGAAAAATGAGAGCACGGGTCCACTGAGGGTTGAGCAGGGGAAAGTGGGGTGTTTCAGCGCTGGTGGGGGAGGGGACAAAAGCCTTTTGAGGTGGTCATCCTCCATATCACAGAAGAGGAACATGAACCCTTTGAAGCAGTCCTCCTCCATGTCAGAGAAGACTGGTTTCGACAGTCTCTGGTTCACAACTAGGCATTTCCATGGGGTGAATCACTGGAGTAGGGCATCACACTGGCAAGAAACCATGGCACTGGCTTGACCAATCGGTGGCAGGAATCGGAGTCACCGACCACTTGTGGGTGAAAGACATGTTTGCAAAGGGGTCCAGTTTTAAGAAGTCTGGAAATGTAACCAATAAACATCAGTGGACCAGAAACAAGGATGCAGAGCCTATCTGTGATATTACCAATCGGTACTAGTAAAGAAATACAGTGTCATCTTAGGGCTGGTACCTAATGCAGTATCACGCTACAGTAACCTTTGTGCCCAGTAGAGTCATTCTGCCTCTATCTGTGTGTGCTGTGCCCCTGTGTGCTGCAGTCATTCTGCTCCTATCTGTGTGTGCTGTGCCCCTGTGTGCTGCAGTCATTCTGCTCCTATCTGTGTGTGCTGTGCCCCTGTGTGCTGCAGTCATTCTGCTCCTATCTGTGTGTGATGTGCCTCTGTGTGCTGTAGCGTCATTCTGCTCCTATCTGTGTGTGCTGTGCCCCTGTGTGCTGCAGTCATTCTGCTCCTATCTGTGTGTGCTGTGCCCCTGTGTGCTGCAGTCATTCTGCTCCTATCTGTGTGTGCTGTGCCCCTGTGTGCTGCAGTCATTCTGCTCCTATCTGTGTGTGCTGTGCCCCTGTGTGCTGCAGTCATTCTGCTCCTATCTGTGTGTGATGTGCCTCTGTGTGCTGTAGAGTCATTTTGCTCCTATCTGTGTGTGCTGTGCCCCTGTGTGCTGCAGTCATTCTGCTCCTATCTGTGTGTGACGTTCCCCTGTGTGCTGCAGTCATTCTGCTCCTATCTGTGTGTGCTGTGCCCCTGTGTGCTGCAGCCATTCTGCTGCTATCTGTGTGTGCTATGCCCCTGTGTGTTGTAAAGTAATTCTGCTGCCATTTGTGTGTGATGTGCCCCTGTGTGTTGCAGTCATTCTGCTCCTATCTGTGTGTGCTGTGCGCCTGTGTGCTGTAAAGTAATTCTGCTGCTATCTGTGTGTGCTGTGCCCCTGTGTGCTGCAGTCATTCTGTCCCTATCTGTGTGTGCGGTGCCTCTGTGTGCCGTAGAGTCATTCTGCTCCTATCTGTGTGTGCTGTGCCCCTGTGTGCTGCAGTCATTCTGCTCCTCTCTGTGTGTGATGTTCCCCTGTGTGCTGCAGTCATTCTGCTCCTATCTGTGTGTGCTGTGCCCCTGTGTGCTGCAGTCATTCTGCTCCTATCTGTGTGTGCTGTGCCCCTGTGTGCTGTAAAGTAATTCTTCTGCTATTTGTGTGTGCTGTGCCCCTGTGTGCTGCAGTCATTCTGCCCCTATCTGTGTGTGCGGTGCCCCTGTGTCTGGTAGAGTCATTCTGCTCCTATCTGTGTGTGCTGTGCCCCTGTGTGCTGCAGTCATTCTGCTCCTCTCTGTGTGTGATGTTCCCCTGTGTGCTGCAGTCATTCTGCTCCTATCTGTGTGTGCTGTGCCCCTGTGTGCTGCAGTCATTATGCTCCTATCTGTGTGTGCTGTGCCCCTGTGTGCTGTAAAGTAATTCTGCTCCTATCTGTGTGTGCTGTGCCCCTGTGTGCTGTAAAGTAATTCTGCTGCTATCTGTGTGTGCTGTGCCCCTGTGTGCTGCAGTCATACTGCCCCTATCTGTGTGTGCGGTGCCCCTGTGTGCCGTAGAGTCATTCTGCCTCTATCTGTGTGTGCTGTGCCCCTGTGTGCTGCAGTCATTCTGCCCCTATCTGTGTGTGCTGTGCCCCTGTGTGCTGCAGTCATTCTGCTCCTATCTGTGTGTGCTGTGCCCCTGTGTGTTGCAGTCATTCTGCTCCTATCTGTGGGTGATGTGCCTCTGTCTGCTGTAGAGTCATTTTGCTCCTATCTGTGTGTGCTGTGCCCCTGTGTGCTGTAGAGTCATTCTGCTCCTATCTGTGTGTGCTGTGCCCCTGTGTGCTGCAGTCATTCTGCACCTATCTGTGTGTAATGTTCCCATGTGTGCTGAAGTCATTCTGCTCCTATCTGTGTGTGCTGTGCCCCTGTGTGCTGCAGTCATTCTGCTCCCATCTGTGTGTGCTGTGCCCCTGTGTGCTGCAGTCAATCTGCTCCTATCTCTGTGTGCTGTGTCCCTGTGTGCTGCAGTCATTCTGCTCCTATCTGTGTGTGCTGTGCCCCTGTGTGCTGTAGAGTCGTTCACACCTATCTGTGTGTGCTGTGCCCCTGTGTGCTGCAGTAATTCTGCTCCTATCTGTGTGTGCTGTGCCCCTGTGTGCTATAGAGCCATTCTGCTCCTATCTGTGTGTGCTGTGCCCCTGTGTGCTGTAGAGTAATTCTGCTGCTATCTGTGTGTGCCCCTGTGTGCTATAGAGTCATTCTGCTCCTATCTGTGTGCGCTGTGCCCCTGTGTGCTGTAAAGTAATTCTGCTGCTATCTGTGTGTGCTGTGCCCCTGTGTGCTGCAGTCATTCTTCCCCTATCTGTGTGTGTGGTGCCCCTGTGTGCTGCAGTCATTCTGCCCCTATCTGTGTGTGTGGTGCCCCTGTGTGCTGCAGTCATTCTGTCCCTATCTGTGTGTGTGGTGCCCCTGTGTGCGGTAGAGTCATTCTGCTCCTATCTGTGTGTGATGTTCCCCTGTGTGCTGCAGTCATTCTACTCCTATCTGTGTGTGCTGTGCCCCTGTGTGCTGTAAAGTAATTCTGCTGCTATCTGTTTGTGCTGTGCCCCTGTGAGCTGCAGTCATTCTGCCCCTATCTGTGTGTGCTGTGGCCCTGTGTGCGGTAGAGTCATTCTGCTCCTATCTGTGTGTGCTTTGCCCGTGTGTGCGGTAGTCATTCTGCTCCTATCTGTGTGTGATATTCCCGTGTGCGGTAGAGTCATTCTGCTCCTATCTGTGTGTGATATTCCCCTGTGTGCGGTAGAGTCATTCTGCTCCTATCTGTGTGTGATGTTCCCCTGTGTGCTGCAGTCATTCTGCTCCTATCTGTGTGTGCTGTGCCCCTGTGTGCTGTAAAGTAATTCTGCTGCTATCTGTGTGTGCTGTGCCCCTGTGTGCTGTAGAGTCATTCTGCTCCTATCTGTGTGTGATGTTCCCCTGTGTGCTGCAGTCATTCTGCTCCTATCTGTGTGTGCTGTGCCCCTGTGTGCTGTAAAGTAATTCTGTTGCTATCTGTGTGTGCTGTGCCCCTGTGTGCTGTAGAGTCATTCTGCTCCTATCTGTGTGTGCTGTGCCCCTGTGTGCGGTAGTCATTCTGCTCCTATCTGTGTGTGCTTTGCCCGTGTGTGCGGTAGAGTCATTCTGCTCCTATCTGTGTGTGATGTTCCCATGTATGCAGTAGAGTCATTCTGCTCCTATCTGTGTGTGCTGTGCCCCTGTGTGCTGTAGAGTAATTCTGCTGCTGTGTGTGCTGTGCCCCTGTGTGCTGCAGTCATTCTACCCCTATCTGTGTGTGCGGTGCCCCTGTGTGCCGTAGAGTCATTCTGCCTCTATCTGTGTGTGCTGTGCCCCTGTGTGCTGTAGAGTCATTCTGCTCCTATCTGTGTGTGCTGTGCCCCTGTGTGCTGCAGTCATTCTGCCCCTATCTGTGTGTGCTGTGCCCCTGTGTGCCGTAGAGTCGTTCTGCTCCTATCTGTGTGTGCTGTACCCCTGTGTGCGGTAGAGTCATTTTGCTCCTATCTGTGTGTGCTGCGCCCCTGTGTGCTGTAAAGTAATTCTGCTGCTATCTGTCTGTGCTGTGCCCCTGTGTGCTGCAGTCATTCTGCTCCTATCTGTGTGTGCTCCTATCTGTGTGTGCTGCGCCCGTGTGCTGCAGTAATTCTGCTCCTGTGTGTGCTGCGCCCCTGTGTGATGCAGTCATTCTGCTCCTATCTGTGTGTGCTGTGCCCCTGTGTGCTGTAGAGTCGTTCTGCTCCTATCTGTGTGTGCTGTGCCCCTGTGTGCTGTAGAGTCGTTCTGCTCCAATCTGTGTGTGCTGTGCCCCTGTGTGCTGCAGTCATTCTGCTCCTATCTGTGTGTGCTGTGCCCCTGTGTGCTGCAGTCATTCTGCTCCTATCTGTGTGTGCTGTGCCCCTGTGTGCTGTAGAGTCGTTCTGCTCCTATCTGTGTGTGCTGTGCCCCTGTGTGCTGCAGTCATTCTGCTCCTATCTCTGTGTGCTGTGCCCCTGTGTGCGGTAGAGTCATTCTGCCCCTATCTCTGTGTGCTGTGCCCCTGTGTGCTGCAGTCATTCTGCTCCCATCTGTGTGTGTCCCTGTGTGCTGCAGTCATTCTGCTCCTATCTGTGTGTGCTGTGCCCCTGTGTGCTGCAGTCATTCTGCTCCTATCTGTGTGTGCTGTGCCCCTGTGTGCTGCAGTCATTCTGCTCCTATCTGTGTGTGATGTGCCCCTGTGTGCTGCAGTCATTCTGCTCCTATCTGTGTGTGCTGTGCCCCTGTGTGTTGCAGTCATTCTGCTCCTATCTGTGTGTGTGCTGTGCCCCTGTGTGCTGTAGAGTCGTTCTACTCCTATCTGTGTGTGCTGTGCCCCTGTGTGCTGCAGTCATTCTGCTCATATCTGTGTGTGCTGTGCCCCTGTGTGCTGCAGTCATTCTGCTCCCATCTGTGTGTGCTGTGCCCCTGTGTGCTGCAGTCATTCTGCTCCTATCTGTGTGTGCTGTGCCCCTGTGTGCTGTGGAGTCGTTCTGCTCCTATCTGTGTGTGCTGTGCCCCTGTGTGCTGCTGTCAATCTGCTCCTCTCTGTGTGGGCTGTGCCCCTGTGTGCTGCAGTCATTCTGCTCCTATCTGTGTGTGCTGTGCCCCTGTGTGCTGTAGAGTCGTTCTGCTCCTATTTGTGTGTGCTGTGCCCCTGTGTGCTGCAGTCCTTCTGCTCCTATCTGTGTGTGCTGTGCCCCTGTGTGCTGCAGACATTCTGCTCCTATCTGTGTGTGCTGTGTGCTGCAGTCATTCTGCTCCTATCTGTGTGTGCTGTGCCCATGTGTGCTGTAGAGTCATTCTGCCTCTATCTGTGCGTGCTGTGCCCCTGTGTGCTGTAGTCATTCTGCTCCTACCTGTGTGCTGCAGTCATTCTGCCTCTATCTGTGTGCTGTAGAGTCGTTCTGCTCCTATCTGTGTGTGCTGTGCCCGTGTGCTGCAGTCATTCTGCTCTTATCTGTGTGTGCTGTGCCCCTGTGTGCTGCAGTCATTCTGCTCCTATCTGTGTGTGCTGTGCCCCTGTATGCTGCAGTCATTCTGCTCCTATCTGTGTGTGCTGTGCCCGTGTGCTGCAGTCATTCTGCTCCTATCTGTGTGCGCTGTGCCCCTGTGTGCTGTAGAGTCGTTCTGCTCCTATCTGTGTGTGCTGTGCCCCTGTGTGCTGCAGTCATTCTGCTCCTATCTGTGTGTGCTGTGCCCCTGTGTGCTGCAGACATTCTGCTCCTATCTGTGTGTGCTGTGCGCCTGTGTGCTGCAGTCATTCTGCTCCTATCTGTGTGTGCTGTGCCCCTGTATGCTGCAGACATTCTGCTCCTATCTGTGTGTGCTGTGCGCCTGTGTGCTGCAGTCATTCTGCTCCTATCTGTGTGTGCTGTGCCCCTGTATGCTGCAGTCATTCTGCTCCTATCTGTGTGCGCTGTGCCCCTGTGTGCTGTAGAGTCGTTCTGCTCCTATCTGTGTGTGCTGTGCCCCTGTGTGCTGCAGTCATTCTGCTCCTATCTGTGTGTGCTGTGCCCCTGTGTGCTGCAGTCATTCTGCTCTTATCTGTGTGTGCTGTGCCCCTGTGTGCTGCAGTCATTCTGCTCCTATCTGTGTGTGCTGTGCCCCTGTATGCTGCAGTCATTCTGCTCCTATCTGTGTGTGCTGTGCCCGTGTGCTGCAGTCATTCTGCTCCTATCTGTGTGCGCTGTGCCCATGTGTGCTGTAGAGTCTTTCTGCCTCTATCTGTGTGAGCTGTGCCCCTGTGTGCTGCAGTCATTCTGCACCTACCTGTGTGTGCTGTGCCCCTTTGTGCTGCAGTCATTCTGCCCCTATCTGTGTGTGCTGTGCGCCTGTGTGCTGTAGAGTTGTTCTGCTCCTATCTGTGTGTGCTGTGCCCCTGTGTGCTGCAGTCATTCTGCTCCTATCTGTGTGTGCTGTGCCCCTGTGTGCTGCAGTCATTCTGCTCCTATCTGTGTGTGCTGTGCCCCTGTGTGCTGCAGTCATTCTGCTCCTATCTGTGTGTGCTGTGCCCCTGTGTGCTGCAGTCATTCTGCTCCTATCTGTGTGTGCTGTGCCCCTGTGTGCTGTAGAGGCATTCTGCGCCTATCTGTGTGTGCTGTGCCCCTGTGGGCTGCAATCATTCTGCCCCTATCTGTGTGTGCTGTGCCCCTGTGTGCTGTAGCGTCGTTCTGCTCCTATCTGTGTGTGTTGTGCCCCTGTGTGCTGCAGTCATTCTGCTCCTATCTGTGTGTGCTGTGCCCCTGTGTGCTGCAGTCATTCTGCTCCTATCTGTGTGTGCGGTGCCCCTGTGTGCCGTAGTCATTCTGCTCCTATCTGTGTGTGCTGTGCCCCTGTGTGCTGCAGTAATTCTGCTCCTATCTGTGTGTGCTGTGCCCGTGTGCTGCAGACTTTCTCCTCCTATCTGTGTGTGCTGTACCCCTGTGTGCTGTAGAGTCATTCTGCTCCTATCTGTGTGTGCAGTGCCCCTGTATGCTGCAGTCATTATGCCCCTATCTGTGTGTGCCCCTGTGTTTTGTAGAGTCGTTCTGCTCCCATCTGTGTGTGCTGTGCCCCTGTGTGCTGCAGTCATTCTGGTCCTATCTGTATGTGCTGTGCCCCTGTGTGCTGCTGTCATTCTGCTCCTATCTGTGTGTGCTGTGCCCCTGTGTGCTGTAGAGTCGTTCTGCTCCTATCTGTGTGTGCTGTGCCCCTGTGTGCTGCAGTCATTCTGCTCCTATCTGTATGTGCTGTGCCCCTGTGTGCTGCAGTCATTCTGCTCCTATCTGTGTGTGCTGTGCCCCTGTGTGCTGCAGTCATTCTGCTCCTATCTGTGTGTGCTGTGCCCCTGTGTGCTGTAGAGTCATTCTGCCTCTATCTGTGTGTGCTGTGCCCGTGTGCTGTAGAGTCGTTCTGCTCCTATCTGTGTGTGCTGTGCCCTGTGTGCTGCAGTCATTCTGCCCCTATCTGTGTGTGCTGTGCCCCTGTGTGCTGTAGAGTCGTTCTGCTCCTATCTGTATGTGCTGTGCCCCTGTGTGCTGCAGTCATTCTGCTCCTATCTGTGTGTGCTGTGCCCCTGTGTGCTGCAATCACTCTACTCCTATCTGTGTGTGCTGTGTGCTGCAGTCCTTCTGCTGCTTTCTGTGTGTGCTGTGCCCCTGTGTGCTGTAGAGTCGTTCTGCTCCTATCTGTGTGTGCTGTGCCCGTGTGCTGCAGTCATTCTGCCCCTATCTGTGTGTGCTGTGCCCCTGTGTGCTGCAGTCATTCTGCTGCTATCTGTGTGTGCTGTGCCCCTGTGTGCTGTAGAGTCATTCTGCCTCTATCTGTTTGTGCTGTGCCCCTGTGTGCTGTAGAGGCATTCTGCTCCTATCTGTGTGTACTGTGCCCCTGTGTGCTGCAATCATTCTGCCCCTATCTGTGTGTGCTGTGCCCCTGTGTGCTGTAGAGTCGTTCTGCTCCTATCTGTTTGTGCTGTGCCCCTGTGTGCTGCAGTCATTCTGCTCAGTATCTGTGTGTGCTGTGCCCCTGTGTGCTGCAGTCATTCAGCCACTATCTGTGTGTGCTCTGCCCCTGTGTGCTGTAGAGTCGTTCTGCTCCTATCTGTGTGTGCTGTGCCCCCGTGTGCTGCAGTCATTCTGCTCCTATCTGTGTGTGCTGTGCCCCTGTGTGCTGCAGTCATTCTGCTCCTATCTGTGTGTGCTGTAGAGTCGTTCTGCTCCTATCTGTGTGTGCTGTGCCCCTGTGTGCTGCAGTCATTCTGCTCCTATCTGTGTGTGCTGCGCCCCTGTGTGCTACAGTCATTCTGCTCCTATCTGTGTGTGCTGCGCCCCTGTGTGCTGCAGTCATTCTGCTCCTATCTGTGTGTGCTGCGCCCCTGTGTGCTACAGTTATTCTGCTCCTATCTGTGTGTGCTGCGCCCCTGTGTGCTGCAGTCATTCTGCTCCTATCTGTGTGTGCTGCGCCCCTGTGTGCTGCAGTCATTCTGCTCCTATCTGTGTGTGCTGCGCCCCTCTGTGCTACAGTCATTCTGCTCCTGTGTGTGCTGCGCCCCTGTGTGCTTCAGTCATTCTGCTCCTATCTGTGTGTGCTGCGCCCCGTGTGCTACAGTAATTCTGCTCCTATCTGTGTGTGCTGCGCCCCTGTGTGCTGCAGTCATTCTGCTCCTATCTGTGTGTGCTGCGCCCCGTGTGCTGCAGTCATTGTGCTCCTATTTGTGTGTGCTGTGCCCCTGTGTGCTGTAGAGTCGTTCTGCTCCTATCTGTGTGTGCTGTGCCCCTGTGTGCTGCAGTCATTCTGCTCCTATCTGTGTGTGCTGTGCCCGTGTGCTGCAGTCATTCTGCTCCTATCTGTGTGTGCTGCGCCCCTGTGTGCTGCAGTCATTCTGCTCCTATCTGTGTGTCCTGCGCCCCTGTGTGCTACAGTCATTCTGCTCCTATCTGTGTGTGCTGCGCCCCTGTGTGCTGCAGTCATTCTGCTCCTATCTGTGTGTGCTGTGCCCCTGTGTGCTGCAGTCATTCTGCTCCTATCTGTGTGTGCTGCGCCCCTGTGTGATGCAGTCATTCTGCTCATATCTGTGTGTGCTGCGCCCGTGTGCTGCAGTCATTCTGCTCCTATCTGTGTGTGCTGCGCCCGTGTGCTGCAGTCATTCTGCTCCCTATCTGTGTGTGCTGCGCCCTGTGTGCTGCAGTCATTCTGCTCCTATCTGTGTGTGCTGCGCCCTGTGTGCTGCAGTCATTCTGCTCCTATCTGTGTGTGCTGCGCCCTGTGTGCTACAGTCATTCTGCTATCTGTGTGTGCTGCGCCCCTGTGTGCTGCAGTCATTCTGTTCCTATCTGTGTGTGCTGTGCCCCTGTGTGCTGTAGAGTCGTTCTGCTCCTATCTGTGTGTGCTGTGCCCCTGGGTGCTGCAGTCATTCTGCTCCTATCTGTGTGTGCTGCGCCCCTGTGTGCTGCAGTCATTCTGCTCCTATCTATGTGTGCTGCGCCCCTGTGTGCGACAGTCATTCTGCTCCTATCTGTGTGTGCTGCGCCCCTGTGTGCTGCAGTGATTCTGCTCCTATCTGTGTGTGCTGTGCCCCTGTGTGCTGCAGTGATTCTGCTCCTATCTGTGTGTGCTGTGCCCCTGTGTGCTGCAGAGTCAGGCTTCAATATGTGTTGAAAGATTATTTGGGATTCTGGATAAAGACCTACTTAAAGAAACCTGGCCTGGAGAAAGTTTCGCCCAGGAAACTTGTTTCCACGATATTCTTCAAAGTGAACAGCACTCACACAATGTTACACCCATCCTGGCGATTGTCGATCAGAAAAACAACAGTCCGTTTTCCAGGAGCACATAGCTCCCTTATTTCCTTTTTATGGTGGATCCCCTTATCCTATTCTCCCTCCTCTCTGTCTGCTCTTTCTTTACTTGTTTGTGGAGGGGGTCCCACCTGAAACCCTTCTTCACTGTTCTCACCGCCTCTATTAATCCTTGTTCCTGTACTTAGGCCAGCTTCTCCCTATACCTTAGTATCTCGACCCATGCCTCTACTCTAGCATCCCTTCCACTGCTTTACATTAGTACTTCAACCCCTGTCAGTTCCGTATATTTATCTCAGGGTAATTAATCGCTTTAAAAAAATGTCGGGTTTGCTTATTTACCATTAATTGCACATTAATCGCTGGGCATTTTTTTGGGTGGGGGGGGTAGTAAGTTTCAGAGTTCTCTTTTTGACTCTGGTATTTATGGTGGGCACACTCATACCTTCCTCTTGCTCCTAAATATATGCCGTCTCCTTTTTTCATTTTTGCCTGTTGCCCTTTATATTTCACCTGTACTCCCAGTCTATTTCCCTTAACCTATCCCTTTTTTATTTTAAAGTAAACCCTTACACTATACCTTTTGCCTTAGTGTCCTCCTTATCCTTAACCCTTTTTTATTTACTTACCCTTCCCGTTTTTTAACACCATTATTTCTGGTTTTCCGATTTAATAACCTGGAAATTTTGAAATAGTGAAGTGTTTAAACTGAGAAAATAACAAGTTACCCCGCCTACCCCTTAGTACCGCAGTATCTACCTATTCCCTAGTATCATTATGCCTGCCTAGAATCTAGTCCAGGTTCCCCATCTATACCCAAGTACCTCAAGCCTTGCTTATACACTAGCACCTCTAGTCCCTGCCTATAACTTAGGCCCTCACTTCCTACCTATACTGTGATATCACCAGCCCTAACTTAATCCTACTACCATAGCCTCTACATTTACCTCATCCATGTTCTAGTACCTCTATGCATGCGTAAACCATACTATGTCTGCTCTGCCTACACCCTAGGCCCTCTACCTATATCAGGGGTCTCCAACGTTTTCTGTAATAAAAGCTACTTATGGTATACAGTGGCGGCTAGAACTATAAAAATATGGCGAGACGCGACTGCACCAAACTCACCATGGGCACTGCTGACTCGGGTGCGGCATTTCTCTCCCCGATAAGCGTCCTCGAGCAGGAAAGGGTAAGGACTTCCTTCCTGCTCAGTGGAACACCAACAACCAGTCCTAGAGCTGCTCTCATGCTGTTCTGCTTTCAGCATGAGAGCAGCGCCAGGACTGGTGGGAGCAGGCTAACCCAGCGCTTATTTTGAGGCTGGCGGCCTGTGCCAGCAATACCCTGGCTGTTTCTCACAGCCATGGGATTGCTGGGTCTACAGTGCACATGTCGGGCTGGCCGTAGCAAACTAGCCGGCCAACCCGACATGCGCACTTCAGGGGCAGCTGTAATCCTACAATCGCAGGATTCAGCCCTGCACTCACACTGCGGCTTATAAGTAAACTGGCATTGACATGCCATTTTTAGGTCTCGCCTGAGCCAGCGCTTGCGCTGCTCTCGGCGAGAGATTTAGTAAATGGGTTTTGAAAGTGCTAACCCAGTGGCTTTTGCTGGCCTCCAGCTTGCGTTCACGATGGCGTGCACGTGCACAGCTGCCATCCATTCCTCGCATCGCTGAGGCGCCATCTGGCTTTCCTCCCCCTCCCTCACCCGCTCCTCCCTCACCAGAGAGCGCGTCTCGCGGCCGCGCGTCTTTTTTACTTTTAGCGAGGCGCGCGCGCTTCTTGGTCTCCTTGTTGTTTCTTCTTTTGTACCAACCAATTTCTGTTAGTGCCCATATATAATCCAAATCGAACATTATCAATTAAAAAGCTGCACCTTCAGTCACTGAAAACCAGGTCGGATTGTCAGATCACACCAACTAAAAAGTACATTCGCCCTGGGTTACCAAAGTTAAGAAAGTCACTTCTTTCAATCATGCCACAACTAACCGCTTATTATGGCCGAGCAATTTCCCTACGCGACTAATAAAGGAATTAAGTAACCCTTTATCCCACGAGCAAGGCGGCAACTGAACACTTCCTGTGGGTTGGGGCTTTAATCAGACCATATTGCACCTTGATTCTCCCTCCTAGCAGGCCACCGCTCCACCCACAGAACAATATACTGTTTCCGGGCGCTTTCAAGCGAGCAAGCAGCGCATATCTGCATTTTCTACAGTCAATATATATTAACTGGCTACCGGGTCTAAGTAACAATTGACTGATACTTAATTGGTCAATATAAATTCTGCTGCGGCATCTTATTTGAAGAATGCTTCGTCAGAACCTAGCTACCGCGTTACCACAAATTATTAGACCAGTGCACTAAAACGTATTGAGCATTTAACATCAATAAGAAAAAAAATCATTATTAAGGTGCCCCCTACAGTACTAAATCGGAAATTACTTGTTGTCACTCTTACCCTATAATAGGAGCAAGGTGATGTTTTGGTTTTATTCAATTTTAGACCTTTTGATTGTTTGAAACATACAAAGAATCATTCCATGGGTTTGCTTAATAGGATTTTTTTCAATTCAACGTGACATTTGAAGCGTCACTGGTCATTGCTGAACGTTCTTAAATAACATTTGATCCCGATTAATCATTATTTTCACTGTCCAACAGGTCAATTTGAGATTTTTTTGTACAGTGCAGTACTCTAGAATTTGACACTTTTTCTCTAGAGCGCAGCGCTCTGCCCACGTGCCCTCTTAAGAGACTAGCTTTTTGGGGTGGATGGTGGGGCGGGATGATCAACATCTGCCCTGCAATTAAAACGCATGTATTTTGCAGTGGCTCCGTCATCACGCACGCCAGACCTCCAGGGCACGCTGCTTCCCAGCCTGACGTATGTTGACATTTCGAAAGTGGCCGAGGTCGCGCTGACTCCCAGGGCTTGGTTTATGGCCGCCCCGCCTGAGGTAATACTTGCTGTGCTCTCGTCTGAGCCATAAAAGCCCCTTAGCACAGTAGGGTTGTGCCAGGGGACACATTTGTTTACTTTGCGAGTGCATTTAATGTGGAGAATGCTCACTTAACTGGAATCGGCATGGGAATAGAGAACGCGCATTAGTAAGGTCAGCGGCTTGTCTTAATGCACTGTGTAAAACACACATTAAAGAACACACGTAATCGCCTGTTCCGGGAAGGGCGTGATTGTGGGTTTACCATGACGGTTAGGAAGAGACAGCTTTCTATATACATGCACAACAATGCTGAGTAAAGCAAAGCACCGGCCACATGTACCCCGCCGAGCAACCACGCAACAAGTATGTGCAGAGAAATGAGAATGTGCACAGCTGTACATTTATGCGTCATCATGCGGCACTGAACGCTCACTTTAAATGTTGCCTTTCTCTCTAGCTTGTAAACACATCACATGGCGCCTTCACAATTAGCCAAATAATATTTGCCATACGTTTGTGTAGATTTTTCTATACCATGATGCTATTCCGGATGCTGCCCGAAATTCCTTTTCATAGGAAAACGTAACAAGCATTGGCATTGCCAATAGGTCTCGCCTTTGGGACCTTATAAGTGTTTAGCCATGCAACAGTTAATGTTATTGCAGTAAGGATATTGTGCTGCATAACTAAATACTTATAAGGTCCCAAAGGCATAGCCAATAGGTCTCGCCTTTGGGACCTTATAAGTGTTTAGCCATGCAACAGTTAATGTTGTTGCAGTAAGGATATTGTGCTACATAACTAAATACTTATAAGGTCCCAAAAGCGAGACCTATTGGCTATGCCAATGCTTGTTTTATTTGTGCCCCTGATGGTATATGAAAATCATCCAGAGGTACTAATATTATTAGTGTGGTAACATTGACCAGGTCAGAGAAGATTACATTAGTGGGCACTCCAAGCAAGATTACAGCAGCGATCACCTCATTGCATCAGGCAGCGTTCACCTCGTTGCATCAGGCAGCGATCACCTCGTTGCATCAGGCAGCGATCACCTCGTTGCATCAGGCAGCGATCACCTCGTTGCATCAGGCAGCGATCACCTCGTTGCATCAGGCAGCGATCACCTCGTTGCATCATGCAGCGATCACCTCATTGCATCAGGCAGCGATCACCTCATTGCATCAGGCAGCGATCACCTCATTGCATCAAGCAGCGATCACCTCATTGCATCCTCATTGCATCAGGCAGCAATCACCTCGTTGCATCAGGCAGCGATCACCTCATTGCATCATGCAGCGATCACCTCATTGCATCAGGCAGCGATCACCTCATTGCATCAGGCAGCGATCACCTCATTGCATCAGGCAGCGATCACCTCATTGCATCCTCGTTGCATCAGGCAGCAATCACCTCGTTGCATCAGGCAGCGATCACCTCATTGCATCAGGCAGCGATCACCTCATTGCATCAGGCAGCGATCACCTCATTGCATCAGGCAGCGATCACCTCATTGCATCCTCATTGCATCAGGCAGCAATCACCTCGTTGCATCAGGCAGCAATCACCTCGTTGCATCAGGCAGCGATCACCTCGTTGCATCAGGCAGCGATCACCTCACTGCATCAGGCAGCGATCACCTCACTGCATCAGGCAGCGATCACCTCACTGCATCAGGCAGCGATCACCTCATTGCATCAGGCAGCGATCACCTCACTGCATCAGGCAGGGTTGCCAGCAGTAATGTCAAAAAGCCTTTATGAATTTGGAATGCCTAACTATGGTGATTACATGACAGCCATAGCTGCAATGCCCCAGGCACCAATGTATATATTAGTAATAAGTCTCCGGAATGACGCATGCTTGAGCCATCAAATATTAAAATTTTGGAATACATACATTCTTTCAACCAAGCAAAAGCTTCTAATTTGGTAGTCCGGGCCGCATACTGTAGAGCTACTTACACGTAGCTGGAGAGCTACCAGGAGCTCACGAGCTACTCGGAGAAGCCAGATATACCCTCATAGTTCTACCTGTGCCTTTTCTTTAGTACCCGAACCCTAACATATACCCGACTATCTCTAGTCCTACGCTCTCCATTATTAATGCTAATTTTCTCCTTACCTGTTTCCTTCTGATATGTTCTTGAATCCTTTTCTGGTGTTTTTCTTCTTCAATTTCCTCAAATATGTCTAGGAAGGGGTTCCTCTTGAAATATAGTTTTACCTGGCTGCAATCATCAGGCAGTGGGAGAGCTGTGTTGTTGTACTATGTTGCACGTAAATATGTGTGCTGCTGTTCCACGCTGCACATTTCTGTGCGTGTTTTAGTGTCACATTGGACTTCTCTGTGTTGTGAGGCCGGAGTCATGTTACATTTATGTGTGTGTGCTGCAGTACCATACTGCACATGCCTCTGTGTGCCTTCGATCCACGCTGAAGTCACCAGTGTTGCAGTAGAGCCACAGTGCACTTATCTGTGAGTGCTGCAGTGTTGGTGAGGGATGCATGCGGTACTTCTCTGTGTGTGGTGGAGAGCTGTGGCCCCTGCTGCACTTGGTTGTATGTGCTGTAGAGCCGCATGGCACCTGTCTGTGGTCGCTGTACTGCCACATTGCTCCTATCTGTTTGTGCTGTAGCGACACAGTGTGTGCATTGTGTCAGATTTACATGCCGCACCTATATGTGCGTGCTTTAGAGCCATGCTGCACTTTGTCTGCTGTCCTGTGGGTGAGGATCGGGGTGCACCTTCCTGTGCGTGCTGTAGTGCAGGTGGAAGTTTGCTGCATTTACCTCTGCGTGCTGTATTGCCACACCGCACCTATTTCTATGAGTTGTGTCAAGGCTGCACATGCATGTGCTGCACTGTGGGTAATAGTCATGCATTACTTATCCGCGCGTGCGCTGCAGTGAGGGTTGGAACCAGACTAGCCCGTGTGTGCTGTAGTGTGCGTTGAAGTCTCACAACACCTCTCTTTGGCCTGCATTACGAGTTGCCCTGGGCAGTATTCCAGGGGGTGCCTCACCAGGCAGCTATGAGTTTCCAGTTGCACCCAGACAGGAAATGATGGGGTCTGCAGACTCCAGGCCCAGAGACACCGAGCTGGGCTTGCAGCTTGAAGAACAGAGGCTGCCGAAGGCCGGGACCTGGCTGCATAAAGCAGCATTTGGTGCCGAAAACACTCCCCCAGTTCAAGTCAAATCCGCACCCCCCTCTGTTCCAGGGCCACCGCTTATTAATCACCAGCTTCAAACAGGTGGTCAATGTCTGCAGATTTGGGCACATTGTTTTCCTCCGAAGGGAAGAAGACCCAGAATTGGACCCGGTATTCCCACGCCCTCGTTATTCCGCATTCCAAGGGGCATAACGTGTAATCTCCCATAGACACAGCGGTGCTGACCGAGTCTATATATTGGAGGAACTGTAATGAGGCTCCCTGTGTGATGGCAGTCATGCTGCACAACCAATATGTGGTGTAATACAAGCGGGCCATGCTCCCTTTACCTGCGTGCTACAGTGTTGTGCTGCCCTTATCTGTGCAGGCTGCAGTACTTCTGAAACAGACCGTCAGTCTCTTGGAGAGCCCTGCAGCAGAAAACCGATTTCCAGGAAAAACTGTAGAGTAATCGGAATAATCAACATTTTTGCAATTTCCATGAATTGAGTTATGCAGATTTACACCATGAAAAATCTATGATTAGTTTCCAAAACACAAACTTTAAAGGTGATATAAGCTACATGCACATAAAAGCAGAAACATGGGATGAAATGCTGTCTAGGGCACGAGCTCCAGATGCAGCACTCGACTCTAAATGAGCTGTAAGAGGCAGACTGCTGCCCCCTCTAAGATCTCAGCCAAAGCCAGGCTCTAACAGCCACTGGTGTCCCTTACGCTCTGTCTGTCTGCTCAGCACAGGACCTGAGGGGATGCCATACCCAGTGGTGGCTGGCGCCATTTGAAAGTGGTGGGGCATAAATACTGCACTGTGGCTAGCGAGCGTAGCGAGCGAGCCCGAACCACCTACAGGGGGTTCGGGGGGTTGTCCCCCTGAGAAAATTTTGAAAAAAGAGTGGGCAAGTGGTGCATTTTCAAGCAAATTTGAGAAAGAGATGGCTTGGCGAACACATCTCTGGGAGTAGCCAGACAAGTCTCTTTGCACTTGCACAGATACATCACTCTCCCTGCATTCACATAGGCACACTACTCACCCTGCACTCATAGACCCATTACTCATACTTCCCTGACACATCACTAAGCCTGCATTCACCCATCCACATGACTCACCCTGAACTCACACAGGCACACTGCTCAACCTGCACTCACACAGACATCACTCACCCTTCGCTGCACTGCACTCAAAGATGCACACTGTTTCGCTCTCCCTACACTCACAAAAGTAGACTGCTCACCCTGCACTCAGAAGGGCACACCACTCATCCAGTGTATTCACACCACTCAACACAACCCTCACTCATGAGGGCATACAGCTCATCCAGTGTTGTACTCATAGTCATACAGCCACACAACATAACCGTCTAATTCATAATACACATTTAAGAAAAAATAACTGTATTATTATAAAGGACTGGGGGTGATCGAAAACAATTAACTGCAGTTACTTTTTCCACTCGAGATTTTTGTATGTATTGTACCTCTTATCTCTTTCCAACGTAGTCCCTTACTATGGGGAACACTCCCAGCACCGAACAGACACCTAAAGTAGGGCCCCTGTGGAGGTGCGCACGAGCTTTCATACAAACGCTATAGAATAAATTAGCAGCTGGAGTTTTCGTATCAAGCAGTGCGTTTGCGTGTACAGCAACAATCTTAAACACAGGTTTAAAAAACAAACACGACAATACATTGCATTGGAATTGCAAACATCTATTTTCATCTCAACTTATATCTTTCTTTTTCAGCTTCTGTCTGAATCATTTTCTCTTTTCATGTTCTCCGATATATTTCTCAAAACTTCACCACTCTCCTTTTTATGTCTCGCTCAGAGACAGATTTAGCTGTCTTACCAGCATCATGTAATCAAAGCAATTCATAAATACACAAACTTTGTCAAAGCCAACAGACCTGACCATGACAAAAATAAAGAAGAAAAAAAGAAAAGAAAACACACACCTGCCTAGATGTAGTAGCCGTATGCTTGCAAGAACATGTAGAGATAAGTTAACCATTGCATATACATTTGATAGAACTATATTGGTACTTCCTTATAAGTAGGTATACTTAGAATATGTCCAAACCCCATTTCTTATAAACAGAGGCCGTACAAACCCTAGGGCCCCTTACAACTCTCATTCCCTTACAACCAAACTAAGCCCCTGTAAAGCCCCATTACAGTCTCCTTACAGTCATCTATAAGCTCCCTTAAAAATGTCAGCCTCCTTTCAACCACGAGGGTCTCTAATAACCTTCAGCTACTTACCTCCTTGAGTCCCTTTACAACCGTCAGCCCCTTACAATCGCCACGGCTACATATAAACTTCACCCCTTTACAACATGCACAATCTAACCCTCTGAAAATATTTACACGACCACCTATCATCCTCCTTCGAACCAGCAGTTAACTTTAAACCTCCTTTTCCAGTTACAAAGTTCAGCCTTTTACAACCTCCTGATCTTCAACCCTTGACAAGTATCAGTCCCTGTACGACCCCCTTACAATCTCCCAACAACATTCTTTAATACTGGAAATAGCTGCCAGGTGACGTCTTCCAGGTGTAGCACTTTCAGCCAGTCTGTGCTTTTTAGCTAAGGACCCGTTGCATTCTGTGACCTGTAGTTCACGTTGTAATTATGGGTTGAAAACTCCCAGCATGCAATGGGCTGTTCATGAAAAGCCGACATCTGCCTGAAGGTGTCATGCGTGGAAAGGAATCTACGCGGCTAACATAACATCAAATAGTGTTACAACTGCAAGGATATGGGTTGTGGTAATGGGGTGGGGGTGGAGGTGTAAATTAGTGATAATATTCTGCCGCATACCAGAAAGCGGTGAAACGGTCCTTTATTAAGAGAAGTGCTCTAAAGTTTCCCGGGTCCCTGCACGAGAATCTCATGTATGCATAAATGTTTTCAGGAATAATACGTTGTTTCTGTTTAGCGCTTCATAATCATATCTCACTCTGCTGCTTAAGCGCTGTGAGTTACATATGTCAGTCACCCTATTTAATGGTGCACTACTACAAATGCCAGAAAGCACAGAAGAACTGAACTGGATGAGACACCCACACATGCGCCTGGGAAACTAAATCGCTCTGGAGCGTTCCCCTCAGAAGCAAGGTGCCTGCAGTTTGCACACATATTTTCACTTCTAGACGCTCACTTTAACTGTGGTGAGTTTAGTTTAAATGCTACTTTAGGGAAGAGGTAGGAAAGGAATCATTTTTCAACAAACAACTGCAGCCTGTGCCACGCTGTCAGCCCTCGCCACTGCCGAAGCCGGGAGCAGTAGAATCAAGACAGAGAAACACGATTTGTCCAGGATCACACAATTTTGATGGTGTTGGAAAACACATTTTAAAACTCTGGACTGCTTATTGCATAAACTGCAACGTAGCATTGGTCACATGTATGAGAGCGCGTTCCATGTGCATTAATGCACAAATAGTTCTTCTTCAGCACGAATGACATCCCCAGCTCACGGTGACGGTAATAACCACAGACATGCCAGAGCAGTCAAACAGGGAACGTACTAGAGATGTTAAAGGCATTTGAACACTAGTTTTCAGGTGAAAAGAATCGATTGGAGACAGCAACATATGTACGAGGAAAAACACATACATTTGGCAAGTAATGCAATTCAGCGGCGTGCTTTGTATATTAAATGGAAGTGGAAGGCCGCAAAGTATATGGGGGTTTTTTTTGGGAGGGGGTCCCACTGCGGAAAAATACATAGATGAGTTTGCAAACAATTGCTGAATTCTAAAACATAGAAGGGTGAAGGGTCGCCTAAGGAAAAAGTGCCTCACCAGTGGCACAGCCTGACATCCGAGGGCAAAGCGTTTCCAGTACGAAGAAAAACAGATTAACATTTTCTCACGGAAACTGTGCCGTGGTTTTACCACTCGATGCTTGGTGTTATTACACAAATGCTTACCTAAAGATAGACGCATAATACTGTCGCGGCTCGCAATACTCGCGGGGGGGTGGGAGGCCGGGGGGGTTTAAAAATAAAGTTTAAAAAAAAACCTTAAACTTACCTGACCGCCGAGTACGCGCCGCCTCTGCTTGGGGCTCCTGCGCCGGGGTCCGCGTTGGCGCCTTCGTGAGTGGCTGGTGGCAACCCCTCTCAGCCAATCCAGACGCTGCTCCAGCAGCGCCAGGATTGGCTTGAGCAGGGACTGTCCCCGCCCATAGGAGATTGGGGGCTGCGGCCACTGGCCAGTAGCAACCCTCGCCCTCACTCGCTCTCCTAATGCAGGGCACAGTAGTGCGCATGTTCGGGCTGGTCAGAAAAATTACCAGCCCAAACCCGAACATGCGTACTGGGCCTGCCCTGCTGCTGTCAGTCAACAACAAACCCAACCCTGCAGTGCTGCCCCACCCCCTTCAGCGACGCGTCCTGACTGACTCCGGCCGGCCCGATTTCGAGTCAGGACGCCGGTGAAGTTTATCTTCCTCGTTAAGTTAACGAGGAAGAATGTGGCCATGTGGCATTAGTGGAGCAACGCCCCATCGCCCCAATGGACGCACCGCCACTGGCCATACCATGACTGCTCACACGCTACCCCTTCTACGTTGATATCTGCCTGCTCTCTCCAGTGGCGGCTAGCTTAAATAAAAAATGGTGGGGAGCTAAGGCGCACGACTCACCATAAATTTGAGAGTGGGAGCACGACCGGTGCAGCACTTCTCTTTGCTGTCCACAAGCAGGAAAAGGAAGGACTTCCTTCCTGCTGGTGAAACGCAACTCCAACCAATTCTGGCGCTGCTCTCATGCTGTGAAAGCAGCTCCAAGATTGGTGAGAGCAGACTCACTCAGCGCTCATTTTCAGGCTGGAGGCCTGTGCCAGCAATGCCCAGGCTGTTTTACAGCCTTCAGATTGCTGGGTCTAAAGGGCACATGTCGGGCTGGCTATCGCAAGACGGCCCGCCAATCTGACATGCGCACTGTAGACCAGTGGTGTCATCCTGCATTTCCAGGATTCAGCCCGACCCCACCCTATTGTTTAAATCTTTTTATTGTCATTTACCATTATTAACAATGCAGTACAATAAAAGATCAGCGACACCATGTACTGGGGGACAATACAATAGCAAATCAATTGTTGAAGGATATAACAGTGATAGCATGTGGGTAATGTCTCCAGTATGAGGAAATGAGGGTATCGGTTACACCAGTCCCTCAAGGAGGAAAGGCCATTGTAAGTTCTGCTGTCTTGCTGTGTATCACAGCCAGGGCCGGACTGGGAAGCGAAACCGGCCCTGGCAAACTGCTCGGCCGGCCCCCAGGAGGGGGGAGAGGGAGGTGTGGCCGAGCTGTTAGGTAGTGCCGGTTTCGGCCGATTTTGTTACAGGGGGCCGATATTGCCAGCCCCCGGTAACAAAACCGGTCCCCAGGGGCCCAAAACCGGCCCCCACACTGGTGGCCCACCGGGGAAGCACCCGGTGCCAGCTACGGCCAGTCCGGTCCTGATCACAGCACCAGTCTATGTGTGGTGTGATCTCTGAACAGTAAGTAGAGGGTTCAACAAAATGAGGACAAAATAATGAAACTGAGGGAAGGGGGTAACCGCCCGTGACTTGAGGCCGTAAAGTGTAGTATCAGGTGATTAACAGCTTGTAGCGCACAGTAGGGACGTATGATGCGACAGGTTGAGCAGGGATTGAGGGGGGGACCCCCTGTGGGGCGACGCAGAGGCGATAGTGGCATGTTACGCTGGTGCCGATGAGGTCCCTGTTTCCTCCTGAATGTCTACTGTGGATGCAGTCATCTTCTGTAATTCCTCCACGATAGCCCCCCAGTCTATAGCAAGGGGAAACTTGCATAGCCCCAGAAGGTCCTCCCTCCGTAGAGCTACCCCCTCTGCCCTGGCCCAGTTGAGCAACGAGCGGCGCCAGGCAACTGCATGAGGCGCCACCGGCGCTTTCCATCGCTTGGTGATCAGGCGTTTTGCCGTGACTAGGCCCAAGTCTAGGAATCGTGAGGTGACCTTGTGTTTCCTGCTCCTCTTGAAGAGGTGCAGAACGTACACCTCCCAACGAAAGGGAATTACGCGTTTAGTGACGTGGGCTACAGTGGCCGCTATGTCAGTCCAGTACTCTGCTAGGGTCGGGCAAGACCATAGCATGTGTAGCAGATCTGCATCTGTTAGGCGGCACCTGGGACATTCAGAGTCGGCGCGATTAAAATACTTGTTTATCTGGGAGGGGGAGAGGTATGCAAGATGGAGGATAAAATACTGTATCTGCCGGAAGCGTTGATTGCGAGGGACTCGTGTCGAGCTTTCCAGTATCACCACCCATTCCTTCTCTGACAGGGCACGGCCCAGATCCTCCTCCCAGTATTGTTTCAGGGGGGTTAGTGAGATTGCAGTGTGTAGACGGTGGTACGAGGCAAACCAACGTATCAGGTGTCCCCCTGTGCCCATTATATGCAAGTACTGCAACAGGTGGTGTGTGGGGGGTTCTGTTGCTAGGTTACCCCATCTGACTGCGAGTGAAGCAATGAGCGCACGGTGTGTTAAGAATTGCCCCGGGGGTAGGCCATCTTCTGCGATTAGGTCTGTATACGGGATTAGGGTGCCATCTCTAAAAAGGTCAACTGTGTCGTGAATGCCTGCTGTTTCTCAACTGCGTAGTTCCGTTGCCGTGATGTATGACCCTCCCCTTGGTGACCCCAGTAAAGGAATAGCCGGGGCATATGGCGTGGTGCTGCGGGTAATGTACAGGCTTCTGCTGTAGCATTTATACGCTATGGAGAGCAGCAAGGAGTCCGCTCTTTTGGGCTTAGCGCAAGGGTGAAACATGCTGAGCAAAGTGTGGAGCGTCATTGGTGGTTGCAGTGTCGCAGTGTCTGACAGGTGTCTAGAGGCCAGCCATCTAGCTGCCCATTGCAGCTGCACCGCTAAGTAGTAGGGCTCGAAATTGGGCATCGCTAGCCCACCCTGTCCTGCAGGTAGATATAGCTTCTTAATGGAGACCCTGAATCTGGACTTCCCCCATAGGAAATCCCTGACCTTTGCTTCCAGCTTACTGAAGTATGAGGGGGAAATATAAAGCGGCATGGTCGCAAAATAATAAAGAAGGCGCGGGAGGATCACCATTTTTGCAAGGGCTACCCTCCCCGAGATGGGCAGAGGGAGAGTCCTCCAAAATGCCATCTGTGCGTAAATGGAGGAGGTGGCTCTAGTAATGTTCCCGTCATACAGGTCAGCTTTGGTACGATATATGTGGACACCTAAGTATCAGAATGTGCCAGTACACCATGACACTGGGACCCCTCCCAGCCAGTACCCGGGTTCTGGAGTAGACAGCGAGAACGGGAAGAGGGTGGATTTCGCTGCATTGACCCTCAGCCCTGATACTGCGGCGAACTGTGTTAGCGCAGATTCTAGCGATTGGGGTATAGCGTGGAGATCTCTTGCATACAATAAGAGATCATCAGCATATAATGAGATCGTATGCATGCTGTCGCCCAGGGGAATACCCATGTCTACCCGGGCACAAATGAACGCCGCCAGGGGCTCCACCGCCAGGGAGAAAAGGAGTGGGGAAAGGGGGCAGCCCTGCCGGGTCCCGCGACCCACCCGAATAGTGTCTGATATATAGGTACCAGTTTTCACGCAAATCGTTGGGCGTTTATACAATAGCCGAACCATGCTGAGAAAATAGGGGCCTATGCCGAACCTTAGTAGCACAGCAAAGAGGTAGTCCCACTCCAGAGAGTCAAAGGCTCTCTCGAGATCAAGCACCAGGCATTCCGAGTGTGGCCAGTTCAGGGGGGCATATTCAGCTACCCTGAAGTAGCGACGAAGGTTGAGCGCGGTGTTTCGGGCAGGGACGAAACCATTCTGGTCCGAGTGTACCAGAAAGGGCATGTAGGGTGCAAGACGGATAGCAAGTGCTTTCGCCAGGATTTTATAATCCGTGTTCAGGATCGCCAGAGGACGGTAAGACCCCAGGGTCGTGGGGTCCCTGCCTGGCTTCAATAGGGAGACAACGTTAGCTGAGCAGAGAGAGGGAGGGAGGGTTGCATTGTCAAGCGCTGATGTGTAGAGTGCGTGTAGATGTGGTACTAGGGTCTCTGCGTAAGTCTTGAAGAACTCAGTGGGAAACACGTCAGGTCCCGGTGTCTTACCAGAAGCCAGAGACTCAAGAGCCTCCCGAACCTCCTCAATGGATAGTGGGGAGTCTAACTCCAGAAACTGGTCAACGGTTAGAGAGGGTAGCTGTACCGAGTCTAGGAAAGAACCTATTTGTTGGGAATAGAGAGCGCTGGATGCATAGAGTGTGGTGTAATGTTTGGTCATGGCCTCGTGGATGCCCCGCTGAGTGCGCGTTATCTGCCCGAGCTCATCTTTAATGGCATGTATGGGATGGTGTGGACGTTCCTGCCGAAGAAGGAATGCAAGCAGCTTGCCCGCTCCATCGGCTGAAGAGTGGGTGCGGGCGGAGTGGGCAAGGTAATTGTGGCAGCGTAACCATTCTAGCATTTCTAGCCGATTTGTTTGCAGCTTCTCAAGCCGCTCCCGAGCCTCAGAGCATGTGACTGATAGTTTCCCAATGAAGGAGCTTCCGCTCTATGGAGGTGAGGGAGGCGTACAGTTGTTTGCGGGTGCTCCAGGTGAGACTCAGGTAGTAGCCTCTAGTAGTGGCCTTAAAGGCTTCCCATTCTACCACAGGAGAGCTCGTTGAACCGACATTGCGTTCAAAATACCCAATCAATGCCACCTCCGCTGCGCAGCGAAAGGCAGGATCCTCCAGAGCCGCCGTCTGTAATCGCCAGGTAGGGGTCTGGAGGGACCTCCCCTCCCAGTCCAACGACATGAACTGCAAATTATGATCTGAATGGGTCCGGCCCAGGTAGCCTGTGTCACGAATTAATGGGAACAGTGTTGCTGTTGCTAGAATGCGGTCCATGCGGACATGGAGATCATGCACCGGTGAGTAGAAGGAATATACCCTCTGATCCGGGTTGCGTGCGCGCCATACATCCGTCAGAGACCAGTGCCCCAGCCAGGAGCGCAGAGCTTGTGCGTTCGATGAGGCAGAGGTGCGAGTAAGAGGCAGGAAGGAGCTATCGAGCGAGGCATCCAAGACCGAGTTGAAGTTCCCACCCAGTAGCCACGGTATGCCTCCCCATCTGGATAGTGTGGTGGAAAGGCTGTCAAGGAACGCGCGCTGCTTAGAATTGGGAGCATAAATTGAGCTTAGCAGGAGAGTCTGCCCGTTGAGTCTACCCTTGATACAAACATAGCGCCCAGCAGGGTCGACCACAACCTCGTCTTCCTCCCATGGGATCCCCGCTTTCACCCAGATCAGGGCACCTCTAGCCTGAGATGAATAGTTAGTGCTGTATACATGCCCGCGCCAACAACGACGAAGCCTGTCTGCTTCCAAGTTTGTCAGGTGAGTCTCCTGGAGGAGTGCAATCCCACGGACCTGCGCCATAAGTAGGCATATATGGAATACCTGCGTGCTGGGGTGTGGATGCCCCTGACATTCCAGGAAATAATATTAATGTTTGTCATGTGTCCAGTGTAGGCGTAACAAACTCAAGTTGCGCAGCAGCTACCGTGTGTGAAAAAGGCAGGAGAGGCCTCAGGTCACTGTGTAGGGCAACGTAAGTGATGGGGAAACGAAAATACTCAACTCGTTTTGCAAAACTACATAAGAGCGAACCCCAAACGGGGAGTGACCCAAACCGATGCGCCAAACCATGGCGAATAATACTTAGTCGGATGTTGACTGTGTAGGGTCGTGTACAAGAGATGATTGACTCCTACTGCCCCATCCCCCGGTTACATATTGCTAGAACTGGCCTCCTGGGGTATATCTAAATTATGTATAGCTTGGCATGAGTGAACGGTGTAGAGTGTCAAAGGGAAGCCTTAAGGAACAGTAACATAACTCTACCAAGCTGCAACTAGTGTCTATGCCGTAAGTTGATACAAGCTGTTGTGCTATACAATATTGTCTGACGTTTGAGGCATGACGTCTGGAGGGCGAGGAGAGTCCGGATCCACGGACCAGGCCTGTAAAGAGTCCGCTTCCCCTTTGGAACTGGCAGGCGACGGAGAGGCGGACTCGGGTAATTGTCTGGCAGGATGGAGGGTCGATGCAATATGGAGTGCGTCCCGGCGCTCCGATAGAATCTGTTCTGGGTCCGGTGCGTTGACGGGCGAGATCCGCCATTGTGATCTTCCGCCCCTTCGACGTCCATGCCTGTGCTTCTTCTGTGCCGAGGGGTCTTCCTGGGGCCTAGGGACTGTCGCCAGCCCACTTTCCTCCAGCCAGTCCCAGGTGTCAGTGGGGGAGTCGAAGCACCGCGCGGTGCCGTTATGAATTACTCGAAGGCGGGCCAGGAATAGCAACGAGTAGCGTAGGTCTTGAGCTTTCAACTGATGTTTCACTGCTCCCAAGTTTGCGCGTCTCCTCTGCACCTGCGCAGTATAGTCCGGGAAGAGGGAGACAGAGACATTTTGTACCTTGGGGCCCGGATGTCTCCCCACTTCCCTTAGCACCGCATCCCGGTCCCGGAAGTTCAACAGGCGGATCAGGAAAGGCTGTGGGCGTGCCCCAGGAGGTGGTTTCTGAGTAGGGACCCTGTGCGCTCGTTCAACAACAAACTGCGGGGAGAGTGCCCCCGGGGGAAGCAACTCTTTTAGCCAGGTCTCTGCATATCCTACTGCATCCCGGCCCTCTGTTTCCTCCGGCAAACCTATCACTCGCACGTTGTTCCTACTCGAACGACCCTCTGCATCGTCTAGTTTCTCCTCGAGGGTGCAGACCCGGTCGAGCAGGTCCTGCAGAGTTGCAGTGTGATTGCGGGTTTTAGGTTGTAGCTCTGCAGCGTGACCCCTGCCTCCTGCACTCGGTCAGACAGTTTTTGGCGGTCCGCGCGCTTAGAAGCATGAAGTCAGAGGTGACCTTGTCTAGTCTGCCTTCAAGTGAGGTTCGGGTATGCTCCAATGCTGCACCTATTCGCTCCACAGCAGCCAGCACTGAGTCCAACTTCGCCAATAGTTCTGCCCGGTTAGGCTCGGGGGGTTTCCCCACCCCTCCAGACGCTCCCCCAGCCGCACCTTGAGGAGGGTCATCCTGAACAGAGGCTGAGCGAAGGCGGTCCATAGCCAGCTGCTGCGCACTGGGCATAGAGAGCTGTTGGTGCAGTGGATCTGTCCACCGGAGTTCCGAGGGGAAAACCCTGAATATCAGTTGTACAGATCACGTCGTATGGCGCTTATCTGGGGGAGGGGCCAGAGGAAGGCAGTATCTGTGGAGGTGGGCTACCTTAATCCTGCCCTGACTGCTGAGCTTCAGGCCAGAATGTGCCGCGACCCCAAAAGGGCCAGCAAGACTGAGCGTGCCAGTGTATCGAATGAATGCTCCGCTTCCCGCTAGGGACACCACCCACGCGTGTATCTTTCCACGAAAGCACTAGATCCGCGTGGTCAGTAGCACGTATCCTCAGTTCTCGCAGCGTTAGCGACCCTCACTGCCCATTGTCACCAGAAGACCCGGATCCGAACAGTTCCCGGGCCCCCAGCACAGGGAGCTCCGAGGCAACCACAGGTAAGGAGGGGATGGGCAGCCTAGGCCCGACACGACCCTCGTGCTGCCTGTCAGGGCGTCGTTGGCTCTATAAGCCCTGTGGTTACCCCCATGTCAAGCCCTCCCAGGGAGCCTAGGCCCGATCAACCCACGTGCCCCCCTCTCTATGATGGGCGCCGTTGATGTGTTATGCTGCAGCCAGTGGAGGCCTGTGACACTGCCAGCCAGGGCGGGGGTCACTGCACTACCCCTGCAATTTCTCAGCCGGCCTACACCTCCAGGTGCTTCCACGCGCTCTCCAGACCTGCCCCCTCCACAGGTGGTTATTTCATTGCAAGCACACACAGCCCGCTAGCAGGGAGGCCCCCCTGGATGTCACGACAGGAGCAGGCTTGCACACCCCTCGTCGCGCCCCAGCAGCAGAAAGGCGGGGGGGCTTTGGCATAGCCCAGGGCCACTTGGGGAGGGCCGGGACACCACTACAAGGCCCGGCAATGTCCGTGGCTGAGAGTTAATGATCAATTGAGGCCAGAGGGCACACTGGCAGTGAGGTGACTGTATCCCTCCAGCGGCATGAGATAAGGGACCAGATCAGGGCCTGCAACGAAAGACAACAGACACGGAGGGAAAGGTCCACAGCCGGTCCCCTTCAGGGTCTCAGACCAGCTCCCAGAGTTCACCACGAGCCAGTGGGGTGTAGGCGGCCCAGGCCCGATCCAACCTTTGTGTCGCCGGTCTAGGCGCCGTGTGTGTTATGGGTGCCGCCGTCGCTCCTGCAATGAGTGTCAGCGGGGGGGGCCTAGGCCCGACCGACCTCCGTGCCCCCCTCCTCCAGAACTGGCGTCCCAAGCATGCTAGGAGGGCCTACCTTCATCAGCCGCCTCACTGCGGACCATCCGAGGAAGCCTCAGTAGACCGCGTAACACCGTCCGTCAGGCCAGGAATCACGGCGCACCTCCACGCGGACGTTCACTCGGCTCGGTCCTCTCAGTGGGTCCGGGCCCCGTTGTAACTGCTCCTCTTCAATTGCACCCAGGTTGCCGGCCGGAGACTCCCACAGCGGCTGCCGCAAGTGCAGGGTTGCACCTCCCGTCAGGCGGATGCGCCGCCCAGGCTGCAGATGGGCGAAGGGCCTCCACCCCAGCCCCAAGCCAACCGGGAGGGCTGGGACCCAGCCGGAAGGCCAGATGATGACCGCAGGAGCGAGGCCACGGCCCCTCAGGATTCAAGGGCCTTACAGTTGCGTGGAAGCTGCACCGCCCCGTCGGCAGACGGGCAGCGGACTGGCTCAGCACCCTCAGCAAGGGCCGACAGTCCCGGTGGAAGTGTCCGAAGGCAGGCCCACGTGGGGAGACAGGCCAGACTCTCCGGGACTCCTCCTCCGTCCGCCACACCAAAGCAACAAGGGCATCAACGGGGACGGGAAACATGCACTCGCGCACATCATGCGCGCCTACAGCTACCAGCAAAGCCAGCAGGAGGTAAGGATGGCCAGGATAAACAGGGGATGGTATGCGGAGCCCGATTAGAGCGGCGTCCGCCCATCTTCGATGCTCGGCCACCCACCCCCACCCTCATGCTGTACACAGCGCGAGCTGGTGCAGTGGCAAATAAATAAAATGCCATTGACATGCCATTTTATTTAATTGTGTTTGCCTGCTGCGCTCGCAGCAGACGGGCGACGCTCCTATGCTACTAAGGAGGAGCCGCCCCAGGCTCTCTCCTGAACCTGGAGCTGCTCCTCCTACAACATAGACACTAAAGAGAGCTCCTGTGACCAGAAGTTAGACTTCCAGCCGCTCAAGGAAACCAGCCAATATGCTACCATGTGACTCCTTCACACCCCACATTGCAGACAAACACAGCCTCATGGTCACTGCACCACAGTTCACACCTAGGTCACAGGGCAATGTTTACTACAGTGACAGCTAAAGTGGGAGCGAGGCTGAGGAGTAGATTGTGTCCCTGCTAACAAGGGACCAGGACATTGCCAGACCTGCATACACAGAAGGCATGTGCAGTGTTGCATTTGAACACAAAGTGCATGTTTCGATGCAAATGGAATCAGTCTCATAGGATTCGAACACTACTGTGGAGAGGTTTTGGGTGCTTGGAGGGAAAGCAGTAGCAGGTAACCCTTTCCACGGTTCTGAATGCCTCCCCCTTTACTAATATATCTTGTGGGTGAAAATGAACTGTATCTCCCTCCACGAGTTTCAGGAGCCATCTCTCTACGTACATTTTTAACAAAGGCAAGCTCGTGATACAATCAAAGGATGAGACTCTGGCTTTTTTTGATTATCTCTTTAATTTTTTTGCCCTTCTTCTAGCACCCAATTACCTTGTTCCAATACCTGATATCACCATTTCACTCCAATCCTGAAAATGACATGGCTGGTTTCTATCCCCCTTGGTTGTCTCCCTCTACCTTCCCTCGCCACCCCCTTTTCTGCTGTTCACCACCCCATAAGTTGTTCTGTCCACCTCACAGTAGGCCGGTGATGCTGTATTTGTGTCTTCTCACAAATCTTACAAACAATCCTAGCATGGGATATCTCCTCCCTCCCCGCTTCATCTGGCTCTCCTGCCCCGTCCTGTCCTGTTTCTTAGTGACCTGTCCCCAGCTCAATCCCTCTGATTCATTCCCATTCCTTGCTGCCTATCTCTGGTACCTCCCTTCCCCCAAACCGCAACCCTGTGCCTACATCCTTAACCTTCCTTCCCACTTCTGTATCCAAGCCCCTCGCTCCATTTCCTGAGATCCCCGCTTCCCCTACTCAACCTTCAGACTCCCTGCAGGCCCCTTAGGACTTGATACGACACTTCCTCTAGAAACCCATCCACTGCAGAATGGATGTAACTTGAATTTCACTGAGAGCCTGGTCTTTCCCACCTCCTCTCCTACAACATCCTTACTAGTTCTTCATGTCTAGATCCGACCTACAGACCTAATGGGCTAATCAAATCTGCTCTTCTAGACTTGGGTTATATTCCTAAACCAGCTCACTCGCTATCTGTGGGCCAGTTTGTAGAGAAAATCAACTTCCTAACTCATGCAATTAATCATATGTCATGTATCACTGATAGTCTCAATTACCGCCCTTCTACATATCACCAACATCACTGTCTGCCCATGAAGGACCATTACCCTTGCTTGGTTGCACAGAAACAATTTTGACCCTCGCCCCTGAGAGCGAGGTCCTTTCTCAGCCCTGGGGAACACCAGGAGCTCTTTGAAAGTTATGAACGCTCTAATTTTGTTCCCAATCCCAATTGAGTCTAAGCCTCTCTCACCTTCCCCATTCCTACTATCACTGACAACAGGCCACCTAGTTCTCTTCCGTTTCCTAAAAAGGCTAAACATAAAAATATTATTCATGCTCTAACTGAACAGCTGGCCACTTTCTTCTTTAAAACCACCTTTTCTCCATATGTTGTCTGTAGCACAACTGTGGATCAGCAGTGAAGCTTGACCTGGATATCCAGGTTCGTACAGAAGAGTGAGTCAAAGTAAACACACCACAAACAATGTTCTGGTTCTCCTGTCCCTCCACAATACTCCATTCTCTGTTCCGACTATGAAGCCAGGCAGGCCGCTGGAGTATCAGTTATTTACAAGAACACAATCTGCTTTACAAGACTTCTCACTGACCAATACTGCTTCCTTCAATGCCTGTCTGCCCTAAATGTCTCCACTGTCAGATTAAATGTCACTTATCACCCGACACGTGATAAAATCTCATTCATGGAGCAATGAGTAGAGTACTTTGTAAACCAACTGATTATCACTGAGACCAACATCTTCCTTGAAATTTCATCTTGCGCATAAATGCATAGGGGCAGAAATACAAAGTTGTTATGCAGCGCAGCTACCAACGTTGTGTGAGAGGGAGAAAGCAGGGCAGTGGCAGCACCAGATCTACTAAGATCTTAGTAGATAATGCGCTGTCTTGCTCTCTCCCTGGAGCTGTCCTGCTCTCTCCCTAGCGCTGACACGCAATCATGCTGCCTTACGCCTCACATGCACCTTTGCACCATAGTGCAAAGGTGTCCTCTTCATATCTAGCATAGATATTGTAATGGAAGGATAACCTTGTAGTGCAAAATAATGCACTTAAACTATACCTATAAAAACTTTAAAACTTTGGATGTGTGATGTACAATGCAACATGCACGCAAAGTTGGAAAAGTTTGGAGAAATAAAAGCATTTCTTCAAATGAATGTCAATCTCAAAGAAACATTATTTTTTGGCACAAAACCTTGTCTACTATTGTTATTACATAGGGCCTTGCATCAAAAACCACAGGGGGGTTGCATGGCAACACCCATGTTCAATGCATGGAATTCTCCCCTGACGCAAGGTAATGCAAAGCAGTGCAAACGATTGCTTTGTGTTACGTTCAGTCAACCTCCAAATAAACTTTTTTCCACTGGCTTGCGTCACTCATGTGATGTAAACCCGGCACAAAAATGTTAGAAAATCTGTTCCATAGTTGCCAACTTGCTCTCTGCATTCCTTCTTGACATTCTCCTCCAACACTGCCCCAATCCTGCACACTGTAGAGGCTCCATGCTTGATCAGTGAGAAGGATGTCTTACTGACCGTGGATGAGCCCATATTTGATGATTGCTCTGACCATCTTCAGATCCCTTTCACGTTAGCCTTTGTCCATTGTAAAACCTGTGGCCAACAAAAGAGGAGTCCTTTTTGTTTTGGATTCTCAGAAAAGAGATATCAACACACTCTCACATTGGTCTGGGATGTGTCTTTCCTCTATCGGAATGCATCGAGACATTGCCACCACAGTGACTTATAATGATTGTATGAAAGACCTGATTGATGACTGTGCTCCTCTGAAAAGTAAGAAGGAAAGACTGAACCGCTCTACTTCCTGGTCCTGAAAAGAACTACATGAGGAAGGAAGAGTCGGCGAAGACTTGAGAACTCATGGAGACAACCCATCTACCCATCAAAATTGACTCAGCTTAGGACTGGCCGAAGAAGCTTTTAAATGCATATTTTCAAGCAAAGTCCTCTCACATCAAAACACAATTCAACCCAGCCAAGAAATATTTGTAATGTCTGTTTGAATTCGTTAAACTATCCCGATTTCTGCTGGCACTATCGACATCTCTGAATCTACATGTGAAGACTTTGTGAAAATCTACGCTGAGAAAATTTAGTCAATAGAACTATCACTGACCCAACCTCTGAGATCCTCCGACCGATTTGCAAATCCTTTAAATGGAGAAATCCATCAAGTCTGTGAATGGCTCTGCCAAAAAACAATCCTGGGGAACATGGCATTTCCTTGTGAATTTTTTGTTAAAAAATCCAATGTTACTGGCTTACTGTGATTACAAAGGCATGATTTGTCATGTTCGTTCATGGCTAATGCTGAAGGGGCAAATATAACGAAAACATGGCCTTGAAGAGCACCTGATGCTTTCTACAATGTTCCATCCCTCTCACCCCTCCCCCCGACACACACACACACACACACTCTCTCTCTCTCATGACCCAAAAGGGTCATGAAAATAAGAGCAGTTTGGTGACTCACAGGGGAAATTTTATCTAACTTGATGCAAATTCTAGCTGTTAATCAGATTTTCTAATCTGCTTTTGTTGCTGAACCTACAAGATGTTCTTTACTTACAGCACAGAACTTGATGCCACATAGTTAGGGCTGTAGACATTCACTGCATGGGACATCAACTGGCAGTGATCAGAGCATTGACACACTTTAGCTGAGCTCCCACATGATTGCACAGAGGCAAGTTAGAGACTTCCTCTGGTGTTCCTGGGAAAACTGGCTGATCTCATCTTGAAGAGGTGCTTGGGAGTCAGGGTGCGGGCATATGAATTAGGGACTCTTAAGGGCATATGAGGTGATTTTACCAGCAATACTGCTGGAGCTTGCACTTGTTCTTTGACTTGAAAATAACTAGGTTACGTGAGAGTGTATTAAGCACTCCCAAAGCCTCCCCTCACCCTGGTATTACATCATCTGGCTTACAATCTTCCCCAACTCCTCCCAGACAGCAGTAACCAAACTCACAAACAAAATCAAAGCATCTTCTTTACCTGCCAAACCACATTCCACCGTATACGTGAAGAGGAACCTTTCTTGTGTTACCTGAGACATCAGAAACATAAGGGAATTCTCCCCTTTCCATTGGTGGAGAACCCAATCCATAGAAAAAGCTATATAAACCCAACTGCTGAAGAAAGCAAACAAAGACAACGTGAATTACAGACCTATTCCTAACATCCTGTCCCTGAAGCTAAATCACAGAAAGAGACATGTCCAGCCAGCAAGGAATACAATGACAGGCTCCATGACTCCCACTCAGAAATCAGGGCAGCAAGTGGGAATGTAACAACACAGACCAACATCAGAGAGGGCCTCGCGACTGCACCGGACATTGGTAACAGTGCAGCACTAATATTTCTCAAATATTCATGAGAGTATGATACAGCTGATCACAACATCCTGTTAGACTAAAAGAGGGTTTGGAATGTGGGGAACCTCACTGGAGTGAAATCTATCCTTCCTACGACTTGTAGCCAACAAGTAAGCACTATAATAGCCAAGTCTGTCAGTCAAAAGTCTTCAAATTGTGTACCACAGGGATGGGGTGAGCTGATGACTCCATGTCACCTGTTTTCCAGTCCTGGATTTTCTTTCTACCTGTAATTACTTTCACAAGTGTTACTGCAATTGGCTGAATGGAATCAAACCAATCCCTCCTATCCAGAATGCACCAATTTTATAAATGAAATCCCAGGATTGGAAAATTGGTAGCCTGGTGGCATGGAGCCATCTGATCACTCTCCACAAGGATCTGTTTTACCCTCCGATCTGGATAATGCTTTTCATGATGTCTGTTATCACTGGTGATTCAATCTCACAATCTCCATTTCTAAATGCTTTTCTGAAGTCTCTTAATTGAACATATCTGGAATACAGGGCTAGGTGTCAACCAGGATCACAAAGTGCCTTGATCGTGTATATTTCTGGATCAAGGATTTTGTCTTAAATACTTCCAAACAGAGCTCTTATTTGTTGGTGGCATCAAGGATGGCACTCTATTTTAGCTGGTCAACATCAAAGGGCGGGTCCTGAGATCCACTTATAGAGTGAAAAAATATTGACATTATGTTTTATTTTAGCCTTTCCTTCGGACCCCAAAAAAACCTGCTGGTCAACAACAACAACTTCCAACCTTCGAGGTTTAGAAAGATTTTAACCTATAATTGGATGGCCCTTCAGGTAGAAACGAAGACATGGTTGGTGATAACATGACTAATGCAATTCTCTCCACAGCAGACTACTGACATAATATCATTACCTCTGGACTGAAGTCTTGCCTCCATTAATGCTTCAGTTCCTTCGTATTCCCACATATTAACCTTTTCACTTTCCGCATCCTTACCATGCTTCTACTCCGGTTCATACAGTCACTCCATTACCTTCACCAATTACCCTATCATGCCTACCCTTTTGCAACACTAGTAACTATGGGGCACATTACGATGTCGGTGGGACCGCCACTGACAGGTCGTCGGTAGCGGTCCCACCGACAGACAGCCCTTCGGGCCGACCACTGCATTACGATGCAGATGGTCGGACCCTTGACTGTCGGGGGACGGACCGCCGCCTCCGACAGGATCTACTGATCTTGACAGGGCGGTGGTCAGAATCGTGATCCTGAATGAAGGCGGTGCCTGCTCAGGCACCGCCATCACAATGTCTCTTTACGACTGCCTGTTCATGGCAGTCCCACAGCCATGGAATGGCAGCCAGAAAGGGAGTTTGGGGGCCCCAAGCAAGGCCCCCATCCCCCATGGGCCACTGCTAAGTGGCCAGGGGGGCACATGTGGTACCCCCCTAACAGCCATGCACCGTGTGCCAGGCACCACATGCTGCCTGGCACACAGTGCATGAATGTTTTAAAAATGCATTTTTCTACTGTGGGTTGTGCAGCGGACCTTTTCCGGGTGGCAGCACAAGCCACAGTAGAAAAAGGCAGTTTCCGACCTCCTACACGGCGGTCTTATCAAAATATGGCGGGTGGAACCGCTGACTCCTTGTCGGCGGTCTCAATTCCCGCTGTGATGTCCGACCGCCATCATAATGAGCCCCTATATTCCACGTGGGAATCTTTGTATTCATACACTTTGAAGAGGTTGAAAAGCAACATACTTGTACTGTGTCAATAAATAAAAAACTAAACTGTATATCTGTTTAAAAACAAAAATATTTTTAACTTCCTGCTGAACAACATCCACCCTTAAAAGATAAAAGACGTAGGGGCTGATTAAACGGCTGGTGGTGCTAGCCACCAAATGGCTGAGGAATAGTATATTAGGAAAATTGCAGACTCTTGTGAGGGCTATGCAAGTGTAGGCGGGACAGCTCCATTGGTCATCAGACATATTGTCCAGGACTGGGGAAGTCCAAGCCCTGACCTCAGGGCCCTGTCATGGTTCAGTGCCTTGTCATTGGTGACAGACTGCAGCATCACTGCTGAAGGCACCTCTAGGCACTTTAGTCTTCAGCCCTGCAGTGCCGGGCCTGCAAATGTATATGTCTGTCACCCCACCCTTTGCCAACTCGTCACAATGTTTGGAAAGGGTGAGGTGTGGATAAGAGAAAAACAATGCTCTCAAATGTTGTGTGCTTGGGGGGTGAGAGACTGTGTTTGCCTGTATGATTTAGAGTGAGTGAGTAGGTGAGTGAGTGAGCGAGCGAGGATATGAGTGCGTGAGCATGTGGGGCAGTGAGTATGTTGGTGAGACTGAATTTGTGAGACAGTAAGCATATGAGTGAAACAGCCTGAGAGAGAGCGAGTGAGCATGTGAGACAGTGTTTGTGCACGTGAGTGAGACATTATATGAGCATGTGTGTGTAAGCATGTGAGACAGTGTGTAAGCAAAGTGGTGTGAGTGAGAGTGCGTGAGCATGTGAGTGAGCATATGAGCGAGACAGCAAGCATGTGAGTGATGCAGTAAGCATGTGAGTAAGGCAGTGTGTGAATGAGTCACGGTGTGAATCTCCCTCCTACATTTCCCTTGTGTAAATAAATCGTAATACAGTGCAAACAAGGCAGTGGTTTACAGCTTAAAACACAATACATACAAAATGTGTAGATCACCAACTACTACAACAGCCACTCTGGAAGCCCTGGAGGGCTACTATGCGCCTGCACAGCAGACATTTGTTGGGATATCTACTCCTATGTTGGCATTGTTTCCCTGCTGACTTGAGATGTAGGAACCTCTGCTGCTTCTGTGTGTGGTTCATCAGCTGAGCTTGTCTTCAAGCCTGCCTCAGTCATTTAAATGTTGTTTGCACCAGGGTCCTCTTCCTCCCCATGAACCATTCTGAGAGCTTTTGCAGTCTGAGACATGGAATCCCTACAAGCAGTGGTGATGGCTGGAGTGACTGTAGTAGGTTCCCCTGTATCACCGGATGTTATTTCTACAGTTGTAGTGGTGGGCTGGGGCTGTAATGTTGTCATCACAATAACTGTTGGTGGTGCTGATGCTACAGGCCCACGTGCCGGCAGTCTAGAGTTGACTGGGAGGTAGACCCAGGGGTTGCAGGTGCTGCATCTGTAGCAACTGAGCAGCTGAGCTGGTGGCAGGGAAGGTTGTGTGTGATGCTGAGAATGAGGGGCTTGTGGTAGCAGCTGTTGTGATGCCTTTCCCAGGCCTGGATCTTACAGCAGGTTGCGATGCTTGCGGAGGACATGTCTGGATCCACCTGCGCATTGTCACCTGCAAGTAAAGTAAAGCTTGCTCCAAAATATGTATATTTTTATGGACAATCCCCTATGGTATTTGAGTGTCCATTTCAAACATGTTTGCTTTCAAAGCTGACAAAGATACAGCGCCATTGTGTTAGTTGACAATACACCCCATGCCTCACTCATAAAATACACTCACCTGATCCCTCACCATCTCCAGCTTTTAATCCACCTTAAAAACCCTCAATACTGGACAGGTGTATAAAATGTATAACTATGTCCTCTCACGGTGTAAACTCAAGTCCCGGAGCAAAACAAATGATCAGCACGTTATATGTTTAACCAATATCTTCGGCTATGTTGTCAAATTCCGCCTTAAGCCTTGATTCTAATTTAATGCACAGACTCCATTTTATTTTTCTTAAAATATTCCTTTTATTCACATCTTTTCTCTCTTCTTATATTAAAATCGATTCTTCAAAAGTAGCCCAAAAATCGCCAACGCATTTCGTCTCTTACATGAGACTTCTTCAGGGCTTATTAATTAAGTTTTCTTGGAATTAATCGAAGCACTCATCGACCAGTCTGGTCTTTCAATGGGTTTTGGGTTCGTCTTCCCTCCTGATACAATACTCATATCCGTGTGTGGCGTGTTCCCATCACTGGCATCCAAACCGTCAATTACCTGAGCATGTCCTCCTACAGTAGCCATGGTGTTTTAGAAGAAGGTAAGGCATACAACGCTTCTTAGAGTCCTAGATAGTGTGCCGGTGGGCCAATACAGCATTCACCTTATGGGTGACAATCTGTCAAATCCGGGTGCATACCACTGCACTGTTTTTGGGTACAATACGGCCCAAGACTCTTGGTCCCCCTCAGCTAGCAACCGTTTTTTTATCATCACTGAATTTTGATTTTCTTCGCTTAACAGTAACCATACAGTGCAACTGAAATATGTAGTAACGAGGTCCGCAGCCAGGATGTAGTTTTCCGTAGATTTATTCAGTTAGTTACAAGTAGATGAGTTGTAGAGTTACAGCCCCACCAGGAGCAGTCTTCCTGCTGCTCAGCCCATACTCCAACTGACACACTCAAGCATCCAGGCACCAAAACATTCCATTCAAGACTCTCACACCAACATTCCATGCATCACATTCACACTGGCTGAGCAGCTAGGGAGTAAGTAACCAACTACATACAACACAGGTTACTACATACCTTCCCTTCTTCTACAAAACAAAAATAGCAACCACCAAGAAGAGGAAGGTTCAAACAAGGAGAACCCCAGGAAATAGAAAAATGGAAAAGTAGAGAAAAGGCAAGAAGAAAGTGAACCCAAACGTGAAGGGATCATAGCAAAGATACCAAGAAAATCAAGCGTGAGCAAGGAAGAAAAAGCACCAGAGATAAGCAAGAGTAAGTACAAGAGAAAATGAAATAAAAGGTTAAGGCCGAGGTACAAGAGAAATGGAAAGAAAATACAGATAAAATATACATGAGATGTACAAAAAGAACATGCAATAAGAATAAACAATGTAGAGGAGATGCAAAGATAAACATACATAATATATATATTACCCACCCATCATCCTCCAATAATTTTTAAAGAAAACAATAGAAATGGGTGACGGACACCCAAACTGACTTTCCCCAACATACAAGTGAATAAATGGACCAGAAACATGGAACATCTACACCAAACAAGAACAACAGAAGAAATGGTGAAGAGGAAAGAAATGTTGACTGCTAACCATACAGCTAAACAGGCCTAGGAGCAGACAAACAACGGGTGTGCACAAAATACGCACATACAATGATACACATGGGACTCAAACCCATTAGAACCTCTAAATGAAGGTTAGAAAAGTGTAAAGAACAATAAAACACATGGCACTAAAGACCCATTAGAACCCCTATGTGGAGGTTAGTGTGAACATACAATTGAACACATGGGACTTGTACCCATTAGAACCCCTGTGTGGAGGTTAGCTACGTGCACAGAACATAAAAACACATGGGACTTGTACCCATTAGAACCCTTTGTGTGAAGGTTAGATACGTGCACAGAACAATGTAACACATGGGACTCGTACCCATTAGAACCACGTAGATGGGACTAAAACCCACTACAGACTGCGTAGATGGGACTAAAATCCACTATAAAAACATGGGACTTGTACCCATTAGAACTGCGTAAATGGGACTAACACCCACTACAAAAACATGGGACTCGTACCCATTAGAACTACGTAGAAATGGGACTAAAACCCAATAAGTCGTATGTGACGAGGACCCATATGACAAACTGTGTAAATGGGACTCACACCCATTTAGTCACCCCTCTAGTAAGGGTAATAACTGTGTAAGGGGAAGGACCCCACAAAACCACTCTCCAGTAAGAGAAATGACTAACTGTGTTGAATGGGACTACAACCCATTAACTGTGAAACTGCAAAGGGGAAAACACCCCTCACACCACTCCTAGTGTTAAGGATAAGTGGCCACAGCGTGAAAGTGGGACTAAAACCCATTCCCATCCCTTAAGGAAGGGATTTTACTAAAAAAAAAACAGGCAAGAACACCTAAAACATTACCTCAAAAGAATGTGACATAACTAAACACCTGAATGAGTGACAACCACCCGTGAACCCTAAAGAACACCCTCGTGTAAGGCCCAACAGAACACACAAAATGAAACACCATAGGCACGGCAAGCAGGTGGATCAAAAAGGCAAGTCATGCATTTAAACACTGTAAAAAAAAAACACTGCCCACAAATACTTTAGAACCACGTGCAACATGACCAGAATGAGTCCGGTAACTTATGAGGCCAAATTACCAGTAAAGTTCAGCAAAAGTGTAAAACTCTGAAGATGTTGAACACAAAGTCACCAGGCAGCTCACATCGTAATTGTAGAAACCGGTTTCCATATACAAAAGAAAGGTTCTTCCTGCTGTCAGCATTAGTGGCAGAGATGCAATGCCAAAAGCCTCATCGCACCACCGGACTTACAGTACACACTGCCTAAGTACAGGTGATGCGCTTCCTGTCACTCTGTACCTCATCCTTACGTGTGCGGATGATTTTTCAAGCCTGCATGGACGCTTGAGGAGAGTAGAATGGCTTACCAGTAAATGCCATAAGACTCCATGACTCACCTCGACATCCTGGTTGCATGGAAAAAAGGAAACAGCGTCAGTTAAAGGTTTACATGCTTGCTCCACAACCCCCACAAAAGTGAAGTCAACACCGAGAGTGCCCTGTGCCGTCTGCATGTTGAACGGCACTTCAGCATTACCACACAGAATCTTGTGAAAATAGAGAAAGCTGCGTGCCGGTCAAGTCTTGGAGCTTGCGTGGAGCCAGGAAACAAAAGATGGCGGCACGCAGTGGTGAGGTGTGCCGTGTGGCTCCAGGCTGGTACGTGCACCAAACCGTGCCGTGCAGCCTGTGTCATCGAACTGGATCTGTGGTTCGTCAACGTTGAAGGTTAGAGGATCCTCGTGGGGCATGCACGCGGCCACTGAATCCAGTGCCTTGCACTTGTCGCGCGCTGTTGTAATGGTGCCATTTACTTTTGAAAACACCAATGTAAGGTAAACCACGCCAAAGTACTTACTTGTGGCACACTGCAATATTCAGCAATCTTCTCGAAAAGATGCGGTTAACAAGTGGACTTGACAGGTTATACCCCACTTTGCATGAAGTCCAGACTATAAATATCCATAAGTGCATGCATGGAGCTGTACGTAGAAGCAGGTGGTCAATTTTTCAAAATGAAAGGACAGATCAATGTTGTAAATACTGCACCTGCTAGAAATCACAAGCTTGGTTGCTGGTAAAGTCAACAGAAATATGGTCTTGAAATTCAACACGATGTGGGTGGTCACAGCTAGAACATGAAAAGTAGATTCCAAACGATGTAGGCAGACACACGCCATGGCTAAGGGCCGACCAATGTAGAGGTCACTGGTGGGACTGGAAGGCTGTCGGGCAATGTATCTCTCCTAATACTTAGTTACCTTAATTTTCTTTAAAGATTGTTGTTGCTGTAACTTCTTCTGTAGCACGCAGGGTTTCTTTACCATAAATCGTCGCCAAAAATCTGAAATAACGAGGTCCGCAGCCAGGATGTAGTTTTGCGTAGATTTATTGAGTTAGTTACAAGTAGATGAGTTGTAGAGTTACAGCCCCACCAGGAGCAGTCTGCCTGCTGCTCAGCCCATACTCCAACTCACACACTCAAGCATCCAGGCACCCAAACATTCCATTCAAGACTCTCACACCAACATTCCATGCATCACATTCACACTGGCTGAGCAGCTAGTGAGTAAGTAACCAAATACATACAACACAGGTTACTACAAAATATTATTTTGGATAGGTGCCTTCTATGTTGCAAGGATGGGACTGGATTAAGTTTTGCAAAATGGTTGTCCCTGTCAAACATTCTTTCATCTAAAATAGAAAACCAGGTACTGATGGCTCGGGATTTTGGTATGTGGACAGATCATATATTGATGTCTAAGCATCCTATCAAAAAGCTGCTCTTGTTTTTACAAAATGACTAACTTCGTCCTATGGAGATTTCATATCCTGTTTAAACGAGTATTTTGCGTATGCACTGTATTTCCGGAACCGGAAATATTGCACCCTTATTTGTGGATGCACCATTTCCAAAACCGGAAATACTGCTCATGCGTGAAATGTGTGCATTGACAGGAAAGGTGCCCTTTGACACAGTTTCCTTCATTTTTGATACTTCCTGGATTGATAGCACTGATACATGTGCCCTGACCAGAGAACTACATCAACACCTTCCACACATAATTTCAAAAACAACACACCATTTTGGAGGAAGATAATGTGGTGCCATCTGCCTAAGACAACTGACTGACATACAAACAAAATAAACCAGGAGAAAGAAGCATGTCATCAGAAAGATGAGGAAAAATAGAAATGTGTGGGGACTGTAGGGCCCTGCTGATGCCAGACCTGATGAGGCACCTGATGGGCAAAACAAGTGCCAAGGTATGTGGTAGTCACAGACCAGTTTGATGCAGTTTTATAATGCACAAGAACTGTGACTGAGATGATTCAGCAACCTAAAAAGGAGAGTGTGCGGCCTCATGTTGGAGCAGCAGGAGAAACGCCATGGTGCAGATGACAGTGCAGCTCCTGTATTTAAGATGGAGTCCTGGGAGGAGAGGGTGAGTCCATCATCCAAGCCGGCAAGAAGGACAGTCATGTGCCAATGAAGCAGAAATGGATGTTGAAAAGGGTAAGCAAATAATATCTCATGCCACTACTTACATAACTCAATATTCAACCACACACCTCCAATAATATGCTAATGTTCGTTAAAAGAACATGATGGGCGGGTTTTACAAATTCAAGATTACAAATGCCATAACACACACTGGAGTCAACCCAGTTGTCTTCCTCCTCTGTATTTACTAAGATCCATCATTATAACAAATAAAGTTTCATTTTAATTCACATATTGACATATTTGAACATATTTACTCACACATTCTTAATGAGGACTAAAGCATCAAATAGAATAAGGGAATAATACACACTTTGTGAGACACAAGAAGTATGAGTTGGGGGTGCATAACACTGCCAATACTCCATTGAATGCAATAAAGTAATGTTATCTATCAATAAAGTAGCCTTTCTCATGTTCATCATGGGAAATATATCTTGTGTCCATAGCAGAAAAACACTAAATGTAAATAAAATATTGCCATTGAGGGAGAGACAGAGGGCAGGTCATGGTGAACCATCTAAACATGTATACAAAGAGGGTACTTACAATGGCAAAGAGCACCTACTGGGTTAAGCTGACAAATTCACTTGTCATGACCTCAACAGTGGCAAGGTTATATGCCCCTGCTCCAGTTGCCTCAGACACAGCTGCCACAGCCTCAAAAGCCTTAGCTGTCTCGTCCACCTCAGCCTCTGCTGGCCCTGATGACTGAGGCATAGTTGCCACCTCTGTTGCCCCCTTGTCTTCAGAAGTCATGGATGTACTGGACTAAGTGTGTGTTTAACAGCCCAGTGGTGTGGCAGCAGACAGCCAATTGTGCCCTCCTGTGCTCACTGAAGTGTCACACATGGAGACCCCTCCGAAGCTACACATTGGGCCAGTAATTCTATGAGTGATCATGGAGCGCGCCAGGAGTGCTCCCTTTTGTCTTGGATGCTTATAGACTCTAGTAAGCTCAGGGCGCAGCTCTCTGCATCAGCACAATTCTCAGCACGGATGTAACACTTCTCCTCTTCTGACCTCCTCTGCACATGCTGATGCCCCCACTGTGCCACACTATTCAGATCCAGGAGGAGGCCTACACACAGCTCCAATTTATATGGGCCTTCACTGTCCCCTGCATAGTGGCAAAAAAGTGACATACCCATGTTTTTTATTTGACTTAACAATTTGAGTTTAGGGTAGGTGATACACTTTACATTCTAGGTTGTTAGTGTAGGTTAGTGTGACTGATTAGTGCTAGCTGGGACTAGGGTGACTGGTTACTTTTATATATTTAGGGGTGTATGTTAAAGTAGCTTAGTATGACAGATTAATGTTAGTTGTGATTAGGGTGGGATGACAGATGTTATTTTAAGGGGTATATTTTACATCAACCTTTATATGGCTCAAAGTGGTGATATTAGGCAGTACATCGAAGTGTTAACGGTGTGTACAAAGTGTCTGAGATCCCGTCTATGATATGACACACATCCTGTTTTTTCTTTATGATGCAATTTCCTGTAGTTTACCATTCTCACCCTATTTAAAGATGTATTGGTCGGTAATATCTTTTGTGGTATTACTGAGCTGAAAATCCAGATGAGAGTTTTCTAAATACAGATTTGGATCCAGTAAATATAATATCACTGGACTTGGTAAAAACAGATAAATCTGGCTCTGGCAGGTGAACTGACCATCTGGAATCGTTAAATCTGGGTGCAGAAAAACTGGACACAGATATTGAGCATCTTGTAATGGAGACGTAAATGAGGCCTTTATGTTTGATGAGAGAATTTTTAAAAAGTAAATTTGATCGGTAAAAAAAATAAACATTTTAGAAAAAATGCAATTAAAAATAGTCTTAGACTATTTAACGATGGCTACTTAAAGTCAACTGGAGCCCTCAATATTATGAGAGTCTTTAGAAGGTCAGTAATACAAAGGAAGAACTGCCCTGCGTCGGTTGAATAAAAATAGGGATTTTAAACATGTCACGCTCTGTGAATCACCATTACTTCCAACCAGTGCCTGTCTTTGGTTTAAATATGCAGGCTTCTGCCATCCTGACATCAGTTGGTGTTCACAAAGGCACTATGGCATCTTGTCCTGGAGCAGTTTTACACTCCCCAGCACATTAGTCCTGATTTCCACACCCCATTGTGATGCAATATGGTCTCTGTAGTCCCTACTGCCATCGACCTTTGCCTAGATCACATCCTGGAAGTGCGGGTCTGCTCACTATGTTGGTTCCTGGTGTCTGTGGATACATATATACTTTCTGGACTTTTCTCTTTCTCAGTTCTGATCCATACTCAGCTTCTGGTTTCCCAGTTTCCCTTCTTGTGTCTTCTGGTTTTCCTAGTCTTTCGCCTCTCCAAGTCACAAGACGACCTTTCCTTCTTTGGTGGATCCCTGATTCCTAGCACATGATTAGTTACTCACACCTGGCTCTCTCCCGTCACCTTAGCTCCTTCCCTGACCTCCCAGCTATTTCTTCTCTGTGAGTTAATTGCTCAGGGTTCTCACAGCCATCTTTACTACTGAGACCCTGTGCAAACCTTGGATGTCTTGCTGCTTTGAATGTATGCAAGTATGTAGTGCTATTTGTAGAGTGCGGACCTAGCGTCATATTTATCAAAGGGTTTGCGTTGCCCTTGCGCCACGCAAGGACGCACGGCACCGCAAAACCTAGAATGAGATTCACCAAGCCACACAAGGCCGCCTTGCGTGGCCCTGTGTTGTCTGGTAACTCTGTAGTAACGCAAGGCAGCACAAGTCACTGCCTAGCGTTACTCTGCCCCAGGAAGGTGTTCCATGGGTGGAGCGGGGGTGTTCCCATGCATCCACCCATAGATTTTGGAGCATTCCCAGGTTTACCTTAAGTGGTAGCTCTGGAAATGCGTCAAAGTAGCAAGGGGAAATATGCTTATCTCTCTTAGTTTTTTTCCTCTTTCTACGTGTGCTCATTCTGCAACACACATAGAAAGAGGAAGAAGCTTCAGAGGATTGTTTTTGTGCAGGAAGATGTCCCTTTCTACACAAAACAATCCTGCCTGCAACACAGGCACCCGTGCACTATGGTGCAAGGGTGCCTGCGTTGGCGCTAGGCAGCACATAGAGCGCCTGCACAACGAGAGGACAGGAATGCACCATATAATATTAAATATGGCGCAATCCTGCTCTCTCCCTGTCAGGCAACGCAGCGCGGCAAGGTGTCTTGCTGCACTGCGCTGCGCTGCGTTGCATGACATTTTGATAAACCTGCCCCCTAGCTCTAGAGCTACAGGGTTCTGAACAGCGGGCATGTCTTCCGGGACGAAACAATTACTGTGAGAATACCAAAGGTAGATTGTTGGGTCAGGGGTAGTGCTCTGTGCAGAGGTATCTTCAGCATTTTTCTGAATTGTAGGAGAGTCGGAGCTGATATGATGTCTGTAGGGATGCTACCTTGCTGCAAGGTTTGCTCCAGTTTAAGTGCCATTTAGGTATTTTTTAGTTTTTTCTAGTAAGTGTTGCTACTACAGCTTCTCTCTTCCTGTTCCGTGTTGTTGTAGCACCTCTATCCATACTCTTGCTGTATGCATAGTCCTTGTATTGTAATCAAGTGTTTTAGTTCCGTCTGCATACTTCCTGTCCAGCTCTTACACGTGCATGGTCCTTATCTTGATTTCAATATTCCGTTATCTGCAGACTTGCATCACTCAAGACCTATGAAAAGTAACCAAGAGCTCAATGTCTTAAGAAGAAACTCAGCTGATGCCTTGAAGCTGGAGCTAAGCTGCTATCAGAAAAAATATTGGCAAAGCCAATAGATTTGGCTTCTGTATGGTGTGTGAATTGGTTGGGGCATGCTGGGCAAATGTCAAATCTATTTCTTTTACCAGTGCTTATTTGCCCAACAGTACTGGGAAGCGAGTACATATGAAAGAATCTGAAACATGGATGCTACAGAAAAAGGGCTGCTTTCTTTTCTGTAGCATCAGTGGAGGCAATGAGGGGAACCAGTGAAATCTTAATCCAGCAGCTATTATTGAGCCAGATCTGGGATCCGGGCTGGCCCCAGAAAAATATATTGACTTTCTCCCAGTGTAATTTGCTAACACCAGGACGCATTCAACAGCGCACCAGGACACATTCAACAGCGCACCAGGACACATTCAACAGACACATTCAACAGCGCTCCAGGACACATTCAACAGCGCACCAGGACACATTCAACAGCGCACTAAGACACATTCAACAGCGCACCAGTACACATTCAACCGACACATTCAACAGCGCACCAGGACACATTCAACAGCGCACCAGGACACATCAACAGCACAGTGCACCAGGACACATCCAACAGCACACCAGGACACATTCAACAGCACACCAGGACACATTCAACAGCGCACCAGGACACATTCAGCAGTGCACCAGAACACATTCAACAGCGCTCCAGGACACATTCAACAGCACAGATCACCAGGACAAGTTCAACAGCGCACCAGGACACATCAACAGCACAGCGCACCAGGACACATTCAACAGCACACCAGGACACATTCAACAGCGCACCAGGACACATTCAACAGCACACCAGGACACATTCAACAGCGCACCAGGACACATTCAACAGTGCACCAGGACACATTCAACAGCACAGCACACCAGGGCGCATTCAACAGCTCACCAGAACACATTAAACAGAGCACTAGGACACATTCAACAGCACACCAGGAAACATTCAACAGCACAGCGCACCAGGACATATTCAACGGGGCACCAGGACACATTCAACAGCACACCAGGACACATTCAACAGCGCACCAGGACACATTTAACAGCCCACCAGGACACATTCAACAGACACATTCAACAGCACACCAGGACACATTCAACAGCGCTCCAGGACACATTCAACAGTGCACTAGGACACATTCAACAGCGCACCAGTACACATTCAACCGACACATTCAACAGTGCACTAGGACACATTCAACAGCGCACCAGGACTCATCAACAGCACAGCGCACCAGAATACATTCAACAGCACACCAGGACACATTCAACAGCACACCAGGACACATTCAACAGCGCACCAGGACACATTCAACAGCGCACCAGGACACATTCAGCAGTGCACTAGAACACATTCAACAGCGCTCCAGGACACATTCAACAGCACAGCGCACCAGGACAAGTTCAATAGCGCACCAGGACACATCAATAGCACAGCGCATCAGGACACATTCAACAGCGCACCAGGATACATTCAACAGCGCACCAAGACACATTCAACAGCGCACCAGGACACATTCAACAGCGTTCCAGGACACATTCAACACCACAGCGTACCAAGACGCATTCAACAGCGCGCCAGGACACATTCAACGGCGCACCAGGACACATTCAACAGCACAGCGCACCAGGACACATTCAACAGCTCACCAGGACACATTAAACAGCGCACTAGGACACATTCAACAGCGCACCAGGAAACATTCAACAGCGCACCAGGACAAATTCAACAGCGCACCAGGACACATTCAACAGCGCACCAGGACACATGCAACAGCGCACCAGGATACATTCAACAGTGCTCCAGGACACATTCAACAGTGCACCAGGACCCATTCAACAGCGCTCCAGGACACATTCAACAGCGCACCAGGACACATTCCACAGCGCACCAGGACACATTCATTAGCGCACCAGGACACATTCATTAGCGCACCAGGACACATTCCCCTGAGCTTAAACTTAGTCTGCTTTGCACTCAGAGCAGCACCTTCGTGGTGCAAACGAGGTTTCTTCTTTTCACTTCAACTGCCAAACACCTCACTTAAAGGGCCATTAGTACTGGTTTTGTTCAAGTCCATCACTCCCGGAAGCTAGCTTGAGCCTAACCCCTTGATGCCAATGGCATTAAGGGAACTAAAGACGCTCGTCTTGTTGTATTCACAAGAGCTAAACTAACTATGATTTTGAGGCAGGTTTTTGCCTTTTCCAGCCCCTGTATGTAAGAGGGATGCTTGGACTGCAGAATGTCAGAGGTGTCTGGCTGTATGAGTAATTATACTAATGCTATTTAGATAGTTCTTACTAAATTATTTTTCTTTATTTCTTTTGTAGCATTACTCATCCCACTGTAAGGTGTCAGACAGTGGTTAATTTGTAAAAATATAAGTTCTCGTCAGGAGGCAGCTTCGGCCAGCCCATTTCTCCTGTTGGCGCTGCCTAACTGAACCAAATGCTAACAATGAATCCCTACAAGTGAGAAAAGGATGTGGTGTAACGGCAAGAGCTGGCGACTTCAGAGCTGGGGAACCAGGTTCGAGTCTCGGCATCGGCTCAACTTCTTGTGATTCTGGGTGAATCACTTAATCTCCCTATCCCTACCACAATTAATGTGTCTCGAACTGGTGCTCAAGCACCGGTGTTGATGATTAAGTGCCAGTGTTAAGCACCGGAAACCTCCGGCTCAAATTAAGCACTGGTGTCAGAACACTTTACCCGCCTAGATATTACAGAGAGTCAATGAATCTTACACCTGTGTAAGTCGATATACAGTCATTGTTGCAAAAGACAATGAGGGTTACACGGTGCAGTAGTCACATATCATCCATACTGGCATGTTAAGTGCACTTGGTCTGCATAAACACAATATCAGGATTTAAGATGCATGTGGGGTCTACAGAACACAGTCAGTGGCTGAGGGTCTGTACAAATAAGTCTTTACTACTACCCAAAGGAACCTTTATTAGAAACCTTAGAATAATGAAAAACGGAGAAAAAAGCAATAAGATTCTAAATGTATGTATGCCTTGCAGTTTGCATGCAGCTCCTGGATGCCAGTTCATAATTTCCTGTGCTATATTACAAGGATTGTAACTTATGACCCGCAGGTAACACAAGGATATCTGGAACAAAAGCAGTAAGACTGAGCTATCTCCATAAAATACAAATCAGCGCCCTGCGCGTTACATTTTGTGCTTTGCAGCTGACACATTAATCATCTGTGCTCTTTTATGATGAGTCAAACCTATGACTAAACCACGCAAGTGCATTAACCAATGCACCATTATAATACTCTGGAAATTGCTAAGCACACAAAGCTATGGGCAGTAGGTGCCCTTAATCCTGTAAAATATTTTAAAATGCAATCTGTTTCTGACCAATTAGGTATGTCAGATTAAATTTGCTGTAACACGTGTTCCTGTTTTTTTGGGGAGGAGCAGAGTTTTTATAAAATAAATGCTTAAGTTGATTGCCACAACTCGGCTCACAATTAATTGTTTACCATCCCTAACATCCATTTCTCAGGTGGCTTCGTCAGCGCTCCTTCCGCTAGGGGGCCTCAGGCTGACTTAATTAAAGTAAGCCCAGAACAAAGTAAGCTCGCCGTGAATGATGCATCGCCATAGCACGTCAACCCGAATACAAAGCTTGCGGTGCGTCGCTAGGTACTGGAAAGGAGTGTAGCTCGGGCCCCTGACGCTGGCTCTGAATTCGAGGCGTACAGGTTGCTGCTGACGCACTAGCCACCGGCAGCCCGTGGGCAGTCAGCGCCTCCATCTTTTCTTTGACGTAGAAAGGTTAGAAAGTCCCCAGCAGTTGATCCCCCGGCTCTCTGCCACCGCTGTCGCCAGTTTCTGTGACCTTTTCCATGCCCGTGCGCGAGCAGCTGTGAGAAAGCCGAAGGTGTTTCCGCCAGATGAGGCGAGCCCAGGCTGGCACCCACAGTGAAAGGGGGGGGCGGCATTTAGAGCCCATAGCAATTACAGTACACAAGGGCTGCATCGCTGTCCGCACCTGATGCAGCGCAACCGGCAGTAGAAATAGAGCGCTTAAAAGGACGTCTTCTAAGTGTACTTCCCCAACTTACTGCCGGACTGGCCTATGGGGATTGAGCAAACCTCTGCAATTCCTGTAAGAGATTAATAGACCTGTAGATCGGGGTGGTAAAATTCCCTTTAAAAAAAAACCTGTAGTAAGCAGAAGTAAATCTTCGGGCAATTAAACCCATTTTCGTAAGTTGTTTCGCACTCACCTAGGCCGAATTAAAAAACAAACGAAGGGGCAGATTTACAAGCCCCTTGCGCCACTTTTGCGTCACTTTTAGCATGGGAAAAGTGACGCAAAAGTGGCGCCAGGGGCTTGTAAATCTGCCCCGAAGAGTACAAGCAGAATGTGCTGCAGCAAAATAAATCCTTGTTCCGTGCAATGAGGAATGCATTGAACGAGAGATGCTTGTGCCTTCCATCACTGTTGGGTGCAGGACAATGTATTTATTATCTTAATAGTAATTACTTTAAGTGAATTAAATTGCCCTGTCTATATAAAGCAAGTTCCCAAGCAGAGAAGCCTGTGCAGGGCACTTGCCTGGTAGAGCGCCAGGAAGTCCCTGCAGGCAGGCGCTGCACACAGGCTTACCTGCTGGGGAAGTTGCTTTCAAGAGATCTGTAAGGGGCCCGGTCAATGGGCCTCATTTACCAGGTTTTGGCGCAAGGGCAGTGCCGCAAGGAATCTTGCTGTCCTGCTCTGCATCAAAAGAAAAGGGCAGGATTGCGTCGTATCTATGAGATACTGCACACTCCTGTCCTTTTCCCCTGCGCTGGCGCCCAATGGCCTGCCATGCGCCAGTGATCCAGCTCTACTAATATAATTTCTTCTCCTGTGGACATGACATCCAAGTTGAAAACACTCTTTTAACAACTATACCAATATGACGGTGGGGCCCATAACACCGCATATACATTCACTCACTCAAATATTCCCTGGATCCCATCCACTTTCACCTAGGAGAAAAAGTTATGACTGCTGGAAGAGAACGGGATACCTTTTAAAGCTGACAAGATGGTTTCTCAAACATCATACATAATTAGTTTTAATCCTGTCAGTTTCTAAGACATCAAGGTATTCCGCTCTTTGGTCGATGGACCAACTAGTAGGAATCAGTTGATGGTGATTAAGACCAGCTCAATCACATGTAAACTCATTAAAACATTACACTTATTATTGAGCTAAAGAACCACAGACTCGTAGTTTTAATTGTAATAAAGTTTATCTACTTTCTTTAAATGCATGAATAAGCTTCAATTTTATTAATCAGTTTAATACGTTTAATATCATTATAAGAAATAACCTTTAAAAGAATTTATGCATACCCTTTTAGATGAAAAATAAAAGTTCACCTCGGCAGATAAATTGCAGATCACAGCATAGAACTCCCAAAAACTGACTGTCTGTCCCGCTAAACAGGCCTCCTCGACGGACCACCTATACAGCTTTCCCGCAACGATCTTGTTCCTTCCCAGTCAGATTTAAAAGCAAAAACATTAATTATATTAAAAAGAAAATGGCCTATGGAAAATAGCAGCAGTTCTCCAGCGTCAACGTTCAGTGCTCAAAAAGTATGTATGAATAGCGCTCCTCCTACCTAAGAGTAGGTCCTCTTATACCCTATTACTAGCTTACTAAACAGAAATGTTTCATTCTTTGGGGGCGAGATTCACGCTAATTGGTCCATTGGAGGGTGGCAAGCATCTCCTCATTGCCCTCCTTGCTTAAACCGGTTCGAAAATGTTTATAACTTTTGTCCTTTCTCACGGCTTTAGGACATTACTAATCCGATTGACAGTTCCTCACATGTATCTTCTTTTGTAACTTTATTTTAAACAGTTCATTGTTAATTCACAGCTGCATCTTTGGTTCTCATACATTCTCGCTGAGTCCTTTTTGGCACTCATCTGGTGACAGGTCATGCTGTCCTTGACTCGTTTCACTCTGGGCTTTACTTGCAAATCACGTGACATATTTCCGCAGCTTTCTTCCACTTAGAAGCCATTTTGCACTTGCGCATTAAGCTCATCTGCCTCGGTAGCCATCTTTACAGCGCGGACTAACAGGCCCGAACGAACTATCATGAAAACAAACACAATCATAATTAAAATAAAGAAAATAAGCCTTTTCGTTTCCCACCCGTCATTCTACGTTACCCCAATTAGGTGTTACCTAGCAAAGCGACATGTAAAGCTATGTTTACTTACCATCCGCATTCTTTAGCCACAATACAATTTTCTACATAGCACAAATCATGCAACATTACTCTAATTAGTACGCAAACCATTATGTTAATATTATTCTACCTTTACAATTGTAAGTAAGTTAGTTTTGCACATAAATTGCTGGTTACCAATGTTGTCTATAAAATACGTAAAAATGTTGATTAGTCATCAAAACAATTAATAGTATTAATTATTAGCATTAATATTAGGGGGTTCAAAAATTTCTTATTTACCTTGGTCCATCACCAGCGCAGGCACCCTTGCGCCATGGTGCAAGGGTGTCTGCGTTGTAGGGGTGATTATTTTGTGCAGGAAGGGCCACCTTCCTCCACAAAAACAATCACGAGAGGTGTTTTTCTCTTTCTATGTGCTGTGAAGGCAGCACACAATGAAGGAGGAAAAAACTAGGAGAAATAAGGATATTTCTCCTCGTTGTGCCTCTCTAACGCCACTCCTGGGGTGGTGTTTGAATCTGACACATTCCCAGGTTTGCGATTCCTCGTAAGTCTGGGAATGCTTCAGATTCCATGGGTGTTGAGTGGGAACACCCACAGCAACACCCATGAAACACCCCTTTGACGCAGTCGAACAAATCTGATTCTGTCCTTAAGGTAAAAAAAATAAAAAAAAATAAAAAAGCTAATTCTACCAGTTCCGAAATTCACCAGAATATTTCCACCACCCTGGGCTCTGTGGCACAGAGAGTTGCATGACAGACCAGACTGCCATGCCTGACTCTTTCCCGGCTCTAACGCCCTTCCACAGGCTTTAAAAAACCGTCTGCATTCTCTAGGTCAGGAGCCCGTCCACTGTCCTTCCCCAGCAATACTTGGCTTATTTTGTGGTCAAATTATAGATCAGCATCATAAACAGAAAATCTACTACCAGCCTCTGGGTCGACCAGACAGGAAACTCAACACCATCGCATATATCCTACACCCTCTAAAGATGCACCACAGGCTGCGGTATCTAAATGCTGGATGGACCTGGGCTTGGAAACTTAGGGCCTAATTTATGAGGTTTTGCCGTAGGGTAGCGCTGCAGGCCTTCCTGCTGCGCTGCCCTATGACAAAAGAAAAGGGCAGGAATGCGCTATATCTATCAGAGACAGCACATTCCTGTTCTTTTCCCCTGCACCGGTGCACAATGGTCTGCCATGCCAATGCAGGCCCCTTTGTACCATGGTGCAAGGGTGCCTGCGTTGCGGGGATGATTATTTTTGTGCAGGAAGGGAAACCTTCCTGCACAAAAACAATCACAAGTGGCTTTTTCCTCTTTCTATGTGTGCTGCAGAATGCAGCACACATAGAAAAAAGGAAAAACGCAGTCGAAAGAAAGATATTTCTCCTCGCTGTGCCTCCCTTACGCCTCCCCGGGAGGCGTACGTTTTTGGCGCTGCCTCAGAGTTACGATTTCTCGTAAATCTTAGGCTGTGTCAAAAAGCCATGGATGTTGCTGGTAAAGCCCACAGCACCACCCATTGCACGTCCCTTTAACGCAGAAAACTGTGTTAAAGGGAACTATATTTGCGAGGAAGCATTAAGCCAAAAAGTGGCTTAGTGCTGCCTCATAACTATGGAGCAGGCGCCTGTGCCACGGAACGTCACAAAAAGTGACGTTCCGGCCGCGCAAAGGGCCTCATAAATGAGGCCCTAAGAGCCATCCCTCGCTGCCCCTCCCCCCGCAGATCAGCTGAAACAATGACCCCTTTTCTGCAAAATCACGACCTCTGGGCAAAAGCTACTGTCAGGGAGTAAGAGATCAGCAGCTCCCTAGCGCCTACAGCACCAGGGCAAGGGTCTTTACAAGAAGCTGCCAAGTGGACCATGTCATGTGCCATACTTTCGCATACTCCTGGCTTTTCAAGGAATATGCCTTTGCGCCCGGGACTTGTAGGTTCAATTTTCTCATTAGGGACATGGGCTTCGTTTTCCAGATTAGAAAGGTCTGTTGGGTAAAAAGGCAGAAGTGGGTGAAGGTGTCACACACCTCAAGGAGTATTTCGCAGTGACAGAAGACATTGCATTTTTCTGGATGGCAAAAGCAGGGACAGTCCCTTGCACACCTGTCTGCTCTCTCACATTAAGTAGCTGTGCCCTAGAAATCCACCCAGGGTTTGGGCACTCATATCCAGGGCCATTGGAATTATGTGGCAGTGGAGGACCAAATTATGTGTCAGGGTTGACACAATTATGCAGCAAGTAAAGGCAGATTATGCAGCATAATGTGGCAAACCTGTAATAGTATTATTTCATTATAATGCAAAGGATTCTGCAATCCCTATATAAACTCCTGCCTCTAATTTCTTTATTATCAGCGACTTGTGACGCAACCAGGTTCTGATTATAAAGAAAAGACGTCAAAACTCAACTGTAATAAGTTATTATAGTCGAGTTCTGACGTCGCAATGCCTGCTGCCAGAGCCAGCAGCTGAAAGGCAGTTCACGTCACAGAGCAGCTGTTTAAGGCAATGAAAATTAAACGTTACTTTTCTTTCCTCTGTTCAATTTTTCTAGCTTTCAGTGACAAGAAGAACGAACATGTTTATTTTTTGCACTCCTTAGATGATTACAGAAAAGTTAGAATCTGCATGTTTCTACACATTGAGCTATTGCAGCCTTTTCTTTTTAAACTGACTTGTATTGAACTGTTGCTAATATCTTTTTGCAACAAATATCTAACAGGTTTTTGATGTGTATAATTTTGCACTAGACTTTCTATTTTTATTCTTCATGTTTGGAAAAATGCTCTCTCTTTCATATGAAAAGAGCTACACACCAATGGTTTAAGTGGTAATTCGTTCCTCTATATGGTTATGGAACTCCTAAGTGACTTGCAATATCCTTATAAGGTACAGTAGGGGGTACTTTATCACTTATAATTTGTCATTTAAACAACTATTAACAATTCTGGGCAAAATTGCACTTCCTTAGCATCAGTTTAACTCCGGAATACATCAATCAGCAACTGAAAGGGGATTTGTTACACTTTGCAAATGATCTGCCACTGTGCTGAACTTAGGTGGTCAATTTTGTTTAATAACTGTTGATCCTCTTGAGCTAAAAACACTTTTCTGTTGGTAAAATCTGCACGTTTGGCAGCAGATGCTGGATTATGAGACAAATGTGGTAAAACCATGAAATTGCACAAAATGCAGCAGCCGCAAGATCACATAGTTCCAGCAGCCCTGCTTTTATCCAGTGGTCCATTCCCCAGAGACCTAGAGACAGCCTCTTCCAGGCTGAAGCACAGCTCTGGGGCCACTACACCCTCAAAAGGAAATTCACCCCTGCCTCAGCCACCTCACTCATTACTGTGTGAAGCTCATCTGGTTACCAGAGTCAGGGAGTCTCTTCAGTTAGGCCATCAGCTCAAAACAACAGTTACGCTTCCCCAGTACGCCCCCACATAAAAACACTGCAGCCTTCTCTCACTGCTCTGCATGGCAATGATGTCTCTCACAGATGGATGGAAATGCTTGAATCATTGCCAAACATATCAGAATATTGAGTATTGCAATAAAAATTGCATCCCCTGGTCTATTTTGGCAGGTCAACCCTGCGGATAATCATCAGAGGAAAAATCCCCAATAAATAGCGGGCATGCAGATTTTGCTGTGCAAAGCTCCAAAATCCTCATTTTAGTCCCCATTATCAGAGAGAAACTCATAATTGGGTGATAAATATTGCACCAATTACTGGCTAATGCGTAAAGAGGGTCTACCTATTATTAGAGTTCATTATAGAGGTGCAGCTTGAGTTCCTGTGGTACAGCAACTTGCAGGCCACGCTGGCTGTACACCTCCAAATTGGCAAAAAAGTGATGGACTGAAACGTAAAAATTAATCTTGATTTCTTGGATTTCCTCTTGATACCATTCTATTGCATTGTGTTTTTAGCTTAGCTCCTAGTTACAAAGGGGGACAGACATATGCAAATCAGTCTTGTTCCTCTTCCAAAAGCAACAGTCTATCTCTTACGGTTGGAAGTTAGAATATCATTAGCAAAGATATCAGTAGCAACACTTCAAAGACAACAACAACCACCAACAGCAAAAGTACACACAGACAATAATAAAAAAGTAGACCAAAAAACTCAACACCCATCTCAAAATAACCCCAATAAAAATCTAACTTCCAGACATACACATCTCCTACAACTGGATGTCCACTGCTTTGGTCAACCATATATCGATAAAAAGACCACATTCAGGCTTAACCATGAAAAGACAACCACATCGATTAATGACAACACCGAAAGAATGAATACACAACTGATCATACTATAATTCAAGTGGAGAAAATCAAAAGATGAAAAAGATAAAATCATACTATACCACTGTTGGGATAAAGTCCCTAGCATGGTGATGGACGTTTACCCCTGCCCTGAGTTCCACAACTGTAATGATGTCTGGATTCCTAATGCTGATTTTAGTTGTAATGGGCAAACACGGATCAAGAGGGTGCCCCAAGATATAGGCCTGTCTCAAAGATAATGCTCTTTTTGGACCGGGAAGGCACCCAAAGTGCTACCCTCATAGCAGTGAAAGGCTACTGACTTTACCTGGAGTTAGGCAGCACAACTGTAGTGGTAGCAGCACACTGTGTAGTGATCAGTAGGAGTGTACAGGGCCTTTACCTGTGTCATTGAAGTGAGGCCTACAAGTTCACTCATTTACAGTTCTGCTGCTCTGTGCTTAACTCACCCTTGGCCTATTGGTTTGGTGTAGTACTGCCCAGTACATGTGTGGTATACATGTGCTGGGTGTATGTGTGCCTGTTAATGGTACAATGCAGGGATAATGCAGTACTGGGCAGTGTGTCTGTATTATATGCATGTACTGGGTGTATGTATGCCTGTGAATGGTACAATACATAAATGATGTAGTGGTGGGCAGTGTATATATACTATAACCATGTGCTGGGTGTATGTGTGCCTGTGAATGGTACAGTACATGGAAGAATCTGGGTTCCATTTGGGAGACCCCAGGCTGATTGGAGAAACATGAGAGAGGAGGTAGAGGAATCCCCCCAGACAGAATTGTTTATTGTTGCATTCCTGTAAGCTGAATGGCACACATGGAGGAAGGGATAGCCAGGCTCTCCAGTGCAATTCAAAGGGTGCTCTTTGATTCAGAGAGAGATGACAAGGTAGGGGCCTGGACACATCTTGGGAAGGAGATGGGGCTGATAGCATCATAATGGGTAGGGCTGAGGTACTGGGGTAACCTTTTTATACATATATAACTGTGGTACAAAAACAGTTGGTCCCAACAGGAATATTTAAACAACCATTGGTACCCAAAACAGACACTCAAAGAAATGCAAAACTGTCCAGTATTATCATAAATTACATCACAGATGCATTTTATTTTGCTTTTATAATTTTGTACTTTTCTAATCAAGTTGCCCAGAAGTGAGTAAGAGAGTGATTGGAGAAAGTGCTTGTGATAAAGATCAAATAGAAGGCAAAGGTTTATACATAAAATCAATATATACAAATTTATACAAAAGCGGCCGATTTGGAAATTTTTTCTCAATTACTGATTCATACCGTCTACCTTAATATCATATGTCTTAGGAACAAAGATAAGACGAGAATCGTATTTCCGATACAGGAAGTTGGTATGTGTCGACGTTTCGACCCCAAGTGAAAGGCAGGTCAATTAACTCCTTAAGAGGGGATCTTCATCAGGACAGGGTAGAGAGCAACCTTTGTGAGAAGACTGGTGGAAGAACCTCAGATCCAGGACCAGTCGGCTCCTGGGGGCCAATAACTTGATACTGTCAAACGTCCACAAGGATCCAACCACTCAACGTGCTGGAAATTATAAAACATGACCGTTAGCCAAACAAAAGTAGGATTTAATCTATACAGAGCGTGAGGTGAAGGGAACTCACCTATATAGGAATAAATCTGCTGTATGGGACCACCGGTATCCAAATTGACCGTATGGCGTTTAAATTGGGGGAAAAATCCTGGGTCCAGAATAAATCCAGGCACAGGAGTGTAGCTGAAAATCAAATTAAAAACACCCAAGAAGGAATATAGCTGCAGGCTAGATGTGTCAGATAGTGACGGTATTAAAGTATATCAAAAGCACTTACCCTCGTAACCAAGACGAGGGTCCCAAATTGTAGACCCTCTAGTATATTGGCCTGTGTTGTGGGACTGCTTCCTGGAGGAAGAGAGAACAGAGGTGAGGGCATGTCAAATGGAAGCAGACCACCAATATAAACTTGAAAGAGTCAGACTTTAAATCACAATTGGTGTCTGAAAATGGACTATAAGAAGATGAGGTTTTGACCCCAAAATTGTCAACTGTTAAGCAGCCAGTGGAGCTGTGCAAGGGGTAGATGCTCTGCAAGACATTTGCCTGTGACTAGGACTAGGAGCCAATGCCTGCTAATCTCCCAGCTGGGTGAGAGGACATCAACCAGCAAATCGAAGACCACTTGCCCTGTAACCTGGAGCAGCAATGCCTGCCTGCTTGCCAGGACTGGTGTGCCCTTGTGGAAGAGGAGAGCGTTGGAGGACGCAAGGTCCAGTGGGGGAATCCTGGCGAGTGGATCCCCTAAATGAGGTGTGAGGAGATGGCTGCTGCACCGATTAGGTCACTGCTTGTGTGCATGGAAAAGTTGAAGGCAGCACGCTCAGAGACTCCAGCCGCTCCAATCATGATGGTGCGGGTAGGACTGATTTTAAGCCAGACAGCCCCCAGTGAACTTGCTTGCCAGATAGTGCTTGGGACTGCAAAACGTTTGACTTTAATTAAGAGTTAATGTGGGAATCCTCAGGCTCAGACTACTAGTGGGACTTAACCTGAATGTTGCCTATGGTGAATGGGGAATACCCACTACTGGTAGCTTGTGGGGAGTGGGGCTCAGGAACCTGATTATGAAATACAAGAGCCCTCATCTTAGGGGTCGGTTTGTATTGTGTGTGGTCGTATAGATATACAAAGGCTCTGTGCCGAAACGCGTAGATGCTTTTTACCGATTTATTATTTTGATGAATTAAACTACATCCTATAAACTACAAGCCCTGCTGAGTGCCGTTCTTTTCCTGTGGATTTCTTTTTGGGAGAAGAAGTCTTTTTCTAAGATAGATAGATAGATAGATAGATAGATAGATAGATAGATAGATGTATGCATGTGTATATATATATATATATTCCCCAAGCTTGTGGGGAGTGGGGCTCAGGAACCTGATTATGAAATACAAGAGCCCTCATCTTAGGGGTCGGTTTGTATTGTGTGTGGTCGTATAAATAGACAAAGGCTCTGTGCCTAACTATAACTCGCGCGCCCGCAATGCACTGCTGATGACGTCACATATTACATCACTCATGACATCACTGATGACATCTCAAATGACATCACTGATGACATCACTGATGACATCATCCTTGTGATAGAGTGGCAGACCTCCTCTCACCCTAATATAACCTTTGATACACACACTCAAAAATACAAACTAACATTTTCAAAACAATGGACATACCAATACCAGTTACAACACACCTATTCAGTAATTCCAAGATCTACACACACATCCACTCATTCACCAACAGTCCCTACAGTCACTCATACATGTACTCACTCATCATATGTACTCATACACCTATACATCCTGTTACACACCGCCACTCATCCATAGAGTTACTCACACACATAGTCACACATGCAAACAAAGTATCAAACATCCATTTACTTGCATATACAGTTATACACACACTACCACACTTACTTCTACAGAAACTTACACATACTTACTCTCTTAAACAATCACTTATAGAAACACCTACTTATTTGTACAGGAACTCTTCCAATCTCTCACTCTCACATATACTCACTTATATACACCAATACTCACATATACTAGTTTAAAACATATGTAGTTACTCATATAGACACTATTGAGACAGTCATTCGCTCACTAACACACCCATACACATACTCATCCACCTATACAGTCCTGCACACATGCTGTCTTCAACACATACAAACAGTGAGTCACTCATTCATGCATCTATGCACTAAGTAATACCCCCACCGAACCATACAGACACTCAGACACTCATACTGATACTCAAAAAACCAACTAATAACCCATATAGACACTCATGTAGCTACTCACCAACCCATGCAGCCACTTATACACAAAGTGAGAGACTGATACAGATATTTTCATATTTAAACATTACTCACTAACCCATGTATTCACTAAGATACACTTAGTCAGTTATACAATCAATTTTACACAAAAAAATCATCCATTTAGACACTTGTATACCCATTTATTCTTCCATCGACCTTGAGATATACATATATAAAACATATTTAATTTTCAGAAAAACACACATTCACTGGATGATGTCATCAGTGATGTCATCAGTGATGTCATTTGAGATGTCATCAGTGATGTCATGAGTGATGTCACTGACCATGTCATGAGTGATGTAATATGTGACGTCATCAGCAGTGCATTGCGGGCGCGCGAGTTATAGTTAGCTGAACTAACTATAACGGGGAATTTCTATGGTTTTGTACGAGTGAAATGTCCAACTAACTATAACGCCCCTGAAACCTATGGTTTTTCAGTGAATTTCTAAGGTTTTTAAATGCTAATTTCTAACTATAACGTGCCTGAAACCTATGGTTTTTCTGTGAATTTCTAAGGTTTTTCAATGCTAATTTCTAACTATAACGTGCCTGAAACCTATGGTTTTTCAGTGAATATATATATATTTATTATACTATGTATACATGTGAAAATGTCTCGGTCCCCTGTTTGCCTCGGTGGCACGGAAAAAATGGGTGGAACTGACGTCAGCACGCCGACGAGGTCCTCTTATGGCTCCGATGACGTCATACGGTGTCGCGAGCGGAGCCGTGCTATTATGGCGTCCTCGTTGACGTGGGAGAGCTAGGAAAGAATTTCCGTGGAATGCTGGTGCAGGGGATATTCACCTAAGTGTTCAGGCTAGTCCTTTGGGAGCAACTGTTTATGTTGCCACTCCAGAAACCGAAACCAGTGATCCGAGGGCAGAGGCCCTGCAGATGGCACACGAGGTGGGGTGCCCAGTCGTGTGCACCGGCGGGGCAGCGAAGTGACAAGCACCACAACCCACAAAAAAGGTAACGAGGGCACTGAATAACACAGGATTTTCTCTTTGTATCTGGCAGGAACAACGAAGTTAAAATGCCCTAGTACCAAAATATAGAATTAGTGCTACAACGGTCTTCAAGAGGACCTGCGATGCCGCTTCTGCCTCCCGTACCCTGGAGGTGGCACATGGGTCACGCGGTGCGGTCATACTGCGGTGGGACGCACACTCGTTGACCTCTCATGGCACTGCTCCACACTTCAGGGAGGACGCTTTCCATTAGCTATGTTTTCTGATGACATGTCGCGCCGGCCCCGTCCAACAACAGAACTCCTTTAGATCCAAACAGACTCTTCCACTCTCTCACCGGAAGTGAAACCAGGCCACGCGGACACTTTCACAATACAACAGCCGGGAATGCACTTTTCGGTAAAAAACCACATTCCTTCCTCCTAATTAATCAAATTAACGTCTCACTGAAGAACAGGGGCCAGCTTCGATCGGTAAACAGCCGTTACAACGACTTTTTACTTTGCGATACCATTACAACGCATGCATTACCACGCATGCGTTGTACATCACGAAAGTCATTACTACGCATTTTTTAGAACGCATGGTCATTTACCACGCATGCCTTTACAACGAATTTTGTTGTAAAGGTATGTATGGTAAATGACCATGCGTTCTAAAACATGTAGACGATCCATGTCGTTGTAAGGAAACAGAGGCTGTTCCGTTTCCTCACAACGACGTGCACCGCCCCTCAGAGACGACGTGAAGCAGGAACCACGAGGAGAGAGGAACCACGAGGAGTGAGAGGTAAGGGGGATTGGGCATGGGGTGGGGGTTTCTTTTCTAGGGTTTAGGGTAGTGCAGTGGCGTTTGGGTGGTGTAGGGGGTCGTGCTGGGGGTAGTGTTTTAGGGTTTAGGGTAGTGCAGTGGTGTTTGGGTAGTGTAGGGGGTCGTGCTGGGGGTAGTGTTTTAGGGTTTAGGGTAGTGCAGTAGTGTAGGGGGTCGTGCTGGGGGTAGTGTTTTAGGGTTTAGGGTAGTGCAGTGGTGTATGGGTAGTGTAGGGGTCGTGCTGGGGTAGTGTTTTAGGGTTTAGGGTAGTGCAGTGGTGTTTGAGTAGTGTAGGGGGTCATGCTGGTGGTAGTGTTTTAGGGTTTAGGGTAGTGCAGTGGTGTTTGTGTAGTGTAGGGGGTCATGCTGGGGGTAGTGTTTTATGGTTTAGGGTAGTGCAGTGGTGTTTGGGTAGTGTAGGGGGTCGTGCTGGGGGTAGATTTAGGGTTTAGGGTAGTGCAGTGGTGTTTGGGTAGTGTAGGGAGTCGTGCTGGGGGTAGTGTTTTAGGGTTTAGGGTAGTGCAGTGGTGTTTGTGTAGTATAGGGGGTTGTGCTGGGGGTAGTCTTTTAGGGTTTATGTTAGTGCAATGGTGTTTGGGTAGTGTAGGGGGTAGTGCTGGGGTAGTGTTTTAGGGTTTAGGGTAGTGCAGTGGTGTTTGTGTAGTGTAGGGGGTAGTGCTGGGGGTAGTGTTTTAGGGTTTAGGGTAGTGCAGTGGTGTTTGGGTAGTGTAGGGGTTCATGCTGGGGTAGTGTTTTAGGGTTTAGGGTATGGCAGTGGTGTTTGGGTAGTGTAGGGGGTCGTGCTGGGGGTCGATTTAGGGTTTAGGGTAGTGCAGTGGTGTTTGTGTTGTGAGGGGGTCGTGCTGGGGGTAGTGTTTTAGGGTTTAGAGTAATGCAGTGGTGTTTGTATAGTGTAGGGGTTTAGGGTAGTGCAGTGGTGTTTGTGTAGTGTAGGGGGTCATGCTGGGGGTAGTGTTTTAGGGTTTAGGGTAGTGCAGTGGTGTTTGTGTAGTGTAGGGGTAGTGTTTTAGGGTTTAGGGTAGTGCAGTGGTGTTTGTGTAGTGTAGGGGGTCATGCTGTGGGTAGTGTTTTAGGGTTTAGGGTAGTGCAGTTGTGTTTGTGTAGTGTAGGGGGTCGTGTTTTAGGGTATAGGGTAGTGCAGTGGTGTTTGGGTAGTGTAGGGGGTCATGCTGGGGTTAGTGTTTTAGGGTTTAGGGTAGTGCAGTGGTGTTTGGGTAGTGTAGGGGGTCGTGCTGGGGGTAGTGTTTTAGGGTTTAGGGTAGTGCAGTGGTGTTTGTGTAGTGTGGGAGGTCATGCTGGGGGTAGATTTAGGGTTTAGTGTAGTGCAGTGGTGTTTGGGTAGTGTAGGGAGTCATGCTGGGGGTAGTGTTTTAGGGTTTAGGGTAGTCCAGTGGTGTTTGTGTAGTGTAGGGAGTCGTGCTGGGGGTAGTGTTTTAGGGTTTAGGGTAGTGCAGTGGTGTTTGGGTAGTGTAGGGGGTCGTGCTTGGGGTAGTGTTTTAGGGTTTAGGGTAGTGCAGTGGTGTTTGTGTAGTGTAGGGGTTCGTGCTGGGGGTAATGTTTTAGGGTTTAGGGTAGTGCAGTGGTGTTTGTGTAGTGTAGGGGGTAGTGTTTTAGGGTTTAGGGTAGTGCAGTGGTGTTTGTGTACTGTAGGGGGTCGTGCTGGGTTCTAGTGTTTTAGGGTTTAGGGTAGTGCAGTGGTGTTTGTGTAGTGTAGGGGTCGTGTTTTAGGGTTTAGGGTCGTGCAGTGGTGTTTGGGTAGTGTAGGGGGTCGTGCTGGGGGTAGTATTTTTGAGTTTAGGGTAGTGCAGTTGTGTTTGGGTAGTGAAGGGGGTCATGCTGGGGGTAGTGTTTTAGGGTTTAGGGTAGTGCAGTTGTGTTTAGGTAGTGAAGGGGGTCATGCTGGGGGTAGTGTTTTAGGGTTTAGGGTAGTGCAGTGGTGTTTGTGTAGTGTAGGGGGTCATGCTGGGGGTAGATTTAGGGTTTAGGGTAGTGCAGTGGTGTTTGTGTAGTGTAGGGGGTCATGCTGGGGGTAGTGTTTTAGGGTTTAAGGCAGTGCAGTGGTGTTTGTGTAGTGAAGGGGTCGTGCTGGGGGTAGTGTTTTAGGGTTTAGGGTAGTGCAGTGGTGTTTGTGTAGTGTAGGGGGTTGTGCTGTGGGTAGATTTAGGGTTTAGGGTAGTGCAGTGGTGTTTGGGTAGTGTAGGGAGTCGTGCTGGTGGTAGTGTTTTAGGGTTTAGGGTAGTGCAGTTATGTTTGGGTAGTGTAGGGTGTCGTGCTGGGGGTAGTGTTTTAGGGTTTAGGGTAGTGCAGTGGTGTTTGGGTAGTGGAGGGGGTAGTGTTTTAGGGTAGTGCGCCCAACCAGCCACAATATCCGTGGACAAAGGGGATCCTGACTCTTTGGAACGCTCCGTCAATTGAATAATTTGGGTCAAGGGCCCTACCACGTCCAAGACCTATCAATTCCTTTCTTGGGATCCCTCATATACATGGAGAAAAAGGTACATAGTTTCTCATCAATTTCAGGCGTGTGTGCCACCTTCCCCTTCAGTGAGGGCCTGGGGCATTCTCCCTCATCCTATTCCTGACCTCCCTTTCAAGGGGTTGATGGATTTTCCCCACCACATACTCTGCCACTTTGGCGTCAGGTGTCCACTCCGCTGACCTAGGATGGTAAATTTGGGTAGGCTCGAACATGTCCGAGTGGACCCCGTCCCCAACCGGGGACTGAGAGGAGTGGGACTCTGGACGCCAGGGACGCCCGAGTCCTTATCCTCATCGGAGGAGAAATCGTCCTCCGATACACCCTCTCCCTCTAAGGGAAACCCGCCGTCAGGGTCTACAATAGTGGTGACAGTGTCTCAATTTTCTCCGGGCCCCTCCTCCTCCCGGCAGGGTGCATGTTTTAGCATTCGCGCACTCTTGAGGAAGGTCTCCGTAAGTTTATCAAATCCTTCCAAGTGCCCGCGTTATGTAACGGCCCTTTTATTCCCCATCTGGGAGCTACTGGGACCCGCCACCACCAGATCTGGGTCACTGAACACCCCAGGGATGCTTTTCGCCAGCTTATCAACCTGATCCCTAAGAGGAGCCAGCGCCCTAGAAATAGCCAGAGAGAGGGCTTGGTTCACTGCTGGAGGGAGAAGTTAGGGGCCATTCCTCCTCCACTTCCTGGTAGGAGGAGTAAAAATGGTCTTCTGGAGAAGACATGATAGCAGAGGGTGTGAGCACAGAACAAATGCCCTTAAAATCCTTAAGGCAGCCCCCTCGCCGGTGCTCCAACAGCTGGGCTTTCCCCGAAGCTGTTATAAGAATAGACTGAGGCGCAATACCAATTACCACCACCAGGTGGCGCTGGTCACTAACGTGCCCGTGTGGCGAAATCACAGCGTAGCGGTGTCAAAATTAGGCAAGGGTTGGTCGGGAATCAAGCGGACACTAAAGGAGTGACCGGATTCCCAAACGCGCGTAAAGACCAGCGGGAGCGCTCGGCGGAGCTGCCTCGCTCGGACCAGACGCGCCTGACAGGATCTCACCGCGCGCAGAGCACACAGCGGGAGAAACTGCGAGGGGAGAACGCGCTCGGGCAAGAGCCTGCTGCGCAGGGAATATGAAACAATACCAAGGCAATAATGCTAATAACGTGCACAAGAAACCGCTATACAAACAGCAACAACGTCAGATTAAGCCAAGAATGTAAGGAATGCACTTAACTGACGAGCAGTGAAGAAAGAGGAAGCGGAAGGGACGTCATGATATTATATACGATGGACTGTGATATGATTGGACTATAGTTGCCTTGGAGACTACCCCCTAATGGTTCATGGGTTGTGTAGTCTTTTGTTTAATGATTGTTGTGTTACGTTTTCTTTGACCTGCTGTGCAAATAAAGTGAGGAAAGATATGCATAATCCTCGCCTCCGTCCTGCCATAGAATTCATTAAACTTTATTTGATCTGATTTAGAAACATAGATCACAAAAGTGTACATAAAAACAGTAAATCCTCTTTCCTAATACAATACAGTGAGAATTAATTAAAACCAGTAGGTAAAAACGGGTGTTACAAAGCCCGGTTCAGAGCAACTTCAGGTTAACAGAATGGTAAAGGTCAATGTTTCGAAAGATCAATCTCATGTACTTGGTGCAAAATACGCAATAAGGGGTCCAAGTAAGATGTAACGCTCCAATACCTGACCAGTTTGCACTATATAAAACTGCAGAAAAACTAAAAATAAAAAGTGTTTTGCACACTTCTGTCATTGGGCTATATGTGGGCTACATCTGGGTGATATTTGTGCTACATTTGGGCTCTTTTTTCTCTGGTGGCCATCTTGGGAGACTTATTTGTTATGAAGTTTCCTAATTTCGTCATTTACTGCAGTCTCCTCAGTAGGAAATGCTTTCAGTTTTTACTTTGATTCCATCAAGAAGGCATTCAGATGTGTCACACATTTGCCATAAATTCAGAATGTTAGCACTCTAGTTGTTCATTAGATCACTGTAGTAAAGCTACTGCTCACCAGGAGTTAACTGGAAGTCTACTGCTGGTACTGAAAGTGATTGTTTCAGTCTGCATGTCAGAATTTTCTAATGAAATAGAAGAGGATTTGAGATCTCACTTAAAACATGGCCTACATTTTCTTTCTGCAGCACTAACCATAATTTCTATGGCAAAATGAACCCCCTCATTTTGTTCCTTTTTAAATTAAATGTTTTAAGTGTTACCAGTTTATTCCAATCAAGATGGCTTCAGGTGTGCCATACTTTTGTCATAAGTAAGGCTGTTAGCACTCTAGTTGTTCTTTAGAACACTCTGGGAAGCTGCAGTAGAGCACAAAGGCATCAACTGACAGGCTGCTCCTGTTGAAATATAACAGGAAGATATTTGAGATCTCACTTAAAACATGTCCTAATTTTTCTTTCTACAGCACTAACCATAATTTCTATGGCAAAATGAACCCCCTCATTTTGTTCCTTTTTAAATTAAATGTTTTAAGTGTTACCAGTTTATTCCAATCAAGATGGCTTCAGGTGTGCCATACTTTTGTCATAAGTAAGACTGTTAGCGCTCTAGTTGTTCTTTAGAACACTCTGGGAAGCTGCAGTAGAACACAAAGGCATCAACTGACAGGCTGCTCCTGTTGAAATATAACAGGAAGATATTTGAGATCTGACTTAAAACATGTCCTAATTTTTCTTTCTACAGCACTAACCATAATTTCTATGACAAAATGAACCTCCTCATTTTGTTCCTTTTTAAATTAAATGTTTTAAGAGTTACCAGTTTATTCCAATCAAGATGGCTTCAGGTGTGCCATAATTTTGTCATAAGTAAGACTGTTAGCGCTCTAGTTGTTCTTTAGAACACTCTGGGAAGCTGCAGTAGAACACAAAGGCATCAACTGACAGGCTGCTCCTGTTGAAATATAACAGGAAGATATTTGAGATCCCACTTGAAACATGTCCTAATTTTTCTTTCTACAGCACTAACCATAATTTCTATGACAAAATGAACCCCATCAATTTGTTCCTTTTTAAATTAAATGTTTTAAGTGTTACCAGTTTAATCCAATCAAGATGGCTTCAGGTGTGCCATACTTTTGTCATAAGTAAGGCTGTTAGCACTCTAGTTGTTCTTTAGAACACTCTGGGAAGCTGCAGTAGAACACAAAGGAATCAACTGACAGTCTCTGCCCTTGTTGGATGTACATGTTTTACTGAGAATGTCAGACTTCATTCTCACATGACTGAGAAAGATAATGTGAATTTACAGAAAATATGCTCTCATTTTAGCTTCTGGAGCACCTTCCAAAACTGTATGGGACAAGCATGTGAAAATAGTTTTCTCTCAAACATGATTCATGATATCCCAGCAGAAGGTTTTTCACAGGGTAAAATCACCTTAGAACACACCACAATTCCTGAAATTAGTATGGTACCATCAACAAATGAATTCTAATGTAACTAAAGTCTGTTATCACCCTTTATAGTTCTCCTTTTGGTAACCCTCAAAATCTTCGATTCACTACAATGCATTTCAATGGGGTACTATCATTTATATTGGTCCCAAGATGGCTGCCAGCAATTCCAGGATGAAGTGCTGCCCATTTTCAAGGCTGACTGGGATCCCAACCTCGGCAGGTCCGAGGCGGCAGCCAATACCCCTTCAAGGTCTCTCAACCACACACCAACAGTGTCCGTTTCGGGGCATTGTGGCGCTCTTTGTCGGGTGGTGCATCCTAACGGCAAGACCAAGCCGTATTATCTCCACAAAACTCCCTCAAACACGAAGGAAGGCGCACTCACAAATCGTTGGTTAATTTAATTTAATTCATTAGGACAAGCAGCCTGACGCGTTTCGTTCTTTGCGAACTTTTTCAAAGGCATAGTCCAGCATTGACCTTCTTGCAAACCACTCATCCATTTGCTGATTTTATAATATTGGCCCTCATTGGACCTACCTCCGTGGTTGCAAAATGGAGCATTCTGGGATTTGTGGTTTGCGCGATAATTGTCACAATTAAACCCTCCAGTGGGTAGTACCTGGTCTATTGCTGTCCATTCAATTTTGCACATTTGTGCCGATTTGTTCCGTTGCAGCCCATTTTCAAGGCTGACTGGGATCCCAACCTCGGCAGGTCCGAGGCGGCAGCCAATACCCCTTCAAGGTCTCTCAACCACACACCAACAGGGTCCGTTTCAGGGCATTGTGGTGCTCTTTGTCGGGTGGTGCATCCTAACGGCAAGACCAAGCCGTATTATCTCCACAAAACTCCCTCAAACACGAAGGAAGGCGCACTCACAAATCGTTGGTTAATTTAATTTAATTCATTAGGACAAGCAGCCTGACGCGTTTCGTTGTTTGCAAACTTTTTCAAAGGCATAGTCCAGCATTGACCTTCTTGCAAACCACTCATCCATTTGCTGATTTTATAATATTGGCCCTCATTGGACCTACCTCCGTGGTTGCAAAATGGAGCATTCTGGGATTTGTGGTTTGCGCGATAATTGTCACAATTAAACCCTCCAGTGGGTAGTACCTGGTCTATTGCTGGCCATTCAATTTTGCACATTTGTGCCGATTTGTTCCGTTGCAGCCCATTTTCAAGGCTGACTGGGATCCCAAGTCATAAAAGACAGTATTTGACTTGACAATCATTTACTGCTGCTGCTTGTATTTTTAGGTGTGAGCCTGTGCTCCCCCCTGTGTCTACCTCCCCCTCGAGAACCCTTAGACTGCTCGACCAGCGCTACCACTGAGAGTCAAGTGCTGAAGGGGTACTTGGCCCAGTTGCTCAGGATCCATAATAGGTCAGGTGCCGGGACATCAGCAGTGAAAGGCCTCAACCCCCACGGTTGGGCCCAATAACCCCTGCTTTCCCTATGGCTCTCTGAACAGGGTTCTGAAAACCACTATAACAGAGCCTAACCAAGAGCAATGAGAACCACAAAAAGACAACAGCATTCCACACATATAATTGAAGGCAACTTCCCTTTTAAGGCACTCCACAAAATTCTAGCAGAATTCCACAAACCAGAGTCCAATAACACAGAAACACCACAAACGCATGCCTTCTGTGACAACATTTCCATGAAATTGATCTAAAAAAATGAAAAAAGATAGAAAATTACCTTAAGGATGACACAGCAAACACCCAATTGACCTATGAGTCAATATTCATAGAAAGAGACAAACGTAGTCTTCCATAACTTAACACTTTCAATACCCTCTCAGAAAAAGATTTTCTCAACATTATCATCATAGGCAAGACCATCTGAATCACCTTAAGAGCTAGCGCCTCCAAAAATCTTTAAAGATATCCTTCTCACAACCTGCAAAGGGGACATAGCTTGAAGCTTGTTCAACAAGTCCTTGAACCTTGGGGCCAGATGTACACACCATTTTTTCAGTTGCAAACACTCCTAAAATGAGATTGCGATGGGATCCTGTAGGAAAGTAGGATCTGCTTTCATGATCACCCCCACTTTTTGCTGGTGTCATTATGTTTTACCGACTAGTCTGACTGGGATCCTGCTAATCAGGACCCCAGTCTCTGTGCTTCTTCCCAAAATTGGACATAGTGAGTACTTATGTACCCTCCAGCTTGGCTACTGGTGTACTCTTTTAAGTCCCTAGTATATGGTACTAAGGTACCCAGGGCATAGGTACACCAGCTGAAGCATGTATTATGCCACCCATGAGAGACCACTCAAATTGTGACTACAGGCCTGCCATTGCAGCCTGTGTAAGCTGATGCTAGCACCACTTATGATAGATATAAGCTTCCTTATATCTGAGGTCACTGCACTTAAAACCTATAAGTCACCCCTAAGGCAGGCCTTTCAATCCTGAAGGCAGGGTGCTCGGTTCTAAGTGTGAGGGTGCCCCTGCATGAGCATGACCCCCCTACACTCCACGGAGTCCATTCTCCCTGGTTGAAAGTGCATCAGCCATTACGATATATATAGTGGCCATGCGTCATTACGTGATGACCATCTCTAAACTGGCTGTAACGAACCCTGTCGTGTGTGGTATCAAACATGTTGGAATCATACCCCCACACCGTAAATGGTGTTGTGCGAGGTATGATTCCATACACTGTAAAGCTCCTCCGGTAGGCCTTCAGTGCTCCCGGTACCAGTCTTCTAGACCCGGACAGCAAACTAGAGCTGCTGATGACCCAGGACAACCTCCCAGACAGAACTTAGTGTATTGGGACAGGGTGGGGGCACTTGCCAGCACCACTCAGACTGCTTGAAGGGCACATTTGGTGCCCTCCTTGCATACTCCAGTTCAAACCAGTTCAGGGAGCCCTTGGCTCCTGCTCTGGCACCAAACTGGACAAAGGACATGGGAGTATCCTCCCCACTGTCCAGCCCCTCCTCTGGGAGGGAACCCTGAATTGTTCCAACCCTTTCCTTAGGGCACTTAAGGGCTTACCTGAGGGTGGGTCCCTAGATTCGTCGGGACTCAGATCCAATACTACTTCAACTTCGACCGTCTGGGCACTCTGGACATCGCTGGACTTCGCTTTGGGAACTCAGACTGCAACTGGGAAGACTCCTGCTGCTCCTGGTCTCATCATCTTGCAAGTCTGCTGCAACATCTGTGCCTGTGCTCCATACAGGTTCTTTAAAAGGCCTGTGGACATCCAAAACACCCAAAGGAATCTCCCTTGGAGTGAAGGAGTCACTTCCCTGCATCTGCAGGCACCGCAATGAAGCTGACTGGTCTGCTGTTCCTGAGCTCCTACGGACTCCCAAAGGTTCAGCAACACAGGTGGTTGTCCTGCAACTCCCTCGAGGCCTGCACTGTCTTCCTAGCAAGTTGGAGGCCAGTATCTCTCGTCAGAACTGCTGGAGCAGTACCCCTGTGCACCGTATCGACTTGCTGTAGCCAAGGATTGTTGACTCTCTCCTCCAGAGATCTTCGGGCTCCAAGAAGCTCCAGCCTCAAACATTTCCTGCAGCCAAGATCTTTGCCTGCACGGCATCCTTTGCACCGTGGGCCTTCATCCTTTTGGTGAGCTGCTCGAGGTCCTCTTGCGACTCCTGTGCCTCTGGCCTGTGGGTCCTCTTGAGGGTCTTCTTCAACTCCAGTGGGCTCCCCTGCTTGCTCGGGGCCTGCTCTGACTTACCTGCTTGGGGTGAGTCACTTGGACCTTGCTAGTCCCAACACTGCACCTTTTCCAACAACTGCGTCCCTTGCCGCAGCCAAGGCTTGTTGGTGCCCCTGCCAGACACTGACCCCTTGGCTCTCGACATCTGATGTGGGACAGCTCGTGAACAGCTCCTGGTCTTCCTCAGTGCCGCCTGGTCCGTACAGCTGCAACTACAAGGGCACCGTCAACTCTCCTGCATTCCTGACATTGGTGGGCATTCGTCTCCTGTGGCATAGACTCTGTCCCCTCTGCTTGCAGGTACTTCTCATCTCGAATCCACCTTTGGGTTCCACCGGACACTTTCACCTTCTTCGCCAGCGGCATCTTCCTAAAATCCTCCATTGTGGTCTACGGCGGTTTCCGACGTCACTTCGCACTTATGCACCCGACTTCCCTGGTGTAGGTATCCTGGTTCCTGGGTTATCCACGGGTGGGGTGACTCTCCAACCTTCCATCTTCGACAGGGTTTCTTCAGGGTCCACTGGGAAGGGTCCTTCTTCTTTAAAATTGCGACCACAACTTACTCATAGACTTCCATTGAGTACGCGGTCATGTTCCCACACTGCACACAGCCTCCGTGGGGTTCCAAGATACTCACCCTGGGTTGGCCCTTGGGTCCCCAACTCTTCTACGCCTTCTGGGTCCATTCTTGATGTAAGTTGAGGTTTGCATTCCACTATTTTAGTAATATGGTTTGGTTTCCCCCTGGAGACCACTGTGTATTCTGTGCTATTTACATATTCTATTGACAAAGTAATGTGTGTATTGTGTTATATCTCTGGGTAGGAGATAATATATTGTGTTAGTGAGTGTTAATAATAAATGCTTATTTTTTATAACTACACTGTGTGGTTCTTTTTCACTTAACTCATACCATAAGATTAAGTGCTGGTAAAACAAACTGCTTTACACTTCTTCGGGACTAAGCCTAAAGGCTGCTTTTTACAGCTACAACTTAGAGAGCTTTCTAAGGATGTCTAAGACCACTAAAATCACCATAAGGGCTGACTGGATTAGTGCAGGGTGCTACACTTACATAAGTGAGCACTATATACTAAACCAGCCTCCTACAGATACCAATTTTCAATTTGGAAGGAGTATGTTGTGGGTATCCCTTCTAAATACTGAATCAGTAAGCAATGTATCAATGGTTTACTACCACCACAATTCCGGTCGCAAACCATTGAAATGTTTCCCACTCCTAAATTGGGGTGGTAACCCACGCACAAATGTGAATGTTGGAAGAATTTTCAGGAATAGTAGACAGACCACAGCCAACTCTCAAAGAAAGGTAATTTTTTATTTTAAAAAGCAGCCTCGTTTCCTTTAAGAAAAAAGGGCTGTTTTAAAAAAAAATGTTTTACGTTTCTTTAAGGAAAGGTGATCACAGACATGCTGGTCTGCTGACCCCTGCAGGTTACCATCCCTGTGACAGCCACAAATCGGAGAGAGTAACAATTTGTGACCTACCTCATGAATAATAATGAGGTAGGTCAGATTGTGACCCACTCCGATTTGGAATTTTTGGAACTGGCATATTGGCACATAGTGAAAAACTACAGCAACTTTGAAGTAAGTGTACTGCATTTACCATAATGCAATGGGGTGAACTATGCTTGGATGAGAGGCAGTGTGCTCCCGCCCTCCTTGTGCTTAAAAGGCTCCCTTGAGCCAACGAGCTGACGAGCTCATCTGGGATGCACCTGTGTGCCTGTGGATAGGTACTGTGACCTGTGAAGTCTTGGACAGCATTCAGCAACCCCAGATGGCTCTTCTCTGCTCTCTACTACTTCTGCTCTCTACTGATGAAGGGCTAGACCCAGAAACACATATCTAGAGATAACAGCACTACCTGCACAAACTTTGGTGAAAAACTACAGCAACTTTGAAGTAAGCATACTGCATTTAACAAAATGGAATGGGGTGAACAGTGCTGGAGTGAGAGGCAGTGTGCTCCCTCCCCCCTTGTATTGGCACATAGGTTGGTTAACAAAATTCTACACTGGTCGCAAAAAATACTGTTCGCAAATTGCAACTAGTTTTTGTGACCAGTATATTAGTACATCACGCCTTAAGTTCTTTCCCACCCAAGTTGAAAGGCTCCTACATTAGATCACTCCTCGGAAAAGAAAAACCTCGATCCATCAAACCAAGCAAACTACAAACCAACTAGCAATAAATATTTGAAAGCTCAGTTTTTACTCAACTTTTCAAGTTTATAGAGATAAATCAGTTTATGTCAGACATAAAATCTGTATTCAGACCAGACAGATAGATGCACAGAGTCAGTGATCATATTCACTTGGGATAATCTAAATCTCACAGGGGACAAAAATGGAGTGGCCACCCTATTAGTAGCATTTGGCACTGCCCACTACCACACATTGCTATAAAGACTCCATCATCTCAGAATATGTGAAAACGCTCTTAAATGGATTACCTCTTACCTTAGAGACAGACATAGTATGGTATGCCTTCAGCACCTCACACTCAACACTGTGGCATCCCCCAAGAGTCCTTTATATGTCCTCTATCATTCAACATCTACCTAACCCCTTTCCTGACAGGGCAAGATCATTCAATCTCACCTATTACTACTATGCAGATGATACACAAATTATTCTAAAAATGGGTGGACCGGACGACCCCTAGAAATCTAACTTGATGACTGTCTTCATGCAATAAAGTCCGCCCTATCTCCCATACTCTTCAACTTGTTCTTGGAACCACTAGCTAATGCACTAAATTCCATGGATATTCTCTTCCATATGTATGTGGATGACACCCAACTCTATCTGAAAATCTCCTCCCTGGATAACATCACCTCACTCAACACTACACTACTGACTACTCAAAACTGGTTAACTGTGAACCACCTCCTGCTCAACACCTCCAAAACAGAATTCCTTCTCATCTCTCCTCCAAATCACACCCCTAAGCTAGACCTCTGGTTGAATCACCTCACCGCCTTCAACTGCTCCCCCCTCATTATCGACTCAGCTAAATCCCTCGGAATCACTCTGGACAAGCACTTGAACATGAAGACTCATATTAGCAAAGTATGCAAGGGAGCTAACCACCTGTTGAGGATACTCAGGAAGCTCAAACCTTTCCTCCCACAAGCTGACTTCAAACAAGTGGTCCAAGCGCTTGTTTTGCCAAGACTTGATTATGGCAGTGCTACGCTCTGTGGTCTCCCCAAATATACCTTGGCCCCACTAAGGGTCTCATTGAATGCGGCGGCCAGACTGGTCACTGGTACTAAAAGAAATGCGCACATCTCTCCAGTCTTAAAATCCCTAAATTGGCTGCCCTATGAAGCGAGAATACAGCTAATGATTGCTTGCCTATCTCACAAAGCCCTCCATTTCAAAACCCCCAGTTATCTAGCGCAAAAACTGGAACTATCAGGAGGGGCTAGACCCTCTAGGAGTGCTAACTCTCTCCTCCTGAAACCTCAGATCTTTCGCAAAAAGAGAACATGCCACCGAGCCTTCTCCGGCTCAGCTCCGAAGATCTGGAACTCCCTCCCACCGGAAATACGTAGAATCTCCTCCAAGGATGCCTTCAAATTGGAAGTAAAAAGATTCCTTATGAACAAGTTCTTACCTTAATAGGTTGTTGGATCGTCTGCTCTAATTCTTTTTTGTTTAAATCTGTTTTTATTGATTTTTGGATTTTGCATATTCATGAAAGGCAACATACGCTTGGATAGTCATCTATACATAAGACCATCTACCAATAACTGGTGTACATTTCTTGTGCGTTGATGCTGAGCATACCATAGATACCTATGACATCGTTTGTTCAGGAGCAAGCCTGACCTTAGCGCTCAATCCATTTTACAAAGAGCAGAGGTTACAGTTCAATAATAGCGTGTTTTCATTATTACGTTGTACAGAGTCCTTCCAGTTCATTCATCATGGGCTTATGAACAGATGTTATGATTGAGAACAAATAAAAACCCAACAACAACAGCATTGACCGGTACTTGTGTGATTATCCCTCCCACTGCCCCCCCACACCCATCATCCCAATGCTTACTACCAACCTGGTGGTTGCCCCCACTCACTAGCAGCAACTGCATCAACGCTTGGTGTCAATCAGCTTATATGCATATTTGGAATATTACGGCAGTTCACTGACGGGGCGCACGTCCCTCACTGCTTGCTCGCATCCCTCTCTCTCGGGTTGCCCCCCAGGGCCGTCCTCCTCCGTTTGCTGTAAGGCTCGGAGTAGTCCCTCCCATTGGGTTGCTATGGGCTCCTTCCGCAGCCCCAGTGTTTCCTCCCTCAGGATGGCGATTCCCTCTGCTTTGGCCCATGCTAAGAGCGAATATTGCCACGCCCGTGTGTGTGGTGGGTCTTGCGCCTTCCACCATTTAGTTAAAAGCCGCTTGGCGACCACTAGCCCCAAGTCTAGAAACCGGGATGTCACTTTTGTGGCAGGGGTCCTTCTAAAGTGATGCAGTAGGTATACAGTCCATTCAAAGGGTATATCGTGGCCTGTGCATACGTGTAGTAGCCTGCTAATTGTGTGCCAATATGTGCATAGTCTGGGACAATTCCACAGCATGTGTATCAACCCAGCCCCTGGTTCGGCGCATCTGGGACATGCTGCATCTGTACGATGAAAGTACCTGTTAATCGTCTCAGGTGTAAGATATGCTCTATGGACAATGAATAATTGTATTTGTCGGAATCTCATGTTTCTAGGTATACCTACTGGGCCTTTAAGTATCCTTTCCCACTCCTTGTCTGCCAGTTGCCGCCCTAAGTCCAGCTCCCATTTACGGCGGAGCGGGTCTAGGCTTATCGCTACATGTGTTCGGAGTGACGCCGCAAACCAGCGAACCAGGTGCCTGCCTCGCCCCATGATGTGGAGGTACTGTATGGTAAGGTGTTGGCTCGGTTATGTCCCCCCATCTGGCAGTCAGTGTCGCTACCAGTGAGTGGTGTATTAGGAATGGCCCCGGAGGAAGTCCCTCGTCCGCTACCAAGGACTCATATGGTATAAGTGTGCCATCTCGGTATAGATCTCCCAGGGTCTGTATGTCGGCCTCCCGCCATTCCGTGAGTGAAAGAGGTGCGAGTACCCCGGGTCCACTAGGGGATCCCTCCAACGGTATTGCCGGCGCGTAAGGGACAATAGCCCTAGTGAGATATAGACACCTACGATAGCATTTGCACGCCACTGCTAGTAGAAGCGGCGTTGGTGGTACGGCTTTGGTAGCTGGGTGAAAGAGTCTGATTATTTGCTCTAATGAGTGCGGTGGCAGTGTGGTCGCCGTATCTTCGCGGCCCCTATCCGCGAGCCAGTGGGCTATCCACTGCAGCTATGCAGCCAAATAATAGTGTTCAAAACAAGGCGCGGCAAGGCCCCCTTGGTCAGTGGGCAAATATAGTTTCGCTAGTGCCATTCTATGCCGGGCCTCCCCCCAGAGAAAGTCCCTGAGCAGTTTAGTGAGTGTAGTGAAGAAGGCTGCAGGAACATAAAGAGGTAAATTAACGAAGTAATACAGGAGCCGGGGAAGGATCACCATCTTAGCCAACGCTACCCTGCCAGTGACCGTCAGCTGGAGTGTGCTCCAAAAGCGTACCTGCGACTTGATTGCTGTTAAGGCCCTTCCCAGGTTTCCGTCAAACAGGTCTTTCGGTTGGCGGTATAGCTGAATCCCCAGGTAGCGGAAGGTGCACTCCCTCCACTGTACCCTTGTACCATTCAGAGTATATTCTGGGTCGTGGCTTCCCTCCTTGAACGCATAAATACAGGACTTGCTAGCATTCACTCGGAGTCCCGAAATGGCGGCAAAGTGCTGCAGTGTATGTGCTAGTTGAGCTGGCATGTTTTCTATGTCTTTCACGTAGACCAATAGGTCATCCGCGTATAGCGACACTTGGTGCACCGCATCGCCCAGAGGTATTCCATCTCCCATTGTTGCACGTAGCGCCGCCGCTAGGGGTTCTATCGCCAGCGCGAACAGTAGGGGTGACAGCGGGCACCCCTGCCTGGTACCCCTACGCACCGGTATGGCATCAGAGATGTATGGCCCTAACCGTACTCGAACTGTGGGATTTTGGTATAATAAGTCGACCATTTGAATGAATGAATGAATGAATGAATGAATTTGTTCTTGTAAAGCGCACTGATACCCTGAGGCCTCCTGGCGCTGAACGCATACCGCTGTGGAACCCTTCCTGGCTTTTCCCTGTGAAATGTCCACTCCTGGGCACCCCCAAGGTGAAGCCAGGCATCCCAGCGCTGGTGGGGCCGTTGTGGAGATTAAGCAAGCTATTGCCCAGAGTTGCAGAGTGGGACCCATGATTAGAATAGGCACCGAGGCGAGAATTATCAGGTCCGAGGAAGTTGAGCCCAAGACCCGCCGAGGCGGGAATTGAACCCTGGTCCCGGGCCAGATCTCTGCATCAGGGTCTGCCGCTCTAACCATTGAGCCACACTTCTCCAACATTTGAAGAAATCCCGGGCCTAGTTCATATCGCAGCAACACTGCCGACAGGTAGCCCCATTCTAAGCAATCAAATGCCTTTTCCAGGTCTAACATGAAACATCCCGCTCTGGGCCACTTCTGTACGCTGTCCGTCGCCACCCTAAAAAATCTCCGCAAGTTCAGTGACGTGCTCCGCATGGGTACAAATCCGTTTTGGTCGGCGTACACCAATTCAGGGACTGCCAGTGCCAATCTTTCCGCCAGTACTTTAGCGAGTATCTTATAGTCCGCGTTGAGTAACGCCAAGGGCCTATATGAACCTAGGTCTGTGGGGTCCCTGTCTGGCTTTAGCAAGGACACCAGGTATGCTTCACGCATCGAGGGGGGCAATGTGCACTCCTCCAGCACTGTAGTGTAGAGTGTGTGAAGGTGCTGCACCAAAGACTCACGATAAGCCTTGTAGTATTCGGCAGGCAGGCCATCCGGCCCAGGCGTTTTCCCAGACGCCATGGACCCAATCGCCTCCCCAATCTCCTCCAAAGTGAGGGGGCTATTAAGCGTCTCCTGATGTGCTTCTGAGGCTATGGGTAGTCGGACAGATTCTAAAAAACTCTCCAGATCATGACCCGAGCAGCGGCCCCTGGATTGGTACAGTTGTGCGTAGTGGTCTGTCATTACCTTATGTATCTCTCGCTGCGTATACACTAGGGTCCCCTCTGATGTGCGTATGGCCCCGATCGGAGGTGAGAGTACTCTCTTGCTTTAGTAGCCAGGCGAGTAGGCAGCATGCCCTATCAGCCGTGGCGTGCGTGCGTGCGAGCTGTATGAGCTGTGTAGTTGTGGCACCTCAATCACTCCAGGAGCTCCGCATGTTGGGCGCGGAGTCTCTCCAGACGGCCCGAGTGCCTGCCTTTCCCTTCTCCTTCACATTCATATTGTAGCAGCTGGGATTCTAAGCGGGTAAGTGAGAGCGATAGCTGTTTACGTATGTTCCATGTGGCCCCTAGACAGTGGCCCTTAATCGCTACTTTGAGGGCGTCCCATTTCACCAGTGCATTACTTGCTGTACCTTCGTTGAGGTCAAAATATGTGAGGATAGCCGTCCCCAGCGACGAACGGAATTCGGGGTCTTCTAGTGCGGACGTTTGTAGGCGCCATGTGGGTATGGGGGGACGATCAGCCTCCCAGCTGAGTTGGATCCACAGAGGATTATGATCGGAGTGCATCCGCCCTAGATATTCCGATTTCGCGACTAGTGGAAGCAGGGATTGGGAGCCCACCACCCTATCTAGTCGTACATGTAGGTCATGCACTGCAGAGTAGTAGGAGTAAATACGCTCGTTAGGGTGAAGGACACGCCACATATCCAACAATGCCCAGTGTGAGAGCCAGTCTGTGAGCGCCTGCGCATTTGACACAGCAGATGTCCTGCGAAGAGGGGGGAACGACCTGTCTATGTGCACATTAAGTACCGAATTGAAATCCCCACCCAATAACCAGGGGAGCCCAGCATAAGGGGTCAAGACTAATGACAACTGCATTAGGAACGATGGCTGGTCTACATTCGGAGCATATATATCGATCCCAACAGTATTGATTGACCATTAAGTGTCCCACGTACTAAGGTGTATCTGCCTTCGCGGTCTGTTACCACATCTGCACAGTCAAACGGGATGCCCGCCCTCACCCAGATTAACGTGCCCCTCGCATGTGCTGAGTATACAGTGCTGTACACCTGCCCTCTCCAGCGCCTGCGCAATTTGTCTAGTTCCGTCTGCGTCATGTGTGTTTCTTGCAATAGGGCAACACCAACCGAGTGCCTCTGGAGGTAAGCGAATATGGAATAGCGCCGCGTGGGTGTGTGCATGCTGCGTATATTCCATGTGATTATGTTAGCTCGTGTCATTGCTAAAGTACTTGGTCATCTGGGGCGTCGGTAGTGGGATGCGTCTTAATGTGTGCGGGCCATGGGTGGGCAGAGGTGCACCGGTCTGCTGCAACAAAAACAGTAAATCAACTTTGAACGTCATAACAGCTGGGGCGAACTCTGCGGAGATGTCCGTCCAAACTTCTGTAACAACTTAGAAGTAGAAACTAGTTCAGTATATTGCCTGGTGGGGTCACGCGTACAGGTAATGCTCTGCCGTGACCATCCCCCCCATTCCTGTGCATGAGGTGTGCCATCCAGGTAATCACCTAGGTCAGTGTGCGGAACCAGCGTGGGTTAAGGCTGAGTGCCGCCTTGCGTGTGCCTACTTTCCACAGTAATATGCGCAGGGCGGCCAGTCGTGGGCCTAGCAGTCTCCTAGCTGTCGCATAATGATTTGTGGGCGGTTGTTAACCTATCAGTGCCTCCCCCCCCTCTAGTGCACTTTAAAATACATAAGTTAACAAACAAAGCTCTACTTGGGTGAGCTGCCTGTGACAGAGTTCAACACGATAGTGTTCTATCCTATGATGCCATCAGCAGTCTGTGGGGTCACCACTGGTAAGCAGAGGTCTTCAGATACTTCGGTTGATGGTGACGACGAGCTGCTAGCCACTGCCGTGCCTCGTATGTAGGTTTCCAAGCGCTCTCTGCTGTGTGCGGTTCCGAGAGTTGCAACCGCCTCCAGGACATCCTGTCGCTCCATTCTGATTTTCTCCGGACTCTGGGCTGCTGTCCCTGATTTTGCATTTCGTAATGTCCCGCGCCTTCTGCGCCGCCGATTTCTCCTGCCTGTTGAGTTGTCGCCCGTCCGGGCCCAGGGGTCGTGTTCCTGTCCACAACCCTGACTCCTCCAGCCAGTCCCACGCCTCCGCAGGGGAATCAAAGAAGCGGGTCCCCCCTTTCGTTACCACCCTCAGCCTGGCGGGGAATAACAGGGAGTAGGGCAGTTCCAGTTCTCTGAGTTGGCGCTTCACTGCCATATAGTTACTTCTGCGGCGTTGCACTAGGGCAGTGTAGTCTGGAAATAACATAACTTGACTGCCACTCACTTTGAGGCCTTCCATCTTTCGAGTTTCGCGTAACACTGCATCTCTGTCCCTATAGTTGAGAAGTTTAAAAAGGAACGGACGTGGCCTGGCTCCTGGTTGGGGCTTCTGTGCCGGTACACGATGTGCCCTCTCCACTGCAAACTGCGGCAACAGCGTTCCCTGGGGCAATAAGTCGCGTAGCCAGTGTTCAATATATTGCTCTGGATTCCTTCCTTCTTCCCCCTCCGGCAAGCCCACCACGTGTATGTTGTTGCGGCGGGAGCGTCCCTCCGCATCTTCTACTTTATCTTCCAGGGCATGCAGACGATCCATCATGTCTTGCAGCGCAGCAGCGTGGCTTTGAGTGACAGGCTGAAGTTCCTTGAGTGTCTGGCCATGGACGGTGACTTTTTCGGCCAGTTTACGGTGGTCTGCATGCAGGAGCGTGAAGTCCAAGGTAACTTTATCAATCCGAGTTTCCAGAGAGGTTCTGGTGCGTTCTAGTGCGGCACCAATTTTCTCCACTGCTGCAAGCACCGAGTCCATTTTGGTCGCCAGGGCCGTGGTCGTTGGCTTCATCTCCCCCTCGTCTCTCATGCGTGGGGGGTCCAAACTTCCCGTACGTAGCGGCCCTTGCTGTATCTTGGCACGCATATGGCCCATCACAAGTTGCTGCGCCGTTGGCATTCACAGCCAGCTGTTAGTGGGGCTGGTTTCGTCTATGGTAGGGCCACAACGTGAAATCTGGAGGGTCTTCTGTCTCACCCGTGGGCGTGGGTTGCTTGAGCCGTGTGTCTAGGTCTGTACGCTAGGAGCGGCTGCACTATGTGTGGCGTCTCATTTTCGAAAGCGAGGCTTGTGGCCTGTAGATCCTATGCATGGACCTTGCATCAGCTGCCCTCCAGCAGCGCGGAGCGTCCGGGCTCCCAGTGGGGTGACAGCCGGCAGCATCTCACAATATTAGGGCGCCTTCCTCTTTGTTAACGTCGCTCCTCAGCGTCTTTACCTCTATGGGTCGCAGCAACTTCACAGGGGCTAGGCACAGCGTGCCCCGTCTGCCCCCGCCACCTCTTCCCGCAGCGCGTTATAGCCTCTGCGTTGGCCCTCTGGTCTTGGTGGGCCAGTTTGTGCAGGTCTTGAGGGCCACTGCTGCACTATCGTCCTGGTCAGTTTCAGGGTGTTTCCTCCTCCACGACTTCACCCTCAAGGCGAGTCACCCCCAGAGCTTCACCTGCACCTGTTGTTACCCGGCTCGTTGACCTGTTAACTGCCGAGTTCCTGCTTGCAGCTTCAATGGCGTGCCCACACAGCGTCTCTTCCCGGCTAGGGGTCCCCCGTTGCCTCTATCTGCTTCCCGGTCTGATGCGTTGGGCGCAGTTATGGGTTGACGTATCTAGGCCTCGGTAACTATGGCCGGATCTGGTTATGTGGCCCTTATTTCCTCTTGCACTGCGGATTCGGTGCGGTCCCTCCCGGGGGCCAGCGCTGCTACACCAGCCCTTGCTGCTGTATCTGGTACTACACCAGATATCGCCCCGCTTGTGTGCTGACCCAGTCTCTGGTTGGGCGTTGCGTGCACCCTAGCAGTATATCACCCGCCAGGCGCCCCAGTGACGGGGTCTCTCCAGCCTCGACTCGTGGTCCGCTGTCTCCGGTTACCTTCTGGACTCTCAGCGATCCAGGGCCGTCATAAGGAGAACGAGGGGATCGCAGCCTACCCCACCGCAGCCAGCGTGGCCGGTGGATGTTCCCCCAGGTTGGTATACACGGACGTCCTCACCGCCCCAGCCGCTGGAGATCAGCCGCCCCTCCCCTCCGGTGCGCTGCCTCGTCAGTCAAGCGCCACGGCTCTACGTATCTGCCCTATGCGCTGGTTGCTCCTCTCACCTCAGCGCGTTCCTGGTCCTCAAAATGGCGCACGTTGAAGCCGCTTAGCGTCGTTTTCTGGCCTGTCGCCGCCAGCAATCTCGGGCCTCCTGTGTCAGCTCGACACCGCTTCTGAGGAATCCCTCGGTAATCCGGTAGGGCCACGGCGAGGGTCCGCCTGTCAGGGGGTAGACTACTCAGGGGGTCGATGGGTATCTTTCCAGGTCCAGCGCGTATGCACGCCACAGTCGCTGGGGGCCCAGCAGGGGTTCAGCCGGCTCTCTACTTCGGCGGACCGCCACAGTCCCAGCGTGGGCGGCCGCCTCCCACATTGCGCCCCCTAAGTGCGGCCAGTCCGCGATTTGGCTACACCCCTCACCTCGGCTGCGGCAGCAGTCGGCGGGATGGCGCCCGCTGGGCCCGTTCCGCGCCCTCTTCCAGACCATCACCACCAGAGGCCCAGGGCCCCGGAGCTGCCACCTGGGGATCGCTTGCCTCCTCCGCCAGTCGGGTGCACCAGAGGTCCGCTGCACCGGAGGTCCGACGATCCAGCCAGACCACACCACGTCAGCGGCTGCGCCCGGTAAGCACCGTGGGGGGTTTCACTTGTTTCGGATACTAGTTGCTGCCTCCCGCTGCGCGCTGTCTCCACCCGTCTTCACCGCATGAAGGCCGCACTTTCCCCCACAGCCGCGGCTGCGGTCCCAGCCCGCGAAATTTCTCTCAGCAGGTGTGTCCGGCTTCAGCGACCCTTCTCCTCACCGGATCCGCATATTTCCAGCGCGGATGGCACAGTTGCAGGATGATTTTGGCGGATAAATAGAGGATGTCTGCCGGAGCATTAGGAATTCGCGTCCGCCATGTTGGCTGGCTAGCCACGCCCCCCCTTGGATCGTCTGCTCTAATGCATTGGACTTACACCTTTAAGCCCTTGCGTTGGTTGCTATTCCATCTCGATATGTACCAGTTATGTTCTTATTATTCTGCTGATCCCATGTACGTGTAACCGTTCTTGTCCTGTGAGTTCTATTTTGATATGTGATTTTGTCTGTATTCCCAGTTGACACATGTACTGCAACTGTTACCTTCCTTTCCCCACAACTGTAAAGCACTCTGATATCCCTCGGGATCATGTTCGCACTATATAAAACTTTATAAATAAATAAATGATGAATAACTGCCTAAATTCTCAATTCTGAAAATCTGGTACCACACCGCCCTCTTACTCATTGCAGGGTGGATCTAAACAAATACCAGGATGTGATGCTGCCCATAATTCCCAAAGGCACACATTGGCATATTCAATCCATTACATTTTTATGCCTAACCAACCAACCCATGACACGCCATCTGATGACTTATGCCTTCTCTTGAGAATTTTGCACACAACTACATGTAAGAAAGCATCTTACAAATTAAACCCAAAATTAGCAGCTGTAAAAAGTAAACTTTCATAATCCTTCAACCAGGAAGTTTTCTCACATGTTTTCAACAATCCACAAATCCTTAAGTACTTCTCTTTCCCATTTTGATGTTGAACCCTTCCCCAGATATCACCATTCCTTGGCACAGTTTTACATGCCCACAATGAAACTATACCTTTGTAGCTGCTTCGTATAAGCAGGATAGGGCCGGAGCAAGGTTATGTAAAAGTGCTGTCACAGGAATGAAGTGTAACAACAAAGCATAAAGGCTTCGCCCATATAACCCCGCAGCACCGGAGCTGTAACTACAAGAACAAGCATTGGCAATGCCAATAGGTCTCGCATTTCCGAGATTTAAAGCTATTGGAGTTGTAAATGACAGTGGGGCATATTATCAAGCCCCTATCGCCACCACAACGTCACTTTTCGTGACGTTGTGGTGGCGATAGGGTCAGCTCCCTATTATCAAGGCAGCGTTAAGCCACTTAACGTGGCTTAAAGCTGCCTTGATAATAGTGCCCCTTTCACGCTAAATTTAGCGTGAAAGGGGCGTGCAGTGGGTGTTGCGGTGGGCGTTACACCGCAACACCCATGAATTCGACGCTGCCACCTATTATCAAGGGTGGCGATAATAGGTGGCAGCGCCGAACTTAAGACCTGGAAAATCCTGGTCTTAAGATGGCGAAAAGAGGAGAAATGCTTTATTTCTCCTCTTTTTGCTTTTTCCATGTGTGCTGCCTTGTGCAGCACACATGGAAAAAGCAAATGCCATGGTTTGTTTATGTACAGGAAGGTGTCCCTTCCTGTACATAAACAAACCTTTTAAAAATGCCATTTTGTAACTTACATGTGTGCTGCATGAAGCAGCACACACGTAAGTTACAAACTGGCATTTTAGGTTTGTTTATGTGCAGGAAGGGACACCTTCCTGTACATAAACAAACCTCCCTGCTCGCAGGCACCCTTGCACTCTGGTGCAAGGGTGCCTGCGTTGGCGCTAAGTTGTAAAACTTAGCGCCATCGCAGGGGGAAACGCGAGGCTGCACCATATCCTTGATAATATGGTGCAGCCTCGCGTTTCCGAAGTGGCGAGGAGAGGCGTTAAGCCAAGAAGGCTAACGCCTCTCTCTGCCACTTCCTTGCTAATATGCCCCAATGTCTTTTACCCATGTGCTATGGAGTGGAGTGGAATTATGTGGGTTGGACTGGAATTGTAAGTTGTAGAATTATGTGGCTTGGAATTGTGTGGCGTGGATGTGTCTAGTGGAATTATGTGGCAGGGTGTGCCGTGGGATTATGTGGATAGTAATTATGTGGTTTTGAGTGTTCTGGAATTTTGTGGAGTGTGTCATGGAGTGTAATTATGTGGAATGGCATTTTGTGTTGTGTAGTGGTATGTTGTGGAGTTTAATTATGTGCCGTGCTGTTAAATTTTGTGGCATGATGTGGCATTCTGTGGTGTGGATTGTAGGTATGTGGTGTGTTGTGGAAATATGTTGTTGAGTTGAATTATGTGGTTTGTTGCCGAATTATGTGGTGCAGCATGGAAATGTGTGGAGTGGAATTGTGTTGCTTGGAACTGTATGGTGTTGAGTGAAATTATGCTGATTGGAATTATGTGGCATGATGTGGAGTGTATTTATGTGGATTGTTGCTATGTAACAGTTGCCAGTGTCCTGAAGTGGAGTGGGAGGAGTAGATTATCGTAGACTGTATTTCTTGGAGTAGAGTATCTTAGAGCGGAGTAGGGGGAGTAGAGTTGAGTAAAGGGGAGCAGAGTTCAGTTGCAGAGAGTGTCGTAGAGTGCAGTGTCATAGAGTGCAGTGTCATAGAGTGCAGTGTTGTAGAGTGGCGTGGAGTGGGGTGGAATAGGGGGGAGTGGCAGGGCCGGCTCCTCCGTTAAAGCAGAGGAGCTTTGCCCAACTGAAATGCCCCCAGAGACGACAAATAAAACGGTAATGGTTCATTACCATTTTATTTTTCGTCACCCAGTCTCGAACGAAGTGTCCGGACGGGGCGAGGCCAGCTGAATGGCTGCAGCAGTAGGGAGGAGGGTGGGCTGCCTTTGCACTTGTTTAAAGTGCACATGTCTCTTTGGCCAGGCATGCACACTTTAAACCTCTCAACCCAGCTGTTTTAAGACTGCTGGGTTGAGAGTAAGTACAGGCCTCCAGTGCGCTTTGGAGAGCTGAGGCAGGCCACTCCCTCAAATCAGGGCGCTACTCTCATGCTGGTTAACAGCATGAGAGCAGGCCAGGACTGGCTTGGGAGCCAGCGTCGATGAGAGAAGACAATTGAGGACGTCGTGCTCGTTGCAGGAAAGTAAGTGTGTTTAATTTAATTTATTGTTTTTTTGTCCCACCCACACCACCACCTCGGGACATGGCAGCCGCCATTGTGGAGTGGGTTGGAGTGGATCGGGGTGGATTGGATTGAGGCTAAGAGTGCTTTCTGTAGGGATCTGTGAGTAATCCAGGTTGAGGGTTTGAATGATGAAAGAGTTAATGGACCAGTCACCTCTGAAGCAGCCATTAAAATTATTTTCTGAGTGCCTGCGTGGGGCCCGCTATGAGTTTGCTTTGAGGAGGTCTAGGGCGTTGAATAAAGCAAAGCCACAAACAAGCCAGAGGCAGGCAGCAGCACAGAGCAAAACCATGTATGGGAACCTCGTCAGGACCCAAACCAGGATGCTCAGCGTTGTATTCACCAAATGAGTTCCAATACTTTTCTCTTTGTTTTCACCATATTTTTATTGTCTTCAGTTGATACGCAGTTCAATTTCTCCAAACAAAATTATTCCAAATGTTAACCACAAGTTCAACATGTGCCTATAAAGGCTTTTCTTCAGACCACAAGGGATTCACTTTCCTTCATGGCGCGATGACAACTTATGCGACCCAATGCATTTCGGGCATCTCGTGCCCTTCTTCGGGGGTAACTACATCAAAAATAAATAAAAAGAAACACATTTCAGTTCCCCATGCTCTTCCCCAGCTTACATGAACCCTTATATAATGTGCACATCTGCCGATATAATTAGACTCCTATTTTCATGCAGCCATAATTAATTGCCCGGTAAAACAGCCTGACCATATTTATGCATTAACATCGTGCTAATGATCTGAGACCTTTAACCTTTTCATAATGCAAAAAAACATACTCTGTGTAAACAAACGGTCCCCCCTGTTGAAAACACAAACCCCAGTTAAAATCAAAGACAATCAGAAACCCCTCTGTGCCATGTCATTTTAAAAGAATACTGATTGTCTCAAAAACTTCAGAGAGAGCCGGCTCATGTGCTCAATGCTTCCCAATGTGTCAGGAAAGTGAACCTCCGGTGATGTTTTCTCCACAACTTTTTACTTCCCAAATGTTTCAACAAAACTTTATCCATGGGTGCAAACTAACCGTTGGACGGAATAAGGTATGACAAGAAGCACAGAGCAGCCAGACTTTCAGAACAGAACGAGGCGGCATTAATTCCAAACGGGGGGTTAAGGTGCATTAAACAGAGTTCCATAGAATCACACTAAAACTTATTTTTGAAAGAGGCAAGTCACAATATAGTTAGAATTCGTTAAAAAGAGAACAGTAATCCGGGCACCTTTGATTGCTTTTTGATTTATTTGGTCATTCCAAACCCGCGTAGCAGCATTTAGGAAGAAAAGCCCTGCTGCCTGCCCCAGCTCCTCTGCTATGGCGGAGGAGCGTCGCTCCCCTGCCAGCTGCCTCAAAACGGCAGGAAAGGAAAAATGAAATGATAATAAACATGTTTTAGTTTTCCTTTCCTGCGGAGTCTTTGGGGGTGGGGCCATCGGGAACGACAGGCGCAGGAGGAGTGGTAGTTCACTGTGATCAGTGCGCATGACGGTTTGGCAGGCTGTCTCAGGCCGGCCAAACCGTCATGCGCACTGAAACTGTCTTCAACTCGAGCTGCAATGCCAGGTTGGAGAGAGCAGGCACAGGCTCCCAGTCTCCCTGTGAATGCAAATCCAGGGCCCTCAGGCCAATCCTGACGCTGCTCTCATGACATGAGAGCAGCGTCAGGACTGGCCGCAGCAGAATCTGGAAGCCTGTGCCTGCGAGAAGAGGAGCAGAAGAGTGCGACATGACCTGCTGCAGGTAAGTTTTTTTTAAACTTTTTTTTATTTTGCCCCCCGACCCCTTCCCACCTGCTTGCCACTCTTTCACACCACCAGCCGCTACTTCCCACTGCTGTGCCCTGTGTTTCTCTGTCTGTCGCTCATTTGCCTAATACGCGCAGGAGCTGGCTCCCTGCGCTGGTGGGCGACACACAGCGTGAGTTCAGTACAAAAGGCAATGCCAGGGCTCCGAATCCAGCGGCTTCTCCCTGCAGCCTGGTTTATTCTGTAATCGTTTTTGTTTAGCGCCTAAAAATTTTACTAATGCGCACACACACACACACACAAGCACACACAGACATACACTTGCAATTTACACCTTTCAGAACTAACTTTATACACCTCAGAGGGAAGAAAAGCGAGCTGGCCAAAAGTGCCCTCATTACAAGTATGAGCCCACAGAGATTATCACATCTATATCTGGTGGACAATAGTGTCCACTGGTAATGCATCACAGTGTGTTACAGCGCTTGCTGCGGAGACACAGCAGGTCTCAGATCCCAATACGTGTAAACACATCAGCTGCTAAGGGTGCTTTCTGTAGAGATCTGTGAGTAATCCAGGTCGAGGGTTTGAATGATGAAAAAGTTAATGGACCAGTTGCCTCTGAAGCAGCAGTTAAGACGCTTGTCCGAGTGCCTGCCTGGGAGCCGGCTATGAGTTTGCTTTGAGGAAGTCTAGGGCAGGTGATAAAGCAAAGTCACAAACAAGCCAGAGGTAGGCAGCAGAACAGAGGAGCCAGACTTTACCCTACTCGGTAACTCACGGATGCTCAAGCCTGAGCGGTTGTCAATGCGGGGTAAGGCAAGAGTTGAGGAGCAGGTCTGCCCTGTAGAGAGGTGGGTGCAGTGGCTGGGACAGTATAGCCCATCACAGCGAAAACTAACCAAATGGAACCCCCGAACGTTACTGCAGGAACCCTCATGATGCCCTCGGTGGCGATGCTGGCCCAAGGTGGGTTGTAGAAGTAAAAGATCGGTCGGCCTGGACACAGAAGTGGCACTCTGCAGCGACGGCGGTGGGCGGCTCCTAGCCCGGAGCAAGGGTGCTCAGAACGATTATTTATTAAAAGGGACGTGGTAGGGGGTGCTGCGAAGGGGACAGCACACGGAGAATCGGTGGGTGGGAGGGGAAAGCAGTAACACCGATTGCAAGCATCAGCTGTGAACGTACATCAGAACACGAGCTGAGGCACTCTAAAACAAGGAACGTGTTGCTGAAACAATGGAACAGCGTGTAAATAATTATGCCGCCTCGCGGAGGCGCGGCAATGGCGGCTGACGGATTAGCGCGCGCCCCGGCTCGCGCTCCTCGAGGGGGCACGGAACAGAACGAGCGACGGAAATCATGTGGGGAGCGGGGCCGGGAACCATAGTGACTATGAGGGGATCGAGACCGTGAACCATAAGGGGAGCGGGGCCGCGAGCGGTGAGCCGCAGAAGGGGAGCGAAGCCGGAAACTACGGGGCGCATCGGGGGACAGGGAGCGGGGGCGAGCGAGCGCGGCAGCCTGCAGAGCTGACCAAACGCTCGTGCGTCGTGGCTGGCCTTTGGATGGGTACGCGCGGCAGACATGTGTTTCCACTTATCGCGCCCGCGTCTGGGCACGATAATTGGAAACACATGTTTGCCGCGCGTACCCATCCCAAAAAGGCCAGCCGCGACGCACGAGCGTTTTTGGGACTGCTTTTCAAACTCGCTTACTAAAAGTCTTCGCCTCTAAGCAGCGCTTGCGCGCTACTCGAGGCTCGACCTAAAAACGTAGGAAGGAAAGCTGTGGGAAAAAAATAATTCACATTTATTTAAATCTCAATGAAACAATCAATTATCACTGAGTATTACATTTTATTAATTACAAGAATTACTCATATAAATATTTTACACACCGCCTGTTCTTCTTTAATCATCCCAAAACAAAATCATGATTGATGATCTCTGACAAAAGAAATGAAGAAGAAATTAAAAAAGGTGCATTTATATTTCATATTTAGCACCTGTCCACCAAGAGCAGGACCATGTGAAGTGACTCAGTTCCTTGTTACTTCCTCTCAGTTTATGGAAAACAGAGGTGGTTGTCCAGGCTCTTCTGGCATTTAATCCACCTGAAAGTAGTCTTGACGTCCAAAAAGAGTAATGGGCAAATGACCTTTGATTCCTCCTAATGCTAATCTAATCTAAAAACTAGGGGTTGGGCGGAACTCGCTGAGTTTCACTACGCAGAATTCCATGGAGTTACATAAAAACTCTGCAAGATTCTGCGGAGTTCCGCAAGCGGGTGGAATTATACCAGCAAGAGCCTGCACTCCTTTCTTTCCTAACAGTCCCAGAGTCAATACTTCAAAGCTCCCTACAACAACCTTCCTGCAGTTACTGGTGCCTGTGCTAGAGTGACAGGAGGCCGCCAAGGAAGTCGGCCAAGCTATAGGCAATCAGCTCAGAAACCTGGAACGGACCTCGTGCACAGAGCGCAGCTGCCTCTTTTTACTTTCGCGTGCAATAAACGAGGCTGAACATCCGAAGCAGTCCCCTGAAAGAAGGCAGCATGTATAACAAGAACACCCAGTGGCATTGTCGGGAAGCAGCGAGGTTCAGCCCAGGCGGCGCCCTCCCCCTCCATCACAACATCTCCATGGCGATTCCTCGATGCAACACTACCTCTGCCGGGGGTGGACCCCCAGCCTTACCTTCATCTTGCATCCGCTGCAGGCAGAGGACGATGTTTCTCCTCCATCCGAGCATCCTGGCTCAGCTGAGGCAGTATCAGGTCTGGAAGGTGGGATAGGTGGCTAAGTCCTAAGGGAGGGCTGGAGCTGTGCAACTGGGGGTGCTGGGGGGGAGGGAAGAGTTCATAGTCAGGGGGATACCAGGGCGAACGACCTTCGACCTAAATGATCGCGTTGTATCATCATACATCCGTGTAGTGGATGTAGAGCACTGGGCAGAGTAGACTGCCAGCAGAGCCTGGTGCCTGCCTCCTCATGACCAGCGGGACCAGTGTCACAGGAGCCGCTCCTCAGATGGAGTGAGTGCGCTGGCTCTTCCACCATTCCTCTGAGCTACACATGGAACCCCTGGTATCCGGATGTATGACGATACAACGCGATCATTTAGATCTCGGTACATTACATCGAGGTTTTTACAACGCAAATCGTTACAACGACTTGCGCTGGAGGGCGCTGGACTTAGGAATAGTATGATTTACTATTCCAACTCCAGCCTACGTAACAGTAGGGAAGGTGTTGGAAGAGTAAATCACACTATTCCTTAGTCTAGAGCGCCATCCAGCGCAAGTCGTTGTAACGACTTGCGTTGTAATGACCGCGAAATAAATGTATTGCAGTGTTTTGACCGCGCCTTAACGGTCGTTCTCCCCACTACACTGCAGCTCCCGCTGAGGCAGGATTGCACTATGTTCCTGGAGAGCAAGGGGGGCTGTGAAACTGGCACCTGCCTCCTGCCATTCCTTCTCATGGGCTTTGGGCTAGTAACAGGAGGAGGGAGACAGCCGGAGCTCCCACATCCCAGCACACTGCCTGCGCCCTCCCTAACAGGAAATGGTAAGGGTAGATTAAAATTCCCATAATTCCCTTCTCGCTGCCAGGAATGCAAACATTAGGCTCTCATCAAAGCTAACCTGTACTTGCTGAACCAATCATGTACAAACTACAATTTCAATTTGCTCTGATTGGTTCAGCAAGTACAAGTTAGCTTTGATGAGAGCCTCACGCTTTCATTCCCGGAGACGTCGCTTCTAATTTTAATGTTAGAGGACTGGGGTAACTCCGTTTGTAGTGTGGTGAGCTCCACTTCAATTCTATGCTAGGATACCTCCTTTGTATTTTCAATGGGTGGGCGATAAGCTCTGCCATGTGGCAGTTAGCAGAGTTTATGCCCAACTCTGTGCTCCGAGTGGAGCGAGCAAAACTCAGTGAACTCCACTGGCGTAGCAGAGTTTACCGCCCATCCCCACTAAAAACATTCTATTTCATCAGACTCCTTCCACAAAAGTCGACACATTTCAGCCAAAATAGTTAAGACCTCCTCAGGACCAAGGAAGTCAAAGGAACCTGAACTTGTAATTAAAATAAGTATCAGCTCCTTAACACAAATTGAACCAAAGTACACCAAACCTATTCATTGGGCTATGTACAATCAGTGAAAAGTCGGAGACGAAAAATTCTAAAGCAAGGAAAACTATATACAAATTGCTCACCCAGAGCTTGGAGGAAGGTGCTTACTTCAAGCCACTTGTGACGAAACCCTTGCGACAAACTAATGACTGGCCATTGATGCATAAGACCATGTCATGAAAGTGAGGGAGCTAGAATGCCCTCTGTAATGTATATTGGGCTCCACCTGTGAGTTTGTGCATTTGGAATTCCAAATAGGCTCATGTGCAAAGGGTCGAGAGCAGTGCTTAAATTGTAACGAAATAAGTGCAGGGCTGTTGTCAGAAGGCCTCTGCAGCTTGCACCACCCATTGCCCCTTCCAGTGCTGCTGGTGACAGTATAAACACACCTCTGATCATCACACTCCCTCAAGTGAGGCCCTTCAGACTATTCCAGGCCCGCAAAGCTATAAGAATGGCTTGGGTGGCCTATATATGTCATTTTAATGTATATTTAATCAATAAGCAACTGTTGGTGTGCTCATCTCCAAAAAACACAAACAGCGCACCATGTGGCAGCCTTTCATAAGACCTGGTGTTGGCAATTAAGTGCCGGTGCTGAGCACCGGAAACCACTGACTCAAATTAAGCACTGAACAATAGAGATAAAACTCAAAAAGGTTTTGAAAAATTAAGTTATAGCATGTATGTGGTGATCATCAAGAACGAATCTGTCTTACCGTGTTGCCAAGCCCGCACTGGCCTGCGGAGATGCCCTTCCTACACCCTTTCACTGTGTTGGAATCGCGGCAGGGAGAAGCGGAAGGGCAAGCTTTTCTTGCAGGGGTAAAGTGTGTCATTAAAATTCAGAGAACAAATTTGGAAGTGATTTTTATAGCGTGGGTAATTTAAGGGTAGTGGAGCAAGAAACAGAGGTACAGGGGAAAGGGCCACTTCAGCTTGGGAGGCGCGGGCTGGATGGGTGACCCAAACGGTCCGGATTATGGAGAACTAGTAGGTTGAATTGATACATGGGGGTCGGCAGGGCTGGTAAAGGACTGACAGACCACCTGATACAGGACACACTGACTGGAAGAAAGTTAAAAGTTATGAATGAAAAATGAATCGAGAAGGTGTGGATTCAGGAGAGAGGAGATGGCTTTAGAGCCAAATAGGGAGTATGTTGATATATCTAGATGCATTCTATTCTATTCTATTCTGTGCGTCTTATATAGAACAGTCAAATAATAGTTAGCTCTCAGACAGGACTTATTACTATAAATTCACGTTTTCAGGGCATTAGGAATGAGAACTCTTTGGAAAGCAGACGTAATTCATGAGAGAGTTGTAGTAGTTTCATGTTTTTGTTACATGGAAGGGACATGTTAGTGTATATGGCCAACAGCACTAAGGATGTCTATTGCAAGTTCTATCCTGCCAATACAATAAAGTAACCTTCATTCAACCTTGAAAACTTGTCCTCGTGCTCTTCCCCTAATTCCCAACATCGGTACTGCACAGGATACACAAACTCCACCTACTTTCTTCCTCTGACACCACTGTAGTCCTTTTCATCTCTGCTGCTATTTGTGGTTCCAAAACAGAATAAAAGCCTTCAGAACATCCACGGAACCATGTATTACACTCACATCATGACCTCTTTAATAACACTCCCTATTTTTCACAATCATATCTCCAGCAGCACTCTGGTCCACACTCACTAGTCCTAGTACTCTTCCTGAAAATATGTTTGTACAAGTTCCCTTTCCTTGAAAGATACAAAGGGCTGCACTTCCCTGAAAGTGTCCGCCAAGATAGACCTAAATTATCTCAGTCAGAACACTCACCAAAGCTTTGCTGTTATTCCCAGCCAGGTTACTGCAGTCTTTTACCATATTATTGATTCTCTCTATTAACCTATTAGTTTACAGGCAATATACTTCTGTTCATGATGGTCCACAGTTAATCTCCACAAAACCTAATGCATCTCCTTCGAACAACACTACATTATGTTATTAATGAATTGGTGCATTGGCTATAAAATATGTCCTAAGACGTTCACCTTTCTCCAGGTTGTTGCCAACATGGTGGTTGAAACCGTTCCATGGCAACACATTAACCATGTCCATGTCCATGTCACAGTGAAAGGACAGAGGATGTGTTGAAATGAACAATCTGGACCCGGATGAGAGGTTGGTCGAGGACAATTTCTTCAATTTGCAAAACTAACTAACACTGTCAGAGAAACATGGACTTCTTTCCCTGTGATTCCACCTGTGTGTGCTACGCTTGATATGTTGTTGGCGAGAGGACAGGGGGCGAAATTGATATCATGCCTGTATAAAGCCCTCAAGACAGACAAAATGAACCCCCCCCCCCAAAGATTGGACAGAAATGGGAAACTGATCTCCAGGAATCCCTCTCAGACAAAGAAAGGGAGACAAAGGGTGCTCAGGTTCAGCTGATAACCAGCAATGCCCGGTTTAATCTGTCTCATTTTTACGTCCTGCACCGCACTTACCTTGCCCGGCGCAACTCTATAAGATATTCAATAGAAGAGCCTCTGCCTGCTGCAGATATGAAGAAAGCAAGGCCACGTTCTTGCATGATGTGGAAAGAAAGCGACTCACATTATCATTGATGTTTCCCTAAAACATGGTGTACTAGGTATTATCTCTACACCCAAGTGAGGAAGGAGCGTAAAATTGAAATTCACTGGCTGTCCCCAAGGCTGGCTATGGTCGTAGGTGGATGGAGCCCATGACTGAATGGGAATTGGTGGAGGAAGGCTAATTTCAAACTGTCATACAGTGAAGAAGGCAGTAGATGATGTAGAATGGTAGGGAGAAATGATTAACTCACTCTCTGCCCCGGTAGGGACGGAGCAGAGCTTGCCTTTACTCAAAGAGCGCCCTGGGCGAAACCAAATTTGGTGCCTCTGCCACTTGCCTTCTTAATTTGTCTATGTGTTCAAAATTTTGGAGGAGGCGGGGGCAAGATTAAGGAGCACCATGACAAGAAAAACAAACAAAAGCCATACAAAGATGCCATAGGCCTTCAGAAAAAGTGTTTAAATAAACTAAACACACTTTTCTTTAGACCGAAGGTGTAGGGAGACTGCAGCAGGGAGCTCCAGCACCCCTTTGGAGATCGGCGCCCTGGGCATAAGCCCAGCTCGCTCATGCTAAAGGCCAGCCCTTGGACAGAGAAACTATCAGAACAAGGATGGTGCTGACGGAAGCAAACTTCCATGAACACATTTACCTACACTCTCAAAAGCCCTGAGCAGTGATCTTAGCATGAAGTTTGGAAATGAATCCATACTGTGAACTATGCTTCTCACAGTATGGAAAGCGCTGTTGTTATACAGGTACAAATCATTGTACTTTGAACTATGCCTCCTGTTATAAGTAGATGCATTTATATAATGGGAAACTATATATTACACCACAAGATTCATGTGTATTTCAGACCATGTCAAAATCGCCTCTTCTAAGTACATATAGGTGCATATAGAGAAGCTTATGCCTGCTACCAATAACTGTAATAAGTGCCCGGTGTATATTTATGTATAAGTAAATTGCAATTATTTGAAACCATACAAAATGTAACACAAGACAAATGTGGACAGTAGACCATGTATATATTGCCTTTCAATATGCATATGGGTATTTTCTATAGAGGGGTTTAATCAAGCAAATATAACCTTACCAAGCATCATGTATGTATATATATGGCTTGCGTAGAATAAAGACTGTTTGAAACCGCATCAAAGTCGGCTCTGTTTGTTGGAAGTGGATCAAACGTTACGGTCGCCAGTAGGTAGTTATAGTTAGAACCTAGTTTCCATAGGAAAAGCATTTTTTGATTTGCTAATATCTTTGGCGTCGTTTAACGAATCTTTGTAAAATTCTCCCAAAAAAAGGTCTATCCAGGTCAGCTCCTATCCTGAAAGTTTGGGGGTGATTCGTCATGCGGGGGCGGAGAAAAAGGTGGGGTCCCAAAAAGTGTTTTTCGTGTGTTAATTTCCATAGGAAATTTTGAGACAGGCTACAGCCCGAACTGCTGAACGGAATTACACCAAGTTTGGCAGAAAGGTAGCTCTTGGTTCAGAAAGCTACCTTTTTTAAATGGTGTAAATCCGTTCAGTAGTTGCTGAGAAATTCAAAAAATTAGAGTCAAAAAATCAATTTCCCATAGGAAACTTTAGGCAAGGCTACAGCCCGAACTGCTGAACGGAATTACACCAAATTTGGCAAAAAGGTAGTGCTTGGTCCAGAAAGCGACTTTTTTTTAAATGGTGTAAATCCGTTCAGTAGTTTTTGAGATATTAAAGAAAAAATATATATATATGTGGGCGGAGCCTAATACCCGAGCACGAGCTTGGCTCTGATTGGCTGCCAACACTTCAAACCAGGAAGTGTTGGCAGCCATCTTGAGGCAATGCTTTTTATGTCTCGCCTAGCGACGCAGCGCATGCGCTGCATGCTTGGCGAGATCTATTGTTGTCGATCTACCCAAACACCACTGCACTACCCTAAACCCTAAAACACTACCCCCAGCACGACCCCCTACACTACCCAAACACCACTGCACTACCCTAAACCTTAAAACACTACCCCCAGCACGACCCCCTACACTACACAAACACCACTGCACTACCCTAAACCCTAAAACACTACCCCAGCACGACCCCCTACACTACCCAAACACCACTGCACTACCCTAAACCCTAAAACACTACCCCCAGCATGATCCCCTACACTACCCAAACACCACTGCACTACCCTAAAACACGACCCCCTACACTACACAAACACCACTGCACTACCCTAAACCCTTAAACACTACCCCCAGCACGACCCCCTGCACGACACAAACACCACTGCACTACCCTAAACCCTAAAACACTACCCCCAGCATGACCCCCTACACTACACAAACACCACTGCACTACACTAGGACCTAAAACACTACCCCCAGCATGACCCCCTACACTATCCAAACACCACTGCACTACCCTAAAACATGACCCCCTACACTACCCAAACACCACTGCACTACCATAAACCCTAAAACACTACCCCCAGCACGACCCTCTACACTACCCAAACAGCACTGCACTACCCTAAACCCTAAAACACTACCCCCAGCACAACCCCCTACACTACCCAAACACCACTGCACTACCCTAAACCCTAAAACACTACCCCAGCATGACCCCCTACACTACACAAACACCACTGCACTACCCTAAACCTACCCCCAGCACGACCCCCTACACTACCCAAACACCACTGCACTACCCTAAACCCTAAAACACTACCCCCAACACGACCCCCTACACTACCCAAACACCACTTCACTACCCTAAACCCTGAAACAATACCCCCAGCATGATCCCCTACACTACCCAAACACCACTGCACTACCCTAAACCTTAAAACACTACGCCCAGCACGACCCCCTACACTACACAAACACCACTGCACTACCCTAAACCCTAAAACACTAACCCCAGCATGACCCCCTACACTACCCAAACACCACTGCACTACCCTAAACCCTACCCCCAGCATGACCCCCTACACTACCCAAACATCACTGCACTACCCTAAAACACGACCCCCTACACTACCCAAACACCACTGCACTAACCTAAACCCTAAAACACTACCCCCAGCATGACCCCCTGCACGACACAAACACCACTGCACTACTCTAAACCCTAAAACTCTACCCCCAGCATGACCCCCTACACTACACAAACACCACTGCACTACCCTAAACCCTAAAACACTACCCCCAGCATGACCCCTACACTATCCAAACACCACTGCACTACCCTAAAACATGACCTCCTACACTACACAAACACTGCACTACCCTAAACCCTAAAATACTACCCCCAGCACGACCCCCTACACTACACAAACACCACTGCATTACCCTAAACCCTAAAACACTATGCCCAGCATGACCCCCTACACTACACAAACACCACTGCACTACCCTAAACCCTAAAACCCCCAGCACGACCCCCTACACTACCCAAACACCACTGCACTACCCTAAACCCTAAAACACTACCCCCAGCACGACCCCCTACACTACCCAAACACCACTGCACTACCATAAACCCTAAAACACTACCCCCAGCACGACCCTCTACACTACACAAACACCACTGCACTACCCTAAACCCAAAAACACTACCCCCAGCACGACCCCCTACACTACCCAATCACCACTGCACTACCCTAAACCCTAAAACACTACCCCAGCATGACCCCCTACACTACACAAACACCACTGCACTACCCTAAACCCTAAATCTACCCCCAGCACGACCCCCTACACTACCCAAACACCACTGCACTACCCTAAACCCTAAAACACTACCCCCAGCACGACCCCCTACACTACCCAAACACAACTGCACTACCCTAAACCCTAAAACACTACCCCCAGCACGACCCCCTACACTACACAAACACCACTGCACTACCCTAAAACCTAAAACACTACCCCCAGCACGACCCCCTACACTACACAAACACCACTGCACTACCCTAAACCCTAAAACACTACCCCAGCATGACCCCCAACACTACCCAAACACCACTGCACTACCCTAAACCCTAAAACACTACCCCAGCATGACCCCCTACACTACCCAAACACCACTGCACTACCCTAAACCCTAAATCTACCCCAGCACGACCCCCTACACTACACAAACACCACTGCACTACCCTAAACCCTAAAACACTACCCCAACACGACCCCCTACACTACCCAAACACCACTGCACTCCCCTAAACCCTAAAACACGACCCCCTACACTTCACAAACACCACTGCACTACCCTAAACCCTAAAACACTACCCCCAGCATGACCCCCTACACTACACAAACACCACTGCACTACCCTAAACCCTAAAACACGACCCCTACACTACACAAACACCACTGCCCTAAACCCTAAAACACTTCCCCCAGCACAACCCCCTACACTACACAAACACCACTGCACTACCCTAAACCCTAAAACACTACCCCCAGCACGACCCCCTACACTACACAAACACCACTGCACTACCCTAAACCCTAAATCTACCCCCAGCACGACCCCCTACACTACACAAACACCACTGCACTACCCTAAACCCTAAAACACTACCCCCAGCACGACCCCCTACACTACCCAAACACCACTGTACTACCTTAAACCCTAAAACACTAACCCCAGCACGACCCACTACACTACCCAAACACCACTGCACTACCCTAAACCCTAAAACACTAACCCCAGCACGACCCCCTACACTACACAAACACCACTGCGCTACCCTAAACCCTAAAACACTACCCCCAGCACGACCCCCTACAATGCACAAACACCACTGCGCTACCCTAAACCCTAAAACACTACCCCCAGCACGACCCCCTACACTACCCAAACATCACTGCGCTACCCTAAACCCTAAATCTACCCCCAGCACGACCCCCTACACTACCCAAACACCACTGCGCTACCCTAAACCCTAAAACACTACCCCCAGCACGACCCCCTACACTACACAAACACCACTGCGCTACCCTAAACCCTAAAACACTACCCCCAGCACGACCCCTACACTACCCAAACACCACTGCGCTACCCTAAACCCTAAAACACTACCCCCAGCACGACCCCCTACACTACACAAACACCACTGCACTACCCTAAACCCTAATTCTACCCCCAGCATGACCCCCTACACTACCCAAACACCACTGTTACCCTAAACCCCAAATCTACCCCAACACGACCCCCTACACTACACAAACACCACTGCACTACCATAAACCCTAAAACACTACCCCCAGCACGACCCCCTACACTACACAAACACCACTGCACTACCCTAAACCCAAAACCCAAAAACACTACTCCCAGCACGACCCCCTACACTACCCAAACACCACTGCACTACCCTAAACCCTAAAACAATACTCCCAGCACGACCCCCTACACTACCCGAACACCACTCCACTACCCTAAACCCTAAAACACTACCCCCAGCACGACCCCCTACACTACCCGAACACCACTGCACTACCCTAAACCCTAAAACACTACCCCCAGCATGACCCCCTACACTACCCGAACACCACTGCACTACCCTAAACCCTAAAACACTACCCCCAGCACGACCCCCTACACTACCCGAACACCACGGCACTACCCTAAACCCTAAATCTACCCCCAGCACAACCCCCTACACTACACAAACACCACTGCACTACCCTAAACCCAAAAACACTACTCCCAGCACGACCCCCTACACTACCCAAACACCACTGCACTACCCTAAACCCTAAAACACTACCCCCAGCCCGACCCCCTACACTACCCAAACACCACTGCGCTACCCTAAACCGTAAAACACTACCCCAGGCACGACCCCCTACAATACACAAACACCACTGCGCTACCCTAAACCCTAAATCTACCTGCAGCATGACCCCCTACACTTCCCAAACACCACTGCACTACCCTAAACCCTAAATCTACCCCCAGCACGACCCCCTACACTACACAAACACCACTGCACTACCCTAAACCCTAAAACACTACCCCCAGCACGACCCCCTACACTACCCAAACACCACTGCACTACCCTAAACCCAAAAACACTACCCCCAGCACGACCCCCTATACTACACAAACACCACTGCACTACCCTAAACCCTAAAACACTACTCCCAGCACGACCCCATACACTACACAAACACCACTGCACTACCCTAAACCCTAAACCACTACCCCAGCACGACCCCCTACACTACCCAAACACCACTGCACTACCCTAAACCCTAAAACACTACCCCCAGCATGACCCTCTACACTACCCAAACACCACTGCACTACACTAAACCCTAAATCTACCCCCAGCACGACCCCCTACACTACACAAACACCACTGCACTACCCTAAACCCTAAAACACTACGCCAACACGACCCCCTACACTACCCAAACACCACTGCACTACCCTACACCCTAAAACACTACCCCTAGCACGACCCCCTACACTACCCAAACACCACTGCACTACCCTAAACCCTAAAACACGACCCCCTACACTACACAAACACCACTGCATTACCCTAAACCCTAAACCACGATCCCTACACTACACAAACACCACTACCCTAAACCCTAAAACACTTCCCCCAGCACGACCCCCTACACTACACAAACACCACTGTACTGCCCTAAAGCCTAAAACACTACCCCCAGCACGACCCCCTACACTACACAAACACCACTGCACTACCCTAAAGCCTAAAACACTACCCCCAGCACGACCCCCTACACTACACAAACACCACTGCACTACCCTAATCCCTAAATCTACCCCCAGCACGACCACCTACACTACACAAACACCACTGCACTACCCTAAACCCTAAAACACTACCCCCAGCACGACCCCCTACACTACCCAAACACCACTGTACTACCTTAAACCCTAAAACACTAACCCCAGCACGACCCCCTACACTACCCAAACACCACTGCACTACCCTAAAGCCTAAAACACTACCCCCAGCACGACCCCCTACACTACACAAACACCACTGCACTACCCTAATCCCTAAATCTACCCCCAGCACGACCCACTTCACTACACAAACACCACTGCACTACCCTAAACCCTAAAACACTACCCCCAGCACGACCCCCTACACTACCCAAACACCACTGTACTACCTTAAACCCTAAAACACTAACCCCAGCACGACCCCCTACACTACCCAAACACCACTGCACTACCCTAAACCCTAAAACACTACTCCCAGCACGACCCCCTACACTGCCCGAACACCACTGCACTACCCTAAACCCTAAAACACTACCCCCAGCACGACCCCCTACACTACCCGAACACCACTGCACTACCCTAAACCCTAAAACACTACCCCCAGCACGACCACCTACACTACCCGAACACCACTGCACTACCCTAAACCCTAAAACACTACCCCCAGCACGACCCCCTACACTACCCGAACACCACTGCACTACCCTAAACCCTAAAACACTACCCCCAGCACGACCCCCTACACTACCCAAACACCACTGCACTACCCTAAACCCTAAATCTACCCCCAGCACGACCCCCTACACTGCCCAAACACCACTGCACTACCCTAAACCCTAAATCTACCCCCAGCACGAACCTCTACACTACCCAAACACCACTGCACTACCCTAAACCCTAAAACACTACCCCCAGCACGACCCCCTACACTACCCAAATACCACTGCACTACCCTAAACCCTAAAACACTACCCCCAGCATGACCCCCTACACTACCCAAACACCACTGCACTACCCTAAAATACGACCCCCTACACTACACATACACCACTGCACTACCCTAAACCCTAAAACACTACCCCCAGCACGACCCCCTGCACGACACAAACACCACTGCACTACCCTAAACCCTAAAACACTACCCCCAGCATGACCCCCTACACTACACAAACACCACTGCACTACCCTAAACCCTAAAACACTACCCCCAGCATGACCCCTACACTATCCAAACACCACTGCACTACCCTAAAACATGACCCCCTACACTACACAAACACCACTGCACTACCCTAAACCCTAAAACACTACCCTCAGCACGACCCCCTACACTACACAAACACCACTGCACTACCCTAAACCCTAAATCTACCCCCAGCATGACCCCCTACACTACCCAAACACCACAAGCAGTTATAAAATCACCATGCACTGTCTAATCATCCAGTCACTACCCATGTACTCATGCAATGACCCAGGCACTAACTCATGGCAAATACAGAGGAGGTCATGCTCATTACAGGGGTACCCCAACACATAGTGTTCCCTAGTGTATGTAGGTGTTTTCACTGTATTCTAAGTGTCTTTTAGCATTGCACTGGCTTGTCCTGGTTAGTCAGAGTCAGTTACCACCAGTACCCGTCACTAAAAAGTTGGGGGCACAGGAGGACTTTCTGCTCCTCTGTTGGTTCTTTCTGACATCTCTTGCTTCTTCCTGCACTTTTTTCGTCTTTCTGGACTTCTGTTGCCTCTTTCAGCATTTGTCTTGCTTGTTGCTGCGCTTTTCTTCCTCTTTCTTCACATGTCCTAACTTTGTAGGCATAGTTAGAAATTAGCATTTAAAAAACCATTGAAATTCACTGAAAAAACCATAGTTTCAGGCACGTTATAGTTAGAAATTAGCATTTAAAAAACCATTGAAATTCTCTGAAAAAAACCTGAGGTTTCAGGCACGTTATAGCTAGAAATTAGCATTTAAAAAACCTTAAAAATTCACTAAAAAAAACATAGGTTTTAGGGACGTTCTAGTTAGTTGGACATTTCACTCGTACAAAACCATAGAAATTCCCCCGTTATAGTTAGTTCAGCAAACTATAACTCGCGCCCCCGCAATGCACTGCTGATTACGTCACATATTACATCATTCATGAGATGGTCAGTGACATCACTGATGACATCACTGATGACATCTCAAATGACATCACTGATGACATCACTGATGACATCATCCAGTGACTGTGTGTTTCTCTAAAGTTTAAATATGTTTTATATATATGCCAAGGTGTATTGAAGAATGAGTGGGTGTATAAGTGTCTGGATGAAGGATTTAGTATGTGCGTGAGTGACTGTATAAGTGAGTGATTAAATGTGTCTAACTGAATGCATGGGTTAGTGACTAAACTGTCTGAATGTGTATATCAGTATGTCTGTTGTTGTGTAAGCTGCTGCATGTGATGGTCAGTAGCTACATGAGTGTCTATATGGGTTATTGATTGGTTGCCTGAGTATTTGTATGGGAGACTGAGTGTGTGTGTGGGTGGGTGGGAGGTGTGTGACTCTGTGCATAGATGTGTGAATGGTTGATTCACTGGGTGTATGGGTTCAAGAGTGCATGTGGAAACAGCTGTATGGGCGGGTGAGTGTGTGTATGGGTGTGTTGGTGAGAGATTGGATGTCTCAGTGGTACATGTCCAAGTAACTACATATGTAAAAGGCAGTGTATGTGAGACTTGGAGTATATAAATGACTATACATGAGAGTCAGTGACTGTGAGAGTGGCTGTATGGATGAGTGTGTACTTGTATCAGTGATTGTATAAGAGAGTAAGTATGTGTTAGTATATGTTTGAATAAGTGAGGTGGTGTGTGTATAACTGTATAGGTGAGGAAATGGGAGTGTGATTGATTCTTTGCATGAATGACTAGGTGTGTGAGTAACTCCATGGATGAGTGGCGGTGTGTGAGTGTCTGTATAGGTGTATGAGTGCATATGATAGTGTTGTATTGATGAGAGACTGTATGTATGAGTGATTGTATGGGTGAATGAGTGGATGTGTGTGTAGACCTAGGAATTAGTGAGTGCGTATGTAGTAACTGGTATTGGTGTGTCGATGGTTTCGAAAATGGTAGTCTGTATTTTACAGTGGGTGTATCAAAGATTATATTAGAGTGTGAGGAGGTGCATCAGATTTTCACGTGGATGATGTCATCAGTGATGTCATCAGTGATGTCATTTGAGATGTCATCAGTGATGTCATCAGTGATGTCACTGACCATGTCATGAATGATGTAATATGTGACGTCATCAGCAGTGCATTGCAGGGGCGCGAGTTATAGTTTGCTGAACTAATTATAACGGGGGAATTTCTATAGTTTTGTACGAGTGGAATGTCCAACTAACTAGAACGTCCCTGAAACCTATGTTTTTTTTAGTGAATTTCTAAGGTTTTATAAATGCTAATTTCTAACTATAACGTGCCTGAAACCTCAGGTTTTTTCAGTGATATATATATATGTATATAATCGTAAAATATTTACATCTCGCTATAAAAAAAATCTCTTCTGTCCTCCCAACACTCCTCCCTCTGTCGCATCCCAAACCATTCTGACTACTATGAACTCCCAAACATCCTTCTGAAACTTTCACTCCTCCTTTGTAGCAATGCCACCCAACTAACAAGTCCCCATGACCACTATTTACAAAAAACTTACTGCTTTCCCTTTTCAATTCCATTCCTATCATTCTATCCATACTCCAAACTCCTCTCTTTCAAATACATTCCTATTATTCTATCCCTACTCCAAACTCTACTAAACACACATGAAATCAAGAGCACAAACCTAAAATAACTAATAATTTTTTTTTATTAACCTACTAACTATTAATCTTGTGTTCCACAGTAGCATGCTACTCGCCAAAAACTGCTTCTGTGCCACATTAGGGGTCGTAAGTGCTATATAAATACATTTGAAATTACAATATGCCCTATACCAATTTAATGGAACAAGATGGTGTCTGGACTTTGCTGTGATATATATTGTATGCCGTAGATCTCCAGGGTTTCCGGATGCAACACCAAGGTTGGATATTGTTTTTAAAAATGTGCACCTATGGTTATGACGTTGATTCGTGTGATGTCAATGTTCGTTTTTCCAAGCTTGGAGTATAAAACTTAAATAAAGTTTAAAAAAAAATTCTTTGTGGCCTCATTCTTGGTGAACACCTCTTTAAGAAAAGCAATCACTCTTCTGGTGATCACTTTACTAATTGGTGGTCCCCCACCCACCTTGAGTGATATTCAATTGCTGAAGTCAAGTTCATTCTATTAAACAGGTAATAAAAACATCTCAGCAAAAGTAGCAAACAGTAAAAGCAGAATTATAACAAGACAAAGAATAGCTAAATATAAAATAAAATCAGCTTCATATGTGGCATTTTACAGAGGAATGTTTAAAAAACACTATACGTTCCGTTGCAAAGGCCGAACAGCAATGAAGAATGTGCACCACAGACAGACTACTGCTTATAATTACAGAACCTACAGCCAAGTGCTTGGGTCCAGATATTTCTATGATTGATGTAATCCCCATACCAGAAATTAACCCATTCTGAGCCTCAAGTAACTGATTAAGTGAGGAAGCACAATTAGCTTAAGGAGATATGTAGGCAGTGCTTAATTTGAGCCAGTGGTTTCCGGTGCTCAGCACCTGCACTTAATTGTCAACACCAGTGCTTCTGCCACAAGGTGGTGCTGTTTGGCTAATTTAGAGAACACCACACCAACAGTTAATTATTAATTCAATATACATTAAAAACGACTATTACCTGCCGCCCAAGCCATTCTTATAGCTTTGGGGGCCTGAAATAGTCAGAATTGTCACTCTTGCAGGAGTGTGATGGTTAATAGTCGTATTGTTACTATCATTGGCAGCATAGGAGGGGCAATGTGTGGTGCAAGCTGCAGTGGACTCCTGACGAGAGCCCTGGCACTTTTATTTATTTTTAACAAATCAAGCACTGTATAATGTAGGCAACTTATTATCTGAGTAGGAGTTTTGCATGTCTACAAAAAGCAGGTCAGCTTCTCTTGAGAGAATTCTCCTTTGTTTAGGCAGCACTTTTCTTGAAAGGGAAATGGGTCAATGATTTCAAATTTCGGTAAGTGATAAATGTTAGGTTGCTTGCAGCAGTTGGGCGTGCCATCTTAAGTTGCAATCAGCTGAAATATTCTTGCATTGTATCCCCTTGAAACTGCCTCCAGCAGCATGCCTAATGCAGTAAGAGTGTCATCAGACACAAGTGACTCTTTAATGAGACAAAATTCCAGCCTGATCCAGAGGGAAACGTAGGGAGATGAAACAGCAGCCTAAACAAGTTCATTGTTTTCCGTGTAGCTGATTAGCCAGTTTCCCTGGAAAGACATGGATGCCATAATTAAGAGATAGGCAGGCCCGGACTAGCGCTGTCGAGCACCGGGCGTTTTCCCAGTGGGTTAGCACAGTGGTTGCCAGTTTCGCCCCCAGCGCTATGCACTTTAAAAATAAACAATGCAAAACCTATGGTCTTAAAGCTGGTTCTGTCTCCTGCAAGGTGGCAACGAGCAACGCTGACCTTCAGGTCTTTAGGGGGGGGTGGAAGTGAGTGGTCTGTTGTTGCTTGACTCAGAGAGTCCAGTTCATATATGATGAGGACAGTGGCAACTGTTAGAAATGCAGATTCTAATCATGAACTTAGAAACATTCATACCTCCAGCATCACTGCCCTGAAGATGATGCTATTAGTAAACAAAGAGGAAAGATGTTTTTTGTCCCCTATACGTGACGTTACTATAGATGAAGTAACATTATAGTCTTTTGATTTTGCGCAGCATACACCCCAAATGGCTCTATGATATTACGACACGTTCCTTTACCACGCACATTTTTATAAAGCATACCACTACAGCACATTTACATTCACTCACATGTGAAATACATTTACCACGCAATCCACTGCCACGGGTACTTTTACCACGCTTACCCTACAGAAAAGTCAAGTCACAGTATAACACTTCCACCTACTGTTCAAAAATTATACAATAAATCTTAATATGCTACTGTACACTATATATATAATTTTAATCACCTTACAAGGATTACCATGTAATATAGAAATCTTGTTTCAGTAGCTATCTCATTCTTACAGTCTTTTAGCCAACACTTATTTAGTATTTTTTAGAACCTTTTTAGGAGTTTTTAGTTAACTTATTGGGGTTTTAGGTTGAAATGACTTTATGTGAATTTTATGAATTTTATAAACTCATTTGTGGGAATCAACCGTTCAGTACCTCTAGCATTACATCTTTAACTCCAAACTCAATGTAATCTTATTTGTATTTTAGGTGTCTATTTCGTCACCGTCTTTTGTCTATAGGTCCCGTAGAGTTGTATATGACATTAGTCTTTCCACCTTGGCTGCTAGCAATTGTTTGCACATAGGCTGTTTTTGCACTAATATTGCATTATTTTTGCACAAATAGGGAACTTGGCATGACTCGTAATTTAGTATCAATTTTATGGGGGTTCACATCTTGCACTAAGTCACTTTTTAAAAATATTTAATAGCAGTATATTCAGGCATAATTTTAAACCAGGACACGTATATTCGGAAATTGGGGTAATACATACTTAGTATTTATACTTTTATCTTCCATGTATAGAGAATACCTGTGTTAGATATAATGTGCCTCATCATGATATGGATTTATCCTGGATGAATTTTATACACATTGTATATTATTAATGCATTTATGCTATGACCTACTTCCTAGTGTAGTATGTTTACTATGTCTATAGCTGCTATCACATTACACTTGCACTTTAAAAGAAGTAATCCCGCCCTAGGCGCTGACATGTGATCAAGGCCGTTTTTCCGGCCGAAATGCGTCATGGCGACATGGTGATTGCTGATTAAATCACTGCAACGAATTCCTGGGTCTGCTCTTGCCTTTTTTCGTGTGGATGAAGTGGTGGGCAAGCCTGTAACCTATATATATATATATATATATATATATATATATATATATATATATATATATATATATATATATATATATTAGCCTGGGCGTAGTTCGCAGAGTTTTGCTACACGGAACTTCGCGAAGTCACAAAAAAAACTCCGCGAAGTTTTGCAAGTGGCGGAGTGTAGTGCGAACTGCTGTTCGCGCTGGTCTTTCTGCTGCTCAGGGAGAAATTCTACCTGAGCTGCAGCTCGCGAGCTTACCGTTCTGTTGTGGGCGTGGATACTGTGCGGAACACTGCGGTTTCTCCTCCATGCCAGCCCACTATGGGGAATACAGTTTTTTGACACAGAACTGGCTGCTACCACTATGGAAAAGAATCCCACTATGGTAATGAACTCCTTTGCCCAGAATGCACTGTTTTTTGAGGGTGGAGTCAATGACATTAAATATGAGCAGCTGTGGGGCTTTGTGTTGATGCCAGTGATCAAGGGCAGTTGGCCTGAAACATGTTTGGCGCTTTTGTGACTTGGAGGAGTAACGCGCTGTTTTTGCTTACCTGCAATAAAGTAAGGATATACCTCTCACTGTGTTGGCATTCTCAAGCAGGGAAACCTTTTGTTGATATATATATATATAAATATATATATATATATATATATAAGCCTGGGCGTAGTTCGCAGAGTTTTGCTACACGGAACTTCGCGAAGTCACACAAAAAAACTCCGCAAAGTTCCGCAAGTGGCGGAGTGTAGTGCGAACTACTGTTCGCGCTGGTCTTTCTGCTGCTCGGGGAGAAATTCTACCCAAGCTGCAGCTTGCGCTCGCGAACTTACCGTTCGCGAGCGGGGAAAAAACTCTGCTGCACTACGCGAAGCGGAGTTTTCTTGCACTCCGCGAGCTCTGCGGAGTGCAGAAAACTCTGCAGACTCCACGAACGGAGCGGAGTTCAACGCCTATATATATATATATATATATATATATTATCTACTGGCGGTCGCCAGTAGATAGTTATAGTTACAACCTATTATCCATAGGAAATCCGCGACATTCTATTTGAAATAACTCTCTTGCCGGTTGACGTATCTTTGCAACATTTTCAAACTTTGTGGCCCGCTCCGGTCCGCTCCTACCCTGAAAGTCTCGGGGGATTCGTCAAGCGGGGCCGAGAAAAAGGGGGTCCCAAAACGCGTTTTCCCCATGCAATTTTCCATAGGAAACTTTAGACACGGCTACAGCCCGAACTGCTGAACGGAATTACACCAAATTTGGCAAAGAGGTAGTTCTTGGTTCAGAAAGAACCCTTTTGTTAAATGGTGTAAATCCGTTCAGTAGTTGCTGAGAAAATCAAAAGTAAAAAGATAGTGATATCTATGGCCGAGTAGGGTCCGCGTACCCTCCCGATCACGAGCTGCATGTTAATTGGCTGTCAGCTGGCTGTCAACATTCCGATTCAGGAAATGTTGGCAGCCATTTTGTCCCTGGTAGAACCGAGGGACAGAAACAAGTGCGCAAAGCGCACAAAGGGGGCAGGGTAGAAACACCCTGACCCCCTAGGTTTGCTCAGGGGTCCCACAAGGACCCCTGGGCAAAAAAAAAAAAAATTTTTTACATCGGCAGGGTGCGCGAATCCTGCCGGGAAAATCGAAGCGCGGTCTCCCGCGCTCGACAGTATTTTGCCCCGGGTGGCCCAAGTCCCGGGGGCATGGTGAGGGGTTAATTTATGTGTGGGGGCCTCAAAGGGCCCCCAAACCCGGGACCACCACCCCCCAGGCTTTTTTAAAATGGTGCGGGAGGGCTCTGAGCCTCCCGCAGCCCCGAGGACCACCACCTCCCGGGGCTTTTTTCTAAATTGAAAAACCTGTAGGGGGGCTCCAGCCCCCACACGCCCGGGGACCGCCACCTCCCGGGGCACTAAACATTTAAATATGGGGGTCCGTTCACGGACCCAGAGCCCCGGGACCACCACCTCCCGGGGCTGTGCAACTTAAGGGAGGGGGCCGCGCGGCCCCCTCCTGGAGCCCTTGATGGCCCTGGGGACCGCCACCCCCAGGGCCGGCTCCTGCAGTGTCCCGGGTGCCTACCACCGGGACACTGTAGTTGCTATGGCAGGACGGGAGCCTCGCGGCTCCCGTCCTGCCATAGCAAACTGCTTTGGATATTGGAAGAGAGAGCAGGAAACCTGCTCTCTCTTCCAATATCCAAAGCCGATTGCTTTCCACATGGGGAGCTGCATCTTAGCAGCTCCCCATGTGTAAAGCAATGCCGGCTCCCAAGGGACGCGGGAGCCGGCGGGACTGTGGGGGCTTAGGGACCCCCACAGTCCCCAACGGAGAGGGCCAGCCCCGGGGATGGGGTCCCTGGGCAAGTAGTGGCTCGGGAGGGGGCCACGCGGCCCCCCTCCCAAAGTTTAAAAAAGTAAAAAAAAAAGGTATGGCCGGCCCCGAGGATGGGGTCCTCGGGGCCTTAATGGTCAGAGGAGGGGGCCACGCAGCCCCCTCCAAAGAATAAAAATAAAAATAGAGGCCATGCCCCGGGGATGGGGTCCCGGGGCCAATACAGGCCCAGGGAAGGGAGCCACGCGGCCGCCTTCCCGTTTTAAAAAAAAATTTAATTAAAAAGGGGTAAGGCCCTGGGGGATGGGGTCCCCAGGGCCCAAAACAGGAAAAAGTAAGGGGCCACACAGCCCCCTTCAGGGGACAAAAAACAAAAACAAAAAAAAACGATCGGGCCCGCAGGCCCCGCCCCTTCCTTCACCACTCTGCAAGCGCGCCCCTGGCGCGTTTGCAGAGGGGAATCAATTCCCCTTGAATACTAGGGTTCCTGGGGCCAACTAGCCCACCAGGAACCTCCAGTATGCGTCAGGGGCTGCGTTGCAGAGAGGTGTACAGAGGCCACGCCCCTTTTACACCTCTCTGCAACGCAGCTCTGTGGCGCTTTTGGATATACCTGTTGGGCTAGTTGGCCCCCAGGGACCCTCAGGATTCAAGGGAGTTAATCCCCGACTTAAAACGCGCCACGGGCGCGTTTGCACAGTGGTGAAGGGAGGGGGCGCGGCTTCAGGTGACATCTGTGCAACGCGCCCCGTGGCGCGTTTTAAGTTGGGGATTAAATCCCTTCAATCCTGAGGGTCCCTGGGGGCCAACTAGCCCAACAGGTACATCCAGAAAGCGCCACAGAGCTGCGTTGCAGAGAGGTGTAAAGGGTGTGGCCTCTCTACACGTCTCTGCAACGCAGCCCCTGGCGCATATTGGAGGTTCCTGGTGGGCTAGTTGGCCCCTAGGGACCCTCAGGATTCAAGGAGACTTAATCCCCAACTCAAAACGCGCCACGGGCGCGTTTGCACAGATGTCACCTCAGGCCCCGCCCCCTCCCTTCACCATTGTGCAAATATTCTTCTAAAATCATCCGAAATACGAATTCCGATTTACTCACCTGTTATCAGGAGAGACCTCAGTGCTGCATCTTTCAGCCCAGTACTAATCCTGAAAAGTAATTTTAACCGTACTTACCAGTAACTTGAATTTCCTTCCATAGGATATCATTGCCTGCTTTTTGCTGAAAACGTTTCTAAGTGTTGATTTTTGAAACATACAAATTATTCCTCTAAAATCAGCCGAAATCCAATTCTGATTTACTCAGCTGTTATCAGGAGAGACCTCAGTGCTGCATCTTTCAGCCCAGTACTGGTCCTGAAAAGTAATTTTAACCGTACTTTACCGGTAACTTGAATTTCCTTCATAGGCTAACATTGACTGGTTTCACTTGGAAATTCTTCTAAGTGTGGAGTTTTGGAGCTTTAAAATATTCCTCTAAAATCAGCCGAAATACGAATTCCGATTTACTCACCTGTTATCAGGAGAGACCTCAGTGCTGCATCTTTCAGCCCAGTACTGATCCTCAAAAGTAATTTTAACCGTACTTACCAGTAACTTGAATTTCCTTCCATAGGATATCATTGCCTGCTTTTTGCTGAAAAAGTTTCTAAGTGTTGATTTTGAAACATACAAATATTCCTCTAAAATCAGCCGAAATCCGAATTCTGATTTACTCACCTGTTATCAGGAGAGACCTCAGTGCTGCATCTTTCAGCCCAGTACTGGTCCTGAAAAGTAATTTTAACCGTACTTACCAGTAACTTGAATTTCCTTCCATAGGCTAACATTGACTGGTTTCACTTGGAAATTCTTCTAAGTGTGGAGTTTTGGAACTTTATAATATTCCTCTAAAATCAACCAAAGTACGAATTCCAATTTACTCACCTGTTATCAGGAGAGAACCCAGTGCTGCATCTTTTAGCCCAGCACTGACCCTGAAAAGTAATTTTAACCGTACTTACCAGTAACTTATATTTTCTTCCATAGGAATCCATTGTCTGGTTTTTAGCAGAAAAGTTTCAAAGTGTCGATTTTCACAAACTACAAATATTCCTAAAAATCGCCTGTATGACTTAAACGCATTCTTTCAACTGTTTACAGGAGATGCACCAGTGCTGGATCCAGGATCCAACACTGAGTAAGAAAAAGTAACGATAACAGTTTTTACCTTCTAAGTGAATTTCCTTCCATAGGATAACATTGGTGATTCTATGAGAAAAAGTTTCTAAGTGTCAACTTTTATAGTACAATAATATTCCTTAAAAATCACGACTGTAACCAAAACGCTTTTACTCAACTGTTTACAGGAGATGTCCCAGGACTGAATCTAGGATCCAGTCCTGTGGTTAGAAAAGTAATCCATAAAGTAACTAATTGCATTTAACTAGAAATTCACATTGAGCTGAATGTTGCATTGTGTTTGAAAATGTGTTGCCCATTGCAACAACTGTAACTACTGTACTTAAAAGTCTATTGCCTATGTGCAAAGTATTTAAACTAAAGTAATTCATTCTGAGAAAGTATTTTTTGTAATGTAATGTATAATGTAATTACAATGTAATTTAAAAAATAAAATATGTAAAAATAAATTGTTTCTAAAAATGTAGTAAATCAGTATGAAAATTTTTATATAACAATTAATACATTTAAAAATTGTCATTTACAAAACCTTTGAAATTCACTGAAAAACCGTAGGTTTCAGACATGTTATAGTTACAAATTAGCATTTAAAAACCTTTGAAATTCACTGAAAAAACCATAGGTTTCAGGGACGTTATAGTTACAAATTAGCATTTAAAAAACCTTTGAAATTCACTGAAAAACCATAGGTTTTAGGGACAGTTATAGTTAGTTGGACATTGCACTCGTACAAAACCCGTGAAATTCCCCCGTTATAGTTAGTCCAGCTAACTATAACTCGCGCCCCGCAATGCACTGCTGATGACGTCACATATTACATCACTCATGACATGGTCAGTGACATCACTGATGACATCACTGATGACATCTCAAATGACATCACTGATGACATCATCCATGTGATAATTTCATGCATCTTCTCACACCCTAATATAACCTTTGATACACCCACTCTAAATTACAGACTGCCATTCGCAAAACCATAGACACTCCAACACCAATAACTACATACCCACTCACTGATTCTTAGGTCTACACACACACATCCACTCACTAACCCGTACAGTCACTCATACTTATGGTCACTCAGTACAGGACTATCATATGCACTCATACTCCTATATAGACACTCAAACACCGCCACTCATCCATAGAGGTACTCACACACCTAGTCAGTCATGCAAATAATTAAACACACTACCATTTACTCACCTATACAGTTATACACACTCCAGCTCACTTACTCATACAAATACTAGCACATTCTTACACTCTTATACAATCACTGATACAAGCACACACTCATCCATACAGCCACTATCACAATCACTCACTCTCGCTTATAGCTATTTATATACTCCAACACACATATATACTGCCTTTCACATATGTAGTTACTCACACATGTACCACTGGGACATACATTCACTCACTAACACACTCTTACACACACTTACCCACCCATACAGTCTATCACAGATGCACTCTTGAAACCATCCACCCAGTGAATCACCCACTCACACATCTATGCACAGAGTCGCACACACCCCTCCCACACAAACACTCAGGCACCCATACAGGTACTCACACAAGCATTCAATAACACATATAGACACTCATGTAGCTATTCACAAACACATGCAGCCACTTACACAGCAACAGACAGACGGATACAGACATTCACCCAGTTTAGTCACTAACCCATGCATTCAGTAAGATACGTTAAATCACTCACTTATACAGTCAGTCATGCACCTACTAAATCATCCATACAGACACTTACACACCCACTCATTCTTCAATACGTCTTTTCCTATATATATTAAAAATATTTAAACTTTACAGAAACACACAGTCACTGGATGATGTCATCAGTGATGTCATTTGAGATGTCATCAGTGATGTCATCAGTGATGTCACTGACCATGTCATGAGTGATGTAATATGTGACGTCATCAGCAGTGCATTGCGGGCGCGAGTTATAGTTAGCTGGACTAACTATAACGGGGGAATTTCACGGGTTTTGTACGAGTGCAATGTCCAACTAACTATAACTGTCCCTAAAACCTATGGTTTTTTCAGTGAATTTCAAAGGTTTTTTAAATGCTAATTTGTAACTATAACGTCCCTGAAACCTATGGTTTTTTCAGTGAATATATATATATATATATATTTTTTTTAAATTACATTTATGTCGGTTACAGGTTTACTACTATTTATTAATTTTATATTTTGGGGGGAGACCCCCCTTTTTTAATGACCCGTAACAATATATAGCTACTTACCGCATACTTACCAATACAAACATATATGCGTTGTAAAGACTTACGTGGAAAAAGTAACTGTGATGTAAAAAATTTGTTATAATAGCATTTCGTGGTAAAAACTTTATGGTAAAAGTTGCCCACCCAAAACATATGTATTTCAAGGTGCTCTCATGAGATGTTGAAGGAAAAAGAGACTCTGTGAGAAAAGTACCTGCCTAGGATCCCACAATGTGGTAAAGTGGAAGAGGGGTTCAGGCAGGGTTTTTGTGCAGCTCAACCACTACTTGGTTATCTCATTCTCTTTCCCATTTTAGACCAAAGCTTAATGCTTTGTGTTTAATTCTTTGAGGCACTAAATCACTGCACTGTGTTAGATCTATCAGGATATGCATGTTTCATAAGGATTGGTGGTGGAAGTGTTTAGGAAGGGTGATGTTTTAAGGCGGACGTTAAAATGAAAACTAGAGCACCAGCCCTTGGTCAGATTGAGACCTTTTGCTCCACATAGCAAAAAGGTGTTTATTCATTGCCATCCATTCTTGATTTAATACACCCACCCACTCTCAACCATCGAGCTATTCATTTATTGAGCCATGGAGCCACATCTCCAGTCTCCAGCCATCCATTCAATGGTTCAAAAAGGTTTGCTAATGAAAAATGTGTTGTAAAATAGGCAATATTTGCAATTTTTTACAAAACGTTTTTGGGGGGAGAGCCCTCTAAAGTCTCCCTTGCAGAGGTCTGGATAGCTCACTGTGCTCGCTTCATGTAGTATGGTTTGTTTGTTTGTAGATTTATATAGAGTGATTTATCACCATGAGGGTATGGAGGCGCTGCCCATGGGCACGGGGAGATTAAGTGATTTGCCCAGAATCACAGGATGTTGCGCCGACACCGAGACTCAAACCCCAAATCCCCAGCTCCCGAGTCGGCATCTGGCCACTGTGCCACAGAGCTGGTTACACAAATTTTATAGGGATGCTTTTGCTTCCCAGTCCGGCCCTGGAGGTATGAGAAATTTGGCTTAAAGAACATTGGAAAATGAGAGCAGACAGCCAGGACTGAGCTTTAAGAAGTTTACAGATCACAAAAAGTAAAGAGGATGCTCTGGGTTTCAACTTAGATGGAGAATGTTTATGGCCACTGCATTCATGTAGGTAAATACACCGATATTTGTATGTCATAGCTCATTTTATTTCTTTACTTTTTAAAGACCACCTCCGAACTGTCCTTATTTTCATGCTAAAGACTATACCATTGCTCTTACTCATGCTAATGGATAATGTATTTGCTTTACAGTAGGATTTGAGACAGTGGTGCTGGAACAATTTACAGAGTGGGGTGCCGCCATCAATGTTATGTCACTGAAGTCATAGGTTTTGTGGAAAATTCAAACATCACACTAAGAACAAGAACAGGAAATGAGCCACGCCCATTCAGCAGGAGAGTGGTAATTGTGATGGTGCCCTTTGGAGCACATATCCCACATATATTACTGCATCATGGTGTGGTAGGGCACAGTCATGTACAGACAGCACATTTTCCATTGAAATGGGTACTAAATTTGCACAGACTTGCAGTTTTACTGATAAAACTATATTCCACACAAATGATAATGTGTGGCATTCAGGTTTCACAAATGTTTATCATTTGCACATCACTATTTAAAGTAATATAAATCCAAACACGATGCAGGGTGACGGACCTGTTAGATAGCACCTCACTCTCTCACTGCTGTCTTGTAAAAAATAGTGGTCGTGCACAATACCCCAGCACCTGTCACCCTTTGGTGCCACTGGCGATCTTTTCCAGGGAGAACGAATAGAAGGTCTCGGGCCGCGTATCACGGCGGTATACCTTGCTACTTGGAGCACTTCTCCACTACCAGGAGTTCATCCTCCTCTGATTTAAATCCAGTGCTCACTCCTGCTGTAAAGTGGGAGAATTTGGATTATTTGGAACGCCATTCCATCACTAAGGATTACCAGTTTTTTTTCCAATCAAGGATCAAAACGATATTTTTGCATTCTGCCCTTAAAGCCCTGATGAAGTTCCAAAGGCTTGTGCTTTAGAGGAACGAAACGCGTTGGCTGTTTTTATGACCATATGTTGATGTCAAAATAAAGGAAGAAAATAAAAAAAACACAAATGGGCTAAAATGTGCTTTGTTCGGTGCACCTCCTTCTGTTAAATCACTATATAAAGTTTCTTGATTTTTTTTAACATATTACAACCTATGTCTCCATCAAAATTCAGAATTACAAAAAAAGTGCTTCATTTGTGCTTTCCTATCTGCTGATATATTTTGAATACATTTTACAGTTCATTTAAAGGTATGAAAAAATGTTTGTGTGTTAAAAAAAATTCTCACACTGTCTATACCCCAAAAAGAGTGGCATTTAGTTCACTTTACAATATTCAAACTCTTTGCACCAATCTCCATGCTAAAAGAAGCAGCAATTTCACAGAAGACACAACCTGACATTTGACCTCTGTCTTAGAACGCACAGCAGAGGTGACAAGATGAAAACGAAATTCAAAGGCATCTTTTTTACCTTCTAAACTCCACCATGATTATTTTGGCGGTGTTGCAACACCCCACGCACCAATACTTCTGGTGCATATGAATCGCAAGCGGTTAGTTGATGTCGTAAACCTATACTAGCTTTTTCCAAAAGAACAATCTCATTTGTATGTTGTGGTACAGGAATATATGTGTACTCTCTAGTAGTCTTAGATGGCAAAAATGTGGGTCAGTTAAGACCTTTCTCAAATTTACTGTTTAGAGATTAAATGGCAGGGGAGCTAAAACACAGACATGCTACAGATGTCTGTTGATGTAATTGTTCAGGGCCGTCCAGTGCCACCGCACCAGGTGCTGACTTAAAGGGGCACCAAGTTTGCAAGTTTTTTTTGGTTTTAAAAGCACCTGCTGCCACGTTCCTGGCCTTCAGCAATTTCCAGGAAACAATAAAAATGTCAAGATAACACTGGTGATTAATGTTCTTCCTGGAGAGAGATCGGAGGTTTGTCTAGTTGAGGTTTTAACTGATCATAAAATAGACAAAGGATTAATATGCCTGCTGCAATGAACGAGTACCATGCAGATCACAAAGTGCATTTAATGTAAAGAGGTCAGTGGGTTACTGCTTTTCTAAGAGACATCCTTTTGTTACTTGCAGTTTATAAGTTGAAATCCTAATATAGAACAGTGAATTATTAACTGTCATCAAAGAACTGCATGCGCACTGCAAAGTATAGATTTTAGCATAGATTAATGTTGCAAAAAGGGTTCATTTGGGTAGAAATCGATTCTTATTATTAAAGAGAACCCCAACTATGTTGTTCCATTTTTAATTCTGAGTTTGTGCTTCTCCAGACCAAGCACTCAAACTATGCTATCTACCAGTATGGATGACATGTCACTCCTGCACCTTATTTTCCTCTGGCTTATGTGACATTTCCTATACACTGATTTACACATGTATGATTGATTGTCTCTGTGTAATGTGTGTGTGATGCAAAGTGCTCTGACACCCTACACTGGTATGAATGGCGCTATATAACTAATTAAACGCATCTGAAAGAGAGTGGTTATGGAGACTTGAAGGGCACTGTTAAAAGGTGGTGGTGAAGGAATCCATGGTGGAGGTGGTCAACACAGATGGGGGGGCGCCAACAAACATTGTTGCTCTGGGCGCCACCATCGCTAAAGCCGGCACTGAAATTGTTTGAAGATAGCGCCAAGGTGCCATTAAGTTTAACTTGAACACAGGTTTTACCATATAATTGCAAAATAACATGTAGTAAAATTGAGATAATCCCCCAACGCTGTAACTTTGACCAGAGGAGTGCCTCATTGATGCAGTCAAAATCTTTCCTGACCAGACCGATTGTGTTTATTAAATAGCATTTATAAAGTAATTATGTTATCAGTTGTGTCAGAATAGGCTTTGAAGACTATCTGATAGCATGGCAGCAATTTATGCTTGTCGGATCTGTTTGTAAGGTCAGCTAATACAATCTTAGCAAAATATTTTGCCTTGACAACAAGGGGAGCTATTAATCTATAGCTGCTAGGGCTATTAAGTGGTCCCTTCACTATATAATGGGTCAAAAAAGAACACCTCCAAGAGCCAGGGATAAAGTAATGTAAAAGGCGGAAATAAAAAAAAAGTAGAGTCAGACATTGGACTCAAAAAACCGAATGATGCGTGAAAATTGCTGGAGGCATGCCATTTGGGCCAAGGGCCCATTTTGACTTGAAGTAACATTACCATATGTGACTTAGTCACCAGCTGATAAGGCACCATCTGATAAATTGCCAAAGATGGTTCTGCTGAAATGCTGAGGCCGATCATTTCTCCATGTACATAAAAAAAGAAATATGTTTAGCACAGTCACATAAAGAGACCTCACAATCTAGACTAGGGTTATTGAGTGAGTCTAAGGCATTAATACATTTTAGCATCCTTGGATTTGAAAATATCATGAGTTTTTAGCCATTGAGATCGGTTAAGTGACTGTTTAGCACACCAGACTAGTATCTTATATTCTTTTCTTAGCTCTTTGATTTTGAGCAGGGCAAATGATTGTCTTTGTGACACTTAAAAACCTTAAACAATTTGGTGAGATCTATATTTTTAGCTTGAGTAAATTCAAGAACCAGTTTCTTGTCATATCAGAGTTAGGAATCAAAACTGGATGCTTAGCTAAATTATGTGGCAGTAAAGCCTTTCTCAAAGAGTTATGCAAATCTTCCCTGTAAGACATTGCCTGATGGGGAGAAGGAGAATTGACCTATAGGGAGAGGGAGAATGACTGAGGTTAATAAACTGTCACTCTAATTCAGATGATATTCAATTAGAACCAACACAAATCTGTCTTTAATGCTAATATGTGCCAATAGATGCTCTAAGTACAACTACGTACCACTTTTTAACTCATGTCATGCACCACCAATTGTTCACCACCTGTTCCACCATGCTAGCCATATGTGGCCACTAATATGTTGGCTACTGCACTGCTCACAGTCTTACCTAGCTGACCTTCAATGACCAAGTGTATCCTACAATTCTTTACTAAATTCACCCAAACAAGAATAACTCTTTTATAATGCGCCGACCAAAAAACTCTTCTGCAGTGAGAGGGATTTATATTAGAAAATCAAGTACAGAAATATCGTCTTAAAAACACCTCTTGGCCAGAATATCTAATACCACAATATCGAGGAGATAAGAATATATAGGGTATATATAATTATTTGATTCCAAAAATCCATAAGTGTATTACAAATCCACTTGTACAGCTAATAGATTCAGGTATTGATGCAGGAACATGTAAAGAATCTACCCTCTTTCATACAGGATACTAGTGACTTTCTTAAACGCATATTCAATGTACCATGGGAAGACGATTATATGTTGGTGTCTTTAGATATAACATCATTATATACGAGCATATGTCATGAGGATGGCTTGAGAGCTGTAAAGTGTTTTTGGGAATGTGACCATTAAAATTGCTCAAACATACACAGATGCTGTTAAGTATGATTAAGTGGTTCCTCACTAGTAATTGTTTTCTTTTCAATAAGGATGCATTCCAGCAGAAGAAAGGAACAGTAATGGGCACCTGCTCCGCCCTCAGCTATGCTAACTTGCATATGGGCTGGTGGGAGGAGCAGGAGCTACAGACAGATAATATTGAAAACTGGTCACAGCATGTGGTAATATGGGCACGATATAAAGACAACCTGTGAGAAGCTGGCCTGGTATATGATGTACACATATGTAAGTGGACCCCTTGCACCAGTCCAGACAACCCTTATGGTGATTTAAGAGGTCTTAGACAACCTTAGAAAGCTCTCTAAGTGGTAGCTGTGGAGAGCAGCCTTCAGGCTTAGTCCAGAAGGAGTGTAAAGCAGCTTGTTTTACCAGAATGCAATCTTATAGTATAGATTAAGTGAAAAAGAACCATACAAAGTATTTATAAAAATATGTATCTATTATATAATACTCTCTAACACATAGAAATATCTCCTACCCGAAGATATGCACAATGCACACAATACTTTAGTAAAGAAACACAGTAAATAGCACGAAATACACAGTGGACCCCAGTGGGGGACCAAACCATCTACTAAGTAAGTGGTATAAGAACCACACCTCGGGTCAAGACAATGTTGAGAGAACGTAGAAGTGCTGGGGACCCAAGGAACCACCCAAGGTGAGTAGATAGGAACCCCAGGGAGAGCGTGTGCAGTGTAGGAAAACGACCGCGTGCTCCGTACAACTCTACGTGTAAGTCGCGGTTGGATTTTTAAAGATTAAGGACCCTTCCCAGCGGACCCTAAAGAAACCCCATGGAAGACAGAAGGTTGGAGAGCCACACCCACCTGTGGATACCCTAGTACCCACGTTACCTACACCAGGGAAGCCGAGTGCATACGTGTGAAGTGGTGTAGGAAACCGCTGTCGAACCCAATGGAGGACTTCAGGAAAGTGCCGCTGCTGCTGAAAGAGAAAGTGTCCAGTGGAATCCGAAGGTGGATTCTAGTTGAGAGGTATCTGCAAGCAGAGGGGACAGAGTCTATGTCACTCAGGAGTGACCAGGAGACTTGGAAGACGAATGCCCTCCGAGGTCGGGTGTTGCAGGATGGGTGACTATGACCTTGACTCTGCAGCTGTGAGGACCAGGTGAAGCTGAGGAGGACCAGGAGCCATGCACAAGCTGTCCCATGAAGGATGTCGAGTGCTGAGGAGTCGGTGTCCGGCGGGAGCACCAACAAGCCTTGGCAAATGCAACCAATGCAGGAATTGAAGAAGGAGCAACATCGGGACCAGCAAGGTCCAGGGGACTCACCACAAGCAGGGGAGTCAGGGCGGGCCCCAAGAATTCAGGGGAGCCCAAGAGAAACAAGTGGACCCACAGGCTGGAGGCACAGGAGTCACGAGAGGACCTCAAGCAACTCACCAAAAGATGACAGGATGCCTATTGTTCTGCCTTCCCCTGCTCAAGCTTGGCTCAGCAGCAGGAGGGCAGAAATGGTTTCTGGTCGGCAGCAACCATTTTGTCCTGTCCGGGTCTGGAAGACTGGTACCGGGGACATGGAGGGCCTAACTGAGGGCTCTTCCAGTGCTTGGAATCATACATCCCACGGTGTGGGGGTATGATTCCAACATGTTTGATACCAAACATGATAGGATTCGTTGCAGCCATTTTCGAGATGTTCATCGCGTAATTACGCGGTGCCCCTCTATATAGTATATAGCTGCTTCACTGACAAACCGGGAGAATGGACTCCGTAGGCTGTAGGGGTGTCCTGCTCATGCAGGGGCACCCTCTCACTTAGAACCAAGCACCCTGCCTTCAGGATTGCAAAGGCCTGCTGTAGGGGTGACTTATAGGTTTTAAGTGCAGTGACCCTAGATATAGGAAACCTATATCTTTAGTAAGTGGTGCTAGCACCAGTTTACACAGGCTGCAATGGGAAGCCTGTAGTTCCATTTTTAATGGTTTCTCATGGGTGGCATAATACATGTTCTGCCCATGGGAGACCTCTGGGGTACCGATGCCCTAGGTACCTTAGTACCATATACCAGGGACTTATAAGGGTACCCCAGTATTCAATCTGGGATGTACCTAAGTACTGAACACAACAATTTAAGGGAGAAAGCAGATAGACTGGGGTCCTGATTAGCAGGATCCCAGTCAGAATAGTCAAATACAGCTTAGCACCAGGCAAAAAGTGGGGGTAACCATAGAAGCAGATCCTACTTTCCTATACAACCTGTTTGTCATTTGGAAAGATCCAGAAGAGAGTGCACAAAATTTTGAAAGGATTAATGTTAATAACCTTAATCTACATTTTACAAGCACGATAAGTAGTCTTGAAGACAATTTTTGGGATTTGACAGTTTATATCAAGGACAGTAAGATTCAAACCGAGGCACATAGAAATCCCACAGCAAGCAACAACTACACACAAGTAGTTTTCATCCAGAGAGATTGAAACATTATATACCTTATGGGGAACATCTGCGGATGATGAGGAATTGTAGGGAGACAGAGGAACAAATTGTGGAACAAGTGGAGCTGGGGGAATTCCAACAAAGACGGTACTCACAACAGGTGGTAGAAGATGCCAGATATAGAGCTAACCAGCAAAAGAGAGATAATCTGTTGTTTGCAAGCAAAATTAAAAATAAAAACGAGTTTGGTTGTGGATATAAAACCAGACTTACTACCACATATTGCAGGGAAGAAAGCCAGTTGAGAAGAATAACATGTGAATATTGGCATTTGGTTAGAAATTATACTGTAATTGGAAAACTGGTCCCTAAGAGATCAGGGATAACATATAGAAGGGTAAGATCAATGGGAGATGGCCTGGTGAAATCTAGTCCAGATCTGACAACATGAGTGAATTGGCTGGAGAGGAGTATAGGCTTTATAAAGTGCAGGAAGTGTAAAGCCTGCCAATATGGCACCAATAAATCTGAGTTCTTCTCCCCAGTGCGAAGGAAACCCATGAAAATCTTAGGGGCATACCACTGTAAGATTGTTTACGCTGTGCATATATTAACCTGCCCTTCTGCTGTGGTGAATGTGGGAAGCACTATCCACCAAGAACATAAGCGGATATTGCAACATGTCAGGACAATATGGAATAAGGATAGGACATATCCTGTGACAGGCCATTTCGCAGAAGTGCACTCTAGCGATGTCCATGCACCACCCAATTGGAGATTAATTCAACCTTTTGTGAGTATTATGTCCAGCTCTACAGAGCCCACTCTCCCCGATCTCCTACAAACATTACTGTCTTTCTTGACACCTTACAGTTGCCACGGGTCATGGCTCATCATAGGGAGACTTTAGGGGCACCTTTATCTTCGGGTGAACTTTGACAGGTTACAGGTGAGCTCGCGCATATTGTAATAAGACACCCAGGATAGATGGTTTGCCCATCAAATTTTAAGCCACGTTCACGTCCTGTCTCGTTCCACAATTAGAGAAATGTATTTATGTCCCAAAGATTGGGGCACACATTTCCTCCCAATATCCAATATTTCGTGGGACTAGGCAGGGTTGGCCACTGTTACCCTTATTATTCGTTTTAGCAATAGAACCCTTAGCACAGAACCTTCGGCAATTGGCGGTTACCTAGGGCATACCGCAGGGACCTCACCTGCATGCCATTTCAATGTATGCAGATGACGTGACAGTGTGTATTTGTGGCCTTGCTGTGGATCACCGACTTATTGCACAAGTTGGGTGACCTATCTGGCCTACATGTAAGTCACACTAAATCACATGCCTTTTCGTTTCAGAACACCATAATCAGTGACACCTTACTCTTGGGCTCCCAACCTATTAAAGTAGCACAACACGCCATTAGATCAGGGCCGAACTGGCCGTAGCGGGCACCGGGCGTTTCCCCGGTAGGCCTGGGGGGCCGTTTTTGTTACCGGGGCCCAGCAATATCGGCCCCCTGTAACAAACTCGACCAAAATTGGCCGTAGCAACCAGCTCGGCCGCACCCCCCTCTTCATCCCCAGGGGGGCCAGCCGAGCAGTCTGCCAGGGCCGGTTTCAGTTCCCAGTCCGGCCCGGCTTTAGATACTTAAGCATCCAGATCTATAGGACGACTGCAGATTTAATAGATGGTAATATAATAAAATCACTAAAATCCCAAGGGTAACACTCCCGCTGTTGGTGGCGGGCCGACTTACTCCGTATAATATGGTGATGTTGCCCCGTCTACTGTTACTTCGTTAATTTACCTATCGTAGTCCCCACGTCAACTAAGGGGCATATTTACAACGAAGTGGTGGAGCGCGGCGTTAGCCTCCTTGGCTTAACGCTCCACTCCGCCACTTCAGAAACGCAGGGCTGCACCATATATACAACAAGATGGTGTAGCCTTGAGTTTCCCCCTGTGCTTGCGCTAAATTTAGCAGCCTAGCGCCAACGCAGGCACCCTTGCACCATAGTGCAAAGGTGTCTGCTTTGAGGGGAAGATTGTTTATATGCAGGAAGGTCTCCCTTCCTGCACATAAACAATCTTTAAATGGCATTTTGTAACATTTATGTGTGCTGCTTAATGCAGCACATATAGAAGTTGCAAAACATCATTTTTTTGGGATTGTTTATGTGCAGGAAGGGACACTTTCCTGCACATAAACAATCAATGGCGTTTTGCTGTTTCTATGTGTGCTCCTTCAAACTCCTCATCCACGCACACAAGGCACTCCACAAGACTGGCCCAGCCTACCTCAACAGACGACTCCTCTTCTACGTCCCCAACCGCCAACTCCGCTCCGCCGACCTCTCCCTCACCACCGTCCCTCGCATTCGAAGAACCACCACCGGCGGCAGATCCTTCTCCCACCTCGCCGCCAAGACCTGGAACACCCTTCCACTAAGCCTACGACAGACCCAAGACCTGCTGACCTTCAGGAGGCTACTCAAGACCTGGTTGTTCGACCAGTAGCAGCACCCCCCTTTTTTTTCCCCAGCACCTTGAGACCCTCGCGGGTAAGTAGTGCGCTTTACAAATTCTGTGATTGATTGATTGATTGAAACAGCAAAAACGAGGAGAAATAAAGCATTTCTCCTCGTTTCGCCAGGTTAAGACCAGGTTTTCCCTGGTCTTAATTTTGGCGCTGCCTCCTATTTACGCCTCCCTTGTAAATAGGGGGCAGCATCAAAATCAATGGGTGTTGCGGTGAAACGCCCACCGCAACACCCAAGCTAAGTGTAGGGTGAAAGGGGGCCTTATTTACAAGGCAGCGTTAAGCCATGTTAAGTGGCTTAACGCTGCCTTGTAAATAAGTGGAAGCCCCTGTCGCCACTACAACATCCTGAAAAGTGACGTTGTGGTGGCGATCGGGGCTTGTAAATATGCCCCTAAATTCCTTACTGATTGAACTGATATAGGGCACGGGCCGAAGCAGGGTTGGCCTCCTTAAAATAACATATAAAGATACACCTGGGCAAGGTGAATAGCATGAGTTGCGGACAAAGCAATTCCAGATCAATAACAGAAATGATAACAGTGAATATTTCAAATCTTGTCAAAAAGGATGTTTATTTTATAAAGTTTTTTTTAAAAATAGGAAATATAAAATTCTAGTTGATCAAAAAGATACATGATTATCAAAAAAACATGCTTATAGTTTATCTTTAAATTTTTTTCTTTTTTTATATACAATCAATATTACATTCATTCAGTGTAGTCATAACGATAGTAGATGATATTTAATTTAATGTACAGAAGTCTGTATGACGTAATTCATTTCAACAGACAATACAGTGATGAAATCCATAATCAACTTATGACAATATAACAGTGGGTGGGCATGGTGTTCAGAAACTGGCGGTATGTTGTTGCACTACGCACGTTTCGGCAATGCCTTCATCAGGGCTCCATCACAAAAAGTCACTGAATGAAATATATAACAATGTTAAACACTGAAATCGAAATGTCCGCTATTTACACTGGTTAAAAGATTGGTTCACATGAAAAAACAAAAGATGACAACATTGATGTCTATGTGGAGTCGTTGCGTCTCCTGTTGAGGTTTACAGCATTATAGTGGCAGACCACACACCAAAGAGTGTGTCAAAACATTCATGCACCAATGTGAAGATACCATAAGTGGATGGAGGACTTGTGCTCGACATGCAACAGAAAGTGTGAAATCTTATATACATGATAGGTCCAAGGACCACGCATACTTCTCTCACTCCGAGTGTTCAGTCATACATAAAAAGTGTGTGATAAAGATTATTGATACTCATCATACCTGTTGTGGAATGATGTATTTGTGTAATAAAAATTCTTAGCAGCAGGGGGTTCGAAGTCAATCTCTTGCAGAACAAATCTTGCAAGGATACGCAGGGACACTTGTCCTGGGTGTAAAAAGTATTGAAAAGATACATGGATGATCACAAGCTGCGTGTGATAGGGACTACACGGTAAAAATTAGTGTATCAATGAATCAAAGAAGTACCTCTCTCTTAGAAAGATTACAGTAATATATTCAAACAGTCTGTTTCCTCTCTCAGAACGATTTGGTGGATAACAGTGGTGTATAATTCTCACCTAGGTTTAACTGAAAGAAGTAAGATTGTCATATGAGCAAGTCTGATCCTATTTTGGGGTCAGTGAAGAGCGCTTATGTTAGAGAAGACACAACAATTCTCTATGTGTCTAGGAGGTACCTGGCAGATCTGAAATCCGGGGTACTTTGTTCAAAGGTTATTCTAGATCGAACGTGGGTAACATCGGGAGCCTGTGCCACTGTATAGTAGAGAATAGAGATGTGTAAAGTATCTAGCTAGAATACCTACATGAGGTATGAACAAATGCAAGTCAAAGAATTTCAATAATTCATGGTTTTACCTGAACTACAGGACATCAATAAAGTCGTCAGTATATGTATCTAATCCACGTGACACGCGCTCATTACCAGGGTGTCGATTTTACAGCCTACGGAACATGAAGAGCAACTCGTGATTAAAAGTTGTAGTCTTCTGTTCTGCTAATTTCAAAAAAATCCCAAAGACGCCCCTTAGTCAGGATCTTAGGGCCTAGTACTAACCTTAAACTTCAATATGATGTGAGGAATTTTAAACAGAAATTCCTCTTTGTCTCTGGAGAATATAGCCTGTTCCCATCTGGCTTAAATAATAAGAGATATGTAAATGGAGCTGGAAATCTATATATATCTTTCCTAGCATCCTAAAACATCCTACGTGCTCACCTTTAGCCGTCATGCGGTCCGGATCCCTCCATACTGACAAGGACAGCCGTACTGCGGGTAGGCTTTTTAATAGGACGCCGACCCGCAGACCCTGTCGGGTGATCATTTCCGGTTCCAGGTCAAGATGCCATGGTGGTAAAAAACGGACTAGGGTGGATGGTGCCATATTGGAGTGGCTAATAGAAAAAATAGGTCAAGGTGTGAATATTATGGTATAAACTAAATCTTACTGGCCGAAGATTCAGATGGTGTCATGATAAGAGAAGAGGTGTATAATTCAGATATCCAGTTATAACTTGGTTTATTTCATCGCTCCAAATTCATTTCACTGTTATCATTTCTGTTATTGATCTGGAATTGCTTTGACCACAACTCATGCTATTCACCTTGCCCAGGTGTATCTTTATATGTTATTGTTTATTCCCTGTACAAAGCAGAGTGGTATGCTGTTCCTACAGGACAGTACAGGTAGATGTGCGTGTGGAGAAATACAATACTCGCTATAGGCAGGAGAAAATCTCCTCCTTTCGGAAAGAGACCCTCACACACCCAGTCAGCTAGGTGTCTTGCTTCATCATTGGGTCTGCTCCTCGTCGGGTCGGCGCTGCAATACCCGATCCGCACCCATGATGGGGCCTTTTAACGGAGATCTTTTTCCTGGCCGTTGGGTGCAGTGCGTGTGAGGGCCCTAGTGAGTGTAGATGTGGAATTGTGGGATTAAAACAGGAAGTAGAGGTCCACTCAGAACAATTTTAATGAATGTGGCCACTCTCCTGATTAAAACAAGAAATGGCGCACACCTGCTGTTAAGTTACAGGGTACTGCACTGTGAAGTCAGGTCAACATGTTTCTTGCCATTATGTCTTGTGGACAGCAATTCTTCAGGACCGATGTAAGATCTATCTACACTTTTACAGCACCCTAAAAAGTGGTACCTCCCGGCCCCGGCAGAGTGAGGGGTAGGTCCACCGTCGCACTAACGGAGAAGACACGACACTGCACTATTCAGTGTCCACACCTGCCGGAACACATTGCTATGAAAAGTTGACCCAAACTGGGTTGATGGTCTAGATCTACAGGTACCACTTTTTAGGGTGCTGTATGGGTGGTCACTTACTTTCACTACATTGGACCACCACCAAAAAGTGTAGATAGATCTTTATTATTTTGACATTTTTACACATGCATGCTAACAGTCTCTGGAAAGATTTTGTCTTATTAGTACCAGTGTAACATACAAATGAAACAGTGAGAAAGGTGATCAATCAACCTTTGCAAAGGGCCATACACTTCGCAGAAACACAAGTCAAATTTTTAGTAACTTTTGATCCGTTTGAGCTACAAACAATTTATTAGTTAAAATTGTCAGATTATGCAGCAGATGATGTATTGTGTGGCAAATATGGCAAAGCCATACTTATATAGAAAACATTTGCAAACTAGAATATTTTGCCATTCAGATTTGAACTGCTCTTGTGGAAAAGGGGAGGAGAAGTGCTGATGACAGAAACTCCATGGCTCTGAGGCAAATGGGCGTGCTTCCACTTTTAAGCGAATTTGGGCGATTCTGTGATTGGAAGCGTATGCCACTTTGTGAATGCATTTTAATGTCAACAACTCATATTAAACCTTAAATAATCATGTATATCCTTTGGTTGAATTAAATAACATAATAAGCTGTAACTGGTCAGTGAAATGCCAAACAAATACTAACAAGCATTTGCAATGCAATAGGTCTCGCATTTGCGAGACTTTGAGCTACTGGCATTGTAAATGACAAACCTTTTATCTATGTGTTGGTTTTAAAAACAGATAAATAAAAGGCATTGTCATTTAGAATGCCAGTAGCTTAAAATTCGCAAATGCAAGACCTATTGTATTGCAAATGCTTGTTACACTCGGGGTGAAAACAAAAAACCTCAACTCTGCAATAATACAACCCGTCACTGCCTTTGATATAACTTCAAAGAGACTCATTTTTCAGTTTTATATAGCGCAAACTTAGAGCGCTTTACATGAGCACCAGTTACATTACACAAGGCTGGGTATATTCATTTTTGAATCACAGGATGTTGAGCCGTCAGGCTGGAACCAGTTTTCTCAGCGCGAAGGTCGGCTCCTCTAATCTTACCACAACCTCGCCCACAAGAGCCAAACAACTCGAAAATGACAGGGAAGTGCGATAATGCGCCCAATGCAGACAGGAACTCTCATATAAAAGGCCGTTGCGGCTCCCAGCACTTGCCCCACAGAAACACCCACACATCTGCAGCCTCTGGTGACTACGTTTAAATCACACTAGCGTCCCTTGTGTAACAGGGGGACTTTGTGCTAACCTTGTTATGCAAAATTACCTGAATCACACCACGGTGCGTTATTACGCGTTCACAGCAAAATGGTACCTGGAGCGCGTGGGAATAACAGGAAGGGCCAGAACACGAGGAACTGATGCTCGCGCCACTTGCGGTTTTTACACTAAAATATAGGGCGAAATGACGGATCTCGGCAATTACGCGTAATTTCACGTCATTCCCCCCCCCCAAAGTTTGCATGATCACACAAAAGCAAATCACACATATTCTGCACACACCTACCCACAGCATACTAGCCAGCACACCTCATACCAAGCACAGCTCTATAGGAACAGTTGTGAAGTCATTTACCGAATTAAGCAACACAGAAACACAACGTGGCACACTATTTCTCTCTATAACTTAAAGCCAGAGAACAGCGTGACACAAGACAAAAATACACAAACAATTCTTGACAGAACATTTTGAATCATATTCAATATAAATTCAACACGTCATTCAGGCACGCGGCACGCCCACCCCAGCAACCGCTGTGCAGGCAAGTGACTTGTGAGAAGTTGGCCTGGTATATGATGTCCACTAATTAAAGTGGGCACCTTGCACCAGTCCAAACTACCCTTATTGATGATTAGGTTAAAGACAACCTTTATTGAAAGCTATCCTAGTGGTAGCTATGGAGAGCAGCCTTCAGGCTAAGACTCGAAGGAATGTAAAGCAGCCTGTTTTACCAGATCATAACCTCCTGAATGACCAAATGAAAGGAGAACCACACCAGGAATATATAAAATATATGTATTTATTACTAAACACTCTCTACTAACCTCTTTATGAGATTAGAGAACAAAGCACACAATATTAAATCACTAGAACGACAGTAAATAGCACAATACACAGTGGGCTCCAGGGGGAGACCAAACCATATACTAAGAAAGTGGTATAACAACCACGACTTGACTAGACACAGTGCCTAGAGCACGTAGAATCGCTGGGACCCCAAGGAACCAACCAAAGTAGTGACACAGTGTAGTGTAGCTCGTATTTCCCTAATAGGCTCTGCGCATTGGAATAATATACCCTATCGGTTTGACATAGGACTAAGGTCGATATGTCCCTATCGAGTATATTAAACTTAATTACTTGTGCCAGCTAGCTCAGAGGCCACTAGAAACTCCTTGAATAACAAGAAGGGAGTAGTTTCTGGCAGCCGCAAAACATTACCACTTTGTTTCCCTTCAGAATCGGAACATGTCCCAGAGTCGTGGAAACAATAGATAACCGTTTCACTCAGCTCAATTGTGCATGCTTAGTTTTCCTCAAAGTTACACAGAAAGAATAGACGGGCGTTTCAATAAAAGATTTATTGAACAGTCTTGTTTATCGTGTAAGTAATATGTGCTGTTACGATCACAAGACAGTATGCAAGATAAATAATGTACAGCGTAAGCAGTAGAAATAAATAATACTGCACTAGCATTATCTTTTAGTAGATATTTACACACAGAAATAACATGAACTAAAAATGCGAGTACTCATACGATGCGTACCTACGCTAGTTCTACCCCAATGTACCTAACCTAACCTAGGTGTAGGGAAAGGTAGGAAGTAGGTGAAGTATTCCTTACTACGGTATACTAGGAGTATGTTAAGCCTAGTATGCCAAGTATGCCAAGAGTCCCTCTAGGTTCTAGTCAGCTCCATACCTTAAGAATGAGAGAGGTGGGAATCTCTTCCGGACTCGAACTCTAACACCCCGCGAGGGAAGTCAGATCACTGGAAGCGGGACTCTCTGCGAGCAGGGATGACAGCGTCTTCTCAGTGCGTCAGGCCGGGATACGGGCTCCTCTGAAGTCGAGGTCTCCTCTAACTTGCTTGGGCAAGGGAAGGTATATTTATACCTGGTAGGTACTTTGGAATGTTAGCATTGACGTGAAGTCGGACAGAGGAAGACGTCAGGAATGAACCCTTAAGGTATAATGGTTCATACATAATAGATGAGTTCTTGGAGAAATCAATAGTCCTGTGCTGGGGGAACTCCCGAAGCTTAAGGGTCTCGTTTCTAAGAACTCGTTGTGACGTTAGGGTGGACGGATGTCGGTGACCATGCCTGTACTTGGAGTGCACGGTTAATGCCTAAATAAGGACTGGGATTCTATACCTATATAAGGGCAATGCGAATTGTGCCTATATAAGGACATGATTCAGGAAAACCTATATACGGACACCTAAAGCGGAATACAACACCCACTCCACTTTCGTATGTACGATAATACTAAAATGCGAAACATTTAAATGCTAAACATAAAATTGAGTACCACATGGCGCTAAAACATTCTAAAAGCATTGAAAAGGAGTTAAAACCGTTGAAATGCAAATGGTACTGTACATTTTAAGCATTGTTTTCATTTCAAGCATATATTAAAAATAAAATGCAACTTGAAAGAATAAACAGCAAAATTTACATATGACGAAATGATTGATAAATTGTTCAAAAATCAAAGCCACTTCATATCATGGAAATTAATTAAAAAAAAATTAGACAAATAAGGTGACAATGTGTCCCTGGAAGTACTTTGAAGTCCGTACTATAAGAATAGTTCTACTGTAAGCAGATTGATTTGCCATGTATTTTCGGAAAAGTTCAATTTTGGGAAGAGTTCCTCCAAGTTTTGAAAACATGAAGGCCAAATTCATTGTGTCTCTGGTACACTGTGAGCCGAATCAAAGTCAGTGTACGAGTCTGGTGTAAACATGAGATCATCTATTTCCGTAGCCAAAATATTGTCTACCGAAGTTGGTGACATTTGGAATACCTCGTTCAGAATGTTAATTGCACAGAGATGAGAAACATCGCCTTCAGCAGAAGATGCAATGTTCGCGTCCGTTGCTACCTGTGTGCCTGTTGATCCATCTCGTACCTCAGCAGCAGCCGGAAGCGTCTGTGAGATCTCAATGAATGCCGTCATCAGGATTGGAAGCCTCTGGGGACAACACAGAGCATGGGCCGTTATCGGGTCCAGCAGAGTATCGATATCCGTTGGCATGACTGATGGGAGTGTTAGACAGGTGTCTAGCACGCATTCTTCACCGCAAAACAGGCAGCGTAGAACAGGTAAGATGCAATCTTGCCAGATTGGTCTGAATGACAGGAACCATGTTGTATTAAGCTCCCGTAGACGAGGTATGCCCAAAAGTTGTACTATTCGCTCACGGCACTTTCGTTCAAGTAGAGCTTTCTCCACTTCGCTCGGAGTGTTGTCGGCGAACAGGCTGGCCATAGCGTAATAGCAGGAATAGAAACAGGATTCCTGCAACAAGTGCTAGAATTAATGGCACACCACCAAACACTGAATGTGCAAAGTTTGGGATGATTCCGAGGACCGCCTGGAAAGGTGCTAATAGTCCGGAACAGATGGTCTTAAATACATGTGCAATTCCGCTTGTATCTGACATGTTAAAGATATGTCCTATCATTTCTACGAAATGTATAGGGCAGTTTGTACGTATTAAAGCCTGTATCTCAGCCGAAGTCCTTGCAACTTGTAGATCATAGGTTTCTTTGGCCGAGGTCAAAGGCACTGTTTGTTGTATAAGCATGGCTTTCATTCTGCTTAAAGTATCAAATCTTATAAAAGAGACATTCAACGAAGGCCACAAAGGCGACTCCCTGACTGTGTCTATTGGGGCAAACAATACTTGCATACAGCAAGTGACCCTGGAGTTGACCGTTACTAGATATGGGATGCCTGGCAACATGCCACAGCAACTCTGATCATTCAACATGAGGTAACTCCCATTAGAAACTTGTCCAAACGTTGGATTAATCACAGCAGCTGGTGTACCCTGCTGATGGCAGGACAAATTTGCCACAGAACCATTACAAGCCCCGTGTAAAGAAATGTCCTGACAAATTAGTGAACCGCTTAGTGCACTTTTACAGTGTGTACCGCTCAGAGACACTTCTCGATCCTCACTCCTACATCTATATGTGTATGGCAAAGTCCAGGATGTCTTAATGTATTCCTTACCCAACCTTTCATATTTGCCTGCTTGCATTTGTTTGAGGCAATACTGAAACTGAAAAGTAGTCACAGGTAGAGTGATTTTGCCATGAATAAGCCATTCTGTAGCTGGTGTTTCTGCCACAGTGAATGGTAATTTTTCCAGTTTTTCAATGCTCAGCACTGTATACTTCGCTCCCCTTTGTGCCAGTTCGATCTGTTTATCAGTTAGATTGTATTCTGCAAACAGAGCCGACGTGTTGATAAAAACACCAAGGCACATAGCCCGTACGCAAAGATTGCAGTGTCCAGCTTAACAACACAATAGAACGTAATTGAGATTGGCCTTGTTGTAACATGGCTAAATCTTGTTCTAGTATGTCGATAGCAGAGGATACAATGTTGTCCAATGAATAGATTCTGGATGACAAAGTTGTTAACCCGTTATCGACCACAGTGAGAGTTTTCTCTAAGTTAATACGATCAATTTCACGTATTCGTTCTGCGGACTCCATCTGTGACACCTTCCATGCTTCATTATTAGCAGCATAAATGCCGGCATATATGAAACGTTTTTGACGCGGTTTTCTTGGTCCAAGCAAGAATTCCCTAAGGTCTGCGTCTTCTTTAAGTAAGGATAAGTGTTGTTTCACATCCTTAAGTGTAGATTTCTGCAGCCAATCAAGGCATAATTTTCCTACACTGTATGTTGTTACTACCCCTGGATGTTGTCTTTGGACGTATCGTGGGTCTGGCCTGTGAATAGTAAAGCCCTGTGTTTAATTCAGGAATCTTTCTTGACAGGTGTTTGTGTCTGTGGGCCAGATCAACCATTTTATCCAATCAGGATTTGTTCTGTTGAGTTGTAGTATTGGGTCAACTGTAACCGCTGCCTGTATATTGTTATCACTTGCAGGTGTTGGTACAGAAGGTGTTTTCATGTCGTTGATCTTGGCTAACCCAAGGCAAGACGTTTGTTGGACAGTGTCATTCAAAACATTATTTGCTGAGGGATGATACATGCTCTAAATAAAGCTTCTGTCCCCTGCACTTGCCATTCTTTAGTACCCCAGACCGATTTTGTGTCTATTGAGTCTTTCCAAAGGTTGTATCCCTGTCTAGACAATTGGGCACTAAATGCTGCAGAGTAAATCTGTTTTGTATTTGTTAACATAATTTTCAGTCCTGTTTTGTTTACATTTTTATAGTAAAATGTTTCTGGGTCAGATGTATTGTATCCTGAAAAATATGGAAACTTTTAGCAAATGTTTTTGAACTACCTTTTGGAGGTGTTGGACAATGCTCCCATTGGTTAAACATAAACACATTTCTAGGTGTTGCAGATTTATGCAAAAAATGATGACCATAGTGGTTATAGCAATACAGCTGTTCATAGTCTGATGAACCATCTAAATATTCATTATTAGAAAATGCAGCAGACCTCTCTAGATCAAACATTATGTCATTTACAGTCTCAAAGTCCCAATCATCAGAATAGGTACTGGACGAAATAAGATCACTTAGTGAAATTTTAAATAAATGTGGAATGTTCAATTGTTCCGTCGGGCCGAAGATATCGAAATCAGTTTTGTCCCACACTATACCATCCTGTATAGGAACGGCTGTGATGTTCACTGCTGACAAGTCTCTTGCTTCACGATGGGAAGATTTGTGAGGTTTCAAAAGAAAGTTTACATCTTTTCTTTCAGTGTTCACATGGATGTATCTGCCATTTATAAGCACACTTATAGTCATAACCAAAGCTAGCCAAAGCAGGAAGAAAAATATTCCAGAAATAATCCATAGTTCAATCCATGGTGAAACCAGATATGTTTTTTTCAAAAAATGAAGAAAGTCTTGTACTTGCTGTTTGAATTTTAATGATGCTGGCGACGTCTCAGGCTCACTCGGATCCTCAGAAAACGTATCAAAGTTAATGAAGTAGCCAGAAGCAGTTCTGTCAATTGTTGGAATTGCATCAGGATTTGTTGAAATCGCTGGAACCAGTTGATCACGTGTTACATTGGTGTAGACAGGTGTATTTGGACGAACTGTTACTTGAGTTTCAAGAGGGATGAGTTCCATAGCATTGTTGCTAGTCCTTCATCTGTTACTGCTGAATTCTCGATGGTTGTCAGTCTTTCAGTCTGAACCTCTTGGATAGTAGCGAGAGGAGTGTGTCTGCTACTAGGTCGGAGTCCACGAGGCCTACTATTTAGTATTGGCCACATACTGTGGTTTGATGAGGTCGATGGACACAAATCTTTTCTCCTTTTTCCAGCAAGGGGCGGCAGAAGTACTGTTCTTGTTCCGTGGATAGCTAGGACAGGTACTGGTTGTCTGTAAGAAGGTCCAAATTCCTTCTTGTCCGCAATCTTCTCTCTGACTAGATCCCCAACTTTTGGAATCCAGACAGGCCTTGCTGGGACTGCCGGTTTTCCCCAGTGGTGGTTGGCTGCAGGAATACGTTGCTTTGTTTCGATCTTAGTTCATTTAGATCCTGTAAAACAGCCAAACGATCTTTGATATCAAAAGGTTTATTTTCCACCACTGTGCCTACGTGTTCGAGGTCAGGTACCCACATTCTTGTCCCAAATAGGACCTCATATGGAGTGGCCCCCTAGAGAACTTCTTGGCAAATTATTTAATGAGCGTTGGACCCCATAAAGATGTTTGACCCACCCATCACCCTAACCTAATACCCTAGCTGTTATAGACTGCTTTATGTCCCAGTTTTCCCTTTCCACAACAGAATTTCCCTCAGGATGAAACAGAGAGGAGTACCGCAATGCAACGCCCAGACTGGCCATGGCTTCTTTGTAAGCCCGAGAGCTAAACGCAGGACCCTGGTCAGAATGTAGCGTGCCTATTGCGTATGTGCCGATAAAGACTTGCAAATCTTTTATAACAGTTCGAGCGTCAGCCGAGCGCTGAGGCCATATCCATAGGAACCTTGATTCAGTATTCGTGGGATTGCATTTGTCCAAAGGGACGCCTGCGCATAGATATTCTAATGCTGTTTAATAATGGTGTCTGTCCCTGGCAGGCTACTTCGTAGCAAGGTGTCTGGTGGCGTTCTGCATCTCGCTGTACCTTACAGTCTATGCAGTCATTTATGAAGATGTGAATCTGTGTATTCATTCCAGGCCACCAGTACATCTCTTTTAACGTCAAAATTGTTTTAGAGATCCCTTGATGTGACAGACCCTCCCCCAAATGTGCTTCATAAATCAAAGCTGCTCTACGTTCCATGTTTGGAATTACCCTATCCCCCACTCCAGGGATTCGAGCAAAAGGAACGTTGTTCGCATCAATTACATAAGAGTACCTGAGTGGAAACTTTTTTGGTAACGCTGCACCACTGCCTTTGCTCGTAGCATTGACAGCCAACATTATCTCACTGTCTATTCTCGTTTTTGAACGAGTGATCGCAGCTACGGAAGCCGTTTGAACAGCCCCCTTTGCGGCTTCATCAGCCAATGAATTCCCTGCAACGTGAACGCCATCACGTTGATGACTCAGTGTATGTATCACGTGAGCCTTTGGTAGTTCGTTTTTAACTGAACTACTTGTTCCCAAAGCGTTTTATGCTTTATTGGGCCACCTTTTGCATCTTTGAACCCATTTTCAAGCCAATTTTGTATATATTCATTATACGACTGAACACAGTAAAAGAATCGCACACTATTAGTGTGGGGAATTCGCGATCTGTACTTTCAAGTGCCAGTTTGAATGCTTGTAGTTCAGCTCGCTGAGCTGTACAATCTCCTAGAGATTGAGTTTTTGTGACCATAGGTCTGAAGATGCCATCTCGCATGCGACCTTTAACGATTGCACACGCTGCACTGTAAGCTTGCTTACCCCCTGTTGCGGGTTGTGCGGATCCGTCAGTGTAAATTATGAATTTGTACTGATCGAGAGGCAGAATTTCAGTGGGCAGAGGACATTCATGTTCATATTGCAGGAACGCTTGTGTTTTTAAATCAGGATCAAAAACATATTCAACATCTGTTGCAGCAAGAGAGTTAACCCATTGTATCCATCTAGGATGTAAAGCTTTGCATTCGGGATGCTCGCTTTTGTGACCGCTTCTAAAGCTGGTACTGGGGTTACGACAATAATGCGTTTCCTTGGGCTAGGGCTCTTTCTTTTGCTACAGCGGTTTGAACAGCTGTCAGAATTTTTTCTGTTGAAGTGAAGCGCATTTCTGCTTGTGTATACAAATGAGATTTGTATGCAATTGGTACTTTTTCACCCTCATTAAATGTTAAGTAGGGAATCCGCATTGACCCGAAATTATTCGGATCACTAAGTTGCGTTGACTTACGCGTGTTTGTAAGTGATTTGTTGCTAACATGTTAGCTTGGAGTGAACGCAAGATTTCTGTGTGTTCTTGTGTCCAATTTTTGATTGAAAAATCAGGTTTGATTAATTCGTAGAGAGGTTTAACCCTTTCTGCGTAATTTAGAATGTAAGTTCTTCCAAAATTTAGGAAACCCAGGATGGATTGTAAGTTTGTCAGCGTTTTTGGAGGTTGGAGCAGCGCACACTTTTCTAAAAAGTTAGCTGCCAAGCTCTTCCCTTCACTTGAAAGCTCGTACCCTAGAAAAAGGACATTGAGATGGGCAATTCTGGATTTTTTTAAGTTGAATTTGTAGCCCTCAGAGGCGAAGCCCAATATAATGGTACTCACCCTGTTCAAGTGCCTATCCAGGTCATCGTCTGTCAGATAGATGTCATCGACATATGACAATGCCTCATTATCATAAATTTGTAGTAACTCTGTTACCCTCGCTGAGAATAACCCCGGGCTGTTCTTGAACCCTTGTGGGTGTCGACAAAATTGACGCTGGATCCCCATTATTGAGAAAGCTGTTAAGTACCTGCTTTCAGGTGCTATGTTTTGACAAAAGAAACCATTTGAGATGTCTAATGTGGTTTTATATTTTTTGCGCGCAATGTTATTCATTAATGCTGTGCTATGTGCATTTTGCACAGCAAATGTTTTGAACAAGTATTTAAGTGTCTGTAATCCAAAACTAGACGATATGTATTGTCTGGTTTGGAGACAGGAAACAAAGGATTGTTCATTGAGGAGGTGCATGTTTCAATCACCCCTTGGTATTCAAGTTGATCTAGGATCTCCCTGACCTGCTTTTTAGCTTCTTGTTTTATTGGGTACTGCCTTTGTGCAGTAGGTTCATGTTTCAGATGTATTTTATGGTGAGGTGAGTCCTCATCCCATCCTACATGATTGTTATATAATGCTGGGGCCTGGGCTACTGCCCATTTCCTGGCATATGTATATTTTAGGTGAATTGGAATATGGTTGGAGAAGGCAGGCATAATAATGTCCTCGCCATGTGGGCACTCCTGACAAATTGTGGTGGCCAGTCTTTTTCTGCTAGAAGTATGTCATAGCCCCTTGAAAGTTTTTCCCAAAAGAGTGCTTTCAACTTTCTTGGTATGTCTCCCTCCATCCGGAGTGTTATTTTATATAACTTTTGTGGAGTACTAACCCTGGTGTCTACAGTCTCAACTGTAATGTACTCATTCAAGTCCACTATCTCCATAAGTTCCTTCAGGTTCTGGCGAGCTATTGTGACTTCTGCTGCACTGTCCAGCATTGTCTGAGCCCATTCTCCGGCTTGAGTTGTGTTCTCAGTATCATCGGCATGTCTGACCTGCTACCTTCTTTTTGGAGAATTGAGGTTTTGTTTTATTTTTCTGAGCGTGTTTATCTTCTTTGGATTTCACGCGTTCTTCTTTATGTTCTGACCGTCCTCTTCTTTCCGATGTCTGTGACGAGATCTGAAAGGTACGAGAGGAACGTGTATCAGTATCTTGATACCTGTCAGGCTTTTTCAAATTATCCCTATTCCTGAGGTTATACCTCCTTTCAGAGGGCTCCTTTTGAGGAGACCTACCTCGGGATTGAGAACGTTTCTCGTTTGAATTATGTTTATTAGTTTCCCACTTCTTTTTAGAAGATGTAGGAGTTTGTTTAATAGAGTCCTTCTCAGGACTTTCAGATAGTTTTGGCTTCAATGGTCTTCCACCCAAACTATCTCTGCCTAATTCTGCATAAGATTGTTCTATTATTCTGGGTAGTTCTGTTTGATGTTCTGTAACATCGAATTCTCTTAATCGTTGGCGGATCGCCACTGCTGCTGCCTCCCCTTTAATATTAGATAATATTATTGTTGAGACCTGGTCGATGTTTTTCAGTAGTTTCATATCTAAATTCAGAGCAGGCTCTGCCCCGTATTCGTTTTGAATTTGTTTCAGGACATCTGGTATTACTGCAATTGACGGAACACCATGTGTTTTAGTATAGATGGCAGCAAAGACTGAGCCTCAAGTGGTGCAGTCTTCCAGTTGTGGTGTGATCCCCATTGGTAAACAGATTGTTAGGATTCTGTGTTTCTCATAAGGGCTAGTATTTGGAAATACTGCTTCTATTTGAGTAATTTTTTTAGCTATCCAGAACGGAATTTGCTCACGTTTTGTGGGCATTTTACCCATGACTGCGTATAAAGTCTGTGGTGTAATTTTTAGTGTAGTCCCCGGTTGAAGGGCCTGGTTTGGAATGGGCAATGGTGGTTGGACTGTGAAAGTCCGCATAACATATTGGACCAATTGTCTGTAAATTTTTATTAACTCTGTAAGTTGAGTAAGTAATTCCTCATCTGTCATTATATCCAGTTCAGGATGAGGAGTGTAGCCGGCTAGAATCGACCATTTTGCTCCTGGTCTACCTAGTGGACCGAGCCTGGTAATGTTTCTGTGATGTTTTAGGGCGCCTTTAAACCAGAGCTGATGCTCCTGGTATGTTAGTGGAATTTCAATATCCTCGAAAGGAATATATTCCTCTGGTGGATCATCTTCTTTGTAGAAGTGAAACAGTTTTGTTACTGAATTTGATTCAGGGAATATTATCCATGAATAGAATACCTCTGTCTGAAATGATTCGTGTGCCTCTATCACGAAAACTGCTCTACCGCCTCTTGGTGGTAGGCCGTGTTTTATAAGTTTTAGAGTGATGGCTCTTCTTAAGTTTGGATGGATGTCTATAACACCCTCCTCGGTTTCATTTAAACCGGTTAAGTTAAAAGCTGTTACGACTGGGTCAGCCGCAGCTCCACCGTTCTCGGAGTCAGGCATTTGTTTTTTGAAAAATGTAGAACAAGTTTCAAGGAAACAAAAGATAAGGTGCACAATATTTTGGAACACTGTATCCTTCAACGTTGAACAAGCCAAACAGCTAATATATAGGGTGCTTCCCTATTTAGCTTTGGCGGATACTTAACCCTGCCCACTCCAGACGTCTTATGGAGTATATGGGTAGGGGTCTCTGAGAGAAAAAGCACGTCTGAGTTACTCAGTATCTAGCGTTAAATTACTGCCTTACCAAACGTTGGGCGCCATGTAGTGTAGCTCCTATTTCCCTAATAGGCTCTGCGCATTGGAATAATATACCCTATAGGTTTGACATAGGACTAAGGTCGATATGTCCCTATCGAGTATATTAAACTTAATTACTTGTGCCAGCTAGCTCAGAGGCCACTAGAAACTCCTTGAATAACAAGAAGGGAGTAGTTTCTGGCAGCCGCAAAACATGACCACTTTGTTTCCCTTTAGAATCGGAACATGTCCCAGAGTCGTGGAAACAATAGATAACCGTTTCACTCAGCTCAATTGTGCATGCTTAGTTTTCCTCAAAGTTACACAGAAAGAATAGACGGGCGTTTCAATAAAAGATTTATTGAACAGTCTTCTTTCTCGTGTAAGTAATATGTGCTGTTACGATCACAAGACAGTATGCAAGATAAATAATGTACAGCGTAAGCAGTAGAAATAAATAATACTGCACTAGCATTATCTTTTAGTAGATATTTACACACATAAATAACATGAACTAAAAATGCGAATACTCATACGATGCGTACCTACGCTAGTTCTACCCTAATGTACCTAACCTAACCTAGGTGTAGGGAAAGGTAGGACGTAGGTGAAGTATTCCTTACTACGGTATACTAAGAGTATGTTAAGCCTAGTATGCCAAGTATGCCAAGAGTCCCTCTAGGTTCTAGTCAGCTCCATACCTTAAGAATGAGATAGGTGGGAATCTCTTTCCGGACTCGAACTCTAACACCCCGCGAGGGAAGTCAGATCACTGGAAGCGGGACTCTCTGCGAGCAGGGATGACAGCGTCTTCTCAGTGCGTCAGGCCGGGATACGGGCTCCTCTGAAGTCGAGGTCTCCTCTAACTTGCTTGGGCAAGGGAAGCTATATTTATACCTGGTAGGTACTTTGGAATGTTAGCATTGACGTGAAGTCGGACAGAGGAAGACGTCAGGAATGAACCCTTAAGGTATAATGGTTCATACATAATAGATGAGTTATTGGAGAAATCAATAGTCCTGTGCTGGGGGAACTCCCGAAGCTTAAGGGTCTCATTCTAAGAACTCGTTGTGACGTTTGGGTGGACGGATGTCGGTGACCATGCCTGTACTTGGAGTGCACGGTTAATGCCTAAATAAGGACTGGGATTCTATACCTATATAAGGGCAATGCGAATTGTGCCTATATAAGGACATGATTCAGGAAAACCTATATACGGACACCTAAAGCGGAATACAACAACAGGGGACCCACGAAGGATGGGTGCAGTGTGTGAACACAGGCGCGAGCTCCGTACAACTCTATGAGAAAGTCGCGGTTGGAAATTTAAAGATTAAGGACACTTCAGAGAGAACTTTAAGCAAACCCAGCTAAACATAGAAGGTTCTAAGGCCAGCACCCTTGAGAGTACCGAGGTACCCGTTGTACCTATCCCAGAGGAGCCGGGTGCATAGGGGTCAAGTGATGTCGGAAACCTTCGTCGTTTTCAATGGCGTGTTGCGGAAAAGTGCTGCTGCCGGGAAGAGGAAAAGTGTCCGGTGTGATCCAAGCCTGGATCAGAGGTGAGAAGAACCTGAAAGCAGAGGGGACAGAGTCTGGGTCACTTCACAGTGACCAGGGGCACGATAGACGAATGCCCACCGATGTCTGGTGTTTCAGGTGCGAAGAGGTGAAGCTTGACTCTGCAGCCACGGGGACCAGGAGACGTCGACGATGACCAAAGTCCGGAGGTGAGCTGTCCCACAAAGGATGTCGAGTGCTGGGGGGTCAGTGTCCGGATTGAACACCAACAAGCCTTGGCACCCGTAACCCACGCGGTCAGAGGAAAGATGCTTCTGTGAGGACCAGCAAGGTCCTGGGGACTCTCCAAGCTATGGAGAGTCAGGGCATGTCTGGAGCAACCAGGAAAGCCCTTGGAAAGTTAAAGTTACCTTCACAGGGACCCACAGGCCAACGGACCAGGGATCGCGAAGGGACCTCGAGCTGAATCACCAAATACCAGCCCACGGAACACTCATGGAGTGTAGGCCAGAAATCTTCAGTGGAATTACTGCTCTGGGTCAGGACTACAAGTAGCTCAAAGCACAGCCTCAGGGATTGCCGAAAAGCATATGCTGCTGCAAATGTACACGGTGCACAGGGGTACGGGTTGCACGGTCCCCACAAGGGATACGGGCCTCAGAATTGCTGAGAGCACAGATCAACCTCAGAGACCTTGGGAACCCACCTCCTGTGTTGCAGAAATCTTCAGAGTCCTCAGGAGCTTGGGAGATGCAAACCGGTCAGATGCGTTTATGTGCCTGCCTTGCAGGAGAGTAACTCCTTTACTCCAAGGGAGATTTCTTCAGTCATCCAGCGTCGTGCAGATCATTGAAGTACTTGGTTTCTGTAGCAGAGTTTAGTCCAGGTAAAATCTAAAGTCCTGTAGTCAGGGGTTCCTACTTTATACCCAAGGAAGGGTGGGACAAACTCTGGGGACCCACCTATGGGAGGGTCAGGACAGAGGGGTGGCTACACCCATGTCCTTTGTCCAGTTTCGCACCAGAGCAGGAGCAAATGGCTCCTGCAACCGGTTTGAGCTGGACTATGCACAGGGACACCAAATGTGCCCCCAGTGCAGACATCAAAGCACTCTGAGAGTGCACCCACCCAGCCCCAATACACTAAAGCCTGTCTGGGAGGTGGTCACACCTCCCTGTGACAGAAAACCTATTGTCAAACCTTCCCCTGCCGGAGTTTCGTCCAGCAGCAGGAGGGCAGACTCGTGTCTGTGGCTGGCAGCATCCATTTTGTGATGCCAGGGTCAAGAAAGCTGGTACCGGGTGTACCGATGTGGCATGTTTATCCCTCTAGGAGGGTGGAATCATACCTCCCCCGCCAGTTACTGGCGGGGAGGTATGATTCCAAGGTGTTTGACACCAAACACGACATGTTTCCGTGCAGCCGTTTTAAAGTTAGCATTTACCGCTAGGTTATAATGCACTTAAGTATATATGGTTGGCTGCATCACAGACAACCCTGGAAAAGAGCAGGCTGCAGAGGGGCTCTGCTCATGCAAGGGCACCCTCTCACATAAAACCCAGCACCCTGCCTTCAGGAATGATAAGGCCTGCCATAGGGGTGACTGATAGGTTTATATGTGCAGTGATTTAGGATAGATATAGTGAACCTATATCTAAGTAAGGGGTACATGCACCACCTTACACAGGCTGCTGTAGCAGACCTGTGGTGTCATTTTGCATGGTCTCTCAGGGGTGGCATAATACATGCTGCAGCCCCTGGGAGACCTCTGGGGTACCTAGGCCCTGGGTACATAGTATACCATATACTAGGGACTTATAAGGGTACCCCAGAATCCAATCTGGAGTGTACCTAAAGTACATGCACAACCAATTTAGGGAGTAAGCAGATAAACTGGTGTCCTGATTAGCAGGATCCCAGTCAGACTAGTCAAAAACCAGCAAAACACCAGGAAAAAAGTGGGGGTAACCATGCAGTCAGATTCCACCTTCCTACATAACCCCCCCAAACGAAAGGAGATAAGCCTAACCTTGCCCAGTTGAGACTTTATTGACTAAGTGGCCATATAAGGAAGATCCTGCACTAGCATGGATACCCCCTGTCTTATGGTCCACTAAGGAGTCCCTACCCTTAAGGGTCTTGGATTTTCTCCAAAAGTTGGGATTACTACCTGTAGTGTGTTTTGGCAAAGAAAAAGGCTGGTGGGGTGTCTGAGTAGAGAAGTGAGGCCCTAATAAAGTTGGTCTCATCTTCCTCAGAGCACTGGTCACCATGGAGGACTTTCTTTCCATGACTGAGTTGTATCTGGCCCTAAGGGTCAACCTCTGGCTGCCTACAGCTGGGGGTTGGGTCCCTTTGGTTGGAACACTAGAGGGAGAGGGTAGGTTTGGAACCATTTGGTCCCAGGTTTGCCCTTGCCCAATAGAGTCCATCTGGGGGAGGTCCCTACCCAATGGTAAGAGGGATCCCTCAGTGTGTTGAGGAATTTTCACTTGGCTAGGGCTACTAGCCTGGGTGCCCCTGATCTGTTGATGAGGGGGTTCCTCTGCACAGTGGGCCCTAAGGGGTCCACTGACCTCCCTGACCTCTGTAGCCCTAGGCTGATGGAGGTAGGGTAGAGAGGGGCAGGATACCTGCTCCAGACTGGGTACCACCTTGGAAGAGTCCCCTGCCATCAGAGGTGTTGCCAGACCAGGCCTGACCACCTCTGGGGCAGTTCCTTCACTAGGGGTAGGATCAGTTTCCTGAGGAAGCTGACCCTTACCTATAGTCTGGGGGAAAGAAGACTTTTCTTCAACCCTTCTGCTCTCTGGTGGAGTAGAGCGGGCCATTCTTTCAGGCTCCACCACTCCAAAATTTCCCTGGGGTTGGGTTGAGGCCCTATGGGTCCCACCAACTTTCTCAGGGAGGCCTAACATTCTTAAATGGGCCTGGTATTCAACTTCAGCCCAGGCTGAAATCTCTAGATCATTACCCAACAGGCAATCTACAGGCAAGTTTGGGGACACTGCCACTCTCTTTGGGCCAGTGACCCCTCCCCAGCTGAGATTGACTATGGCCATGGGATGATCTGTCCTGATACCATCAATGTTGGTCACCTGGTACTTAAACTCAGGTAAAAGCTGTTGAGGGAGGACTAGGTTCCCTGTCACCATGGTAACACTAGCCCCTGTGTCCCTGAATGCCACAGCTTTCTGACCATTTATTAGTGGCTCCTGTCTGTACTTGCCCAAAGAATTAGGACTGACAGTAAAAGTGGCAAATCCCATGCCACCATCACAGACTGAGGAGGCCTGTGAGGGGGACCTTTCTAAACCATGGTCCAGCTCAGTTCCCCATGAGAACCCACCTAACTTTTTGGGTGCACTACTACCACCTGGGGGATTACTACTTGTAGTACCAGGAGGCGTGGTAGTATTGCTGGGAGGAACATTTTCCTTATTGCTGGCCTTAGGGCAAATGGGGTAATTTTTCCAGTGGCCAGGCATCTTACAGACATGGCAATAAGGTTTCTTTTCAGGGGAGGAAGGAGTTTGGGACCCACCCCCAGAAGAGGACTTTTGGGGCCTTGTAGTGGATTTATCTTTGGATTTATCCCCACCTTTCTCTTGGTTCTTGGAAGAATCTTTCTTCTGGTCACCACCCTGATTCTTTGGCTTTACTCTGGTTCTGACCCATTTATCTGCCTTCTTGCCCAATTCTTGGGGAGAAGTCAGATCTGAGTCCACCAGGTACTGGTGTAAAAGCTGGTTTTGACAATTATTAAGGATCTCTCCCTCATAATCAAATTGTACAATCCTAAAAAGTCATGCACCTTGCTGCCATGTATCCAACCTTCCAGAGCCTTAGTAGCGCAATCTACAAAGTCAACCCAGTCTTGAGTCTGTGCCTTTTGGGTATCTCTGAACTTAATCCTGTATTGTTCAGTGGTTAAGCCAAACCCATCAATCAGAGCACTCTTCAAGACTTTGTAATTATCAGCATCCTCTTCTCTAACAGTGAGGAGCTTGTCTCTACCTTTCTCTGCAAAGGAGAGCCACAAGATTGCTGCCCACTGCTCCTGAGGGACCCTCTGTACCTTACAGGCCCTCTCCAGTGCAGTTATCCATTTGTGGATGTCATCCCCACTCTGGTAGGGAGGGACAATCTTGTTCAGGTTCCTATGGTCATGAGTATGTTCTCTACCTCTAGGGACACTGTTGCTGCCACAATGGGGTTCTAGCCCCAACTTTTGAGAAGCTCTCTGAAGCTCCAGGGATTCCCTATCTAAGACCAATTGCTCTCTCTTGATTCTGAGCTTAGCTCTCTCAAACTCAAGCAGTTGGCACTTCTTCTCATAAGAGGACTCCCTTTTATGAGAAGCAGAGGTCCTATGAGAAACAGAGCTCCCTACAAAAGTACCAGAATGATTAGATTCCTGAGAAGGAGATCTTGATCTTCTTGGTAAACTGTTAACCCTTCCAGGTCGGGTAAAGAGAGGGCCACTGAGGCCTTCTCCCTCACCTCCAGGAAGAATTGGATTGTCCAGGTTAGGGTCATTTTGATCCTCCTGGCCAGCATCAGAGTCCAGGTCATAGAAGTTTTCACCTCCTGGCCTTTCCTCTTCTGCTGTCCCACCCAACTTGCCTGCCTCATCAGACCCTGGGGTCTTTCTGAGGTCATCTAAAAGCAAAGCCTCTATGAGGCGTTGAGTGTTTGGCTTTTTCCCTGTCTTCAGTTTCCTAGATGTACACATGGTTCTCAATTCCTGAAATGAGATATGGTCATACTTAGTTGGCAGAGGCCCACTGGCTTCTGGCCTAGAAGACATACTAGAGTTATGTGGTGTAGGCACCTACCTAACCTAGTGGGAACTGAGACTCTCTTAAGTTGGAGAAAGGGTGTGCTAGACCCTTGGCTACCCAACTCCAAGTTCAGTAGAACTTACTTTATTCTAGTCTTGATTTATATGTACCTAGTACCTTTAGTGGTTTTCAGTTAGTCACTCAATGAGATTATCTGGTAAAACAATAGCAAGCTTGAATCCCAACCGCTGCACACCAATGTGAGAAGTTGGCATGGTATATGCTGTCCACTAATTAAAGTGGGCACCTTGCACCAGTCCAAACTACCCTTATTGATGATTAGGTTAAAGACAACCTTTATTTAAAGCTATCCTAGTGGTAGCTATGGAGAGCAGCCTTCAGGCTAAGTCTCGAAGGAATGTAAAGCAGCCTGTTTTACCAGATCACAACCTCCTGAATGACCAAATGAAAGGAGAACCACACCAGGAATATATAAAATATATGTATTTATTTCTAAACACTCTCTACTAACCTCTTTATGAGATTAGAGAACAAAGCACACAATATTAAATCACTAGAACGACAGTAAATAGCACAATACACAGTGGGCTCCAGGGGGACACCAAACCATATACTAAGAAAGTGGTATAACAACCACGACTTGACTAGATACAGTGCCTAGAGCACGTAGAATCGCTGGGACCCCAAGGAACCACCCAAAGTAGTGACACAGGGGACCCACGGAGGACGGGTGAAGTGTGTGAACACAGGCACGAGCTCCGTACAACTCTATAAGAAAGTCGCGGTTGGAAATTTAAAGATTAAGGACACTTCGGAGAGGACTTTAAGCAAACCCAGCTAAACATAGAAGGTTCTAAGGCCAGCACCCTAGGGAGTACCGAGGTACCCGTGTTACCTATCCCAGAGGAGCCGGGTGCATAGGGGTCAAGTGATGTCGGAAACCTTCGTCGTTTTCAATGGCGTGTTGCGGAAAAGTGCTGCTGCCGGGAAGAGGAAAAGTGTCCGGTGTGATCCAAGCCTGGATCGGAGGTGAGAAGAACCTGAAAGCAGAGGGGACAGAGTCTGGGTCACTTCACAGTGACCAGGGGCACGATAGACAAATGCCCACCGATGTCGGGTGTTTCAGGTGCGAAGAGGTGAATCTTGACTCTGCAGCCACGGGGACCAGGAGACGTCGACGATGACCAAAGTCCGGAGGTGAGCTGTCCCACGAAGGATGTCGAGTGCTGGGGGGTCAGTGTCCGGATTGAACACCAACAAGCCTTGGCACCCGCAACCCACGCGGTCAGAGGAAAGATGCTTCTGTGAGGACCAGCAAGGTCCTGGGGACTCTCCAAGCTATGGAGAGTCAGGGCACGTCTGGAGCAACCAGGAAAGCCCTCGGAAAGTTAAAGTTACCTTCACAGGGACCCACAGGCCAACGGGCCAGGGATCGCGAAGGGACCTCGAGCTGAATCACCAAATACCAGCCCACGGAACACTCGTGGAGTGTAGGCCGGAAATCTTCAGTGGAATTACTGCTCTGGGTCAGGACTACAAGTAGCCCAAAGCACAGCCTCAGGGATTGCCGAAAAGCATATCCTGCTGCAAATGTACACGGTGCACAGGGGTATGGGTTGCACGGTCCCCACGAGGGATATGGGCCTCAGAATTGCTGAGAGCACAGATCAACCTCAGAGACCTCGGGAACCCACCTCCTGTGTTGCAGAAATCTTCGGAGTCCTCAGGAGCTCAGGAGATGCAAACCGGTCAGATGCGTTTAGGTGCCTGCCTTGCACGGGAGTAACTCCTTTACTCCAAGGGAGATTTCTTCAGTCATCCAGCATCGTGCAGATCGTTGAAGTACTTGGTTTCTGTAGCAGAGTTTAGTCCAAGTAAAATCTAAAGTCCTGTAGTCAGGGGTTCCTACTTTATACCCAAGGAAGGGGTGGGACAAACTCTGGGGACCCACCTATGGGAGGGTCAGGACAGAGGGGTGGCTACACCCATGTCCTTTGTCCAGTTTCGCGCCAGAGCAGGAGCAAATGGCTCCTGCAACCGGTTTGAGCTGGACTATGCACAGGGACACCAAATGTGCCCCCAGTGCAGACATCAAAGCACTCTTGAGAGTGCACCCATCCAGCCCCAATACACTAAAGCCTGTCTGGGAGGTGGTCACACCTCCCTGTGACAGGAAACCTATTGTCAAACCTTCCCCTGCCGGAGTTTTGTCCAGCAGCAGGAGGGCAGACTCGTGTCTGTGGCTGGCAGCATCCATTTTGTGATGCCAGGGTCAAGAAAGCTGGTACCGGGTGTACCGGTGTGGCATGTTTCTCCCTCTAGGAGGGTGGAATCATACCTCCCCCGCCAGTAATGATTCCAAGGTGTTTGATGCCAAACACGACATGTTTCCGTGCAGCCGTTTTAAAGTTAGCATTTACCGCTAGGTTATAATGCACTTAAGTATATATGGTTGGCTGCATCACAGACAACCCCGGAAAAGAGGTTCCGAAGGCTGCAGAGGGGCTCTGCTCATGCAGGGGCACCCTCTCACATAAAACCCAGCACCCTGCCTTCAGGATTGATAAGGCCTGCCATAGGGGTGACTGATAGGTTTATATGTGCAGTGATTTAGGATAGATATAGTGAACCTATATCTAAGTAAGGGGTGCATGCACCACCTTACACAGGCTGCTGTAGCAGACCTGTGGTGTCATTTTGCATGGTCTCTCAGGGGTGGCATAATACATGCTGCAGCCCCTGGGAGGCCTCTGGGGAACATAGGCCCTGGGTACATAGTATACCATATACTAGGGACTTATAAGGGTACCCCAGAATCCAATCTGGAGTGTACCTAAAGTACATGCACAACCAATTTAGGGAGTAAGCAGATAAACTGGGGTCCTGATTAGCAGGATCCCAGTCAGACTAGTCAAAAACCAGCAAAACACCAGGAACAAAAGTGGGGGTAACCATGCAGTCAGATTCCACCTTCCTACATAACCCCCCCCCCTCCAAACGAAAGGAGATAAGGCTAACCTTGCCCAGTTGAGACTTTATGTCGTGGCCTGGAATCCTCAGGATCGTACGTTGCAGAAAATGGTCCACCTCTCGACACCACCACGGTCTGAATTGGTATACACAGACTCAATGGAGTGGTCAAGCGGGGGAAGGGTAAGAAGGGAACAGCAGGGAGGGAGACCTGAAATGACAACCAAAACTTATAAACAATAGCAGTCTTACAAGTTGTTTCCTATCCTACCCTGACCCCTCTGGAAGGATAGACTGCATAACTACGAGTAGTACCTGTAAGGAAAGAAATATCTTCTCTGCTAATTCTGGGAGTTTTCACGCACGTTGGAGTATGCTGCTAGCTCTGGAGAAAGAATACCATGATAAGTACTTGCAGGGTACATGTAACATCAAGTAGAGATTTGAACACAGGTTATATCTACATACCAGTACTAATATCCTGTAGACTGAGACAGGGGTGTGGAAGATCCGTCCACTTGCTCACTCTTGATGGAGCAGAGAAAATAAAAATTTTTAACCCCTAACAATTTTTATAAATAATTAATAAAATGTTCGTTTAAATGTATTAATCAACAATGTACGTGAGGGAAGGGTAACACGCAAGTACATGGGCTAAATAATCTATTAACGAATGTCTGTGTGTCTAATTATAACATAAAAATAATTGCGTACTAAATACATAATAAATGCATGATTGTGCTTCATAGAATATAAACGTGTCGTTGCAAAAACAATAGTGATGGTAAGTAAGGAACAGCTTAAATGTTGCTTTCTGCTAGGTAATAACTAATTGGGGTACGTAGATGACGGGAGGGAAACGAAAAGGCTATGTTTCTCTATTTTAATTATGTTTTGTTTATTTCAAATTAGTGCTTCTAAGTATAAATGAGTGGCGATATAAAATGGCTGCCGGTTGTTGAAGTGCGCATGTGCGGGGAAACGCGTGACAAGGGAGAAAAAGTTGGAGAAAAGCTAACCACGTGATGATGCTGAGAGGCTAGGATGCAAGAATGGTCAAGGCTGATGTGACCTAATTGAACTGATAGTGTGCCGTGGTGATCAGCAAGGAACCGTGGGAAACCGTTTTAAGAGAAAGGACAATGCCTGCGGAGTTCTCGAATGTATCGAAAGAAGTTACAAATGTACTGATCGATGCGGATGGAAACATGTCTTGAACTGTGAGAAAGGAAATGAACATATACATTCCAAAGAACAAGTTGGATCCGGGAGAACTTGATTAAAAATGAATAGATGAAATGAATGGACCAATGAAAGAAAAGCGCGTTATTAATGTTGCAACAATTAGTTAGCAAAGTTAGAATTAGGGTATAAGAGGGCCTACTTTTAGTGGGAAGGGGGTCAGAGTTGGAGAGTCGCAGTCAGAGTCGGTGTTGGAGTTGGTGGCTTCCAGTGCTTGGTGGTCCAGATCGATCCATTTACTGAGCGGGAGATGCTGAAAGACTGTTAGATGAGACGGGTTGCAGGTAGCTGATGCTGACGAGCTGAAGTTTCTGTTGCTGTCTTATTTTTCCAGTTGAGTATGAGAATCAGGTTATTTTTAATTTTAAACTTAGGTTAGAAATCCTTAGGCTAAATTAGGAAAGATAGGCAGGTAATTAGGGTTTTGCTTCATGACAAAATTTCCTTTCTGCAATAAAAATTGATTTTGCTTAATAAATATTTGAATTAATAATGAATGAATAATTGAATAAAAAGTCTAAATTCTTTCTCATGCTTTTAAAATTATATAAAATGTAAGATTCTTAATCAAACGACTCAGTGGTTATTTTACTAAATGATTGTGACACTAGTAATTGGTTATTGTGATTTAGCTGGTCTTAATCACTACAAACTAATTTCTTACTAGATGATCCATCGACAAAACAATGAGCAGGAATATCTTAAGAAATAACTAAGAAAGCGATAGGTTAAAGTAATAAGGTATCCCGGCTCTTTCCAGCGGTACATAAATGATGTTTTTCATTTAGTTCTCATGTTTTCTCCTAGGAGTATAGATTTTCGTAAAGCTGTAGAGGAAATCCAGGTGTGTGTGTGTGTGTGGATAGGCGATGTTATGGGCCCCATCGTCATGTGGATGTGAGAAAATATAAGTCGCCCCTGGATGACCGATAAGTGACCTAGGAGGAAAATAGTTTTTATTGTACGTGCTGCATCAGATTTCTTGGTAGCAGAGTTATGGTTTCTATAGATTAGTTTAGTGATTATTGATTTTTTTTTTTTTTGATGACTAACACTATATGTTGAGTCGCGTTATGTTATATGTGAGTTTTCACGCTTCTGGGATGTAGGAAGTGGAACACGTGTGGCAAGAGAAGTCACATGGAATTTGGTACATGGTCTGAATTCATTTTGGTAATAACACAGGTTGTGTTATGTTAGGGATTTTCTGTACGAAAGGTGTGTAACTGAGATAGCAAATCACGTTTTCTTGTGAAACTTTGGCCTTAATTCTCAGGAGCCTAGTCTCCACATGTGTCTTATCCCCAGAGAAACGAGTTAATTGTTTGCTTGAAAGAAGGGTAAGGTAGAGGGAAGTGCTACTTTATCGGCAAGAGTTAATAATTCTGTGGTAGGGTAGAGGTAAGCGCTGCCTACTGGAAATACAGGATTCTTGTGTAAATGGATAAAGCTGTCACTTTTGTTTAGCGAATCAGACTATGGAATTGTTTTAATTGTTGTAACTAACGAAGAAACAGTGAAAAGAAAATTTGCCGATAATTTTTGTAAAGGAGGGGTAAAAGAGCAGGAGTGACATCGACAGTGCCGCGCTGGGATTGGATAGTGCGCTAGTCACGTGAACACAGAGTCAAGAGTGACGTAGAAAAGTGCCGCGCTAGGATTGGTTGGTCCGCGGACGAAGGGAATTGTTCTGATTGGTGCGTTAGTGTGAGTCGCGCTGTAATTGGTTGAAGTTCCGTACACGGAACAGTGCTGGTTTGAAGAGAAAAACCAATCGAAAACATGCCGTATTACGAGTATGAAAGGGAGAGAACGTCATGGACGACAAAAATTAAGAATTTCTTTAAGAAAGACAAAAAGGTTGTGACTAGAGAGGGACAAGTAATTCCTCCGCCGAAATCAGCAGCTTCACATATGATGCTGAAATATGGATATCATACATGCATATGGTTGGAAAATTGGGCAAAGTATACGAAGAATGATGGTGCATTAGCTTTCCCTGAGAATGGTTCATTTAGTGTAGCGGTTTTGCGAAATTTGCGAGAAAAGATGACAAATCTAGAACCTAGACCTAGACCGACACAGTTTGAAGCCTTGACGGAATGGGAGGATGAGATGTATGAGCGAGAGAGATTCAGAGGTTTAAGAGATCATGAGTTTATGCCTGGAAGAATGTGGGGAATAAATCATGAGGATAGAATAAAACGATGGAGATGTGCTAACATGACAGGAGGTTTGTTTCCGGCTTTTACAGTTGAGGAAGAGACTAAGAGAAAACGTACTGAGAAAAAGAAACATATGGAGAGGGAGAAATATATGCATGAGAGTGAATCGGATGATGAATTGCTGGAAGATATTTTAAATAGAAATCCACCTCCATATCAGCAGAGTTCTACAGTGGTGACACCAAATGCGCCGCTAATAGAGACTGTGCGAAATAAAAGTCCGGTAAAAAGAATTGAAATAAATAGGTCACAAGATCAAATAAGAACTTCACAAAATGAAGGAGTAGAAAGTGACAATGCAAGTGAATTAGCAAGGACAACAAAAGAACTGACTGAGAAAATTAGGGAATTAACGAAAAACATGGAAGCTGTGACTGTACCTGTAACAATAGGTCCAGTAATACCAGTTTTTGAGAATCAGAAAATTGATGAACGGTCCTTAGTGATTCCTATGAGTTCACAATTTCAGAGAGAAAAAGAAAGGATGGAACCAAGTGCAAGTACAAGTAATTTGGCTAGTACTTACAGACCAAGTCCACCTACAAATTTGACTGTGAATGAGTGTAATGGTAGGAAAATGCATATGGTAACAGAATCTGCAACAGAGACTCCTGAAAAGAGTGGTAATTGGATAGAACTAAATAATACACCCATAGGTCCGACTCCTGATGAATTAAATGAATGGATGAAGGCATTTAAAATAAAGGAACCAGAAGAAAAACCATTAGATGTAATTAGGTTAAAAATTGACATGGAAGAATTAATTTTAGGGACGATTGGTACAGAAAAGCTAAAAAATTACCAGGATGATGAAATAATGTTTCTGTGCAAAAGTATTACATGGAGAGCTAAAAATTTACATGACAAACTAGAAGAGATAGCAAGTGAAATTGGAATAGATTTTGCGAAAGTGAAAACATTGCAGAAACCCTACAGAGTAGACTTTTGTGAGAAAGATATAGAAAACTTGAACACAGCAGGAAGGCTGACACAGATAAAAGAGTTAATTGTTTTACTGAGAAAATGGGGTGATGTGGACAGATGGAAAGTTAGATGGACGAAAAAGAATGAGAAAACTACAGACAAAGCTTCTTTGGCTTTTATGATAACTGAAAAAGAACCTGTTGCCAGAGAATACCCTATGAGAGAAACTCCAGGTGGTAGTTATGTGCATGTTCCCTGGACTAGGCAGGATATACTGTCATTTACAAATGAATTTCCGAAGCTGAGAGAGAAACCAGTTGAATGGTACCGACAAGTAGAGAGGTTTGTAAAGGTTTCAAAGGTGTTGTGGATAGATTTAGATGGATTGTTTGACATAGTGGTGCCAACTGATTTGTGGTCTGAGTGTAAAATTACAGTTGACTGGCCAACTACAGAATATCCAAGAGATCCTAAGACAGGAGCTCCAGGTCCTGAGGTGATGAGGAAGTACGATAAGGTGATTACCTTTTTGAAAAATAAGATTCCTCCTAAAGAAACAGATTGGGTAAAAATCGATAGAACTACACAGGAAAGTAAGGAGTCTGTACATGCCTATTATGAAAGGTTGTTGTTGGTTTTCAAGCAGTATAGTGGATATGAGGAGTTGAGTGAAAAGGATATGAGTCATTTCGTATACAGATTTGTGTTTGGGCTGAAACCAGAGATTAGTGAAATGATTAAACAGCATATGATTAATTGGCAGAATGGCACGGTAGATGAGGTACTGAGGTATGCTAAGTATTGTAGTGATGATATTGAGAGTAGACAGCGTAAATTGAAAGAGAAGGCAATGTGGGCACAGGTGAAAGTGGCAGAAAAGCAAGAAGCTCAATTGGACAATAATAGTGGGAATGAAACAGGACAGAATAAATCGCGACCTAACATAGGTAAAGGGAAAGGTCAAGTGAGTCTAGAGGAGGCAAAGAAGAAATGGCCCTGTCATAATTGCGGAAAATTAGGGCATTGGAGAAACGAGTGTAAGTTCCCACCTAAACCTAATCCGGAAAATCAATCATTAACTCCACAGGTGCAGAATGAGGTAGTTGTTCAACAAGGTCAGGTGCCACAACCACCACTTCCCAACACTGTTAACCAGCAAAGATACAGTACAGAAACAGGATTCTACGGAGGAGAGCAGGTAACACAGTTGCCGCGAGCAGCTAACATTTCTCAGTATTGGTTGCGACAGAGTGAGGATGAGGCGGATGAAAGTTCATGACGGTGCCTAGGAGAGGGAAAAGAGTGCGTACTTGGCGCAACTCTAGAGGTAGATCAGTCTGGTCCCTTTGTGGATGGAGAAGTGAATGGTGCAAATGTAACATTCCTTGTCGATACTGGAGCTACCCGTTCTACTGTTAGATCAGTGGAAATTCCAAACCTTCCTCTCTCAGGTGAATACATCCAAGTAGTAGGAGTAGCAAATCAGCAGATTAAAACACCACTTACTGAATTAGTGGAAGTAAAAATTGGTTCTTTTAGCAAAATGCATAGATTTGTAGTGTGCGATTGTAGTCCTGTAAATCTTTTAGGTCGTGACCTTTTGTGCAAAATGAATTGCACAATTTATTGTACACCAGATGGAATTGGATTTCAGACCCCAGATGAAGATGTATTGTATAAAGTAACTTTGATGAATCAGGAACCTGAAATGAATGGTTTGTTTCCTGCATTTGATGCAGAAAAACTTCCAGAAGAACTGAAAAATGCAGTGAAAGAAAATGTGTGGGATTTTACAGGAGAAGATATTGGATTAATGAAAGAAGTTGATCCCGTAAAAGTAACAGTAAAAGAAGGAACAACTTACCCAAATACGCCACAGTATAAATTGACTCCAGAAATAATTGAAGGAATAACTCCTGTAATAAATAAAATGATCGAACAGGGAATTCTAAAAGAAATAATGAGCAGTCCATGTAATTCACCTATTATGGGACTGAAAAAGCCAAACGGAACATATAGAATAGTACAGGATTTGAGAAAGATTAACAAAATAGTTGTGCCTTGTTGTCCAATAGTGCCAAACCCTGCAGTAATTCTATACCAAATTCCACACGAAGCTGAGTGGTATACAGTGATAGATTTGTGTCACGCATTTTTCTCTATTCCTTTGCATCCAGATAGCCAGCCATTATTTGCGTTCCGGTTCGGAGAGCGTATTTTGGCATGGTGCCGAATTCCTCAGGGGTATACAGAAAGCCCCTCAATCTTTAATCAGATTTTAAAGAAGTCCCTGGAAGATTTGAAAATGCCAGAAAAGTCAGTGATGGTGCAGTATATCGATGACCTGTTGGTGGCATCGAAAACAAAAGAAGCATGTGTAAGTGATACAATTGCTTTACTGAACCATCTAGAGAAAAGAGGACATAAAGTGTCCCCTTCAAAATTGCAATTTTGCCAAAAAGAAGTCCAATATTTAGGGCATAAAATTGAGAAAGGAGTGCGAAAGATAGCGACAGAAAGAGTAAAAATGATTCAAGGAATGAGAGCACCAATGACGCAAAGAGAGGTAAGAATGTTTCTGGGAATGGTTGGATATTGCCGACAATGGATAAGTGGTTTTTCCTTGATTGCTAAACCATTACAAAAACTGACCAAGAAGGATGTAAAAGATCCTTTTGAGTTGAATGACGAAGAAATGAAATCTTTCAAAGAGTTGAAAAAGAAATTGTGTGAGGCCCCTGCTTTAGGAATGCCTGACTATGAAAAGGATTTTGAATTGTACTGCAGTGAAAGAGATGGATGTGCATTTTCAGTACTGGTACAAAAACATGGAACAATGAAGAGACCAATTGCTTATTTTTCAGCTGTTTTAGATCCTATAGCAAAAGCGTTGCCTGGATGTCTGAAAGCTGTTGCTGCTACTTGTGTAAGTCTGGAACAAAGTGAAGGTATAGTGATGGGGTATCCACTGAGAGTATATGTTCCCCATTCAGTAGAGATTCTGTTGACAAGAACAAAAACACAGTACATGACACATAGTCGGCTAACTAAGTACGAAAAAGTAATCTTGAGTGCAGAAAATGTGACCATAGATAGATGTATGAATGTGAATCCTTCGACATCATTGCCAGATGAAGAGAGTATAATTGAACAAGATGAAGTAGATCATGATTGTCTGAATGTGCTGGAATATTGCACAAAACCAAGAGCTGACATAAAAGATGAGCCTTTAAAGGAATCAGATTATGTCATGTTTGTGGATGGCTCATGCTTGAGAACGAAAGAAGGAGTTCTAAGCGCAGCTTACGCAGTGTGCACAGTGGCAACTGTGATGGAAGCGTCTTGTCTGAAAGGAATAAGGTCTGCCCAAGTTGCAGAACTGATTGCTTTGATTCAAGCATGTAAGTTGGGAAGAAATGTACGAGTTACGATTGTGACCGATAGCCAGTATGGTTTCGGTATCGTGCATGACTTCGGTCAGATTTGGTCACAAAGAGGTTTCTTGACGTCTGCAGAAACACCTATCAGAAATGGAGATTTTGTTAAGAAACTGCTTGAGGCGATACAGCTGCCTAAGCAGTTAGCTGTAGTGAAATGCAAGGCACATAAGAAAAATGAAGATTACATAGCTGTTGGTAATAACTATGCGGATGAGATAGCCAGATATTGTGCGGAGAACATGGTATCCCTAAACAAGAATAGAGAAAGGGAGCATATCTCTTCTCCTTTGCTTTTTACTAACACTGTCGAGACATGGGATGAGGTGAGACAGTTGCAGGAAGCTGCAAATGATGAGGAAAAAGATTACTGGATAAAAGCAGGATGTAGAAGACAAGAAAACAATGGTGTGTGGGTTTACAGAGATGAAAGACCAGTTATGCCTGATAGCATGATTGCAGACATGGCACGGATGTACCATGGACAAGCTCATATTGGGAGAGATGCAATGATCAGACTTTTTAGACAAACCTGGTATAACCCAAAATTCAGAGCCATAGCTGAAAGTCTTTGTCAAAGATGTCTTATTTGTCAACAGTTTAATCCAGGAAGAAAGACAATAGTGAGTCTAGGAACAATAGGACGAGAAGGAGGTCCGTTCACTAGAATGCAATTAGACTTCATCGAAATGCCCCCTTGTAACAGACTAAAATATGTTCTAGTGGTCGTCTGTTTGTTTTCTCGTTGGGTGGAGGCATACCCCACTAGAAGGAATGATGGAATAACGGTAGCAAAACTTATGCTGCGAGAGTTCATTCCAAGGTATGGTTTTCCAGTCACGGTTGAGACAGATAGAGGAACACATTTTCAAAATGAGTTGATCCAATTGATTTGTGAAGCATTGAGTATTAAACAAAAACTGCATTGTGCATACAGACCAGAGGCTTCTGGGGTAGTAGAGCAAATTAATGGAACAATTAAGAACAGGTTAGGAAAAATGTGTCAAGCTACAGGACTCAAATGGCCAGATGCACTGCCCCTTGTTCTGATGACCATCAGGAGCATTCCTGAAAAGAAAACTGGACTTAGTCCTCATGAGGTGATCATGGGACGAGCAATGAGACAAGCACAAGTACCTGTCAACAAGTTATTGACTATAACTGATGATCTAGTACTGGATTATTGCAAAGGACTGGCTGATGTGGTGCGTTCTGTGTTTCATCAGGTTGGACCGGATGCGACCACTCTTGAAAGAAAACCAGCCCACGACTTGAATCCAGGAGACTGGGTCCGCATAAAAATCCACAGGAGAAGAAACTGTCTAGTTCCTCGCTGGGATGAGCCACGACAGGTAATCCTAGTGACAACAACTGCAGTCAAGTGTGCAGGAGTGAAGAACTGGGTCCATGCCAGCCACACAATTAGAGTTCAAGAACCTGCAGATCGACATGTGAGTCGACGTTTGGAAGTGTGGGATAAGAGTTCAACGACTGTGACAAAAAGAATAAGAGAAAGGGTGCCAGAACTTGAAGATCGACCTGAAAGTCGACATCTGGAAACCCCAACTGCAAGCACCTCTAGAGAGGAAGAGGAAGAAGAAGAAGAAGGAAGAATTTCAGAAATTCCAGAACCTGAAGATCGACCTGTAAGTCGACATCTGGAAATATCTGACACGAGTTCAGGATCTGATGATTCAGTTGCAAACTGTGAAGAATTTCGAAGGAGAACTTGGGGATATAAACCAATTAGAGAAGAGAATGAACAAGAAAATGATCTAGATGAGCAACCAAGTACAAGTTATGGTGGAAATCCTTCAAAAGTAATATTAATAGACAAAGTAGGGAAAGAGACAAATAAAAAGTTAGAAAATCGAGAAGAACCCCGAGGAGCAATAGGGACAGATAGTGAAACAAAAGAACAGGGAAAATTAGAAGCAGAGAGTGAGAAAAATACCAATTCGGAAGAACACCGAGGAGGGACAGTAATAAGGGAACACAAGAAGGAGAAGACAGATCCACCAGTAAGAGAAGATGAGATCATAAGCTTCAAAATAAGAGACAATTGTGAAAAGGTTGAAACAGAATCTGAAGAAAGTGGAGAAGAAGAGAAAACAAAAACTGAATCAAGAAAAAGAAACTGGAAATCAGAAAGAGGAGAAAAAGAAGGTGAAGCCAAAAGACCAAGAAAAGGAGACAATTGGCCCAGCAACTATATAAGAAAATTGAGATACAGAATAATCAGAACTGGAGAAAAAAGTGCTGAACAGGTGAATGAAATAACAAGTCAAAAGGAACAAGAAAAGCCAAGTGGAAAACGACTGCAAAAGTCTAAAAGAACAAAGAAAGTGAATTCGAAGTACAAGTCACCTGAGTGGCTGTACATTGCTCTAACGGATTACAAAGAAGAAGGAAACACTCACGAGAACCCGAGACTAAGAAACCGAATGGGTAAAGGTGAGATGCAACAAACCTGAAGTGAAGACTTAAAGTGCTTCTGCTGATGTGACAATTTTACTGGATATGACAAATCACCGGATGTGACAACGAAAGAATTCTGGAGAGAATTAAAAGAAAGTACCAAGCAAAGACTTTTGAAAGCAGAATGGCATCTAAGTCATTTCTGAGGTGTAGTGACACAATTTTCTGAAACTTAACAAAAAAAAAAAGATAAAAGTAAAATGGAAAATACTAGAGATAGAAGAGATAAATGTGAGTTTGTAAAAAGATGGTGTAAAATGTGCTGCTTTTGTACAGGTTTATTAATGACAGTATGGATAGTTTTAGCAATCACAATTCCTATTAGTTTAGCTGTAATAGAAGCAAAGAATGATACTAAACCAGAAAAAGAAACTAATATTAAAGAACCAGTCATTTTAAGAAGTAGTGCAGAATTACATAAGGATAAGTCAGTAACAGACTTTTCTAAAAATGTTTTTACAAAATTGTTGTACGAATATGTAGAGACAATGGATGTGAGAGATTGTTACGTTTGTATGCAGTTGCCTGCATCAGTGTCAGAAGGTGTGACTTATCATCACCTACCTCTAACTTATGGAATAACCTGTAGTGTCATAGCAAGTTTATTTTATAAAACAGGTAGATTAGAGTTTTATTACACTGATATAGATAAGATTTTTGCAAATGTTCCTGTAGTTCCAGAACTTAACAAAGTAAAACAAGCAAGGGTTTTAGGAGAATTCTTTTTAGAACACAGAAAATTAACACTAGAAGAAATAGCTAAAAACAACCTTACCTGTGAGTTAAAGAAAGAAGAAAAGGTATTTTTAGAAATGGTTGAAGAAAGAAGAATGAAATTTCAAAGAGAAGCAATAAAAGAGGAAGGAACACATCTGTGGACATTTGAGGAAGGAAATCATGAAGGGAAAAAGATAAATGCAGCAATAACATTAGATTGGCCGCAAACAGGAAAGTTGTGTATTAGAAGAAATAAGACAGTCTATGACAATTACTTTGTAGGTTCCAGTATCTGCCATGACAATTATCAAATTTTGGGAGGTTGGGGATTCAAAGGTGAAAAAGATCCAATATTTCCAGGTATCTATTATATTTGTGGGAATAGAGTTTATTACAGGTTACCGGACCATTGGTAAGGAACTTGCTATGTAGGCCTGGTCTTTCCCAAAAAATTTCATATGGACAGAGAAGAAAAAGGAACATACAAGATGATTAATAGCTTTACACGTAGAAAAAGGGAAAGTTTTTCAGAAATTGTAGGTGATATTTTTGGAGCCTTAATACCAGCAATGGGAATATCTTTGAATGCATTTAAAATTCGGAAGTTATCCACAGTAGTAGATCGTTTGTCTACAGATACTGCGGGAGGGTTCTTGATGGTAAATACCGAAATGGTTGCCATGAGAGCTATGGTGATGCAAAATCGGCTTGCCCTTGATATTCTTTTGGCAAAAGAGGGTGGAGTCTGTGGAATGCTGAAAGTCCAACATTGTTGCACTTACATTCCTGATAAAAGTGAAAATATACAAAAGTATATTACAAATATTACAAATTTGCACAAAGAACTAGTTCCACTGGAGGTTGAAAGTGTCTTGGGAAAACTTGGTAGAGGGTTTTCTTCAGTAGCAAATTGGTTAACAAGAATGAGTAGACTAATGATAGGGAAAGTTATAATAATAGCAACTGTAGCAATATTGTTAGCCATGGTGTTGAAAATTGTAATAACGTGTATAAAAAGAAAAGTAAGACAAAATAAGATAAAAAGAAATAACAGAATAATGAAAGAGAGAGAGAGAGAAATGGGTGAAATTGAGTTAGAGAAAATGAAAGAAAGCATGTATAAAGAGACAAGAAGACAAGATGAAATGGAAACAGATGTGTAACTAACAAAAAGCAAAAGGATGAAAGACATATGCTGCCTGAAAAAGAAGTATAACTTGGGTTTTATGTGGTGATTTAAAAATCACCAAAGGGGGAGTTGATGGAGCAGAGAAAATAAAAATGTTAACCCCTAACAATTTTTATAAATAATTAATAAAATGTTCGTTTAAATGTATTAATCAACAATGTACGTGAGGGAAGGGTAACACGCAAGTACATGGGCTAAATAATCTATTAACGAATGTCTGTGTGTCTAATTATAACATAAAAATAATTGCGTACTAAATAAATAATAAATGCATGATTGTGCTTCATAGAATATAAACGTGTCGTTGCAAAAACAATAGTGATGGTAAGTAAGGAACAGCTTAAATGTTGCTTTCTGCTAGGTAATAACTAATTGGGGTACGTAGATGACGGGAGGGAAACGAAAAGGCTATGTTTCTCTATTTTAATTATGTTTTGTTTATTTCAAATTAGTGCTTCTAAGTATAAACGAGTGGCGATATAAAATGGCTGCCGGTTGTTGAAGTGCGCATGTGCGGGGAAACGCGTGACAAGGGAGAAAAAGTTGGAGAAAAGCTAACCACGTGATGATGCTGAGAGGCTAGGATGCAAGAATGGTCAAGGCTGATGTGACCTAATTGAACTGATAGTGTGCCGTGGTGATCAGCAAGGACCCGTGGGAAACCGTTTTAAGAGAAAGGACAATGCCTGCGGAGTTCTCGAATGTATCGAAAGAAGTTACAAATGTACTGATCGAAGCGGATGGAAACATGTCTTGAACTGTGAGAAAGGAAATTAACATATACATTCCAAAGAACAAGTTGGATCCGGGAGAACTTGATTAAGAATGAATAGATGAAATGAATGGACCAATGAAAGAAAAGCGCGTTATTAATGTTGCAACAATTAGTTAGCAAAGTTAGAATTAGGGTATAAGAGGGCCTACTCTTAGTGGGAAGGGGGTCAGAGTTGGAGAGTCGCAGTCAGAGTCGGTGTTGGAGTTGGTGGCTTCCAGTGCTTGGTGGTCCAGATCGATCCATTTACTGAGCGGGAGATGCTGAAAGACTGTTAGATGAGACGGGTTGCAGGTAGCTGATGCTGACGAGCTGAAGTTTCTGTTGCTGTCTTATTTTTCCAGTTGAGTATGAGAATCAGGTTATTTTTAATTTTAAACTTAGGTTAGAAATCCTTAGGCTAAATTAGGACAGATAGGCAGGTAATTAGGGTTTTGCTTCATGACAAAATTTCCTTTCTGCAATAAAAATTGATTTTGCTTAATAAATGTTTGAATTAATAATGAATGAATAATTGAATAAAAAGTCTAAATTCTTTCTCATGCTTTTAAAATTATATAAAATTTAAGATTCTTAATCAAACGACTCAGTGGTTATTTTACTAAATGATTGTGACACTAGTAATTGGTTATTGTGATTTAGCTGGTCTTAATCACTACAAACTAATTTCTTACTAGATGATCCATCGACAAAACAATGAGCAGGAATATCTTAAGAAATAACTAAGAAAGCGATAGGTTAAAGTAATAAGGTATCCCGGCTCTTTCCAGCGGTACATAAATGATGTTTTTCATTTAGTTCTCATGTTTTCTCCTAGGAGTATAGATTTTCGTAAAGGTGTAGAGGAAATCCAGGTGTGTGTGTGTGTGTGATAGGCGATGTTATGGGCCCCATCGTCATGTGGATGTGAGAAAATATAAGTCGCCCCTGGATGACCGATAAGTGACCTAGGAGGAAAATAGTTTTTATTGTACGCGCTGCATCACTCTCTATACCCCTGCTACTGGATATATAAAGAAACCAACATGACTCCCAAGAACAGTGTACACACTCAGCAAAATCAAAGAAAAAACAAATCCAGCCTGCAGCTCCAATGCTTCTTGGATAAGGCTGTGTTCAACTTGGCAACATCAATTGCATGACTAAACAAACTGTAAATAGCAGAGCCACCAATAGTTCCTGGCGATGAGTTGTTGATAATAAGGTTAACTGATAAGGAAACAGTAGGCGTTTTCCCCGCAAGAGCTAAAGTAGCTCGCCAACAGGAAAAACGAGTTTGGGGCAATCCTGCCCTCTTGATGAAACAATAGGCTTTTTCTCTGCAAGAGCTAAGGTAGCTCGCCAACAGGAAAGAACGAGTTTAAGTGGCTTGCCCCCACCAACCTAAGAAGAGCTACTGAGGCAAGCGGACGAGGGAGACCTGGAAATACTGTACAACTCTCTCCCTCTGAGAGAGTACCGGAAGTAGGGCTCCACGGAAAAGGTTTGCTCCGCAAGGAACCGGCAATTGGTTCCGCCAACGGAGCAACCAAACAAGTAGCGCTGGACCCCCACACTGCCACTATAAGATTCTGAGCATGGCGCTGTAGATGCAACAAGAGGAACAAAGGGTCGGTGCTAATAGCACCCTTACCAGCCTCCTAATACTCAGCGCGGCTCCTCCAGGAAAAGTAAGCGGCAGCGTCTGACTGCCCTGGATGGGATTAAGACGGGAATGCCTCGCGCGCGTCATGACGTCACTGACGTCATCGCGCCGAGGCTCATGGGAAATGTAGTTCACTCATGCGTCTACGTTCGTAGCGCGCTGAGTCAGTGTTCTTCTGGTGCCCTGTCGGTGGGCTGTAACAGTACATCCCTCTCCCGAAGAACACTGACAAAGACATGGTTTCCTCGGGAAGCGCTTGTGGAACTGCTGGACATACCTAGGGGCGTGTACTCCTACCGCAGGCTCCCAGGTATTCTCTTCATCACCGTATCCCTTCCACGCTATTAAGTACCATAATTTGGTCCGATATATCTTGGAATCAAGGAAACCCCATACTTCGTGTTCCAGCTCTTCATTCACCAGCACCGGAGGCAAACCTTTTCTGGCACTTGAACGAGAGGGTTTAAGTAATGAGGTGTGGAAGGATGGATGGATAATAAGCGAGGAGGGTAAGGCTACTGTAACCGCTACAGGGTTTATGAGCTTTACTACCTTGTACGGGCCAATGTATTTGGGATTGAAGATGCTATATTTCTTAAACCTGATGTTTCTGGTGGATACCCATACATAATCCCCCACCTTATAAACAGGCCCTGGACGCCGATGTCTATCGGCGTATGCTTTGTAGCGTTTCTTAGCCTCTCTCAACCTGCTCTGCGTTTCCTTTAGTGTTTTTTGAATGTGGAGAACCCTCTGTCTCACTTCTGGTATGGCCTCAGTCCTAACCGGATGCAAAAAAGGAATGAACCTAGGGTGGAAACCATAAGAGCAGAAAAAAGGGGAGTATTTTGTGGAGCTATGTGTAGCACTATTGTAAGCGATTTCTGCCAACCACAAACTGTCCACCCAGGTTTCTGTAGTATTGTCCACATAGCACCTCAGATATTGTTTTAAGGTTTGGTTCACCCTCTCGGTTTGACCGTCTGTTTGAGGGTGAAAGCTCGTAGACAAATTAGGTGTTATCCTGAGAGCAGCACACCATGCCTTCCAGAATCTGGCGGTGAATTGAGACCCTCGGTCCGAAACCACCACTTGCGGTAATCCGTGTAGTCTCACAACATGTATCAACAGCAATTGAGCCAACTGGCTAGCTGTGGGCACAGTTTTACAGGCGATGAAATGAGCCATCTTTGTTAAGTAGTCTACCACAACCAGGATTGCCGTGTTCCCCTTGTCTGGCGGCATACCAACGATAAAGTCTAAAGAAATGTTCTCCAACGGGTGTTCCGGGGTTGGCAAAGGTAGTAAGAGTCCTGCTTGTCTGGCATGCGAGGTTTTCATCTGGTTACACTTTTCACACTCCAGGATCCATGTACGGATGTCAGTTCTTACAGTGGGCCACCAGAACTGACGCATTACCCTCTCAGTGGTTTTCTCTACCCCGTTGTGGCCTGCACTGGGGAGGGTATGACACCAGGAGAAAACTCGCTTCCGTAGCGAGTTGATGGGGATCAATAACTGTGTCCCACGTACCAGAAGACCTTCCTTTAATGTCCATTCTGGATGCCTGGCCAGCCAATTTCTCCACTCTCCAGTGCGAATACCCCTTTTCACGCTTTTGATGAAGGGCTCCATGATGGTGGTGCATATGACATGCTGTGTATTAATGATGGATTTCTCTTCCTGTTCTTCCTGTGGGGGATTGCAAGTTTGACGAGTTAAGGTGTCAGCCTTTTTGTTGTCTTTCCCTGGCCGATATGTGACCCGAAAGTCATACTCTGCAAAGAACAGAGTCCATCGTAGTTGTCTTGGGGATAGGTGACGGGCGGCCGTCATAAACTGAAGATTACGGTGGTCCGTATATACCGTAACAACATGTCTGGCTCCTTTGAGAAAATGTCTCCATTCCTGGAAGGCATCTTTGATAGCCAGGAGCTCCTTTTCGGCTATCGTATAATTACGTTCTGCTGGATTGAGCTTCCTTGATCGATATACCACCGGGTGGAGTTGGCCTGTGTCGACATGCCGCTGAGACAGTACGGCTCCTACCGCAAGATCAGACGCATCTGCTTCCACAACGTACGGTTGGTTGGGGTCCGCGCGTACCAGAACCGGAGCTGATATAAACGCATCTTTCAAGGCCTCGAACCCTTTTTGTGTTTCCTCGGTCCATCGAAAGGGAATCTTCTTCTGTAATAAACGCGTGAGGGGAGCCGCTAATGATGAGAAATGGCTGATGAAACAACGGTAAAAATTGGCGAAGCCTAAAAAGCATTGGATGTCTCTGACATTAGCAGGGATGGGCCAATCTCTTACCGCTGCTATCTTCCTTTCCGCCATTTCTTGTCCCCTAGGGGTCAGCATCACCCCCAAAAACTCCACTGTGGTAACTCCAAACTCGCACTTGCTGATCTTGCAATAAAGATGGTGTTTTTGCAGAGTTTGAAGGATGGCACGTACATGACGGGTGTGGCTCTCAACGGTGGGTGAGTAGATCAGTATATCGTCGATATACACAACGACGAATTGATCCAAATACTCACGCAGCACATCATTCAGGAAAAATTGAAATATGGCGGGCGCGTTACACAGCCCAAAGGGCCTAACGAGATACTCGTATAAGCCGAAGCGTGTCTTAAATGCCGTCTTCCACTCGTCTCCCTTGCGCATCCTTACTAGATGGTAGGCCCCCTTTAAATCCAGTCGAGTATATATGACTGCATCTTTCACTTGCTCCAGCAAGACCGGGATCAGGGGTAAAGGATATCGGTTTTTTACCGTAATGGCGTTTAAAGCCCTGAAATCGATGCAAGCCCTCAGCTCGCCGTTGGCTTTCCGAATAAAAAACAGCGGGGAAGCCGTGGGAGATTTGGAATTACGAATAAATCCCAACGCCAGATACTTGTCCAAGTATGCCCTTAAATGTGTGTTCTCTGGTTCCGTTAAGGCGTATACTCGTCCAGTGGAACAATGGCTCCTGGTATCAGATCTATCTGGCAATCGTATTACCGGTGGGGCGGGAGTATTTCTGCCTTAGTATCGTTGAACACATCGGCAAAATCCTGATACTCGCTGGGTAGGGTGACCGGGTGTTCTGCAGCCGTAGCAATATGATGTAACGTAGCCAACACTTGTGATGGACTCACCATAGAGGAAACACAATGCTTTGAACAGTAAACAGAAGTGTACCGTACTGTTTTCTCTATCCAATCCACGTGGGGGTTGTGCAACCTCAACCATGGTAACCCCAATATGATTCCGTATTGTGGGGCTTGTATTACGTTGAAAACGAGCATCTCCAGATGGTCAAGGCCCTGGCGTACTTTCATGGTATCAGTTTGATATCTGATAGGACCTGCTTCCAAACATCTCCCACCCACGGCAAATACGGCTTCTGGTGTATCTTTGGCATGCAGTACCAACCCCAGTACTGATGCTTGTTGGTGGTCTATAAAACATCCAGTTGCACCAGAGTCCAACATGTCAGACACCTCATACCACTCCCCTTTTACACACAGGGAGAGGTCTATGAAAAAATGTTGTCTGGTACACGGGTCTTCACCACTCAATGAAGGGATGTATGTGGGGCTTGAGAAACACCCTTCTTCTTTCCTCAAGCTCAGGCGTTTCCCGCCGATCCTTCAGAGGTAGCAGCCAATTGTTTGCGGGATTCTCGGCGAGGGTACTTCATTCGCAGGGTACATTCTTTGATGAAATGGCCTTTCTTCCCACAGTATATACAAAGTCCTTTCTTCCGCCGATATTCCCTTTCCTCGTGAGTAAGGGTTGAACGAACTGCGCCTATTTCCATAGGCTCGGATTTGGTATTGGCTGAGCTGTCAGAGGTCTTTGGTTGGTCCAGTCGCCACGAGGAACGGTCCCTACGCTTGTTTTCTCCGCGTCTCTCACTAAGGCGATGATCCAAATGTAGGACCAGGTTGATCAGATCTTCACAATTAGCGGGTTGGGGTTCAATCTGAGCCAGCACGTCTTTCATCTCTTCGCGGAGACCTCGATGAAAAATGGCAGCCTGTTTCGCCTCCGGCCATTCGGTCTCGGTAACCAGCCGGCGGAAGTCATTCAGATAGGCTATGAGGTCCCGGTTCCCCTGTCTTAATTCCAGTAGATCTTTGTCTGCTGAAAGCGTGTCGGTCCTACGATTGAAGGTCCTTTCAAAATCCTTTATGAAAGAGTCCCAATCATATATCAAGGGGTCGTCTCTCTTGACTAAAGGAACGGCCCACTGTGCAGCGTCTCCTGCTAGGTAAGAAATCAGGAAGGCGACCCTAGCATGATTGGTAGTGAATGCTTTGGGCCTGCAAGAGAAATGTAACATGACTTGAGTGAGAAAGACCTGCACCTTGCTGCTATCACCATGAAAGCGCTCTGGGGTGGCCAATGGAACTGGCGTGGGTATTTCCACCACCAGAGGGGGAGAGGGAGAGGTTAGAGGCATTCCTGCGTTAAAGGGATTTCTCTGCATCCTCTCTACCGTGGCTTGTAAGGTGGCGGTTTCTGCCCTAGAAGCAGCCAATTCTGTCTGTATTATCTGCAACGCAGCCACCAGATCCTCCAAGGTGGCCATATCTTAACGTACGACCGGGAGGATTTAAATTCTTGGGCCGCTTACTCTGTCGTGGCCTGGAATCCTCAGGATCGTACGTTGCAAAAAATGGTCCACCTCTCGACACCACCACGGTCTGAATTGGTATACACAGACTCAATGGAGTGGTCAAGCGGGGGAAGGGTAGGAAGGGAACAGCAGGGAGGGAGACCTGAAATGACAACCAAAACAACTATAAACAATAGCAGTCTTACAAGTTGTTTCCTATCCTACCCTGACCCCTCTGGAAGGATAGACTGCATAACTACGAGTAGTACCTGTAAGGAAATAAATATCTTCTCTGCTAATTCTGGGAGTTTTCACGCACGTTGGAGTATGCTGCTAGCTCTGGAGAAAGAATACCATGATAAGTACTTGCAGGGTACATGTAACATCAAGTAGAGATTTGAACACAGGTTATATCTACATACCAGTACTAATATCCTGTAGACTGAGACAGGGGTGTGGAAGATCCGTCCACTTGCTCACTCTCTATACCCCTGCCTCTGGATTAATAAAGAAACCAACATAACTCCCAAGAACAGTGTACACACTCAGCAAAATCAAAGAAAAAACAAATCCAGCCTGCAGCTCCAATGCTTCTTGGATAAGGCTGTGTTCAACTTGGCAACATCAATTGCATGACTAAACAAAGTGTAAATAGCAGAGCCACCAATAGTTCCTGGCGGCGAGTTGTTGATAATAAGGTTAACTGATAAGGAAACAATAGGCGTTTTCCCCGCAAGAGCTAAAGTAACTCGCCAACAGGAAAAACGAGTTTGGGGCAATCCTGCCCTCTTGATGAAACAATAGGCTTTTTCCCTGCAAGAGCTAAGGTAGCTCGCCAACAGGAAAGAATGAGTTTAAGTGGCTTGCCCCCACCAACCTAAGAAGAGCTACTGAGGCAAGCGGACGAGGGAGACCTGGAAATACTGTACAACTCTCTCCCTCTGAGAGAGTACCGGAAGTAGGGCTCCACGGAAAAGGTTTGCTCCGCAAGGAACCGGCAATTGGTTCCGCCAACGGAGCAACCAAACAAGTAGCGCTGGACCCCCACACTGTCACTATAAGATTCTGAGCATGGCGCTGTAGATGCAAGAAGAGGAACAAAGGGTCGGTGCTAATAGCACCCTTACCAGCCTCCTAATACTCAGCGCGGCTCCTCCAGGAAAAGTAAGCGGCAGCGTCTGACTGCCCTGGATGGGATTAAGACGGGAATGCCTCGCGCGCGTCATGACGTCACCGACGTCATCGCGCCGAGGCTCATGGGAAATGTAGTTCACTCAAGCGTCTACGTTCGTAGCGCGCTGAGTCAGTGTTCTTCTGGTGCCCTGTCGGTGGGCTGTAACACTTTATTGACTAAGTGGCCATATAAGGAAGATCCTGCACTAGCATGGATACCCCCTGTCTTATGGTCCACTAAGGAGTCCCTACCCTTAAGGGTATTGGATTTTCTCCAAAAGTTGGGATTACTACCTGTAGTGTGTTTTGGCAAAGAAAAAGGCTGGTGGGGTGTCTGAGTAGAGAGGTGAGGCCCTAATATAGTTGGTCTCATCTTCCTCAGAGCACTGGTCACCATGGAGGCCTTTCTTTCCATGACTGAGTTGTATCTGGCCCTAAGGGTCAACCTCTGGCTGCCTACAGCTGGGGGTTGGGTCCCTTTGGTTGGAACACTAGAGGGAGAGGGTAGGTTTGGAACCATTTGGTCCCAGGTTTGCCCTTGCCCAATATAGTCCATCTGGGGGAGGTCCTTACCCAATGGCAAGAGGGATCCCTCCGTGTGTTGAGGAATTTTCACTTGGCTAGGGCTACTAGCCTGGGTGCCCCTGATCTGTTGATGAGGGGGTTCCTCTGGACAGTGGGCCCTAAGGGGTCCACTGACCTCCCTGGCCTCTGTAGCCCTAGGCTGATGAAGGTAGGGTAGAGAGGGGCAGGATACCTGCTCCAGACTGGGTACCACCTTGGAAGAGTCCCCTGCCATCAGAGGTGTTGCCAGGCCAGGCCTGACCACCTCTGGGGCAGTTCCTTCACTAGGGGTAGGATCAGTTACCTGAGGAAACTGACCCTTACCTATAGTCTGGGGGGAAGAAGACTTTTCTTCAACCCTTCTGCTCTCTGGTGGAGTAGAGTGGGCCATTCTTTCAGGCTCCACCACTCCAAAATTTCCCTGGGGTTGGGTTGAGGCCCTTTGGGTCCCACCAACTTTCTCAGGGAGGCCTAACATTCTTAAATGGGCCTGGTATTCAACTTCAGCCCAGGCTGAAATCTCTAGATCATTACCCAACAGGCAATCTACAGGCAAGTTTGGGGACACTGCCACTCTCTTTAGGCCAGTGACCCCTCCCCAGCTGAGATTGACTATGGCCATGGGATGATCTGTCCTGATACCATCAATGTTGGTCACCTGGTACTTAAACTCAGGTAAAAGCTGTTGAGGGGGGATTAGGTTCCCTGTCACCATGGTGACACTAGCCCCTGTGTCCCTGAATGCCACAGCTTTCTGACCATTTATTAGTGGCTCCTGTCTGTACTTGCCCAAAGAATTAGGACTGACAGTAAAAGTGGCAAATCCCATGCCACCATCACAGACTGAGGAGGCCTGTGAGGAGGACCTTTCTAAACCATGGTCCACCTCAGGTTTATATGTGCAGTGATTTAGGATAGATATAGTGAACCTATATCTAAGTAAGGGGTGCATGCACCACCTTACACAGGCTGCTGTAGCAGAACTGTGGTGTCATTTTGCATGGTCTCTCAGGGGTGGCATAATACATGCTGCAGCCCCTGGGAGGCCTCTGGGGTACCTAGGCCCTGGGTACATAGTATACCATATACTAGGGACTTATAAGGGTACCCCAGAATCCAATCTGGAGTGTACCTAAAGTACATGCACAACCAATTTAGGGAGTAAGCAGATAAACTGGGGTCCTGATTAGCAGTATCCCAGTCAGACTAGTCAAAAATCAGCAAAACACCAGGAAAAAAAGTGGGGGTAACCATGCAGTCAGATTCCACCTTCCTACATGACTCACAAACACAAACAACTCATTAGGCACAACACCACACACATCCATCTCAAAGACACAGAACCACACACACACGTGTAACACAACTCATCCACCGCACGCAGACACCGGCAGTGCACCCAGAGTCCCGCCACCTGCCAGGAACGGACATCTGACCGGTTGGGGGTGTGTGTGTCTACACAACCAACAAAGCCCAGGGCCACACCTTCCCAACACCAACATCACACACTGCAGCTCCGTGAACAAGCCACCGATGCGAACCCAAGAGGCACACCAGAAGCACAACGTAAAACACCAGCCAGAACTAGTGCAAGAGAACAGTAACCAGAGGGCTGCACGTCACAGCACGAAAACATCACGCTGCAACAATATTGTGTGCGGAACATGGACTAGCAAACTGTGATATGTCGGCGATCCAGATTCTGGACACAACATTTTAAATGATCTGGCTGCGATATTTTAGTAACATGTTCGTTCAATAAAACTCCATATTCTGGTACTAAACCTTCCAGGCTAAAGCGCCTCAAGTCCCTACTCTCAGGCTGCGCGCTTTAGGAATGCCAAAAACGTAACATAACATAGCAACACGCACTACGTAACAGAAGAAAATAAGCGATAAAACATGACAAGGGTGTAGCATACAATATTCGAGGACAGCATTTCAAACAGTGATATTCAGAACACGTCATGAGATTGCATGTCTTGCCACCGTCCAGGGTTTACTGTCTGCGAACGTGCAGCAAGGCGGAAGAGATGCGGTGCGCGAGCAAAAGAGATGCTGTGCGCGACCAAAATATCCAGTCCGGGTGGACGAGCCGAAAAGGAGACAGGGAGGGAACAAACAAGCCTCACTCCAAATCAAAAGCGAGCGTTTAACATAAAGTGTGACGCGCGCCAATGAAAAGCATGGGCGGAGCTTCGACTCCACTTCCGAAAGCAACCCAACTACAATAGATCTCGCAGAGCGAGCAGCGCATGCGCTGCAACGCTAGGCGAGACCTAAAAATGTGGAAGTTTTGTGCATTCTTGCCACTCCTCTAACTCTGCCCACTGACCCAATCCTCTGGTTATTCCCGCCCTCTGATTCTCCACCCACAGTTCCCCTACTTTTTCCCCCCCACCTCGACCACTGCTTACATCGAGCTGACATGTTGAGGTTGTACGCTGTGGTACAGCAGAAAGCTATGCACTGCGCAGGGAGGAATATCGCGGTCTCCGTAGGCGGCCTATGGCGATGGTTTGGGATGACCTCTTAGAGACCTTTTGATCACAGGAGGATATTGATCGGTAGTTTTCAATGACATGTTGCCATATAGACCTCCTCACCCATGGCACCTGACGCTCCTCAAGGGTTTTCCAATCCACTGTAACATGCTCTTTTATTAGACCTTTAATACACTAATTGTGTTCCACACATGAAGTATGTTTTTATGCAGACGTGATGGACTGATGGCTGGTTGGGGTTAGGGAGGGGTGTAGGGTGTTCTTATTCGGTTTCATGTATTTTGTTTATTTTCATTACCCACTGCTCGAGTCCATTGACCTATGTGACACCTACATAGAGGTCGTGGTAGCTCCATTATGTATCAGATTACTTTTGATCATTCATGTGGCATACTCCCTATTTCAGATGTTGTATGACTCAAATACGACGTATGACCATACATGTATTGTATTTGTCTTATTGTTTTATGAAAATTGCAATAAAATATATTTTACAAATGTTTTAATGCAGATGCCGTACTTCACATGAATTTTGTATTATAACCAATGAGAAATAAAGGTGCATCACAGAGTACGAGTAATGCACACTGAGGCCAAATGATGTTCTCCTGAGTCGATGTGTTAACATACACGTCACCTCCACAAGTTACTTACTCTGGGCCTGGTGTGCTAATGGCCTTCATTTCAGGACGTTTTTTGCAGCCCAGGCCCCTTTAAGGGACATTTGGTTCTATTGTAGCCCTTGTCCCTTTTATGCAGGCATGGAATTCGGCTGCCCCTTACAAAACTTCATACCTGCATTTCCAGCGCATTAGGTTTGGGGTGACCACCTCACTCCAGGACACTGTCTCCAATTCTGAACTTTTTACTTACAAATCATTGACTTCTGGTGTGTTAGTCTAATTAGTTCACTGGATAAAAACAAGACTAACACACAAAATGCACTAGGATTATCACACAATAGTGCAGGACTGAACACAGTGTCCATATTGACCTGGAAGGAGTTGGTCATTCTATTTACATATGACTTGCAAACAGAAGCCTGCCTCGTCAATGTTACTGAGTAGGGATTCTGCGAATCCAATTCAGAGTTAATTTTGCACTGTGATATAATGTCCGTTGCTGTGCAATGAAACCCCCAATCAACAACCCAGTCAAACCAAAAAGAGCAACAACCTTGAGACTTTGGGATTTGTACATTAGGCCCAGTGTGTATTATGGTTGTGTGTTAACTTCAGTCTTTTGCTGCCACCTGGTGGATACTAGAGGTAGGCGAGCCACTAAAAAAGCTCGAGCCAGACTCCATGTATATATCTGGCTCGATCCTCTAGGGCCCTGTAGGCCAAAAAGAGCCGAGCTTCAATGTGGCTTCTGCCTGCAACCCACACTCTAACTTCATAAACCAAGAATTAAAAACAAATCAGAGACCTTTCATGTTAAAAAAGAGAGAGAATGTCCTACCCATCTCGTGGCTGAATAGCACAATGTGAAACCGGAAATTGGGGGATCACTCCCAGCTTTCCTGACTAACCAAATTGTGTGACTCTAGTCAACAGCTATTTTATTTCAACAAGCCTCCTTTTTCTTCATCATCACATATGAGAGGACCTTTAAATACGTGAGTTCTGGATGTTCCATGTACTAACACCTACGGTGTGTGAACAGTAGACTATAATGCTGCGTCATGCATATTAAAGATCTAGTGCAGGGACCACATCCCAATGCATCGTATTTCGCCCATCATGCCACCTCAGTTTGGACCCAGTCATGCGCAAATCAGTCTTGACCCTGCTCCAATAGGAACAGTCCAGCCAGAACCACCAAGCCAGGTGCTCCCTGAACCGGAATACAAGCAACCTAGGATTGGTTTCGTCCTGATAAAGGCTCATCAGCCAAGTATAGCTTGATTGCAGTGGCACAGTGAGCACAGGACCCATGCCTGGGCATACCAGCTGCACTTGGGGCTTCAACTGCAACAGCAAGGTGATGGATGGAATGCTTGAATTTATCTCAGCCACTGGCAGTCGCTCTGGGCCGCATCCCAATTCGTTGTTTTTCGCCCACATGCCAGCAGTTTGGACTCAGCCATATGCAAACCAGTCTTGACCCTACTCCATTGGGGACAGGCCTGCCTTAATTGCCAAACTAGGTTCTCCCTGAACTGGAATACAAGCAATGTATGACCTGTTTCACCCTGATAAGTGTTCATCAGCCAGGTATAGCTTGATTCTAGTGGCACAGTGAGGACGGGACCACCATCTACTGCAACAACAAGGTGATGGATGGAATGCTTGAATTAATCAGAGCCACTGGCAGTCACTCAGGCCGGATCCCAATCCATTGTTTCCTGCCCACCATGCAACCTCAGTTTGGACCCAGCCATATGCAAATCAGTCTTGGCCCTGCTCCAGGGCGAACAGCCCAGCCCGAACTGCCAGGCCAGATCCTCCCTGAACTGGAATACAAGCAACCTAGGGCTGGTATCGCCATGATAAGGGCTCATCACCAGGTAATATCAGGTCTGTTAGGAAAGATTCCGATACTTCTCAGGAATGGCTCGATGCTAAGAATGGACCCACCTCCAGGCACCACTGGGTTGCCAGATAAGGAGAAGGAGTAGGGAAAGGGACTGCTGGGAAGGAGTTCTGAAATGACAATTGGAAGGTTAGCATACTACGTGAATGTCTCAAATTCAATAATCATCTAACATGTATATGCTTGCAATGCCACTGGTACCTTTCATAAATGTCGATAATCTCTCCTTCCAAAGGGAAATAGGCTTTTCAGAATAAGATCCTTATATACCTTTCAGGAAACGTAGAGCAAGGAAAGCCTTGATATGACTGTTCTTTATCCACAATGTTTCTCTCATTAAGAAAAAATACACATAGCTTGAACCTTCTTGCGATGAATACATCTTGAAATATCTTCTCACAATTGAGTAAGTTTTTCTCATTGTTATGAAATAGTTATGTCTTAACTTTTTCTCATGACTGCGCTTACATCAGCGCTTAAATTCATTGTGTCTTTGAAACTCCAAACAACTGCGCTTTTTCTCAGCGCTTGCTGTTTCATTAATACTATTATAGTTCACCTGTATTGCGCTTTCCTCAGAGCTTGTTAAGTAATGTCAATGATACTTTGATCTGAGTTCGTATTTGCCAATGAAACTGAATTACTCACGGAGATCACCTTTGGGTAAATAATTAACCCTTACACTTTCCTGTAGCTTCTGAACAAGCAAGTCTAATTTTTCTCAAAATACTTAATTGTTGTTGCAAAGTTTTTTAAACATTTGAAACTGAAAGCAGTTTAAAGGGTTCACTGTTGAACACGACAAAACGTCTTGGTAAACATGGTGAATCATATTTTTTCTCAGAGAAGTTAATTTGAAAGAAAAAGTCTTTTAGTTTTTGAAACTGAATGCAGTTAACAGCGTTCACTACTAAACAAGCTGATTTTTTCCTCGAGTTTCTTGATAGCAAGGTGAGTCTTATTTTTCTCGGAAGATTTAATTGTTTGTACAAAGTTGTTTAACTTTTGAAATTGAATAAAGTTAACAGGGTTCACTGCCAAGGTAGACAAATGCATTCCTGCCATACTTAAACAAAAAACTGAAGCAGATATTTCTAAGATGAAACTTTGATTTATCCAAAATGAATGCGCTTCCACAGCGCTGCTTACCTCTAATCATAAAGGTGTAACAGAGGCCACATTCACTCAGAAGATTTACAAGCGACTAGGCTCTACAAGGATTCTGCACATTGAGAGCTAACAAATTCTCTTTCGAAAGTTCCACGAATACAACAACTGAAAGCAGAGAGAGAGCATTCCTCCTTTTGGTCCAGTGAGGGATTTTTCGAATAGTAAGCGTTGGTAACTGGGTATGGCTAACTTATATTCAGGAGATGCTCAGCCAGGTCAAAGTAAAGGATCATGGTACTCGTAGTCCTGTAAAATCCAGGTTTCATTTCTTGTTTATTAGTCATGTCCATGGGGGATACACATGAAACAGTCATCTCATTCCTAGTCATGGCAGGTATAGGTTTATCCCAGTGGTGCAGCGAGCATGGGACCCAGATCTGGCCAGTCCAGTCACACGTAGGACATCAACTGCAAGAACAAGAAGGTGCTGGATGAAATGTTTGGATTAATCTCAGCCACTGGCAGTCGCTTGGGGCCGCATACCAATCCATTGTTTTTTGCCCACCACACCACCTCACCAAATCAGTCTTGGCCATGCTCCAGTGCGAACAGTCCAGCCCAAGCTGCCAAGCAACTTTCAGACGGCTCAATAATACCCTGTTCACATAGGCTGTCTAGATCTTCTATCAACTCAACTCTCATAGCAACTGGCAGTCTCCATATATTGTGAATGACAGATTGAACATTACTCTTTAATTGTATGAGTAAAACCTCTGAGTTTACCAAATTTATCTGAGAACCCTCCAGGAACCCTCTTTCTCCAACTAGGGATTTCTACAGAACAAGTACACATGTCCTCCTTCCTCAATGAGACTTGTGCAGGATTATTGGGTTCCAAAACAAATCTAAATTCCTTTTGTCAGAACCCCTTTGAGAGGGCCTCAAGGCAAGCAGGAGATCCTGGGACCAACAGTGGGGTTCGTGATCTTTTACTTCTACTGTCCAAATGGACATTGTAGAGCCTGACTTACTATGGGTCCTGAGAAACTGGGCCAAGTGCTACGCTTTTCAGCACTTGACTCTCAGTGGTAAAGTAGGACGAGCAGTCCAAGGCTCTTTGAGAGGGAGGTGAGTGAAAGACATTCACAGGTACATGAATCAAAGTACAAACAGTAACAGCAATAAGCTGATTGTCTTGCTTTTAGGAAAAATGAATATTTATGTAAGCACACAAAGCATAGAAACAACATACTAAATAATCCCCACAGTCTCTTAAGGTTGGTGCGCTAGTGACGTCCTAGGCGGAATCTCCGAGTCTCTCTTTCCCTTCTAACGGGGTTGGTTACTTCCCACTCAATAATGGAGGTGACTTTCAGATGTGGCCTACGCTAGTCCCCACGCCGCAACATCTAAGTTTGGTTTTAAGAGTTAATGGTAGCACAGCTAGATGCTAAGTTCATGCAAGTCCCCATCAGGCCCAACATCCTAGAACAGTCTTAGGTGACCTGATGGCAGCCGGCAAGGACAGGAGGACCAGGGTGCTTCTTCCCGGCTCTCGTCTCCACATGCTGAGGGTCCACAACATCTTGTAATCTTTCCCTGATGACTCATTGGGCCTCCTTCATCTTCGAATGGTCAGCGTCTGTGTTCGATGTCTTCTCTGGGCTCTTTCAGCAATTGATAAATCTTTACAGCATGCCTGGCATGCCATGAATTCATGATGGCCCTATCCTGGCACACATGGGTTGCCTACTTCAGCTCGTAGTACAGAAAAAAACAAGAGATCTATTCAAACGTGTGGGCTAATCCTACCTTTAGCAAAAGCAAAAAGCTTTATATAGTATAACCCTCACCCTTCCAGGGTTACCCCTTGGAGGCATGCTTCATCACTGGGTTCTTCCCATATTGCTGCAGAACAGGGCGTGCTGCTACCTGTGTGTTACATGGGAGCACTGTGTAGTACCTAACCACAAAATGATGGATGATAGGAGTTAGAGGGGTCAAGTCAGGTTAAAAATACCTGTCTGGTAGGAAAAACTGTGTGTTATTCAGTCCTCCAGGCGGTATGATTAAAATATGGGAAGAAAAGGTAGAAAATATCCTCGGGTTTAATGACCCTGCTTTCTTTCCTAAAACTCGGTCTGCATGTTTCTGCTACCCTTCCCTGTGGCTTTCATCAGGGCCATGAGTCTCACTCCCTGAGACCACTCCTTATTTTTACATTAATGTAAGCACAAAGTGTTATACCATCACACACTCTGCATGCAAATATAAGCCATACATCTACTTGGAGTTTGTTCCGAAATATCGAAAATATAAAAAGGAGAATTAGCCTGCCATGGTAGAGGGCACTATGTAAGGTCTGTGTGCCCAGCAGTGGGGTAGCAATCCAGGGGTGTAACACAGCCCCCGCAGCCCCCGTGGTGTGGGGGGGCCCCAAGCTGCAGGGGGCCCCCTCAGCACAGCACTCTGGCTGCAGAGCTCCTGATTGAGCCCGGAGGGGGCCCCTCCACGTGCCTTGCAGGGTGGCCCCCTCGAGTTTCGTTACGCCAGTGTAGCAATCGTAAACGCCGCTTGCATTAAAATTCACCATATCATGGTATTTGCCCATGCACCTAAATAAGGAGCCACCACAATGCTGTGTGAAATGAAGAAAATATGTAAACACATCTAATACACTCGCTATACGTGACCCCTGTAATTGAACATTCACATTGAACATAGTACATGCATACTGGACAGTACATACACAAAGAAAACACTAAATACATAAAGAAACACTAATAGTGCTTCATAGGTCCCACAATGACAAGGCAAGCCTATTGTCACACTCTGCATATAAAGATGGAGGCAAATTAGTTACTAAGTATAAATATGCATGATCCTGCAATGAGGGCTCACCCGGCTATGCCATAATTACTTCATCATGGTCTTGCCTGGTTTAATAACCTAGAATCACGTCACCCCTACCTGGATGTTAACTGTTCGCGCCATGGATCTCCGTATTGAGATCTAGAAGAGATATGAGACCACAGAAGCGAACCAAAAAATTATCCATGGGTTATGCCAAGCACTAGAGTCAAAACTTGATGATATCAAACTAAGAACAGTAGCATTGGAAGGTTCTATGGAAAAAGCTCAGTGTGAGATAAGAGAGTAACACCTCTGAATTAATAGTGCTAAGGTCTCTGAATCAATATCTGCAGGAAGATGTATAAAGATTGGAAAACCACTCCAGATGGAATCATTTGAAAATTTTGAATGTGCCGGAGGGTCTCGAAGGGAGAGACCTTAAGGGGGTTGTGATTAATCTCCTCAGGGAAGGAGTACTGGTAGATAACCCCGAATTTGATTTAGGAAAAGAAATACAGAGAATTCACAGAGAGCCCTTCAGGCGTAAAGAGAATCGGAAAAAGCCTAGGAGAATCTAGATTCATTTTTTAACTTATAGTGTGAAAAAGAAGATCCTAGGTGGTGCTCTAGAAGCAGACATTAGAAGGGAAGGACTACACATACACAATTAGATCTGACATTTGTAGTGTGACGGGGCAGTGACAGTGGGAGTTGGGGCAGAGAATGGCAGAACTGGTGTAGTTTGGGGCCAAAGTGCAGCTAAGATTTGTGGCGATGCCTCGAATTGTATAGAAAAATTAGAGGCATTATGTTAGGACAGTGGATAAGGTTGATGAGATGATCAAACTGACGCATAGTTCAAGGTAGCTCTACCAGATTTATAAATATATTGTCTTTGATGTAAGGGGTGGTGGGGTTGGCCGGGGAGGATGAGTATAGGGCAGTTTGGTCACTGAATAGGATCTTGGTTTCTAAGGGAGTCACTATGATGTTTGCAGTTGAGTAACTTATCTCTTCCTTTTTGGGGTTGACCCGCATTGGTATGCTGCAGGACTTAGGGTGGGCTCCTCGAGGAGGGTTATGGGTGGCATCACAGGGTGAGGAGGATAATGGGAGAAAAGCCCCAAAAATATTTAAAAGGGCAATAAAATCCTCTGTGCTGTTTGGGTTCGACAAAGTGGTGGTAATGAACCTTTGGTACATGGGCAGAAGCTGGTAACAGTTAAAATAATGACATAAAATGTCAATGGCCTTCCGTCACAAAGTAGGCGGAGATTAATATACCAGTATTTGGAAGATAGCCTTGTCCAGATATTAATACTTCAAAAACCCATTTAACTTCGACAGAATGCAGGGCTGTATTTAGTAACCACGGCTGGGCTCCACAAGTCGTTGGTACAGACCAATCAATGTGTGCAAAAGGTGTGGCAATTGTTGTAAGGAAAACCACCAGTCTGGAGCTTGTAGAGCATAGCGCAGATACCTCGGGGAGGTGGGTAATTGGCAAATTGTTATTGAAGCTGGGCACTTTCACCTGTGAAAGCTACTACAGTACGAACTGTGATGATATAGAGCCATTAAACGCTTTGACAATGAATTTGTTGGATTTCCCAGCACCTTTTTTGCTTGTCGGATATTTTAATATTGTTTTAAATGGAGAGTTGGATAGGTCGGCCAAGAGAGGTAGTATAACTAAGCCCAAAGTTGGAAAGGCTTTAAGAAATGTAATCAAGGATTATGGTTTGTGTGATATATGGCGTAAAAGAGCAGAGAGGGAGAGTGGTTATACTTTTTTCAGTAAGAATTTGCGGACCTCCTCAAAAATTGATTTCTTCCTGGTTGGTGTTATTTTGTTGGCCAAAATCACAGGTCAAGCGAATCCCAGCACATTGCTCAGATCACACAGCGGTTATGTTAGAATTGCAATATCTGAGTCTTAGAATTAATGTGAGATGGACAGAGTCATTATCTCAGATTTAGAAGTGGTTGATGTGCGGAAGAAAGAGTCTAAGTCGTATTTTTACATTAATGCTAGTACAATTAGTTGTAACATAGTGTGGAAATCGTATATTCGAGGTCTAATATGTAAGGTGGAAGCACATCAGCAGAAGCTGGAAAGGGAAGAATTTAAGAGATGGATGGATGGAGGCAGTATCAGAGGAGGAAAAGCAGAGTGTAACCTTGAAGTTGGCCGAACCACAGGAGGCCTTTAAGCTGCTGGTGGAGAAGAGTAAAGCAAGATGGGAGGTGAGCAGCTTAAAGCATTTTGAAAACGGTGAAAGGAGTGGTCACCTCCTGGCAAGGAAATCGAAGAAGGAGAGGGGAAGGAATTCCATAAGTGAATTGCTAGTCGATAATATGGGTATTAGGACTAATAATTTTGAAGAGATGGAGGCCTGTGTCTCTAAAGTGTTTGAGACATTATACACGAATACAGTGCCGTTGAATAGAACAGAATTTGAGAAATAGTTAAAAGAAAAGCAGCTCTTGCGGATGGCATATTCAGATTGTCAGTTTATGCAGGAAGAGGTTTGAGTTAGATTCTAGGGGGTGGGAGGGGTTAGTGTTAGTTTTCAACAGGTGGGAGGGGTTAGTGTTAGTTATTAGTAGGGCGGGGGTACGTCTAAGTTTTTGGGGGTGGGAGGTGGGGGAGGTACGGGGTAGATTTTAGGGAGTGGGAGGGGTTTGGAATAGATTTTAGGGGGTGCTTTACCATGCATTCCTTTATGACGAAAATTCGTGGTAAAAGAATGCGTGGTAAAAAAATCGTTGTTGAGACGCGGTCGTAGTACAGACCACGTGGTTTAGGGAGTCGTTGTTGAGGAACTCGTTGTTCCAACATACAACCAGTCCAGTGGCAATCATTACCATAAATGCAGCTCAAGCCTTCAACAGATTGAGATGGGATTTTTTTGTGGCAGGTAAAGATAGCATTTGGTTTACCCATAAATTTGTAAAGGCTATAAAAGAAATATACACTGCTCCATTTGTCAGGATTTTGAATAATGGGAATCTAACAAGAAAGTTCAACATTTTGAAAGGAATTAGACAGGGATGCCCTCTTTCCCCGCTTGTATTTAATATTTATGTAGAACCACTTGCGCACGATCTGAGGAAAGACAAGGAGATAGTTCCCTTTGTGTGCGGGAACCAGGAGAAGATCGCTCTATATGCAGACAATTTAATATTTTATACTGAGGAGCTTAATAGTGTGTTACCTAGGTTGTAGGAAATCTCAGACGAATTTGGCAGGTTTACAGGCTATCGGTTTAATAAGTCCAAAACAGAAATAATGGGTCGGAATTTGGAAAATATAAGATCTCATCTTCAATCCAAAATTAGATATTTGGGAATCAAGGTAACTCAGAAGAAGATAGAAGAGATGCCGAAAGTCAACCTTGAGTGATGAAGGAGGTACAAAGAGTGTTAAGTAAATGGGCAAACCTCCCCTTGACTATATATGAGGAGGTAGATTTAATAATAATGACGGTATTGCAGAAACTGACCTTCTTGTCTGATAATACCCCATTCTCCTTTCCTAAGAAGATTATTGCTGCAATACAAGGGGAAGATAGGCACTTTTATCTGGGCCTGGAAAAGTCCAAGGTTGGCATGGAAAAAATTGAGAAGAAGGTTGGCCAAAGGAGGTTTAGCATTCCCAGATATCCAGATATAGAATTATGCATTTCAGCTTAAAGATTGTAGAGCTCTGCTTGCCAACTTTGATGACTCATACAGAGGAAGCCTCTATTTCAGTATGTTAGGAGCCATGGGGTAGAAAGGTTCTCTATATAAGTATGGGACCCCAATATTTTCCAAAAAGGTGAGGCTGAAAGTATTTTTGACTTTTACAGAGAAATGGTATAGGGTGAGGAAAATACTAGGTATAGATTATTACTCTAACTATGCACCAATCTGGAACTCATGTGGGACTCCATTGTGTTTGGAGGATAAGTTGAGCCTCTCAATGATGGAGGTGGGACTAAAACACTGGTGACAGTTGAGGGATGGAATGGGCCTTATTCTGTGGAGTGCTTTTGTGGAAGCAGTGGACGGTGAGGTTTGTAGATTTAAATATCTTCAACTGGCCTAGTGGTGGGCCAGTCAAACCTGGCATAAAAAAAGAGGACTGGGAATTTGAGGAGAGGCTGCAGGATCTTAATTCATTAAAAAAAGGAGGTGGTATTGGGAGCTTGTAAAGGCGGATGAGGAGCACATGAAGATACCAGATCACTCTTGGGAAGGATACTTGCCAAGCATGGAGCAACCAGATCTATGGCAAGTATCTTGGAATTTTTTATACTCTATAGTTAAACCTGCCACCTTAAACACGAATCATTTCTTCAATTTGCACAGAATCTACCTGACGCAGAGAAAGGTGATGAAATTCAACACAGGTGACGTGCCTAGATGCAGAAGGTGTGGAGAAGAGGGAGCAAACGACTAGCCCATGTTTCTAAACTGTCCCGCTTTAAAGGTGTTTTGGAACAAAGTATGCAGTAAAATTTCTGATATGCTGTCAACAAAGGTGGAGATAAGCCCTTAGCTGATTATTTTTTGGTATGGATATGCGGTTAAAAAACTGCATCTCAGCGAACTGGCAGAAGTGCCTTTTTCATCTGATACTTATTGCCAGGTGGGAAATCTGTGTTAACTGGTTGAAGTCAGAACCACCTACTGTCCATAATCTCTATGGCCTTGGCACACCAGCAAAATAGGAGGACAAATATTTTATGGTTGTGCTTTCTGGAATGGAGGGCCCCTAAAGAAGGGGCAGTGGTCCAATGATTAAACCAAATTACCAATAGTGGTCGCTGACTTTACATGAAGTCCCTGCTGGCCCCATAAGAACCCTCCCCAAGCAATATTAGTACCTGAAGGCAAATGAGTACAAAAACAATCTTTACAAAAAAAAATACAGGCCAGGGGAGTAACCAGAGATCACAATGGGCTTTCAGCCTCCACTGAAATATATCTCATAAGGTTTCAAAGGCCTAAGCCTTGCACTCTTACATGATTCCCTGGTCAATTTAATTTACCATGCAGAACAAACAGGTACAGAGCCCAAGAGAATGCAGATCCCTAGTGAAAGCCATCTTAATTCTTGCAAAAGGGTTAAATTCTGACTTTTCATGAACCCCCATTTCTTAGACGTACTGTTTCAGGCAAAATTGGTCTTGGGTTGCTTGTGTTCCGATTCAGAGAGGATCTGGCTAGGCAATTTGGGCTGGACTGTTCCTATTGGAGTATGGCCAAGCCTGATGTCTATATAGCTGGTCCAAACTGAGGTGGCATGGTGAAAAAAAGAATGATGGAATGTAAGCCTATCTCAAACAATTGCCAATGGTTAGACTTATTGCAAGAATTTCTTCCATCACCTTTTGAGTGATTGATGTAACATCCTAAGATGCCACGGGTATGCCAGACATGGGTCCCCTAACCACTGGAATCAAGCTACAACCCGACGGAAGAGCCCCAATCAGGGCAAAACCAGTCTGGGTTGCTTCTGTTCAGGTTCAGGGAGGATCGGGCCTGGCAATTCGGACTGGACTGTTCCTATTAGAACAGGGTCAAGACTGATTTGGACATGGCGGGGTCCAAACTGAAGTGGCATGGGGAGTAAAAGAACAATGTGTTGGAATGCTACCAGAGTGATTGACAGTGGTTAGACCTATTAGACACATTCTCCCATCACCTTTTGTGTCTTTGATGTAACGCCCTAAGGGGCCAAGGGTATGCCCAGACGTGGGCTCTGTGCTCACTGTGCCACTGGAATTAAGTTACCCCTGACATAAGAGCCCTAATCGGAATGAAATTGGTCTTGGGTTGCTTGTGTTCCGGTTCAGGGAGGATCTGGCCTGGCAATACGGTTCCTATTGGCGCAGGGTCAAGACTGATTTCCATATAGCTAGGCACAAACTTTGGTGGCAAGGTGAGCAAAAGGATAATGGGTTGGGATGATACCCAAGCGATTGTCTGTGGTTAGACTTATTGCAAGCATTTCTCCCATCAACGATGGTGTGCTTAATGTAACGCCCTAAGTGGCCATGGTTATGCCCAGACATAGATCCTGTGTTCACTGTGGCGCTGGATTCAAGCTACACCCCAATGGAAAAGCCCCAATCAGGGCAACACTGGTCTGGAATTGCTTGTGTTCTAGGTCAGGGAGGATCTGTCCTGACAATTCTGACTGGACTGTTCCCATAGGAGCAGTGTCAAGACTGATTTGCATATGGCTGGGTCCAAACTGAGGTGGCATGCTGAGCAAAAGATCGATGGGTTGAAATGCTACTCCAAGCGAATGTCTAGACTTATTAAAGCATTTCCCCAATACATGTTGTGTGTTTGATGCAAATACTGGCACCCAGACACCCTGTTCAAAGGTGTCAGTGGAGCTTCACAAGTATAACTTCCTCATTATAGTATCCTTATCAGGACTAGAGGTGCAAGCTAACACCAGTTTCGCATCAAAATATCAGACGCATTGAACCCCTTTAATTAATGCTGGCATCTGAAAGACACATGGTTCGTGTGTGTGCGGTAAGTAGGGAGGTTTGAATGACACCGGCAATAAAATTGACACCCTCATTTATACTTGGCAATTAAATCCACATTTTTTCTGTACGTTACACACTCACGCGGTCTTTCAGATTTCACATGAGTGGATAATGCTTGTGGACTGTATTTATAAAACACATCTTTTGTACTGATGCGGTTTTCTGGCTCTATAGGTGGCGGAACCTAGTTGTGCATATTCCGGGGATCATTCCACATCCGACAATGTAACCATGAAGCATGCATTTGCGCATTCTCCTTGATTTTTGTTTTGTGCATGGAAGGACAGTATAAACGTGCTTCGTTGATTCCTGTGACAAGCATACAAGCAAGGGCGGCTCCTCCATTATGGCAGAGGAGCGTCGCCCCACTGTTGGAACCAGCAGACGCATGTAAAATAATATTATAATAAAGCAATTAATAAAACTGATTTATTATCATTTTATTTTACTCCTGTGCCGCAGCCGAATCTTGAGGGTGGGGCCATCAGCAGCAGCAGGAGTGGTGGGCACAGGGCACTGTCAGTGCGCATGTTGGTTTGGCCGGCCAACATGCGCACTTGGATATCTCCAGGCTGTTGCTTGGAGATATCAGCAGGGCTCAGGTGCACAGGCTCCCAGTCCCTGCTGGAGCGTGGAACGGGCCCGCTCCGCCCAATCCGTATGCTTCTCTCATGCTGGGTAAAACCAGCATAAGAGTAGCGTCTCGATTGGCGCAGGGGAGTCTGGGAGCCTGGTTGAGCATCCACAGAGCTGACGAGGCGGCGAGGCAGCAGACGTCAGGCTGCAGGTAAGTTGGAGGTTTTTTGGTGCCCCGTGCTGCCTTTTGTCCCCCCGCTGCCCCACCGATTTTCCCTGCTAGTGGCCACCACTTCATACAAGTTGTAAAAGTACGCGTGTTTTGTCTTACGCTGCTTAACCTTGTTTAAGCGTTGTCTTCGCCGGACAGTATTTAGCTGTCAACTGTGACCACCTGATGGCCATTGCCAATAGCGCCCACAGCCCGTCTTACAGCACTATGAGGGACAGGGCTGGGCTGGGGTGGGGTGCTGTCTGCAGCTGGTCTCCTTGAGGAAATTATAACAACTGGTACCTCGCTTTTCTGCCAAGAGCATGGTTTATAAGAAACCTAAAGGTGGCAAAGAGGTCAAATGATGCTTTGCTCATGGAATGTGTCGTTGCTCACTGTCCCGTTGGTGGATCTAGAGTGATCATAGTTTTTATGCATGTGATCTACTCCCCACACTTACACACACACATACACTCGGACGTATATGTGTGCATACACACAGACACACAGACACACACACACAGACACACACACCAGTGGTGGCTGGCACGGATCGGTGGTGGCGGGGCTGGGAGGTAAGGGGAGGGGTAAATAAATAATAAAATTAAACTTACCTCCTCGCCATGTCCTTCCTCACTGTGTCCTCCTCTTCGCGTCCCTCCTCTGGCCGGAACACGGAACAGGAGGCACCCAGGCTGAGGCTCCCCATAGCCAATCACAATGCTGCAATGCCGCGTTGTGATTGGTCTGAGTGCTGTGGTCCGGTGCTCAGATGGGGACAGGGAGCCTGGGCATGTTCTCCACGTAGGCTTTAATGCAGCCTGGGTGGAGAACATGCTAAGTGCGCATGAATGTTTTGCCGGCCCGAGAGGGTGCACCTTCATGCGCACTTAGGGAGTGATCGGAGGAGCCGCCACTGAGAGAGACACACACACACACACACACACACACACAGCCATTCAACTAAAACTTACAGCAAATAGAAATCAGTGAATGGAGGAAAATATGCATTAATACAGTGGATGAAAAAAAAACCTCAGTTTTAACACATATTTTCCTCAACTGCTTGCAGAATGGCCTCATTTTTTGGGCAGTTTTCACCGCCCTTTCTGCCTTGCTGCGGGGAGGGTTAAACTATGAGGAAGAAGTGCGAAGTCCAACCTCACTTGTTCCTCATATTTTACCCTCGAAAAACTGCATTTTAAACTTCTATACATGAGGTTGTCAGTCTTTTTCACAAAGGTAAATTCAGTCATAAATGTAAGTGTGTTACCGAATTAAACTTACGTATGCATGCCAGGAATCCAACAAGGAATTCCTGGCATGCACAAGCTGATTCACGGGTGCAGTGATCTTAGACTGGAGTGCAGAATTCTCTGCACCTCTAAATCCCACCCAAAGGGAGGCTAATATGGGCGTTCCAGGTTGTAGACAGACTTGGAAGTTCCTGAAAGTCCATATACACTTACATTTGTGTGCATTCACAAACTCCTATCAGTCCCCTTTGAAGCCTAGAAAGGATCAGTTTTTTACTCCAGCACAGTGCTGGTGTAAATACGCTTTCCAGGGTAGGAAGGGGAATGACACACCCGGATTCGAAGTAAATGTAGGGGAAAAGGTTTTTCCACAAAGAAAAATTATTTCCCTGTTCAGGAAAACAAATATGCATTTGCACAGAAAATAAAATTCCCCATGTGAGGAGTACTCTGCTACAGAGAACTCCATACAGTGGGAATGTGATCCAGACTGGAAAATCACAAGATTCAACGTATCCAAATGGAAACTCTCCGAATACTACACATTAGAAAATACCAAAAACAAATGTACGCTAAAAATTATGGTGCCTCCAGTACCCCACATAAGGGGTTGTATGACGGAATCCCGCAGTCACTACCCAGCCTGCGATGTTACTATGCATTACTTTAGCACTCAAGTCGTTACAACGACTTGCTTTACGGGGCACTGGACTTTAGAATAGTATAAATTACTATTCCAACTCCAGTCTAACAGTAGGGAAAGTGTTGGACTTAAAAATTCAACACCAGTCCAACAATATGCCCCCTACGGTAAAGTAACGCATGGTAACGTCGCAGGCGGAGTAGTGACTGGTCGTTGTAAAGACTGTGGAGTTAAGGATGTTTCCCCACATAAGGACATCTAGAAGAAGAAAGTAATACATTGCCAAAGTGTAATAACAAGGTTTAAAGTGCTATCCAAGTACAAGTTTTGATATTTATTTTATTATTTATGTGAGAAACATACCAGCTTCCACAGGAGGTGACATTATATAGTCACAGCTTTATATCTCATAAAATGTATACATTATGATTTAGAAAAATACAAATATTTACAAAAGTTGCATTACCTACACCGAAAATTGACAGTATCAGCCTTACGCAACAAACTGATTGCATCATCAAGGTGCATGTATTACGCCTTTTGAACAGTGGCGCCAGGTATAGTTCTCTTACAGTTTCCAGTTCTGGGTAGATCATTAACATGTGGACCATACTGCACAATGGAAAAACACATACATTACTTGAATTATCGATATGTTGTTAGAAATTTGCTCCAATCAATAGCACACCTGTTTTCAAATTAAAATAAAATCTTCTGTTATTGATGGTCTATAAATGCTTATAAAGACATACTTTAAAAAAAAACAACTTCTAACTTCCGAACCACATTGGTGGCCAAATAAAGTAGCAGTTTTTCAAATGCTGTTCTATGATAAACAGGAAGTAACCAATGTATTTTTAAGAGGTGTTTAGAACATGTAACAAGCATTTGCAATGCAATAGGTCTCGCATTACTGAAAGTTTGAGCTATTGGGGTTGCATTATTATTTGCAGAGCCAATAGCTCATACTTTCAGTAATGCGAGACCTAGAGCATTACAAATGCTTGTTAACTCCTGCATGGAGTTTAGGATTATGCTAGAGAAAATAAAGCAGATGGGTCAAATGACCCTGAATTTGGCATGCAAACAGAGCAGAGTTTTTTTCTTGAGTGTTTTTCCAAATTTACCTTAACTCTGTTCCGTAATTGTTCTACAGTTTAAAAAGCATTTACTAGTCCTCAGGTTTCTCAGTTTTAGGAATGGCCATGAAACCTTGAACAACTGGTCAGTTATTTTGTGATCTTGCATCATGTCCATGTACTGCTGTGCTGTCTGTGGGCTTTTTTCTGGAGAATATGTCACTGGGGGCTACTGAGTGCAAAGATGTGCACACTCCACTCCCGGGCAAGCTCTGGGCACTGACGTACCCTGATGACATACCCCTCAGTCTTAAGTGCACTGCTTGCATACCGCTGCAGCTCGCTAGCTTCCTTCCCACTAGTGACTTCACTAATGAGCTCTTCAAAGACAGTCACGTATCTAAGGCCTCTGTCTTCCAGGCTGTTGTTCTGTATGTGGTTTTAATGCAGTCACACGACACATCATGCTATTACAGATTCCCTTATCTCACCCACTTCAGGTACCCATACAGTCTGGAAGTTAAGGTTGCTTTCACCTCCCCGTCATTTTATGCATCTCATTTCACTATTACATTGATTTAGTCATTTTTTGGTTTTCGCTCTACGTCTTCAAGTGCTATTAGAAGAGGGTTGGTGCTCAGCAAAAATCGTGATGTTTTCAGGTAAGGATAATGTAAAGGTCGCATTCAGATCGCATTCGGTGTTCTCACCACTGAGGTAATTGATGATACATCTGGTAATGTCATATGTGATGTCATTAGGATGTCATGTCACGAGTGCAGACTTGTATGTGATCATGAGCAGTGCATAGTAGGGGGAGTAAATGGTGTAGGTGCCGTATATGGTCTATGTCAGTAGTTTACCATATTTGGATAATTACCATTAATTACCAGTACATAATCTGACTATTACCTACACGGTATATGCAGCATAAAAATGTATGTGTACTCTTTACAGACTTTATATGCTGCTTTTAATTAATGATCCATTAAGAATGCTCTTTGGCCCACGGTGTCTTCGAGTGGTCAGTGTGAGGCTCGTAAAAAGTAGTGGAAGGAAAGTGTAACTTCGTCCCTAAAACGTAAGTGATTAATTCATTCATAAATGTGATTATGTGTCCCTTGATTGACCACCGGGGGGTACTCTTGAAGCACTGACACGACCAAAGGAACGAATGACTAATACAATACAAGACCATATGCAACTAAATCTGCTTTCCAGTAGCTATTTCCTCCTAAATAGCAAGTCGGAAGTTGTAGGTAAAACAGAAAGTTTAGCTTGGTCGCCTAAAGGTGGTGTCTTCGGTTAATACAGGAAATCGAAAATGTGAAAAAAATACGGACGATGCCACCTCGGAAGATGTACGTACTCATGAAGGAGTAGTTAGCTCTCAATGGACCCGAGGACACGTTGCCATTTTGGAGTCCTCACCAGAAGGAGCCACATGTAAGCAATATTCACCCTATCGTAATCCATCGCCCAGCGCTCTGAAGTGGTCGGCAGGTGACAGGCATAGGCGCTATACAAGACCCAATGAGTAATAAGATAAGTTCATGAATGTCCGTTGTGGGTGGAATGAAAATAGAACGTTGGGAGAATCGCGACAAGAAGTCAACCAAATGTGAGCGGGTTTTATTTGCACGACAAATGGTTCCAGATCAAATTCATGCTTTTATTTCGACGTTTGTTAGACTATTACAGGTCGCAGCGACTGCATGCAACTTTTTTTGCAGTTTATATATAGCACGAATTCGACCCATTGGCCATTAATGCGCTTTATATGAGCACCAGATTAAATAACACAACTTGTAAAAATACAAAAAAGGGTTTACAGGCACGAGGTGAGGATGAGAAATTATATTTTGTCAAGAATACTTTTATTTGAAATTACTTGACCAGCATGCACATTTTTTCCCGAAGCTCTATACTGCTCAGTACAGCAGCTCCTGCTATTCCCATAATGCGGTAGTGCCGCATGTAGGATTCTGCAGGGGTTCCGGAGGGTGGTCTCTCCGATCCCTGTGTGCGATGTGAGGGGCTAGGGTGGGGTTGGGAGGGGAGAGGGAAGTTCAGGGCTGAGCCTGGGATCTCTCTGTAATAGTTGCAGCAGCTGTGGTGCTCACACAGTGCCTTGACAGCTCGCAGGATGGACAGGCCTCTTCTCCTTCTAGCCGGGCTCTCCAGCTCTGCCTGGGCCCCCGTGGTGGGCACAACCCCCGCACCCACCACTGTCACCAACAACACGCCGAGCTACCCTGCGCCGGCAGAGGGCATCAGTGCGCCCTGGTGCACCAAACGGGCCAGCGGGACAGCCCGGTCCTTTGTCTCTAGTAGGGTCTGGGGGGGCGCGGAGGAGGCTGAGCACGAGGAGAGTAGCGCCCCGAAGCCCACTGCTGCCAACCCCGGTGAGAAAGGTATGGAGCCGCGCCGTGAGCAGCACTGGTCTTGTCAAATGCACTGCCTAGCGCTCAATGCCTGAAGGATGGACAGAAGAGATCGTTTTGGAATTTAAAAGAAAAGGTTTGAAAAGTCATCTTTTGGCCAATTGAATTATCCGAATATGGTGCTTATTTACCGAACTATCTGCTCACTTTAGAGGATTTGTATTCATCGCATCATATTTAAATATGTTTTGTATACGTTTTATATTATTGAAGTGCATAGAAGCTGCGTCTAGCGCTATTCAAGACACACACTAGTTTATTATATCAGAAGTTTTCATTTGTGTTGCGGCTCCTGTATACGGCATTACCAGTTTTATTACCGCCTTTTACCGACCCTTCTTGTAATCTGATATTGAAGTACACTTGGTTCAATTCCAGAGAAGCAAACTACAACTCCCATAATCCAATCTGTTATCATGAACGCCAACGTCAGGAAGCGCGGTGTCCCAGGCTGCCTCTGCTACCTCTAGCTCGCTCGTCACATGGGGATATTATCAAATTATAGCGATTCGAAATGGCAAAATAGTACCCGCCACTATAGAGACACGCTGTTGACATTATTATTATTAAAAAGTCACTTCCGCATTATGGACATACAGTGTGCTTGCAGATTATATCAAACATAATTCCAACAAAGAGGGAAACTAGTTCTGTGCAGTTTGCTGAGCAGCATCCGCAGTGATTTAAAAGGAGAGAAAGAGAGCGCCGAGCCAGGACACCTCGCTCTGCGAGGCCTACGCCTTTGTCCCGGCTCAATAAACAACAAGCTGATCACCCAATACCGCTGCCAGAGAGCTCAGGCCGAGGCTGAGGCCAGGAAGCTTGCTGCGATGCTGAAGGATGCAGAGAAGAACAAGTGCCGACACGCCCACCGCCTCGTGAGAAGGGAGAAGTGAAGATACGCAGCGCGCATGACGAGCAACAGACGACAGGTCCAGTCTGGGTGGGCGGGGCCTAAGGGAGACTGGGCGGTCACCAACCCCACTTTCAAAGGAAAACCGACGACAATAGATCTCGCAAGCGAGCAGCGCATGCGCTGCGTCGCTAGGCGAGACCTAAAAATGAGCCGTATATTCTGTGGTATGACTGGAAAGTCATAAATTAAAAACCTAATCTGGTGAAGTACTACTCTATTAAGACATCATGAAATAATAATGCCTGGCGGTCCCAGCACTGAATGGTGCTCAAAGTATGGTGATTATTCTGTCTAACTCCACTATACACCATGGGCGTATGTAAAGAATTTCTCCTGGAGAACAAACTTACTTAGAGATATTTTCATATCAAAGCCAGAAATGTAGAAAGCACCAGCAATTGGCCCAAGGCCAGCAAGGCTATTGGTTGATCGTCATGTGTCAATGACCACTGCTCAGCCATGGAATTTCATTAAGACCCCTCTTGTTTGTATTTAGGCAGTACACCCACCTTTGCTCCTGTTCAAAGAGGATCTTAGACACCTGTTTTGTAATCAATGTTACATAGACTTGTTCAAGTACTGTCCAAGTTACGTCATTTTCTGAGTGGCCGCTATTGATGTAATGGGTCACTATCTTTGTAGTGGGTCGTCTTCAGCGAAGGTTGCACCTGGGTTCCCCAATCTGTAGTTTTAACTTCCTCACTGTCAACCCCACATATCTCATATTCAATGGGCACATGATCAAGTACACTCCAGTTGGTGAATTACAATGTGTGTGTTGCCGTTGTATCCATTCTTTTCTTAGGCCCAGATCCAAACTTTTTGTTGTTAGTTTTTTTTTTTTTTAATAAACTGAATTTTATTGTTATTTTGATTGGATAACCAGTGTTACATAGTCACATGACTTGGTATAATGCTGATTTTGAAGTTGCAGAATACAAAACATTGCATGATACATACATTTTAAACAGTGGCGGCTCCGCCGCTAAGGCGGAGGAGCGTCGCTCCACTGACTTCAATAGGAAAAATAAAATGATAATATCGTATCGTTATAATAATTTTATTTTTCCTATTGAAGTGATTGGCTCTCGGGGGGTGGGCGGGACTGGCCAGAGCACGGAGAGGAGTGGTTTGCACTCCTTAAGTGCGCACAACTGCTTGCCCAGCCCTCTCGGGCCGGCCAAACAGTCCTGTGCACTTTGAATCTTCCCCACCAGGCTTGCTTTACACAGCCTGGTGAGGAACATGCAAAGCCTCCCAATCCCCGTCTGAGCGCCGTGATTCGGCGCTCACGACCAATCACAACGCAGCATTGCAGCGTTGTGATTGGCTATGGGGAGCCCGGGTGCTTCCTGCTGCATCCTGCAGCCGGCGGAGACAGGAAGATGAGGATGGAGAAAAGGCGGTGGCCGGCCAGCATCTTTTCATTTTTTTTTTCGTTCCGTCCCGCACCTCCCCGATCCACCACTCACGATCGGTAGCAGCCGCTACTGATTTTAAACCATCCCATGATATGTTATCCACTTCCCTCATATTTTCTCCTGTTTCTTGGGGCATCCCCAGGATATATAGATTACTTTTTCCTGCGTGACGTACCAGTCCATCGCCTGCTTCCAAGGAACCAATGTGAGAGGGGAAACTGCTTTCCAGGCTCTAGGAATGTCTCTCTTGGATAGTGCTATCCTGATCCCCAGCAGGGTCCTCTCCCCGGTTGTGTTGCTAATTCCATCCAGGACTCCCAGCAGTGCGATCCCGGGAGAACAGTCTATTGGTCTCCCAATCACTCTAGAGAGCGTGTTGAGGATTGTTTGCCAGTAATGAGCAATCTGGGGTCATTCCCACACCAGGTGATAGAAGTGAGCTTGCAACTCACATCAGCGCAAACACGCCGGTGTCGCCAATGGGCCGGCGTGCCAGAGCTGTGCTGGTGTCATACAAGTCAAATGTAAAAAATTAAGCTGAATGAGTCAGAGCCTCGATGATATGACCTATACTCTAGGTGACATGCAGGCGTCTCCTAGTTCGAGTCATCTAAGGAGCCCACCGGGACCGTAGAGATGTGAACAAGTCTGGGGAGTTAATTATGAGGGATTTGTAAATCCGAGAGATCTCCTTTCCTTCAAGGGGCCCCATCAGGATTGAAGATTTCAGGGGCTATATTCAAGGACATTTGCAAGGGAATCTCGATGTTGGTCGAGGGCGTGGCGTAATTACCTAAAACCATAGGAATGCATGTATTTTGGACTGGAGTGTGGGAAACCAGGGCTGTGGCAGGAGCAGAGGGTAATTTTGCATGGTGTATAGCAGGCGGGGCAGCACAATCATTTTAAACAGGGCTATGCGGCCCAGAACATTAAGAGGTAATTTCACCCATCCGTTAAGATCTGTCCTAAGTCAGAACAGTAGGGGCTGTATGTTAAGGTTCCAGGTGAGACTTGGGTCAAGGGCTATGTGTATCCCCAAGTATCGGAAACCAATTGTACATACTGTGAATTGCAGCTGCCATTCTGGGTCCGTATCTTGTGCTGTCAAGGGGATCCGGACTGATTTAGACCAATTAATTTGTAGTCCCACCGCATCGCCACATAGGGTGAGTATCTGTAACATACAAGGGATCATAAGAGATGGCAGATGTATAAAAGAACACCATCTGCATGTAGCGCAATGCAGTCTTCAGTCGCCATGCCCCGATCAAACACAAGACCTGGGCATCACATCTAACCCACGCCGCCGGGGGCTCTATAGCCAATGCGAACAGAAGTGGTGATAGGGGCTGTGAAAAGCTGGCTTGGTATATGGTGTACACTTATGTAAGTGGGCACCTTGCACCAATCCACACAACCCTTATGGTGATTTTAGTGGTCTTAGACAACCTTAGAAAGCTCTCTAAGTGGTAGCTGTGGAAAGCAGCCTTCAGGCTTAGTCCAGAAGGAGTGTAAAGCAGCTTGTTTTACTAGAACATAATCTTATAGGTATAGATTAAGTGAAAAAGAACCACACATCGTATTTATAAAAAATATGTATTTATTATAAGACACTCGCTAACACATTCAGATATCTCCTAGCCGGAGATATACACAATGCACACAATACTTTGCAATAGAAACAAGTAGCACGAAATACACAGTGGTCACCAGAGGGAGACCAAACCATATACTAAAATAGTGGTATGCGAACCACGACTCGAGTCAAGACTATACCCAGTTGACGTAGAATTGCCGGGTACCCAAGGAACCACCCAAGGTAAGTAACCAGGAGCCCCACGGAGGCAATTTGCAGAGTGGGAACACGACTGCAGGATCAATACAAGTCAATGGGTAAGTCGCGGTTGCAATTTAAAAGAAGAAGGACCCTTCCCAGTGGACACTGAAGAAACCTCGTGGACGACAGAAGGTTGGAGAGCCATCCCACCCGTGGATACTTAGGAACTAGGATACCTGCACCAGGGAAGCCGGGTGCATAGGTGTGAAGTGGCTTCGGAAACCGCCGTCGAACTCGATGGAGGACTTCAGAAAGATACCGCTGCTGGAGAAGGTGTAAGGGTCCGGAGGAACCCAAAGGTGGATTCAAGATGCTAAGAACCTGCAAGCAGAGGGGAAAGAGTCTATGCCACTCAGGAGTGACCAGGAGGCATGGAAGACGAATGCCCACCGATGTCGAGTGTTGAAGGAGAGCTGATGGTGAACTTGAAACTGCAGCTGTGTGGACCAGGCAACGCTGTGGAAGACCAGGTGCTGTACACGAGCTGTCCCTTGTTGGATGTCGAGAGTTGAGGGGTCGGTGTCCGGCAGGAGCACCAACAGCCTTGGCAGCTGCAACCAACGTGGAATTTGAAGAAGGTGTAATGTCGGGACCAGCAAGTTCCAGGAGACACAAGCAGGGGAGTCAGGGCAGGCCCGAGCAATCAGGGGAGCCCAAAGAATTCAAAGATGACCCTCAAGAGAACCCACAGGCCGGAGGCACTGGAGTCGTGAGAGGACCTCGAGCAGCTCACCAAAGAGGCAGGCCTACGGTGCAAGTGATGTGGTGAGGACAAAGATCTTGGTCACTGGAGATGCTTGAGGTTGGGGTTACTTGGAGCCCGACGATCCTGGGGGAAGGAAGTCAACAAGCCTTTGCAACTGCAAGTCGACGTGGTGCACAGGGGTTCGGTTCCTGCGGCTGAGACGAGGGATACTGGCCTCATACTTGGTGAGAGGACAGGGCAGGCCTCAAGGGATGTGAAGAACCACCACCTTTGTTGCTGAGCCTGTCGGAGTCTGTGGGAACCCAGGATCAGCAGACCGGTTAGCTTAGTTGCGGTGCCTACAGATGGAGGGAAGTGACTCCTTCACTTCAAGGGAGATTCCTTCAGGTGCCTTGGATGCCCACAGGCCTTAGAAGGTTCCTGTATGGTGCACAGGCATGGACGTTGCAGCAGACGAGCAGGGCGACGAAATCAGAAGCAGCAAGAGTCTTCCCAGTTGCAGCCTTGATGCCCAGAGCAAAGTCCAGCAAAGTCCAGAATGCCCAGACGGTTGAAGAAGAAGTGGTGTCTGAAATTAATCTTGTCCCACGACGAATCTAGGGACCCACCCACAGATAAGCCCTTAAATACCCTAAGGAAAGGGTTGGGATGATTCAGGGGTCCCTCCCTAAGGAGGGGCTGGACAAGAGGGAGGATACTCCCCTGTCCTTTGTCCAGTTTCGGGCCAGAGCAAGAGCCAACAACTCCTTGAACTGGTTTGAACTGGACTATGCATGGAGGGCACCAAGTGTGCCCTGCATGCAGACTATGTGGTGCTGGCAAGCGCCCCCACCCTGCCCCAATACACTAAGCCCTGTCTGGGAGGTGGTCACACCTCCCTGTGACAGGATACCTATTGTTCTGCCTTCCCCTGCCCGAGCTTGGCTCAGCAGCAGGAGGGCAGAAACGTGTCTCTGGCCGGCAGCTGCCCTAGCTTGCTCTCCCGGTCTGGAAGACTGGTACCGGGAGCACCGAGGGCCTCCCAAAGGAGCTTTACGGTGCATGGAATCATACCCCCACACCGTAGCATGTTTGATACCAAACATGATAGGATTCATTACAGCCAGTTTCGAGATGGTCATCGCGTAATGACGTGGTGCCCCTCTATATGTTATATGGCTGTCTCACTTACAACCTGGGAGAATGGACTCCGTAGGCTGTAGGGGTGTCTTGCTCATGCAGAGGCACCCTCACACTTAGAACCGAGCACCCTGCCTTCAGGATTGTAAGGTCTGTCTTAGGGGTGACTTATAGGTTTTAAGTGCAGTGACCTTAGATATAGGTAAACCTATATCTTTTGTAACTGCTGTTAGCACCAACTTACACAGGCTGCAATGGCAGGCCTGTAGTTACAAATTGAGTGGTCTCCCATGGGTGGCATTATACATGCTTCAACCCATGGGGGACCCCTGGTGTACCTATGCCCTGGGTACCTAGGTACCATATACTAGGGACTGATAAGGTTATGTCGTGTAGTTCCTATATTACCTATACAGGATCTGCGCGTTTGGATAACATAAACTGTGGGTTTGGTGGCGGACCGATTCCGTGCACCCCCACCGGATACGTTAGCCTGTCTGTATTAGCTAACTCACAGTGCCACTAGAGTCTCCTCTTATCGGGGAGAGAATAGTTCTTGGCAACCTCAGAACATGACAACCCTGATCCCTCAGAATCGTGGAAACAATATACTACCTTTCGCTCAGTCTCTCGTGCTCACTTAGTTGGTCTCAGAGAGATACACAGAATGAACAGTCTGGGCGTTTCAATAAGTATTTATTGAACAGTTGTTATTCTAGTGTATAATAGATGAGCTGCAACAACCATTAGACAGTAGCAGAGATATATGATTAGCAGTACTATGAAAGTAAAGGGATGGTATAGTTCTACCATCTTGCAGAAATCATGAATATATACATGTACATAAAACACATGATAAAAAGTGCGTACTCCTACGATGCCTCCCTATCTAGATGTACCTAAATGTACCTAGCATCTGTGTAGGTGTTATGCCAAGAATCCCTCTAGGATCTAGTCCACCCTATTACCTGAGAGTTTAGAGAATGTGGGACCCCGTCCTGGTCTCGAGCTGGACACCCTGCGAGGGATGTTAGACCACTGCTAGCTGGAGCGTCTGAATGCAGGAACCTCAGCGTCTCTGGTCAGTGTGTCAGCTGGGAAGTCACGGTCTCCTCTATCTTCCTAAGCAAGATGTGTTGTATATATACCCATAGGTCTCCCCAGGGGTCCTACCTTGCTGTGTTACTGTGTCGGCCTAAAGGATGACGTTGGGCCTGAACTTTATACAGAGATATTATACAGGAGATGGTAATCCTACTGTTAGTCCTGCTGTGCTTCCAAGAAGCCTCATGCATAATGTATGAGAATCGAACCAGGGAAAAACCTGCGTTCTGAATGCAGTGTCATATCTAGGTAAAAGGTCAGTGCCTAAGAACCGTTATGTATGTAATGTAGGGAAGGATGTAGGTGAAAGGTTGTGATGTTATCTGCACCTATATAGGGTACCTATATGGAATATAACACCCACTCCTCTTCTGAATGGACGACATATGTAACCTATTACTGCACTACTAACATGACTAGATAGCGGTATGCACAAAGTTTATAAAAACATTTCTTTAGCTTAAAATGTTTTTAAAAATTCTAAAAAATTTCTAAAAGCTTTAAAAAATGAAAAATGAAAGTTTTTCTAGCCTTAAAAGTGTCCGTGATTATAGTCCGAACCCCTATAAGCATTAAAAAAAACATGTATGCCCAAAAAATGAAAGGAAAGTCAATTTAGTTTCAAAGTTCCAAATCTGAGCTTGTTTAAAAAAGGGCGAATTTTTTCCCAGCACACGACGATCCAAATGAGTTCAAATGTTTATGTGTCCTGGCTGGTAGACGCAACATTTTCATTGCTTGCTTCCGCAGTAGACGGCCCCTGTAGCACCTCGCAGAGCACGTCAATTGAGCACAGATGTTCCACGCTGTCCGCAGCCGGTGCTGGGGCAGCCTGTGCGCCGTCCAAAGCCTGGGTGTCAGAGGAGGAGCCGGTGCTCATACCAACAGGTGCTGTTACTACCCGTGGGGGCTCAAGGAATGCCGCCACCAACATTGGAATACGCTGAGGACACTGCAGAACATGGGCCGTTATCGGGTCCAGTAAAGCATTCAAGTCCGGTGGCGCACATGATGGTAGTGACAAACAAAGGACTAACTCGCATGCTTCTCCGCAAAACAGGCATCGGAGAACAGGTAAGATGCAGTCTATCCAGACCGGTCGAAATGACAAGAACCAAGATTCACTTAGTTCTCTTAGGCGAGGCGTGCCTAGAAGTTGTACCATGCGGTCACGGTATTTACGCTCCAGGAGTGTTCTTTCCATCGCCTTGGTGACTGGGACGTCCATTGCGTAGCAAATAGAAAACAATCATGATACCTGCTATTAGAAGCAGGATCAGCGGAAGTCCTCCAAAGATGCTTCTGAATACAGAGTGTATGAAGTTTGGTGTAACTCCAAGTACCGTCTGAAAGGTGCTCAGAAGTCCAGAACCTATGGTCTTAAATAGGTGGACAATGCCTGTCGTATCAGACATGTTAAAGATACGATTTACCATTTCTGGGAAAGGGCAGTTTGTATGAATGAGTGCCTGTATCTCTGCCGAAGACCTTGCGATCTGGAGATCAAAAGTCTCTCGAGCGGAGGTTATGGGCATAGACTTCTGTAGAAGCATGGCTTTCATTCTGCTTAGAGTATCAAACCGCATTAAGGAAACATTCAGTGAAGGCCATAACGGTGCCTCCCTGACTGTATGTGTCGGTGGTGTAATCCGACGACAGTCCTCGGGGTTGGTTTGATGCTCTAATGGGTCCACCTCCCAATCGCTTCAAGTCTAATTGATATAATACCATAGACTGTTGAAGTGATTAAGCGGGGGAAGGAAAGGATGGGATCAGCGGGGAGGGAGACCTGCAAAGAAAACAAAACACTATCACTTTATGACTTAGTCGGTAACAGAATCTTAAAGGTAGTACAATTCTCCCTTTCTTTTCCTTTCCTGGATGGCCTACCTGTAAAGTAAAACAATGGGTAGGAAAGGTAGGTTGAGTCTTCACCATGGGAAATAGTATAGAAGTGCTAGGGATAGGAACTTGGAAAACGAGAGGCTACATAAATATACTGTAGGGAAGGGTGACCTGTAAATGACACTTAGTGACGACACACATACCCCAGTCTTTGCAACATCTGGATTCACAAGGGTGGTGAACGTGAATCCTCACGCATTCCACTGCTGAACCCCTGTTACAGCGTAACAAAAGCACAAAACAAAACAATGAATTAAAGTAATGTGAATACTGGATAACCTCCTTGAGTGCATACGTGTTGTAGCAATTTGTAATACCACCCAAAAGGCAGGTTCGTGGTGGAAACAATAGTACAGGTTTAATGTCAGCAATTGATGTTATCCAAAATAACATGAACCTCCATATCCCTCAGGGTTGCGAAGTCGAGCCACTCCGCTCCTCTGAAGACCGGCACTGAATAAATGCCGAACGCACTTCTCCCCGGCTGCAAGGATCAAAGGGAAGACCCACCAACAGCCAGGAGAATAAACAGCACAAAACCAGCCCCAGCAGTTACCGGGCTGAAGACGAGAAAGCAACACACTCTCTCTCTCTCTAACGGAAATGAATACCGAATGCGGTGTCAGAGACACCCTTACCGGACCTGCTCTTCACGGACCGCAATCTAGAAACGGAGAATAATCGGCAGCGTTCTCTGCCCCGGAACCAGTTTTAACGTTGAAAGGCAGGTCACGTACGTGACGCACGCGTCCCTGCCCGCACAGTCTGCCGGGAATTGTAGTCTTAGGCATTCCCGATGTCAGAGTTCTGACGGGCGCAAGACGATCGCGCATGGGACTTGACAGGTGGAAACAATACTTGCATACAACAAGTAACCCTGGAGCTCACGGTTACCAGATATGCGATGCCCGGGAGCATGCCACAGCAGCCTTGACTGTTCAGCATCAAGTAACTCCCATTTGAAAGTAGCCTGAATGCTGGAGTAATCACTGCAGCTGGGGCACCCTTCAAATGACAGGACAGGTTTGCTACAGGACCATTACAAGCTCTGTGCAACATTATATCCTGGCATATGAGTGATCCACTTAAAGCATTCTCGCAGTTTGTACCGCTCAGAAACACTTCTTGATCCCCACTCTGGCATCGAAATCTGTATGGTAATTCCCAAGATTCTTTAATGTATTCCTTACCCATTTCTTCATATCTGCCTGCCTGCTTTTGTTCAAGGCAATATTGAAACTGAAAAGTAGTGACCGGTAGAGTTATGTGGCCATGGATTAGCCATTCTGTAGACGGTGATTCTGCCACTGTGAATGGTAATCTATCCAGTTTTGCGATACGCAGCATTGTATATTTTGCTCCCCTTTGTGCCATTTCTATCTGTTTATCTGTTAGATTGTATTCAGAAAACAGAGACGTGCTGTTGATAAAACGCCAAGGCACATAGCCTGCACGCAAAGATTGCAGCGTCCAGCTTAACAACATAATAGAACGTAACTGTGATTGCCCGTGTTGTAATATGGCCAAATCTTGTTCCAGTATGTCTATAGCAGAAGATACAATGTTGCCTAAGGAATATATCCTGGAGGTCAATGTGGTTAACCCATTGTCTACCACTGCTAGAGATTTTTCTAGGTTTATACGGTCTATTTCCCGTAACCTCTCTGCGGCCTCTTGTTGGGATATTTTCCAAATTTCATTGTAGACAGCATAATAGAAATGTTTCTGACGTGGCTTCCTGGGACCCATTAGAAAATCCCTAAGATCCACATCCTGTGACAGTAAGGATAAGTGTTGTTTCACCTGTGTGAGTGTTGAGGTTTTTAGCCAATCAAGGCACAACTTCCCAACACTGTAGGATGTCACTACCCCTGGATGTTGTCTCTGTACATATTGTGGATCTGGCCTATGGATACTAAACCCTTCGGTTTTACCCATGAATCTTGCCTGACAACTATTAGTGTCTGTGGGCCAAATCAACCATTTTTTCCAATCGGGGTCTGATCTGTTGTATTGTATGAGGTCATCTACTGTAATTTCTTCCTGTGATGTTATGTTGCCCTCGGTGTGTGATGGAGTTGGCAACCGAGGCGTGTTCAAGTCTTTGCTTTTGGCTAGTCCAAGGCAAGACGTCTGTTGCACTGTCTCGTTCAAAAACATGATTTGTTGAGGGATGAGGCATGCTCTAAACAAAGCTTCTGTTCCCTGAACTTGCCATTCTCTAGTACCCCAGACTGATTTTAGGTCTATGGTTTCTTTCCATAAGTCGAAACCTTGTTCAGACAACTGGGCAATAAAAGCAGCAGAGTAAATCTGTTTGGTGTTTGTCAACATATTTTTCTGTGTTGATGTTGGTGCAACCTTATAATAATATGAGGCTGGGTCAGACATATTAAACCCCGAAAAATATGGAAACTTCTGTGTAAATGTTTTTGAACTGCCTTTCGGCGGTGTTGGACAATGTTCCCACTGGTGGAATGTGAACACATTTCTCGGATTAGCAGATTTATGCAAAAAGTGATGACCCTAGTGTTGATAACAAAACATACTCTCGAAATCTGATGTGCTTTCCAATGTTTCACTATTAGAAAACGCAGCAGATTTTTCCAAATCAGATAATATGTTATTAACAGTTTCAAAATCCCAATCATCGGAAAATGTACTTGAGGTAATGATATCACTCAATGATATTTTAAATAAATGAGGAATTCTTAAAATTTCAGTCAGACCAAATATATCGAAATCAACCTTGTCCCAAACTATACCATCAGGTATAGGAACTGCTGTAATGTTCACTGATGACAAGTCTCATTGTTCTCGATGAGATGATTGGTGTGGTTTTAAAAGTAAGTTCACCTTTTGGGCTGCAGAGCTTTGTCGAATTTATTTCCCATTAATAAGCATACTAAAAACTATTACCAAGCCTACCCATAAAAGAAAGAAAAGTATCCCGGTGATTATCTATAGTTCTACCCAGGGTGACACCAGGTAAGTCTTTTTAAGAAAGTGCATAAAGTCTGTAACTTGCTGTTTGCGTGATTTTTTGGCTGGCGTCGTTTCCGGTTCGCTTGGTTCCAAAGAAAACGTATCAAAGTTTATGAAGTAGCCAGAAGCAGTTTGATCAATTGTTGGTATTGCATCAGGATTTGTAGAAATCGTGGTTTGCTCTTGTCGAGGCATGTTGACGTAGACATCTGTATTTGGTCGAATAGCGAGTTGTCTTTGATTTTGAGTTTGATTTTGAAGTTGAGCTTTAGGTTCAAGGGGAACGAGTTCCATAGCATTGTTGCTTAGTCCTTCATTCCGTGTAGGAGGCACTTCGAACGTAATGAGTCTTTCGGTTTGAACTTCTTGAATTGTAGCGAGAGGAGGGCGTCTGCTACTTTGGAGTCCACATGGCCTACTGCTAAGTATCGGCCACATAGTGTGGTTTGATTAGATCAATTGAGACAAATCTTTTCTCCTTTTTTCCGGCAAGAGGCAGCAGAAGTACAGTTCTTGTTCCTTCAATTACTAGGATTGGTACAGGCTTTCTGTATGATGGTTTTTAATTGAGCAGACACACAGCAAAGAATAAAGTAGTACAGCTAGTGGTTGTCCAGCTCATTTTTAGACTAGGAGTAGCGGGTTTCTAAGTTAGATCCCGGTACACCTCACAGGGTTCACACACACCACACTGAGCACTTCGCTTTTTTCTTTCCGTTGCATCACTATTTTGGTTTACAAGTTGGCAGTTGCTAATGATGAGAACCTAAGGATGTAGGCGAGAACCAGTCTGCAAACTCCCATGGTGTTACTCCTGTGAGGCACTGCCAACCTTTCTTCACCTTTTTCTTCCTTTATTGACCACTTACACTATAGGGTGGGAGATACCGTGAGAGACAGAGCTTGCAGACACATCGAGTTTTAAAGGATATCAAGTGATTTATGTCACCTTAGAACAGACGGGATATATGTATCCGCTGTCCTTTCATACAAAACTGTATGACTGCAAATGCAGGGTGGACGCATTGAGCAGTTCATTCACTTATAGAACAGGCCTGTTGTTGTGTTGGTTTCTGTATGATGGCCCAAATTCTTTTTTGTCTGCTATTTTCTCTCTGACCAGATCCCCGACTTTTGGGATCCAGACAGGTCTTGCCGTGACTGATTTGACTTCCCCATTGGCGGTCTGCTTCAGATCGACATTACTTTGTTGTGTCCTGGATTCATTTAGATCCTGTTAAACAGCCAAACGATCATGGATGTCAAAAGGCTTTCCATCCGCCACTGTGCCTTCACAATGAAGATCAGGTACCCACATTCTTGTCCCAAATAGGACCTCATATGGAGTGACCCACCCTAGAGAACTTCTTGGCATATTGTTAAGAGCACGCTGGACTCCATACAGATGTTTTATCCAACTTTCACCCGTGCCTAATACTCTAGCTGTTAAAGATTGCTTTAAGTCTCGTTTTTTTCTCTCCACTACCGAATTTCCCTCGGATGGTACGGAGATGAGTACCGCAATGCTACACCCAATCCTCGCATGGCCTCCTTGTAAGCCCGAGAGCTAAACGCAGGGCCCTGGTCAGAATGTAATGTGCCAATTGCGTATGTCCCTATAAAGACTCGCAAATTTTTTATAACAGTTTGAGTGTCAGCCGAGCGTTGGGGCCACACCCATAGGAATCTCAAGCAGGAATCCACTGCAACCATGATATACTTGTAAGCCCCTTCACATTTTAAGGGGCCGCAGTGGTCCAGGTAAGTGCACGCGAATGGTCAGTCTGATGCTGTCTAATAATGGGACCTGTGCTGGGCGAGCTACGGCGGCTCCATTTATCTGTTGACAGATATCGCAGTTTAAGACGAAGTCTTTGGTCTGCTTTATTAATCCTGGCCACCAATAGCTTTGTTTCAGAAAAGAAACTGTTGCCGCAGCTCCTGCATGTACAAAACCTATCCCTTCGTGTGCTGCTAGAATTAAACCTAGCCTACGATCCATGTTTGGAATTACTCTATCTCCTACTCCAGGAATCTGAGCAAATGGAATGTTATTGGCATCTAACTTGTAGGAGTACTTGAGTGGAAACCTTTTTGGTACTGCTCCGCTGTTTTTGCGGGTTGCATTAATAGCTACCATAATTTCACCGTCTATTCTCCTTTTAGAACGAGTGATTGCAGCTACGGAAGCCGTGCATACAGCCCCCTTTGCGGCTTCATCAGCCAATGAATCTCCTTCAACGTGAACGCCATCACGCTGATGACTCAGTGTATGTATCACGTGAGCCCTCGATAGTTCGGCTTTCAACTCCACTACCTGTTCCCATAGCATTTTATGCTTAATTGTGCCACCTTTTGCATCTTTGAACCCGTTTTGAACCCAGTACTGCAAATATTCATTGTATGACTGCACACAGTAAAAGGAATCGCACACAATTAGTGTGGGGAATTCTCGATCCGTATTCACTAGTGCCAGTATTAGGGCTTTTAATTCTGCCGGCTGTGCCATGCAGTCTCCTAGAGATTGCGATTTTGTGTAACTTGGGTGGAACTTTCCATCCCGCATGCCACCTTTAACGATTGCACATGCTGCGCTATATTGTTGTTTACTTCCTATGGCCGGGTGAGCTTATCCGTCAGTGTAAATGTTATATTCATACGGATCTAGGGGCATTATTTCGTTTGGTAGAGGATATCTTGTTCATATTGCAGGAATGCTTGTGTCTTTAAATTTGGGTCGTACTGTATTCCACATCTGTTGCAGTAAGAGAATTAGCCCATTGTATCCATCTCGGATGTAAAGCTTTAGCATTAGGAACGCTTGCCTTTGTCGCAGCCTCTAAGGCTGGAACCGGAGTTACTACTATTATTCGTTTCCCCTCAGCCAGTGCTCTTTCTCTCACTACAGCAGTCTGTACTGCTGTCAGAATCTTTTCTGTAGATGCGAAGCGCATCTCAGCATTTGTGTACAAATGTGATTTGTATGCAATTGGTACTGTCTCACCTTCATTATATGTTAGATAGGTGAACCCAGATTGACCCGCAACTATACGGATCACCAGGTTGCGTACGTTCACGCGTGTCTAAGTGTTTGGAAGCTATCATGTCAGTTTGTAAGGAACGAAGTGTATCTGTATGTTCCTGTGTCCATTGTTTTACTGAAAAATCAGGTTTTATTAAATCGTAGAAAGGTTTTACTCTTTCTGCGTAATCTAAAATGTATGTTCTACCAAAATTTAGAAATTCCAGAATTTACTGTAAATTTTTCAATGATTTTGGAGGTTGGAGCAGCGCGCATTTTTCTAAAAAATTTGCTGCCAGGCTTTTTCCTTCGCTTGAAAGCTCATATCCTAAAAACAGGACACTGAGGTGGGCAATTTTTGATTTTTTAAAGTTGAATTTGTAGCCCTCGGATGCAAATCCCAAAATTATGGTATTCACTCTGTTCAAGTGTTCCTCTAGGTCATCGTCCGTTAGATAAATATCATCCACATAGGACAATGCCTCTTCGTCCAAATTTTGAAGTAACTCAGTTACTCTGGCCGAAAACAACACCGGGCTGTTCTTATACCCCTGGGGGAGTCGACAAAATTGACGCTGGGTCCCTAGCGTTGAGAAGGCTGTTAGATACCTGCTTTCAGGCGCTATATTTTGCAGAAAAATCCATTTGAGATATCAAGTGTCGTTTTATATTTTTTCCGCACAATGTTATTCATTAATGCGGCACTGTGTGCATTTTGGACTGCAAATATCTTAGTGCAAGTGTTTAAATGTCTGTAATCTAAAACTAGACGATATGTGTTGTCAGGTTTCATGACAGGAAACAAAGGATTGTTCATTTGTGAGGTGCAAGTTTCAATCACCCCTTGGTATTCAAGTTGACCTAAGATCTCCCTGACCTGTTTTTTAGCTTCTTGCTTTATTGGATACTGCCTCTGTGCAGTTGGACTATTTTTTAAAGGAATAATGTGGTGGGTTGAATCTTCATCCCATCCAATATGGTTTCTGTATAATGCTGGAGCCTGGGCTACCGCCCACTCCTGCGCATATGTGTGTTGCAAGTGTCTGGGAATATGGTCTGAGAAGGCCGGAAGAATGCTGGCGGCCAATCCTGTTCAGCTAATAAAATATCATAGCCAAACGTCAGGTTCTCCCAAAAGAGACCTCTCACTGTTCTACATTTGTCCCCCTCCATTTGGAGCGTTATTTCATATACTTTATGTAGGACACTTACCCTAGTATCGGGTGTTTCTACCGTGATATAACCATTCAAGTCCGCTGTCACCAGAAATTCCTTCAGGTTCTGGCGAGCTATTGTTACTTCTACCGTACTGTCTAGCATCGTCAGAGCCCATTCCCCGTTCAGTAGTCAGTCCTCAGAACTCTGGGCATGTCTGATCTTTAGACCTGCAACTTTCTTCTTTTTGAACTGTGGCTTTTGCTTTGGTTTCTCTTCTTTTTTAGAAGTGTAATCTTGAGCGTGCTGCTTGTCTCTGGACTTTGTACATTCTTCTTGCCTTTCTGACCGTCCTTCCCTCTCGGAGTTTTTCGATGAACCCTGAAAGGAACGAGAGGAACGTGTATCAGTATCCTGATACCTGTCAGGTTTCCTAATATTATCCCTATTCCTGAGGTTATACCTCTTTTCGGAGGGCTCCTGTGGAGGAGATCTACCTCTGGATTGAGATCTATTTCCTTTAAAGTTTTGTTGTTTTTTATATTCCCCTTTCTTCTTTGTTGAAGCAGGTGTCTGCTTTGAAGTGTCCTTTTCAGGACTGCCCATCAGTCGTGGTTTTAAAGCTTTCCCACCCAAACTGTCTCTGCCTAATTCTGCATACGCAGTTTCAATTATGTTTGGTAGTTCGTGTTCCTGTTCTAAAGGACTGAACTCCCTTAGGCGTTGGTGGATGGCCACTGAAGATGCTTCCCCCTTAATGTTAGCTAGTATTATGGCTGATACCTGGGCATAGTTACCTAGTAACTTCATCCCTAAGTTTAGGGCAGGCTCTGCTCCGTACTCATTTTGTATTTGTCTCAATACATAAGGTACTACTGCTAATGACGGGATACCATGAGTTCTGGTATATATGGCAGAAAAGACTGTACCCCAAGTGGTACAATCCTCTAATTGTGGTGTTATCCCCATGGGCAAGCAGGTTCTTAGCATTCTGTGTTTTTCATACAGGGTAGTATTCGGGAATACTGCCTCTAGCTGTGTTATTTTCTGAGCTACCCAGAATGGTATTTGTACACGTTTTGTGGGCATTCTACCCATCACTGCGTGTAATGTTTGTGGTGTAATTTTAGTTCCTGTACCCTGAATTTGAGTTCCATTTGTTGCAACTATGGCTGGCTGGACTGTGAGTGTCCTCATGACAAATTGCGTCAAGTTTCTGTATATTTTAATTAAATCTTTGTGTTCTATGAGTAAGTCTCCTGTTGGCATTGTGTCAATGTCAGGATGTGGTGTGTAGGCTGCTAATATTGGCCTTGTTGCCCCTTCTCTTCCGAGCGGGCCGAGTCTTACTCTTCTTCTTATGTGGGGTAGGGCGCCTTTAAAACAGTATAAGTGTTCCTGGTACGTGAGCGGAACCTCTATATCCTCGAACGGATAATATTCCGCTGGTGCATCTCCTTCCGTGTAGGAGTGAAATGTTTTTGTTCTTGCATTTGCTGCTGGGAAGGTAACCCATGAATAAATTACCTCTGCTCTGTTTGATTCGTGTGCCTCAATCACGAAAGCTACTATGCCACCCCTAGCTGATAAACCATGCGCAAGTAGTTTCAGGGTGACTGTATTTCTAAAGTTTTCTGCAATTTGTATTGCGTCTCCATCTTCTTCTCCTGCTGAGAGGTGTAGATCTACTCTTGCGTTATCTTTGTCCTCAGTCATTTTGTAAATAAGTTTTCCAAGGGAACTAAGATAAGGTGTTTTTTGCACAATTTTTAGGAACACTGTGTCTTTCAAGCTTGATTAACCAACAGCCAATAAATAGGATTTTTTAGCCTACTCAGCTGTGGCAGAGTTTGTGCCCACCCACTCCAGACGTCTCTGGTGTTTTGTGAGTAGGGGTCTCTGAGAATAGCATGACTGAACTACTCAGATTCTACTGTTAAATAAGTACCCAACCAAAGTTGGTGGCGCCATGTCGTGTAGTTCCTATATTACCTATACAGGATCTGCGCGTTTGGATAACATAAACTGTGGATTTGGTGGCGGACCGATTCCGTTCACCCCCACCGGATACGTTAGCCTGTCTGTATTAGCTAGCTCACAGTGCCACTAGAGTCTCCTCTTATCGGGGAGAGAATAGTTCTTGGCAACCTCAGAACATGACAACCCTGATCCCTCAGAATCGTGGAAACAATATACTACCTTTCGCTCAGTCTCTCGTGCTCACTTAGTTGGTCTCAGAGAGATACACAGAATAAACAGTCTGGGCGTTTCAATAAGTATTTTTTGAACAGTTGTTATTCTAGTGTATAATAGATGAGCTGCAACAACCATTAGACAGTAGCAGAGATATATGATTAGCAGTACTATGAAAGTAAAGGGATGGTATAGTTCTACCATCTTGCAGAAATCATGAATATATACATGTACATAAAACACATGATAAAAAGTGCGTACTCCTACGATGCCTCCCTATCTAGATGTACCTAAATGTACCTAGCATCTGTGTAGGTGTTATGCCAAGAATCCCTCTAGGATCTAGTCCACCCCATTACCTGAGAGTTTAGAGAATGGGGGACCCCGTCCTGGTCTCGAGTTGGACACCTCGCAAGGGATGTTAGACCACTGCTAGCTGGAGCGTCTGCATACAGGAACCTCAGCGTCTCTGGTCAGTGTGTCAGCCGGGAAGTCATGGTCTCCTCTATCTTCCTAAGCAAGATGTGTTGTACATATACCCATAGGTCTCCCCAGGGGTCCTACCTTGCTGTGTTACTGTGTCGGCCTAAAGGATGACGTTGGGCCTGAACTTTATACAGAGATATTATACAGGAGATGGTAATCCTACTGTTAGTCTTGCTGTGCTTCCAAGAAGCCTCATGCATAATGTATGAGAATCGAACCAGGGGAAAACCCGCGTTCTGAATGCAGTGTCATATCTAGGTAAAAGGTCAGTGCCTAAGAACCGTTATGTATGTAATGTAGGGAAGGATTTAGGTGAAAGTTTGCGATGTTACCTGCGCCTAAATAGGGTACCTATATGAAATATAACAGCTACACCAGTGTCCAATCTGGGATGTACCCAAGTACTTACCAAACCAATTTAGGGGAGAAAGCACACAGACTGGGGTCCTGATTAGCAGGATCCCAGTCAGACTATTCAGAAACAGCATTACATCAAGCAAAAAGTGGGGGTAACCATAAAAGCAGATACTACTTTCCTACAGGGGCCATTCCTGGCGGGTGCCGCGACTGACTGTGAAGGGGGCAGAGAGAGTGCCATTAACGTGGACCTGGGCTCTGGGGTTGGAATACAGCACCCGGGCTAGTGATCTGAACCTGGGCCCCAGGCCCACCTTCGCCATCACCTCATCCAAAAAGGCCCAGTTGACGGAGTCAAATGCCTTCTCAAAATCTAGTAGAAGAACGGTTTGGTCCCCTAACAATGCGAGGCGAGTCAGAGCCAAGTGTACCTTGCGGAGACAGTGTTCAGTGCTCCTGGTGGGCATGAATTCGCATTGGTCCGGGTGGATCAGGTGTGGAAGGACCGCAAGTAGACGGCTGGCTAGTATTTGAGCATAAATTTTGATCTCAAACTTAATGTTATGTTATGTTATGTTATGTTAATTTGCTCTTGTATAGCGCGTGTACACCGACAGGTCTCTTAGCGCTTTGGAAGAAGTAAAACACAGTCAAAGGCGGGATTGTCTCCATGGTACTGAAAGGTCTAAGGCCGTATCTAATGCTTCCCTAAAAAGAATAGTTTTTAGCTGTTTCCGAAAGGGAAGAAGACCGGGTTCTTTACGGAGAGTAACGGGCAACTGGTTCCAAAGTTGTGGCAGAAGGACCGAGAACGCTCGTCCCCCTTTGGATGTGGTGTTACATCGTGGGCAGGTCAGCCGGCCGGCTTCTGCTGAGCGCAGCGCGCGCCCTGGCACATATTTGAGTAGGCGTTCTTTTATGTACCCTGGGGCGCGTCCGTGTAGAGCTTTGTGGGTAATGCACAGTCCCTTAAACTTCGCTCTTTGCTTGATAGGCAGCCAGTGCAACTTGCCCAGCAAGGAAGTGGTGTGAGTTCTTTTGGGCAGCCTGAAGATCAGCCTGGCTGCGTCGTTCAGTACCACCTGCAATTTGTTAGTGAGTTTCTGGGGGAGCCCGACATAAAGCACGTTGCAGCAGTCAAGTCTCGAGACAATAGTTGCTGATACAATAGTTTTCAATGACGAGACTGAGAGAAGAGGAAATAGTTTCCTCAGCTGTCTTAGAAGACCTATACATGTTCCGACCACAGAATTGACTTGGTTGGTCATAGAGAGCTCAGAGTCGATCTTAATGCCCAAGCTTTTCACAACGGGTGCTGGGCTGGGAGTGGCCCCCAACTCTTGGGGCCAGAACCGTTCGCTCCAGGGGTTGTTTTTTGTTGAGATGGCTAGGACTTCAGTTTTGTCTGGGTTGATTTTTAGGGAATTGGCAGTCATCCAGTTTACTGTGAACCTGAGGATGTTCCTGGCTGACTTTTGGGCATGGGCCGAATTATAGATCCTCAGGATGAGTTGGGTGTCATCCGCGTAGTTGAATACTCGGCAGTCCATTTCGGCTAGCGCGGCCACCAGAGGCTGTAGGTATATATTAAAGAGGAGAGGGGACAGTGCGGAGCCCTGGGGGACCCCGCAAGAGATGTTGCCCTTTTCCGATACCTGCTCGCCCAGTTGGATCCTCTGCGACCGTCCTGATAGAAAGGATTCTAACCATTTGTAGGCCTGCCCCCAAATGCCCAGGTCCGCCAGCCGGGTCAGTAGTTTTGTGTGGCTGACCGTATCGAACGCCGCTGAAAGATCTAATAAGATCAGGGCGCTCGATTCTTTGTTGTCGGCCTTGATCCTAAGTTCATCCAGTACTGATAGCATGACCAGCTCCGTACTATGGTGGGCTCCGAAACCTGCCTGGTGAGATTGGAGTAGCTCGTGTTCCTCCAGGAACGCCGAGATTGTCTTCAAGACGTGTTGCTCAACAACCTTCGCCAGGAAAGGGAGCTGGGAGATAGGCCTATAATTTTTGAGCTCGGCCCTATCTGCCCCCGGTTTCTTTAATAGAGGAGTAACTCTAGCCTCCTTCAAGTTTGAGGGGACCTGGCCAGTCGCCAAGGAATTATTCAGGAGGGTGAGAATCTGGCTTTCCAGGACAGGAAGGGCCATCCTGAAGGAACTCGGTGGGCAGGGGTCGGCAGGGGAGCCTGATTTAGTGCCATTCATCAGGAGCATCAAAGACCTTGGGTCTAGTTGAGGGAAGCTAGTGAGATGATGACAAGAGAGGGGTAGGGGTGTAGTCAGCTCCAATGAGCTCATGGTGATGGGGGTGTTTTCAATCTCCAGGAGGATGTCTGTTACTTTCTGGAGGAAAAAGGACTGTAGTACGTTACAGTCTGTGGGTGCTGCTGCGGATTTTGCATCTGACTTTTTGCTCAGTTCTTTTAAGATCTTAAAAGTCTCCTTTTGTTTATTTGGCGCGTCTGTGATTCGCGCCTCATAATACTCAGCTTTCCTGGATATGATGGATTTTTTATAAAGTGTGAGTAGAGATTTATAGGTTGTTAGCTCAGCGGGGTCGTAAGCTTTCCGCCACCGTCTCTCGGCTTGGCGGAGGCTCTGTTTCCTTTCCCTCAGTACCTCATTAAACCAGGGGGCCCCCTTGCCTTTATGTCTAATTCTTTCTCTGCGTTCTGGTGCTACTTGATCAATAGCAGATTGTAGAGTGTTACTGAGGGATTCACTTTCCGAGTCAATGTTGCCTTCCTCAAATTTGGGTGAGGGTAACCTCTGTAGTGTGTCCACTAGGTTGTCTGCCTGAATTTTGTTCCAGCTCCGCACTTTTCTCCACTCAAGAGGGGGTTGTGAAAGTGGACTATCCATCGGAACCCAGCAGGAGATTAATGAGTGGTCAGACCAGGCGCAGGGCCGAATATTCGTTAGCCTGTCCTGGGGGTTAGAGGACCAAACCAGGTCTAGGGTGTGCCCTTTAATGTGGGTTGGGCGATCCACCAGTTGATGGAGCCCCATGGAGGACATTGCCATGTCAAGCTGCTTGGCATGCGGCTCTCGTGGTGTTTTTTCCCAGTGGTAGTTGAAGTCTCCGACCACCACGAGTCGCTGGTACCTTGTACTGAGGTCAGACATGGTCTCAGCGAAATGATCGTTGAAACCAGGGGTTACCTCCGGGGGCGGTAGACTACCAGGAGAAGGAGGCAGGAGGATTTAGAGGAGATTTTAACTCCTAGCATATCTGTATTATCCACGCTCTCTGCTATTATCTTGGTGGCCATGATCCTAGTGTTGAAAAGGATCGCCACTCCCCCTCCTCTCCTGTTATCTTGCCTGTTGTGCCAGAGGGCGTCAAAGTCACCTGGGAGTGCAGCGATGATATCAGGGACAGATGCGTCACCTAACCAGGTTTCCGTAAGTGCCAGTATGTCAATATCCCCCTCCTGGAGGAGCGCCAAGATCTCCAGGTGGTGTCTCTGTAGAGATCTCGTGTTCAAGACTGCTACTTTTAAGCCAGGAGGGTTCCCCGGCCTGATGCTATTGTGAGGTGCTGGCCTCAGGCTCGTGTGGCTATCTGTCCCGTTGTGTCTCAAAATGTTTTCGGTTCTCAATTTAGCTGTGACATTGTTGTTAAGCGCATAGTTACCTGTGGCTAGGGACTGCAGATTTAATGCGGAATATCTCATTGCTGGACCAGGGGTTCTGGCCCCTGGACCCGGCCGGACGCGGACGGGCGCAGACGGGCTTGCCTTAGGCGCGCCTTTGGCGTGCCAGCGGCGCGTTCGCTCCAGCGTCGCAGTTAAGCTGACCCCTTCCGCCCACCAACCAATCAGCTCTGCTGTGCAGCAGCTGTACTCCCCCCAAGCACTAGACCGCGTTTAGGAAAGCGGAAGTGCTCTGATGTGGGTTTACAGCGAAACCCTGGGGTGATAGGAAGCACACCGGTTAAGAGGTCAGCCCAGCTTAGGTAAGATCACTACTGTCGCCAAGTCACGTTTGGGAGGAAAGTGAGCTTTTTGGATGCCTTTTGATAAAGGCCCAGGAGGTGAGGGGTCAGGCGAGCCTGGAGGTGTCTGTAATATTCCATGGGGAACCTGTCTGGGCCTGGGGTTTTCATTGAGTTCATGTCCCAAAGGGTCAAAGTAATTTCTTCTGATGTAAGGTCTAGGTCTGCTCTATCGCTCCCCATGAGCATAGGAGTGTCTGACACGAGCGGAGTGTCTGCCTTAATTGGGACTGCTCCCAGGGGGCGTATAATTAACTAAGTCTGCAAATGCAGTTGCTATGTCTGTGGACATCTCTGCCACTGCTCCATCACCAGTTGAAGCGACGATCCAAGAGGCCATCCCCCCACCTTGCTGATCCTCCTGTCACCCAGCGTCCTTGGCCTCACCTCCAGGCCCGTGGGGCCCTGGATGCTCCTTTGGTCTCCAAGCAGGGGTGCACACCATTGCCTTAGGCGATATAGGGCATCAGCCTTGTGATCCCAGTGGGTTCCGTGGCCCCGGCAGCATGCTGGGTATGGCACCACATGTCTCGTGTTGGGCAGAGGGAGCGGGACAGAAGCGAAGGGAAGCTCCATCCCGGGGGTGGCAGGTCCAGTCATACTGTGCGGGAGGGGGCCCCCAACCAAAATGCCTCTGGTGGGCTCCCAACTTCTCACTTGATGCGTGCCCCGGGCTCAGCCCTGGAACCACGCGGCCACCGTCCTCACCGCAGGCCGCAGCTGGCACGGCACATTCATCCTCCGCTGCTGCTGCTATGACTTATATTGCAGCACCGCTGCCTCCTTCAGTGCTCCAGCTACCCCCTGCAATGGCGTACACCTGTTCCTGCTAAGGCTCCCGTAATCACCCAGGAGTCTTGCGGTACGTGCGCAGCCAGTTGGGACTTCTAGTGAAGAGAGACCACCATCTTGGCCTGCTAGGCCACGCCCAACTTTTTGTTGGTTTTGTGAAGTAGCAGACACTACAGTTCCCAGTTGGTGATGTCCCGCCACTCGCAGGAGGCCCCAGAGAGTCGGTGTTGACTCCTGGTAATAGTTCAGGTATGGACCAAGGCGTCCCTCAAATTACAGCCTCTCTTGTTTGCAAAGAGTGGTTTCTCAAAAACTAGGGTGCCCGTGTTGAAGATCCTCCAATTTTTGGTGATAATTTTTTTTTACATGATTCGATAAGCCTGAATAAGTAGTAACGCACACCGTGCGGGAATTTTCATCCTTACTGATTATAGAGTTAATGATGGCCTCCCTGTTATTATTACAGGCTCTCTTCCTTATTTTCTTTATAATCGCCTTCAGATAGCTGTGCTGTTTTAGTTTGTCACTCAAAAGGTCAGCCTGTCTTTTGAAGTCATGTATATTGCTACAATTGCGTCTCAGTCTTAAAAATTGACCGTATGGGAGATTTTCATGTAACAGACATGGGTGAATAATATCAGAGCACAAGAGTCTGTTTCTTGGTATGTATGTGTGCTGAGGCAGCAGTTCTGGTGGAAGTTCCTCAAATTCAAAAAGGTCAAAGTATTGTTGCTTATGATATGGGTGGACTTCAAATAGTTGTTTTGTGTGTTCAGCCACATTATAAAGCATTCTGCTGTCTCAGTGTTTCGATGCCACGCGATCTATTAGAATGTCATCAATGCATCTTTTCCATTCCTTGATGTTTTGTCTGAATGGGTTGAAGATTCAAAATGGTGTATGTGGTGGCAGGCAAGCCTTGGGGCAAAAGTGCTGCCCATCGAAGTCCCTTGTATCGGCTGGCACAGAGTGCCTTTAAACTCAGAGGTTTTTTGTCAATACCAGATGCATACAGTTAAGAATAAAGTGTCTTGGAGGTCGTATGATTCCAGGGAGAGGTACAAAGAAGGTTTTATATCACCCTCAATGTTTCCTCTTGGGTTAGAATTGTATATACACTTTCTACATCTAAACCTATACGGAGGTTTTCGTCTGGATCAAAGTGAAAGTCTTTTAATAGGTGTTAAGATCCTTAATATCCTTTATTTTATTTTTTTAGTTTTATATAGCGCGAACTAGACATGAGACATCGGGTATCAGAGCGCTTTACATGAGCACCAGTTTCGTTACAGAAGGACACATTCATTTTTGTTAGGCACGGGTAGATTAAGTGATTTGCCCAGAATCACAGGATGTTGAGCGTCGTTGCCAAGACTCGAACCCGGTCCCCCAGCTTCAAGGTCGACCGCTCTAGCCCTGAGGCTACATCCTCTCTCCTTATGTATGTCAGAGCATAACCAGATTAGTAAAAGCAGCCACATGTCATGTTTCTACATTGCACCACCATTACAATTAATGGAGACAGTAAGCACATTCAAATACATTCATTGTAATGGTAAAGATGTTGTTCATCACCAATTGAAAACATGTGTGTCAGAGCTTTTCTTTTACTTTAGTTAGACGACCACTGCAGTCATAGGACCAGCCACAAGGACCCAAAAGCAATAGCTCCAGCTCTGAGTGTGTTAAATTCGTGGTAGTCCTTCCAGGGTCATCATAACAAGGCCATCTCCATCACCAACCCCAACCACAGCAGGGCCATTTTAGATCTGTTGCTATCAATGTCTGTTGTCATGTGCAGTAGAGCCATTTTAAGATCTCCAGGCAACCAACAACCCTGCACCTCAACCAGGCAAGTGAGCACTCCCTCTCATTAGGAAACACACTTCATTAACCTCCAGATCATATGAAAGATATCTCAAGATATCTCACCCCTGGGACAAGCATCGTAAACATAATGCTGAGACAACTACTACCATCCAGAGTCTGTCATATGAGAAATATGTCCGATGCATATTTCATTTGTATGTCACAGAATTGCAAGGTGATTGCAGTCCCAGATGGGATGCCTGCACCGTTCTCCAATCGTCTTCTGTCAGGGAGCCCAGGTCTTTCTCCTATGATTCATGCAGTTTATCAAAGGGATCATGAGTGTGGATTACTAGGGAGGGATAGGTGTTTGAAATGTTGTGGTCTGCTATCTCGTATAGCAACACTTAGGCTTCTATTGGGTCGTTGCAATGTAGGACGTAAGGTCATGTCGGAGCTACACGTACCGAATAAAATGGCTGGGTGGAGGTCGTACTCCTCCTGTTGATCTGTGAAGGCTTTTAGTACTGTCCCTGTCATGAATGCTCCTGTACCTGTCATGTCAAGCCATTTTGAGATGCAAATAGGATCCCATCTCCAGAATCCCTGCAGCTCAGACACCTGCCGGAGCCAGCATCCGTTCCACAGAGGGGTCCCTCTATTCAAGCGTTGCGACCAACCCAAAGCCCTCGCCATCTCATCTCGTACCTTAAATACCACCTTCATGGACAGTATAAGGAAGTTGTCCCCCATATAATAAATGAGAGCTCAGTATGTCCTGCATTTCCCATTTCTCGAGGCGAACGCTGGATCTTCTGTAGTGTCAAACCACCATACATGGAGGACAGTCGGGTGGGAGGCTCTTTAGTAGGAGGTAACGTCTGGTACAGCTATCGCCCATCAAAGGTGGACTTAAAGGATTTCAGCCATGCATTTCTTGGGGACAGTGGTTCCATAGAAACCCCTCAGCATAGAGCTGATGTGGGTAAAAACAGAGTGGGGATGACATAGGGCAATTTCTGCAGTTGGTACAACAGGTGGGGCAGGACTACCATTTTAAAGATTGCGGCTCACTCTCAGAAGGACCGGGGAACCTGGTAACATGTTTTAACACAAGACTCTCTTGCCATCTTCCCACAGTTCTAGCCCTGTTCCAGTTTTAGTACGTGGCAGCACTTTTCACAACATCCATCTACAGTGCGACACATTACCGCCTCACCATGCCATATTTCATGATGCCAGCTTATAACCCATAGGCCTTCTACTAGACCATGCAACATGAAGGATGTCGCCCAGAGCTAGACAGAGCATGAAGAGAGCCACACTATGTGGTTGTGGTAAGGCTTTGACACAGTCCCCCATGTTGAATGGACAGACAGGACAATTTTGGTTGCTACATTTTTTGTGTGCCCATGATGCTGAGCTACAACTCATTCTTTGGCGGTAATCGGGGCTGTAGCCGGGGCAGGATACAGAGAAGACGAATACAAAGATATTAGTGTGGGCCAGAGGTGAGGGAGTGGGGCTGGTCCGGGGTGCAAACCTCATTTTAGCTGTTCTTCATGCTCCCTTTGGTTGTTGAAGCAATGCTGTGCATTGATACATTGAAGGGCAAGGCCTAATGGTGCAGTGTTGACACCTAGCTCCACACTACGAGGGCAGCCTGATTCTAGTCTTGGACTTTAACCATACCTACCATAGGTATAATGTTCTAACAAAGGTAAAGGACACACCAAAACACAATAAGCCGAAATGTTAAATTGACAGGCATTCCCAAACATAAATCGATTTCACAAGCCCTTAACAAGCTACACAAGCTGCCTGTTAGGCAGTGCATCAAATTCAAGGCCCTCTGTCTTGCCCACAAGGCTCTTCATGGAGCTGGCCCAGAGTTTTTGAAGCAGTCTTTCAAAAGGTACAGCCGAGGAAGAAACCTACGGTCCCTAGGCGCCCGGAAACTGGTGGTTTGCAGGTTCAAACTAACCAATTGGGGAGGAAGGAGCTTCGTGGTTTCAACTGCAAAAGAATGGAATCAACTCCCCCTACACATCAGGACCGTTCCTAATCTGTTTATGGTCAGGAAGGCATTAAAAACGTGGCTCTTTCCTAGCTAAGGAATCAAGGACAAGGTTTCATGTTTTCTTATTCTGAGCTAGCGCCTTGACACCTAAGGGTAATTGTTTGCACTATAAAAGTCACTAAAACATAATACTGAGAAAGAAAAAGTAGGATCTCTTCCAGCCACCGTCCCATAGTAATATTTATTTTAACATCCTCCCACGGTTCTAACTGCTGCTTTACAACACTGATCACACCACACGTCAGTTCCACGTGTTACAACCCTCCACCCTCCACCTATTAATCCAACAGCGCCAGTAGTGCCACATGACAAAGCAATTTGGGGTCAAAGGTGGACATTTTAAGCAGCAGGCTTCACAGCAATTGGACTGTATAAAAGGAGATTAGAAGCATACCAGAGCAGGACAAACAACAGAATCAAGTTTTGCTAACAAGGGGGAACAAGGGAGAATTGTCTTTCGAAATCGGTGAAGGTCTTGACATTATAGTACAAACATGCCAACTCTCACCATTATGGGGAAATACCTCTGATTCTTTTTTACTTTCTACTGCCAAAAACATCACTTACTCTAATGCAAGGCCCTGGACAAATAAATTTAACGCTACAAAAGTTCAGTTCATTAAGGTGGACGTGGTGTGGAGGGCTGCCGATTAAACACTGGTGAAAAAGGAATGAGCAGAAAAATACCATGAGAAGAACAGAAGAGAAACAAACATGGAAAGAAAGAATGGAACGCAGGCCACCTGGGCACAGAATCTCCCTGTAGGGGCTGTTTCGTTTGCTTTTTAGGGTTAATGGTGTTTTAGCGTCATTTAGTCCAAAGCTGTTGGTAGGGGTCCTTGATTGCGTTTGTGTGTGTGGGCCCAGTGGAAACCGTCAGAAGTTGTAAGCATACTCAGATTGTTGCCATGGGGAACTAAAGTTGTTGTTTTTTCTTTGTGGCTCTGAGCACCTACTGTACTATGAAATCCACCAGATGAAGGATTGATCGTTGAGACACCCCTTGTTCTTCTTGACTTGCTGCGGTATTTTCTCCTTGGAAAACAGCAAGGGTCACAATCACACAACAACACTACAACTACAGCACACAGCACTACAATTGTACTATAACCACACTAGCTATACTACCTGATCACGACCACTGCAGTACTAAAACTGCAGTGCTACAAATGTACCACTACAATACTGCAAATACAACAAGGTAACTACTACCGCTACAGCAACATCTGCACCCTTACTACCACAGTGAGTGAATTCCTTCCTAGCACACCACACTAAAGCATAACGTGTTAACACAGCCAAATCTGGAATATTTGCCAACCCAATAATTATTTTTATTGGTGATGATTATAAAATGTAAACCTGCTTGTGGGGGCCAGGGGGAGGGGGGCACGTGTATGTGGTTAGAGTGCATGTGGGAATACTTATAAAGCTCAGAGGAGGACACCCACAGAGGTCAATCTCCCCAGCATAAAACATCATCATCCTGGAGTGCGCTGAGCTCCGCACGGTGCCTGCTCCGGCCTTCATATACATGTTATAACTGAGGGGTTCGCAAGGCGCTACTTGTTTGGGAGGGTACGGCAGAGGGTAAAAAACATTAATAGAACCTTATGGTGGACCAATGTATTGGAGGGTGCCCGGAAAACTACTGAAGGCGCCACCCGATCCACGCGCGGCTGGCTGGGCCCAGCGGTACTTGTTTGTTTAAGTTTAGAAAGCGCACGCTTAAATCTGTCAGAGTGATTGACACCGCACCTGGATCCACGTGATAAGTCCAAAGAGGCTGGATTTGGTAGATTTTGTTTGTTTTTTGACCAGTGCACCACTGCTACAATGTAACACATACTAGTCACCATAGCAACGAGTCCATGCCAACAGTGGCTAACAAACTGTATTGTCTGGGAAAGGCAGCGACACAGCAAGCAGCCAATCAGTGTGCCTGGGCTGCTTGTTAATTCTCTTGTACTAGCGCCTCACAATCTAACATCCACAGAGGGGTTTTAATACATTATTAATGCATTTTAGTGTGGTGATGCAGACACAAGCATTAAAATGCGTTAGTCTAACCCTTTATGCGTGATACTCTGCAGGGCTGCCTTGAACTCAAAACGGGCAGAGCTTTCATGTGGTTTCTAACTGCCAACCACGTGCTAACCTCAAGCGCCAAGAATGAGAAACAACGCACTAGTCAAAACTGCCCCTAGACAAAACTCTGATCTCTCTCTCTAGCAGGAACATTAATCACAAAAGTTATCTTGACATTTGTAATGCTGCCTGAAAACTGGACGCACAAGGAACTCTGCCGCAGGTGTTTTTAAATCATAAGTTATTGCTAAACACAGCACCCCCTCCCCAGGTCAGCCGCACCAGTCGCACTGCCCTAAAGCCGGCACTGCGTGCATGAGCTCGTCAAGCGAAGCCAGACCCTTGGCTCGGCTCTCCCTGTTACTTTTATTTTGCTCGCCGACCTTCAGCTCACACAGAGCATTGGCCCCACACCTGTTTTTTTATTTACTAGCAGGTGTTACCAGTGGACAATTACTTTGTGCAAAAGTGACAGAAAGTAATGAAACCAAGGGCCAGATGCACAAACGCGTTTTCTGGTTGCAAATCATGCAATTCGGTAAATCACATGGTTTGCGACGAGAAAATGTGTTTTTTAATGTAGTAAATGTACGTAATATGGTAGAATTCCTATGAGTTTCTTTTCACACTACATCACTAATCACAAGTACAATTTCTCATGATAACCCTGAGAATTCCTATAAAAAGCATCTTCAACTCTCTCTAAAAGAGGGTAGCATTTTCAACTTCCAGGGAGTTTCCTATTCTTCATCAAGGTTGCTGACTAATAACACACTGGATTCTCAGAGAGAGCTTGAACTTGCAGGTTCCAGGCTGCCTGCCTTCAGCATTCAGTCATGCGACAAATGTACAGCATGTCCTCGCAATGGAAACTTTTCAGCAAGTATTAGTGAGGGCTTAGTACCGAGGACATTCTGGTCCAGATTTCATGCTGTCTTTTTTTTGGTTCTAGCTTTGTAGAGATTCCTATGGGCGGTGGAATCGACTACTGCAACAGCGTTTAGGACGCGTTTGTGAATTCTATATAGTGGTTTCAGGCAAACCGACTTGAAAAAATTGTGTATGATAAGATGGCTGTTTTTGGAGGGGTGCCAAATGACAGGAAATGACATTTGGAAATATTGATAATCAGTAGGTGAATTACTATATTTGAACAGGAAATAAACTTTGTAGAAGTGTAGTTTTCATTACCACAGAGGACGATTATTGTATATGAGAAAAATGTGTGCTACATTGTAGCAACGGGAGTATGGTAGGGTCTCCCTTTGGGGAGTGGCTTGGACATAGTTTGGTGCTGGACGATATTAGAGTTTAAACACAATATTATTACATTTTGATTAACTTTTTATAAATTGTAAACATAATGTATATATTGATATCTCTTTGGGATTGAAGATGTTAAAATAATAATGAAGTGCTGATTGTATGTATACATTTTGGGAGACCTGGATGCTTTTTTATAAAAACATATTATATATGTTTCTCGCAGCCCTGATGAAGTCCAGTTGGTGGACGAAATGCGTTGGCTGGGCTGTTGCTGTCTATTTCTAATGAAGAATAAAGATTAAATCCTTCTTTTTAACCAACGACATCTAAGTCTCCTTTTTGTGGATGGCACTTGAGAAAGGACATTATTTGGAAGATAAGAATTTGGCACTTCCCGTTTAGTTGAATAATAGTCTTTGGTAATTGATTTGAAGTGCTTTGAGTGCTCCCCCATTTGTGGTATTATGGTTTGATAGGACAAAGTGCAGTGCATTAGACCTTCATCAGGGTTAGAGAATACAATCAGTGTTCCACATTTCCAGAGTTAAATCTGCCACAAGTAAAACAAAAAATCCACCTTCTCCAGTCATTAAGGATGAGCCCTTTGAATTTGAAGTTGAGGTTGTAATTGATTCTAGGAGTGCTTAGGGTCAATTGCAATACCTGTTGACCTGTAAGGGTTATGGACCAATGGAACGCTCCTGGCAACCTTCCACATTTATCCATGCCCTAGATTAATAGCTTCTTTTCACCAGAGGTTCCCTCACAAGCTAGCACCAAGAGAGAAGGGCCTTAAGGGTGGTGGGGTACTATCAGAAATAAAGGTGTTACCTTCATGCGGGGATTTGCCTCTAGTACTCGCCGCCAAATATCCTGTATTGGAAAGCCAGGAAGGAAGACTGGCCAATAGCAGTTTGGGCATCAGGATCTTCACTGGTGAAGGTCAAGGAGAGGGTGTTATGAATGGCAGTAGGGCTTTATAAGCAGTCTGCTTCCCTTAGGGTGGTACCTGGTAACGTTCAGTGTTGTATAGGCTGCAGTTCGTTCATCATTATTGCATCCCTTACCTTTCTTGTTTGCTTTGCCTTCTTGGTTCCCTGACCTTCTTGCCTAAACTCTAACTTGTCCTCTGGATTACAATTTAGTATGTTTGCTGACAAATTGCTGGAACTCTGACTAACCCCTGGGATTACAATTTAGTTGTGTTTGCTGAACCGGTGGCCGAACTCTGACTTGCCTTACATTTACATTTTGCCTCACATTTACATTTTGGTATTGGTTGTTGTGCTTATCCTGCGTGCCTCCCTGAATTCCAGGTTAGCTTTTGACCCGGGATTCCACCATTGATGTTACCGGTTTCCTGCGATTGTGGCTTATGTTCCCTGCAGCCCACCATTACGAAGCCTGTAAGCATTATCACCAATACTTTCTATTCTAAGATTATTTCAATGTTTATGCAACATAGTAAAACCTTGCTTTTGTTTTTCATACTTTTAGTATATGTTTCGCATTCACCTTTGAAACACTATCATGAATCCCCTGAAGTACGATAGGCATGTGGTTGACGCAACATTCCAGCTTTCTCTTCACTCTCTCACTCTCATTCCTCCTATGATCAGGGGTCTAGTCTTGCTATTCACACTTCTCATGCATGGGTGGAGCTATGTTCTGGGAAGCGGGCGGATTCTTATTGCATCAGCATTATGTGTTCACTGATTTTACTTACTTCAACCGTTAATGACCTAGCTCTTTTTGAAAAGAGAAAAGGAGACTTACGGTGACCTGAATATGTCCACTTACCAGAGTGTGGTAATCAGGAGCCACAGAACAGCACACCTTATTGCCACTAATTCTGAGCAGGGAGGAAGTGTGCTGGACTGCCCAGTACCTCTGACTTCCCCTTACTTAGTTAGTACTCACTGCGGCCTTGTACGGTCCAGCTACGGAAACTACCAATTTCAAGCCTATCAACATCCAGCCCAGTCATGGGACACTACAATTCGATACCTATGGCTTTGCTTTGGCCTTTTCGATGTAGGCAAAATATGATTATGGAAATATAAAAGGCAGTACTTTAACAGCTATAGATTTGTACGTCTAGCTCATGTAATCTGCTGTTGCCCAGCTTTACAAGTGAACGTTAAAAAAATATTGGCTCCAACCTTAAACATGCTCAGTCTACAGTTATGTAAAGTGCTAACCTGGTTTTCTCTGTCACAATGAACACTTATCAAGTAGTTTTGTGAGGGTGATGACTAGAATAATTACTAAATTGTAGCATCTTCAAGGCACACCTGAAGAATCACCAAATAACTAAATATATAAAGTTTTTAAATATTGATGATGTTTTTTAACTAGTAATATAATTGACATGGTATTAATTAACTGTCAATAAAATTTGATATGATACACTAAACTCCTCCTAAGTCAGAATGTCTGGTTCCCTTCACTCGACACTTTTGTGGAGAAATTTGTGGGAGAATGACATCCCTTTTAGGCCCTTAGCAAAGATCAAGCTCCAGAACATTTCCAGATGTCCCGCTACCTACCTTTACACATAGGGTAAGAGGTGGTGATTGACTATTTTGGACCCATTGCTACAGGACAACATCTCTTCGTAGTAATCATTGACTGTTCTCGCTTTCCCGAGCTGATGGCCATTTCTAGCCCTTTAAAGGATGTGGCCGTTCCTACATTAAAAACAATATTTTCCACATTTGGCATACCTTCACTGGTAAAGTATAACAATGGTCCCCGTTCAACAAAAATGAATTCCAGGACCTTGAAATGTATTTAGGCTTCGAACATAGGTACAGCACACCATTATGTGGCTTCAGCATAATGGGATTGCTGAGGTTTTTAGCTATCCTCAAGAAAACTCTGCAGATGTCCAAGGCGACTCACTCATCAATATCTAAAATCCTGTTTCAGACCTTGTAAGATTACAGAGACGCACCACATAGCACCACTGGCGTGTCACCGATGGAGCTAATGTTTGAAAGAAAGTTGCAAACAAACATGCCACAGCCCCCCACCAAGCCTGCTCTTCATCTGCAACACAAGGTAGGGCCTCGAGATGCTGGGCAACAGATCAAAATGAAATAATATGACAATAAACAAATTAGAGCTTGACTATCTAATCTACACCAGAAGAGTAAAGGGAACATTATGACACCAGTAAAGCACACTTAATTTTAATCTGACCACTATCCCAATATACCCCATACCCTCCTATCTAGAAAGGGAAGGGAAAGAATCTTTTTGTCTGGCCAACATCAGACTTAGAGATAAAAGATCTCAGGCAAAGAGCCCCCTTGTGTGGCCCATTGGGTATTGCAGCACCCATCCAATGAGGAGCACAGCCCCACTTCAGTGGGTGAGGGCTTGTACATACTGAAAAGGATACTTACGGTGACCTGAATATGTCCTCTTACCAGAGTGTGGTAATCAGGAGCCACAGAACAGCACACCTCATTGCCACTAATTCTGAGCAGAGAGGAAGTGTTCTGGACTGCTCAGTACCTCTCACTTCCCCTTACTTAGTACTACACTGCGGTTTGTTCAGCCAGGAGGAAAACTGTGATGAAGAATCTTCCAGACCATGTTACAATTGGCAGGAACGTTTCCCTAATCACTTCTACCAGGGTCGGTTGGTTCCCAGAAAATGTAGGAAATGCGAATGGTAGAAGCCCTATTTTATTTCCCACAGAGACAAGGTGAGCTTTGTAGAACTCTGCACTTGCAAATGGATCCCTAAATATGTGCAGGGTTTCGGATCCTGCACAGTGAGCATGCACCGTCCCTACCACACATCTGGTGACCCCTGACAACGCCAGTGAGAAGACTAGGGTGGGCATTGAGTCTGCATTTTCGGGGATAATCTGAAGCGAGTGTACGGAGAAGACACTCGGATTGCACTGGACCGATACAAAGTTTTCCTGGAAGGTCTGGGACTTCCTAAACTCGAGGAAACAGCAGCTGAAGGTCTAGACTCTGCTATTGAGCTAGAAGAATTCTGTGCAGCAATGCGTATGTTGCCAGGGGGTAAGGCCCGGGCGAGGAGGGAGGGATTTCCGGTGGAGTTTTTTCAGGAATTCTCTGCTATGGTCACGCAGGGCCTGCTCGAGTTGCCCTTGAGGTGAGGGAGACCGGGGTGCTGCCGCCCACTATGAGAAAGGGGGATATATGCATGTTGCTAAAACCAGGCGGGGACAGGACGGACCCTGTGGCACATAGGCCGCAGCAGCTTACCATGATCAACTCAGATGTGAAGATCTTGTGCAAGCTGTTGGCCAACCTTTTGAACCGCTGTATGACCAGCATGGTTCATGAGGACCAGTGCAGATTTATACCAGGTCATAACACCGGGATGAACCTTAGGCGTTTACTGCATGTTATGCACATGGTGGTGATGAAATAGCCTCTGTCTCCATTGATCTGGAAAAAGCCTTTGACACCGTTGACTGGGGTTATCTGCTTGAGGTGCTGTGGGTTATGGGGTTCAGACCTCAATTCCGGGGCTGGATTCAGCTTCTTTCACTGAGCCTAGTGTCAGAGTGCAGGTGAGGCAGTGCCGCTCAGAGAATCGGTACGTGGGAGGTGAGAGGTAGAAGTCCCAGAAATTACCTGCCGTTGAACAATGGGCAGATTCAAAGTGTTCAGGTGTCCTTCAAAAATGGAAAACCCCAAGCCCATTAAAACTCGATTCATAGAGAGATAAAGGACAGAGCTGAGTTGCTGTATAGTGCATTATTTTCTAGTTCCAGTGTAATCAGAGAAAATGTGATCCAAAGTTGATACAAAAAGATTATTTATTTTCGAGTATAGTGTTCGAAGACAGGAATGACAGTTCATAGAAAACAGCCAACACGTGTTTCGACTCTTCTTGGCGCGTAGGCCTGGGCCTTTTTCAAGGCTGACAGTGTGGAGCATCACAGGCAAAAGAAGGGTGGAATAAAGTACATTTTAAAGGTTTAAGTAGATTAGACATGAGGCAACCACAATGGTACATGATCACGTTAAGGATAGAGCAGAGTGAGAGAAGAAAAACGACAAGAGGGAGAGGAGAAAGAAAATTAGGGGGAAAGTAGATGGAAAAACCCAATTATATCTATGTTTTTTAACAAGAAAAGTTGAGACATCAGTAACATAGTATTTGGAACAGGCTAGGAGCAAGACCAGAGAATAATGCCGGTTATTTGTAAGCATAGTCAGAGTGGTCACAAATATGCATGTCAGCATTATTTGTAGATGGGTGCTATGATAAGTAATACATGGAAGTGCCGGGATGCAGCAGATTCCATCATACAGTCCAGCATGCAGTATAAGACGAAAACGGCACCAAGATTGTGAGAAATGTAACACATAGTGCATGATATTTAACAAGACAATTGGAATAATCAAAGGTAAGCATGTAATTGGTATATGATAGTAATTTGCAAAAGGTGATGGAATGGGTAATACATACTGGTCCCATAATGCAACAGGATTCCAGCATACTGTTTAGTAAGGGATCCGCGCCAGGGTTGGGAGAAAATGTAAGAGAAAATCGTAAGACAATGTGCGAAGAAGCGCAAGGGTAGGTGTGGCCGTGCCGCCCCTCAAATTCATGGTGGTCGAGGTAGATGGTGCTAGGAGAAGAACAGTACGTGATAAGATAACAGGGTGATGGGCAGGCGTGTGCTCGTTCATAAACATACCCAGACATTGTTAGCAAATAAAGCCCCAGCAAACAGTAGGAAACACCCAGGGTGTGTGCTGCGTATCCAGAAGCACGCCGAGGACAGGGACAGTGTCCCTGGTCCCAGGGGCACACGAGGGAGTGGTGCCCAGGCGTGTTGAGCAGAGAGAGATGTAAATATAATTCAATAAGGCCAGTACTCAGGAAAACCACCAAGTCAAGTGCCCCAAGTTAGTGAGCTTCCAAAGAAAAAATGGAGAGGTCCCAGGGACAGGAACCGGAATGGGGCAGGACATACAACTCAGCTGGCATGCAGGTCACAGTGCTCAGAGGCTTACCATAAAAATATGGGAAACAAGGAGCAAAATGTAAGTAGGAAAACTGGTATAAGAGGTTCTAAAAGGAAGCAAAATTAAGGGCAAGGTGAGGGGAGTTCACATACCCAGGTCGGAAGGTGAAAAATGCTATCAGAATGCTTCACAAAGTTTCCTCAGGTTATTAAGGTCCACTTAATATAATGCATTTCAAGGGATCCGCTCCAACACAGGGCCGTAAGAAGGGGCCGTCAGCAGCAAGCGCAAAAATCTGGAAAGACAATCATAATTGAACTATAGGCACGACGAATAGGTAGGGCGGGGTTTGGGAGGTTTTGAGTGTGTGGGGTAAAGTTACCTCTAAGTAGGTCAGCGGGTCATCACACGTGGTTAGAGGGAACAGTGGTCCAGGATAGTCCCGAAGAAGATCCGTAGTCTCCAATGCCGTAGACCTCGCTAGTTATAGCCGAGGAGACTTCCGGTGGGGATGAGGTGCATAGAGAGTACACCTAAGATCAGGCTCAGAGAGTTGGGTTCTGGGCCGGGGAACACACCAGGGCTACCCCTTGTCCCCACTCTTTTTGGCACTCACGATGGAACCCTTGGCGGTGGTGGCAAGACGGGAGCTGTGGGACTGGGGAATACAGCTTGGCGACGTTAGGCATATTATATCATTATACGTGGATGGCGCTCTGTTTTACCTCAGCTCCTCTCAGGAATCCCTTGAGATCCTGCTACACTTACTAGATGATTTTGGATCCCTGTTGGGGCTGCGGATTAGCCGTGGGAAGTCCCTACTGTTTCCTCTTGTGGCGCTAGTTAGGACACCAGTGGAGAGCCTACCGGACATCGGTCTGCGCTGGGAGTAAGCACAATTCCGGTACCTGGGGATAATGCACACTGGCTGGAGCCTAGAGATAGCTGGGAGAAACACCTGCTGGCGGGGATGATTGATGCAGGACAGCTACCAGCCATATTGATGGAGGGCTCTGGATCCCCGAACGGCCTGCCGTTTGCAGTGCGGCAGACGGCACAAATTTGGCAAAAGCTAGTCACAGTAGTGTTGAGACGAGCCCCTTTTCACAGGGAATTGCTGGTGTGGATACTGGCGATGGTCTGAAAAATGGCTGAAAATATGTCCTTCCAGGCATGGAAGGAGTGGCTCTGAGCTGTTGGGGAACCTGTACCCAATGAGAACTTTGTTTCTTTTGAGGATGCACAAGCAGAGTTTGCGCATGAGCCTGGACACTTTCTGCACTATGCTGCCTTGGCAGAAATTGCCAAGAAGACCTGGAACAACTTTCCCGCGGCGCCAGGGGCATCTGACACTTTGGGGAGCCTACTGTCCTGCTGGTCGGGTAGGCATCTGATATCTTTGTTATATAATGCCTTTGGGGTACTTCGGTGGGCAGCCGGTTACGGGTCCGGGCGGCCTGGGAGGAGGACCTGGTGGCGCCCATGGAAGATGAGGATTGGGCTCGAGTCTGTGCGCTCACGCAGTCAGTGTCGTGTAACGCCCGCTTTAAGCTGGTACATTATCATTTTTTGCAACACAATCAATCAATCAATCAGGGGTTTATAAAGCGCGCTACTCACCCATGAGGGTCTCAAGGCGCTAGGGGGGGGGGGGTGTAGGGAGCAACTCCGGATCAGTCAAAAAGCCAGGTCTTGAGGTCGTTCTTGAACATGTGAACCCCAAGACTTTTCAGCGGATAAAACAGGCTTGCTCTGATAACTGCCCTTGTTGCGGATCTGAAGGAGCCGACTTCCTTCATTTGGCCTGGGGATGTCGATCAGTGGAGGACTTTTAGAATTAGGTGGTCGGTGAACTCACAGGAGTAACTTAATTACGGGCAACAGTAACTCCATAGTACTGTTTATTGGGGAACATCAGGAAGCCTAAAGGTTGCAAGATGGCCTATATATTTTTGAAACTGGCTCTGGTCCTTGCAAGCCACAGGGTGGACATCACCTGGATGGGACAGCACGCCCCGGAGATAGACCACTGGCACAGGAACTTGGTTGAATGGTTGTTAGCAGAAGAGGTTCATATGAAGCTTAGTAGACGAGATGATAAAGTGGGGGACGATATCCTCGTGTAGCAGGATCTGGGTGACAGGTTCTTGGCCCCAGACTCTGCCCCAACTAGTGGAGATAGTGATGGTTCTAAACAGTAGTCCTTTGCTGGATGGGACACCCGAGTGGGCTGTGGGTGTGTATCAGTTTCACTGTGATGTGCGCCTGTTGCTCTCCCCATGAGCATTGTATGAAACTGCCTATTGTAATGGTGGACGCTGCTCCCTTGTCTACCTACTGTATACTGTGACTGTTGTTATTACCGGTGCAATGTGGTTTCATATTAAAATGAAAAGTAAAAGTTTAAAAATATATATTTGCAGGGTTTCACTTGCTTCAGGTCTTTCCAACTCAGTTTCCACATGAAATTGAAATTAGTAGAGCTTGCATGCACAACCACTTTCATCTTGCCGTGGCTGATATCTACCTTCTTTATATGGCAGTATTTCTACAGGTCTTTTAAGGTATATAGCAAAACCTAACCCAGGTTTGGTCTAGCATGTCTGTGTCGTCCGCATATTGCAATGTTTGTAGCGGTTGGTTGTTTAGTTTTGGTGATCAAGATTGCTGGATACTTAGTGACATGCCAATATCTGATACATAGGTTAAACCAAAGAGGGGCCAAAACAAAGCTTATGTTAGGCCCTTTTTGAAATATATTTTGTTTCATAGGTGTGTCACGTGTTTAATACGCTTTAAGTCAAAGTGTCTCCATTCCTAGGTTTCGGTGAAATTGAATACAACTTGGTGAGTTGGGTCGTCCTTTAACACTTTGCAATTGCTTCTTTTTTGAGGGAACATGGGTGGGCTTGTTCAATGATATATAATAGGTACTCCTTAGCAAAAGAAGATTTTGGTTCACACGAAGCAAGCAAAAATCTTGCCAGAAAGTTAGTCAAATGTTTATCCTTTCATGGGCGATGGCCAATATTAAATTTGTAGTTGTGAAGAAGACCCCACCTCTTGATCGCTGATGGTCTGTGAAGACAGAAAATGGCTTGCCATATAAAAATGGATGGAAGTATTTACATACCCATACAACAACTCGACTTTCTGTCTCTGCTTGAGAACAGGCATGCTGCAGACTCATGAGGCTGTGGCTATCATATGCCACCATATGATGTGTGGCTTCTATGTCGGTGTCCCTCTGGACTAGTATGCCCCCCAAACCCACTAGGCTTGCATTAATTAAAATCTGTGTGTTTAGGTCGGGGTCAAAGTATACTGGTCCTCTGCATTTGAAATTCTGTTGCAGATTAACTCAAAAGCCTCTTGGCACTCGCTGGACCAATAGAACAGAGCTCCTTTCTTTGTCAGGCTCCTTAATGGGCACTGACTGTAGTCAAATCTGGAATATACCTTTGTAGGAAATTGGGTTATTAGTTGAGGGGGCTAAGTACCCACTTCAAGTAATTATCACAATCCTTGTAAGAGTGAACCACTAAAGTCACTAAATAAACCTAAGCTCAACTCCCTGGCTATGGCACAGAGCAGACAGGCTTAACGTAGAGGCAATGTGTAAAGTATTTATGCAGTAGTTAAACAATAAAAATCCCAAAACGAATTCCACTGACTATATATATTGTATGTGGCCTCATGGGATCATGGACTGCAACGCGTACTAAACTCCAGAGACATAATGTGGCGACAAACTATCATTGCTGTGATGTGCTGTGTTTTAATTTTCACTGGTGTTTTCTTGCTCAAAAATCAATAAAATTGAGTATCAAAAAAAAAAATCCCAAAACGGATTTAGAGGAAGAGAGTCAAATCTAATAAACAAAATGACACCAAAATGACAAACATCCAAGAAGGGGAACTGAAGATATGAATTGTTAAAGTTTTAAGTAGAAAAAGCACAAAGTGGCAATGACAATCAATGGTCGTGATAGAACTGGACCACTGCACAAGGTTGACGATTTTATCTTCTGACTTTAGTTCTTTAAGTCCAACTTCACCACAAGAGAACACTTCTAAAGCCCCCCAGGACCTCACGAGAAGCACTTAGAAACTCACAGGATGGTAGGCAGAGGCCAACAGGAAGGACCAGTCCAGGTTCAGTTGCCACTGGTCAGCTTGGCAGTTGCAGGAAAATACCTCATTTAGCTTGTTGTGTCTGTGTAGCTTTAACTGGAGGCCAGCATTAGGACCCTTGGAGTCCACTTTTTTGTACTACGTACAAGAGGGAGAGTAGGCCCAGTCTTGTAGGCTCTTCTGAGGTCTCAGACAGCAGGTTCAATCCACTTCTGATCTTCCACAGGTCGTCCAGGAGTGTTCTGAAGTGGGTGTATGGTGGTAACACATTTATGCCTGGCACAAGCCTGTAGATGGGAATGGCCCCTGTGGATGCCCTAATTAATGGGGTAAGGTTCCCAGGGTTAACCCTACCCTCTTTTGGCATTTTCATGATAGCCAAAGTCTTCGAACACACTGAACCTGTGCTCTCAGGCTGGGAGTGTGTGGGGAGTATACCATGGTATTCCTAGTGTCCTCCCACATGTAATATTAAAATCCAGTTTTAGGCGGTCCCTGAACCCACAACAATCTCAGCAACAGACGTCTGGTAGGAGCTGAGCTTTCATCAACCATACAGTAGATAACCACAAATTGTTTTGCCATTCTGTTTCCCTCATTTGAAGTGCGCCCCAAACATTATATGTGAACCTAGTTGACCTGCCAAACAGACTAAGACACTGTTAAGTCACAATAGGACCATTTTGATTGGGGCCTGACTGGCTGAGAAGATGACAGAAGGGCCCTGCCCAAGTGTCAGCTAACATCTGCCTGTGACAGGGGAGTCCTCCTTGAAGTGTGTCACAAGTGTCATATAAAAAGTGCCAGCAGACCTATCAAGCAGAATGTGACATTAAAGCAGGAATTGAAACTTTAATGTCAAAAAGGATCTAACAAGCCTCCCTTGCATATTCTGTCAGGTTCAGAGGAGTCATCTCTGCCCATTCAGGTCAGCATATTGTTTTGCTTCTGGGAGAAAGTTTACGCCTCATTGATGCCTATGCAAATGCGTCAATAAGAAATAGTAATAGGCCGAAGTGAGAGAACTAAGGGGCTGATTAGGATGGCGGGAGGACTTTAGTCCGCCCGCCATCCTCGCGGTGCTGGGACCGGCCGCCAGACATGCGGCGGTCCCGCAGTGCTAATTAGGATGCGACCCCCACCCTGGCGGTCGCATTCCGCATCTTTGACATTGCGGCGTGTGCTGCTTACAGCAGCACCCGCCGCAATGCCAAATTGCCATGTTGTGAATTCCCATGCACAACGTGGCAGGCACCGCGCGGTGCCTGCCGCCTTGTGCATGGGAATGGAGGGGGGTCCCATGGGTCCCCCCAAGTGCACCCCACACCCCCACCGGGGGCCCGCAACGGGCCCCCATTGCAAATCCCCGAAAGGCCTTTCAAACCCAGCATCCTAATATGGATGGCGGTGCCTGCTAGGCACCGCCACCATATTGAGGCCCAAGTCCACCCGGCCGGCAATCGGAACGATTGCCGACTGGCGGAAAAGCGGAGGACGCACTTTGCGTCCGCCGCGATACCCTCCGCCATTATAATATGGCGGGGGTAAATCGGGTGGCGATGGCGGGCGGATCGCCACCGCCTGGCCGGCGATGGCGATCCGCCCGCCATCCTAATCACCCCCCAAATGCAGATTTAGCTTCCAGGGACTTGATGCAGGGCAAAGGTAACTTTTTAAAAGTTACTTTTCCCTAATATTTCGAACAAATTCAACTTCAACATAGGATTGGATTTTTAACAGCAATTAAAAATAGCTGTTTAATTATTTTGCTAGCTAGCCCAATTCCCTGAGATACAGGGTTAACATTTAATAGTTCATCTCACCGTTTTCCGATGGAACACCCATACCTGCAACAGTGAAAATGGCTTTAAAGGGCATTTTATCATTAAGGACAAGTTTACTGTTATACTTTTACAGGTCCTACTTTTGAATACCATGCACCCTGCCTTTATAGTCAATAATACCTACTTAGGGGTGATTTAGAAATATTTAAAAGGAAGGTGAAGGCCTGCCAAAGAGTTTATTTTGAAGGTCGAATTTGCAGTTAAAACCTGCACAGCCAGGATACTTTACATTATCACTGTAGTGGATGGCACAATGGGTGCTGCCGTCCACTTGTGACATTTAACTTATAGGACCTGGGTACATATTCGTACCATATCCTAGAGTTTTCTAGGTAATTTATTTATACCATTCAGGAGCATGTCAGTTTTCCATGTTGAAAGGAGGAGCACAAGCAGGGGTAAAGTGCACCGTTCTTCAGTTAAATAGCGTTCAGCAACAAGGCAAAAAAAAAAGAAATCAGACTGACCCTGCAGAAAGGGCAAATTACCAGCAACCCTGCACAGCAGCTGGATTGACCCAGAAAAGAGTACAGGGCAGAAACATTTTGGAGCGCTGGAACTGAGGTAATCGCTGATCTAGATCAGGATACATTCCATCATGAAAGAAGATGATTTCATAGAATATGAGGGAGGTCTTGTCAAATGGACATTTTTCCTCATTTAAAGTCAGATTTGTGTCACATAGCGCTTGGCAGGCGGTGCAGGTTTCATCTTGCTCCTTCCTGGATGCCTCAAATAGGAGTATTACATCACTGTAATATATGCAAGTCGAAATGCCTTGTATAATCCGAGAGATTTCTTCTTGGAAAATCTCAACTGCTGAAGAAACGTCGAAAGTGAGGCATTTGTATTTGTACAGATACATTTTATTTAGGTCCAGGCTTGAGAATTTCACTCTATTGAGGTTAATTTATCATCTCTTAAATAGGAGGTGTTAAATGCCTCTCTGGTTGAATTGCAAGATTTGGGCGGCACATGTCTATGCAGATGTGAATTTCGCCCTCAGCATGACGTTTGAGAACTGGAACGATGGGGGACAGCTAGCGTGTGAGAACATTCACTGGTTCCATTATGTCCTCCTTTAACAGATTACCAAATTCATCGTCAACCTGTTTTGGATACTGAATAGTATACCATGATAGTGCTGGGCAACCAGTTCTACTGGCTCCACGATGTACAGGCGAATTTGTCGGTCTTTGAAAAAAGTTCAGGAAACAATTGACTGACATCTGTGGTCTCTTCCTCCTCTGCTACACGTCAACAAGTTGAAATGCTACTTGTAAGATTCCCATCTTAACTCAGACCTAAAACCTAGGCACCCAGTGGCAGCAGCTGTCTCCACCACATATTCATCGCTCCTAATAGCATGAGGATGATAAGAGAGTTTTGAGCAGTTTCGGCCAAGGGATTTAGGAGGCTTCTTCAAACTACAGGCTTAGATGTTTCCGTCTGCAGCCTCCAGGTGAGGTTTACTTGGCAGAGGCACAATAGCGGCGTTTGTCTTGACACTTATTGTAGCACCAGTGTCTACTAGGTAAAGGAGCCGTACCCCTTGTATCTCAATGTTTAAAACCAGTTCAGATAGCTCGTCATCATCTCCTGCTAGGACACTGGCTCGGATGGAAAAGATCTTGGCTGTCCTCGGCAGTGGCGTAGCAAGGTCAGGTGGTACCCGGTGCGGAAAATTTCTTGTCACCCCCCAGCTTGACAAAATGGCAAAAATATGTGTTTAAAACACATATTTTTGCCATTTTGTGACCCCCCTCAGTGATTTCTTGTCACCCCCGTCTTGACAAAATGGCAAAAATATGTGTTTGTAACACATATTTTTGCCATTTTGTCACCCCCCTCAGTGATGACACCCGGGGCGGCCCGCACCCACCGCACCCCCCTTCCTACGCCACTGGTCCTCGGCAATTCTTTCTTGTTGAGCAACAGTGCAGGCAAAGAGTTGACATGGGAAGTGATGGTGTGTCTTCGAGTTGTATCTGGCTTTGAAAACTGATCTGTCAGAAAAGGAGAGTGGCAGTTGCCATTTCTGTGCTCCACTTGGCTTCTGCAGACAGCTTCGAAGTGACCCATCTTTCCACATTTAGAGTAGCTGCTCTGGGTAGCAGGGAAGAGGCCTGTGTAAGACAGGTGGCAACCAGACCTGTGCCATGGGTGTTTAGTTTCAGTGTCTTCAATGCACATATCCTTAATATTAGTTACAGATTCCACAATTGTATTTCAACATTTATGGAGGGTCATTTATGGATGATCTCAGCCTGGTGTTTGGCTATGTGGGCAAATGGAACGAGGGGGGAGAGGTGGAGCTAATTTGTAAAACAGAATTGGCCCCGAAAGTCATCCCTCGTGACTCAGTTCCAGACTGTGACATAACAGATAACCATAACCAATTCCATTATTTTTGTAATCATTTATAGACCACCGAACTCTGCATCCACTCCTGATATGTTCGCCCTAATACGTGATCTATTCCTCAATAGTAATAATATTATCATGGTAGGAGATTTCAGCCACCCCCCAGAAAACCCTGAGTCACCAAAGCACCTGACTTTATACAAGCCCTAGAGACGGTTGTATTACACAACCACACATTCCTAAACTATGCATGCCTTAACCACTCGGTCTTTACAATGACGGCATCTTTACCACACATGCCTTTACCACGCATGCCTTTACAATTAATTTCGTCCCTCCTGTTTTATAATCTACCTGCCCTGGCCCTATTAACTATCCCGACCCCCTACCCTGAGCCCTAAAACCTTGCCACAGCCCCAAAAAACGACCCCAGCCCCCGGCCCTGAGCCACAAAAACTGCCCCTTGCCCTGAAAACTGCCCCATGTCCCCTGCCCTGAGCCCTAAAACTCAGCCCCCTGCCCTAACATTTCGACCCCGACCCCAGCCCACCCACCCTGAGCCCTAAAAATTGCTCCACTGCACTGAAAACTGCCCCTTTCCTGAGCCCTTAAACTCTACCCCTGCCCTAAAACCTCCCCGACCCCAGCCCCCGCCCTGAGCCTTAGAACCTACCCTCTTCCCAGCCCCTGCCCGCCTACCACGCTGCGTCCCAGTCTTCCCTGTAGCAGTCCTTCTGGTTCCCCTCCCGGCCCGCGTAGACAGCTAAAACACCGACTGCCTTAACCACAGTTAAGGCAAGCGTTGTTTAGCTTGTAGGGAAATGGCAAGCAAGCTTAAGGCTGCGTTGTAAAGGCCGTTTCCCCCAGAGATATCTCGCCTCTCTCATTGAGTACAGGAGTCAACTCGCAAAGTGAGCCATAACCTCGACCATACCTTGTTATCCTTTCCTTGGCTGAAAGTGACCAACATTTCTCTTCCTGAGTGTACAAACCACTTTTTTATTCCGTTTTTTTCCTATAGCAGCACGCTCACAGAAGATGGAGGCAGCATCCCGCCCACCCACACGTTGTGGGCTGTGTTAAAGACAGAAAAAGTGGCTGAGTGCCTGCATTAGAGGGAAGATGAACTTGACAAAAGAAACAACCCATTTTATGAATTAAACACAACCTTGTTAGACTTTGCGGTTCCAAGACCAAAAGGAACATTGAAGCTTTTATCTAAGACTAAATCAGTGTTTCCACTGGACATCTGCTCAGTAGAAATTACCAGTAAAATTGCTTCCGTCATCCGTGAATCAGTCACTAAACTATTCAATTGCTATTTGAATTTAGGTATTGTATCTGAAAATTCAAAAGTGAGTGTACTGTCGCCCTGAAGAAAGCTCATCTTAAGCCGGATGACCCCATAAATTATCGCCCTATCATACAACTTCCAGATCTTACTAAAATATTGGAGAAGGCAGAAGCACTTCATCTATCTAAGTACCTCAAAGAAGCCCATGTGAAAAATGCCTTTATCAACGGTAGCTAGGGTTTCACCAGACTAAAGGTGATGGAGATACAGCAGCCTTAACTGTATTAAATCTCTCAGCCACATTTGATACACACAATCATACCATTTTTCACAACCACCTGATAAAGATTGGACTGCAAAGCACAATGTTGGTCTAGTTTCAATAATTTTTGTCCAGCCGCGCTCAGTTACCATTCCTGGTGCCTTATTTATCTAGAAGACTCGCATTTGTTCTGTAGTACCCTCCAGACTCATCTCTGTCTTCTCCCCTTTTAACACTGCCCTGTTTCTCAGCGGATGAGATCGTACGGGCTTAAGGCCATGTCATACGTGGATGACACACAAATCATCATCGGACTAGACCTGCAAGCTCCTAATTATGCAACTAGACTAACAGGCAGCCTTCCATCATTCCGCAATCCATCATTGGATAAATTCCAACTTTCTAAAACTCAATTCAGATAAAACTGAGTTTTTGATTATGAGAAAAGATCACTCCAGGTTCAATGACAGCCATTGGACCAAGGAATTATGGCCACCCCTATTAGAAATGGCTAAATCTAAAGTTCTGGGATTGACCATAAACTTTGACTACTCCCTTCCTACACAGGCCTCTTCCGTTACCTCCACCTGCTATTTGATATAAGGCAGTGGTTCCCAAACTTTTTAGACCAGCGGCTCCCTTGACTTATTGGCATTGGCTGCGGCTCCCCATTACGTTACTTTTTTTGGGCGGGTGGGGGGGTGTATGCCCGGCCTCAGGAGTACTTCTATTTATCTCCTTAAAAATAATTGAGATGAAGCCTGAAGGTATTATAATCATAGATGTCATCCTATTAGTCATAGTGTCTGAAAGGGAGGGTAGGTTAGATAGATTGACTGATGGATTTGTGCTCGGTATGGGAATTACAAAGATTTCGTTTGACCATTTATATGTGTTTTTTGTTGAATTCGGCGAGTCTGACATTGGTATTTGAAAAGTCCTTCCAACAGCCTGTGACAGCTGCTGTGGTGCTATCCACGACTGTCTGGACAATCAAATGCCACAGGAATAGTGGGATGGCAAGGTGGAAACTCCAGAGTGAGATTTATCTAGGCACAGATATTGGGAAGAGGCATGTACAGTGCTTGTCATCTCATGCATCAGTGCACACCGTTGCTTCCAGGCAAACCGTGTTAGACAACGAGAACTATGTCAAGTACAGTTCGCTTCTGGAGCCCCAGAGTGTAAACCATGTTGCTTTCAAGGTGAAGATAACTTATCCCTGGATGCTCAAAAATCAAAACATGCAAAGCCTGGGGGTTATGGGCACATTGCAGGGAACATGTGCCTAATCATGGTAAGTATTTCAAAGTACTCTCGCACAGCCAACATAGAGAACCGTGCAGGCATGCATCCAGGAGCGATTACCCCACCAGCACCAGCGTTGTCTGTGTGTTGGGTGAACCGTGCATTGAGTGTCTGGATAGGTGAGCGCCGGGTCATGTAGCACGTAGTTGGGAGGTAAAAGGTGGCTGCGCACATACCTTGACTCCGCGTGTGGCCCGTCTATAAAGGGTCTCGTATAAGCAGGGCTTTAAGTGGGATTAAAAAACTGGAGGGTCTCTGAAAGGGTCGTGGCCGATGTAATTAAGGGTGTGGTTTAAAAGCACGTAAACTGAATCTATGCTTAGCTTAGTGCGCCGCCCCACTGGTAATTTGCTACTTCTTTCATTACATCCAGATATATAATACAGTAAGCAACATTACACTTACAGCAAGCCAGTACTATTGGCTTTGTCAATGGTTGTTAGTTGCATAAGATAAATCAGCAACAACCATGCCTTCGTAGTAAAGCATATTTAAAATGCTTCAGTTCTGAAATGGTGGGACTGTGAAAGAACTATAACGAGTCTCTTTGAAGTTCATCAAAGGCAGTGAACGGCGGTACTGCTGCAGAGGTAAGATTTATTTTTTTCATGGTGAGTGCAAAAAGAGAGACTCCGATAGGGACCCATCTCGGCACCTGCTTATAAGAACTGCCAGTGCTATGCACTTAAAGCCCTGCGTATAAGTCCCCATTATGTTGTGTTTGTAAACCGGGGAATGTGGTTTCCTTCTCAGTTAAGGTCCGCCGGTAAAATTACTCTACCAAATAGGTCTCTTGTTCAAGAATGGGAACAGGGACACGTGTGACCCAGAGTGCTGCTCTTCGGACAAAGATAAAGTAAAGTGTGTCTGGGATACCTGCACACCCCAGTGTTCCGAAACAGAGTCGGTTGCAGAGATGCTAGCAACATAGGCATGTCTATCCTAGAATTAAGCATTACAGCGCAGCTGTAAGGCAGTGGGACATAGCTGCCAAACTGCGAGGCAGTGCCACACTGTCCAAAATGCATGAGTGTGAGTAGCTGAGAGTGGGTCCATGCTTGAGTTCAGAGTTGAACGAAACTGGAGGCTGTCACTGATGAATGGCTCCATCAGTGTTAGGTCATATGCCTTCTTTCAGGCACAACCACAGGGAATGGAGGGGCATGGGTCGATATACATACAGACCCAAGGGACACAAGGAGATACTTCTTGATTGAATGATGGGGGGGGGCTTAGTGAAAAATATGGGCTGTGTCCTTCGTCACTGGGTTTTGGCAAACTGGAGTATGGGTTATAATATGCAGGCAGCTCCTCTCGGTTCCGGTATAAAGGTACATACAAGCTATCTTGTGCCTGGAACAAAGCTACGGTCTTGGTACTTAGGCCTGAATATACTTTCGGCCGTTCGAATATGTAATTAATATACTGAGTTATATAAGTGCATGTTACCTTTTTCAGCTCCATATCTATCGGAGCCCCCATAGGGAGCCTTGTGCCTTTTAATTCAAAAACGATAGCTCCCATCGGACACACAACTGGCTACTGTGTACCTCTACTGCGACATGCACGCAACATGATATCTTACGTCATATAAGTTAGTTGCACCATTAAAAGGAAGCGACTACTCGTAAGAGAAATAACCCTTCGCAACAAGATTTCTTTGCTGTTCGTCGCGTGATTCCCTGAGATGCCTGAATTGTGAAACGTGAGAAAAACTTCAGGGGCATAACCCAGGCCTCTGCAGTGCAGCGTGGGTCCCATACACAGCCTAAGGACTTCAAAGCACTGAATTCCCATTAGTGCTCGCGGCGCCCCTGGCTAGTTTTGATGGCGCACCAGGGTGCCGCGGCGCACAGATTGGGAACCGCAGATATAAGGTATGCTTAAGAAAATCTTGCCTTTCATTCCTGTAGAAAAAAATGTCACAGTGGTATCTGTCTTTATCTTCTATTGCTAGACCACTGTAACAGACTATATCTGGAATGTCCGGCACACTTTTTAATGAAACTTAAATGTACTCACAATATCTCAATGAAAATGGTATGCCAGCTGCAGAATTTTGAACATGTTTCAAATGCAGGTTGTTCATTACACAGGTGAAAGGGTGTTTTCATAATAAATGTTTTTCCATTTTATCAACATTAATATGTAAACACCCAAATGCTTTAAACTGTGTATTATTCATGTTTAGTTTGAACATAGCTAACTTAGGCCTGTGTTTAGTATGGCTAACGTTTGAGTGCTATCTTGCCTCATGTCACATGAGTATTTTATTTCTAGAAGAATCTGAAGTCACTGTGAGGAATCGTCCGATGTGCATCCTTACCTTCCCGTATATGGACATGTCGCCGTAATCATCCTGCGTTCCATGCAGGGTTTTAGCTATGGCCTCCTGTTGTCCCGCTGTTCGGTGATGCTCAAGATCTCGCGAGATTTTGAGCGGCGGCGATAATTGGTCCATAACTATGGACGAGGTCTACAAAGACCACGTCCATTTACCCGAACTCCGCTTGGCTTACTGCCGTGTCGGAGGTTTTTAGGTCTTGCCTAGGCAGTGCTTGCGCTGTCTCTTCGAGACATGCTGTATTCAGGATATGGGCATAAAGCTCCGCCCACTTTTTTAAATTGGCTCCTGTCCCTGTCCTTTGTAAATGGTGTCTTTTTATTGGTCAATAGGCTTAGTACTGCCTTGTCTCTTCTTGTAACCTCCCTTGAGGACACCCCCTGTTACATGTGTTGTTACTCCCTAGGTTTTAATTACAGCCTCAGAGCACTATTTTCTTAAAGGGCTTCAGGCAGGACACACGCTTGGTCCTAAGCAAAGCTAGCAGTGGTTACTTTATCACTAGCACATCTCACATTTATATGAGACCTTTTATACATTTCCCTTCATCAGCTCCACACAGAGTACAACCTAATCTAGAATTAATATAATATTCTTTTGTCACATTTCAAAGCTACTAATTGTATATATGGACATAGCTATTTGAATGTACTCGTTGTACTGTCTTGCATGCAATGCATTATGGGTAGGGTGGAGGTAAAAATCATTGGCATTTATAATGCCAATAACTCCAACTTTGCAGGGTTTAGTACTATATGTGGCCAAAAGAGGTCAATTGGGATCTCTTTTGGCCACATATGGTACTGCACCCTGAAAAATGGCTAGGTAAAAAAACATTGCCATTTATAATGCCAATAAATCCAACTCCAACAAATGCGAGACCGATTGCATTTCCAATGCAATGGCATTTCCAATGCAATAGGTCTCGCTATTTGCTTTTTATACCATTAGCAATAGCGCTATGCAAATATAATAACTCCACTGCAAATAAAAAAACAAAAGTAAAAAACATTGTTATTTTCAACGCCAACAGCTCTAACTTTAACAAATGCGAGACCTATTGCATTGCAAGTGCTTGTTTTCCTTCCTGTTGGCCCAGACTTTCCTCCCTGCTTGTTTGGTTCCTGCGTCAACTCCCGCCCCCGTCTCCTCCCACTGCAGTCATTCTCCCATTCAGCTTGGAAACAGTGACTTTGGTCTTTTCGCTGTTTTTCAGGCTCTGAATTCTTGTGGAGGTTATCTTTCGTCATTAATGAGGTTCAGAAGTAGCTTTTGGTTTCCTGGATATCCGGACAATCCTGCTAATACAGGTCAGTGCACTGAACCTCTGAACGCTTTTGCTTGTTTTCTACCATCACCTCCTTTTCGGACTGCCAATAGACTTTACTAAAGGCACTTTGGAAATGTAAAAGAGCTTCCTTTGCTATAATGGAATATGGTCTTTAACTGTAGAACTTTGAGAGGTTATCAAGGTTCCTTCTGATTCCTCTGGAGACCACATATGATACCATATCACAATGAAAGGATGAAACAGTCACCTAGCAGTATTCGGGTGAGTGCACATTATCGGAATTGTATCACAGTAGCAATTGTTTGAACAAAAACAACATTATTGTGCATCCAAGGACAAAGAAACTTAGACCCTTTCTCTTTTGTGTTTTTGTAATGAAAGGCAGAAGAGAGGGCGATTGATAAACTCCAGAGAGTCGCATTTATCCTGGCGGCCTTTTCTGACAGAAGGTGTCCTGAGCCACATAGAGGTTACAAGCCGGATCATCTTTGTTCATTCCAAATCCCCTTTCCCTGAATTGTTGGTTACCAACACTTGGTTTTTTTGGTGCTAGAGTTCGAGTCAATCAATTAGGTACCAGGGGAATTATCTTCTTTCCCACAAAACTCTAACACTCACGTGAGTGAAACCTGACAGTCACATTTAACAAACACGAGTGTTTGCTATCTTTCCCATGTGAAATGTTTTCTTTTACATGATAACTGTAGAATGTCTTAAGTAATTGCAACAGTACACCTGCAGAGTACAGGCTGATCCAATGCATCTCGTTTTGTTGCAGATAACGGTATGGTTGAAGGATTCTTAGAGCAGCTGTATTGTGAAGGATCCTCAGAAACTAATGAGCTCTAGATTGTATCTTTACAGTTTAACTTGATTGGAGCGTTTTGTGGGAACTATGTGTAGGTGAAACAAATTTTAGAACTGTGTGACTTAAGCTAGTGTAATGCAGACAAGAGTTCTGAACCTTTCAGAACCTTTGCAGACATGTTTTGTTCACTTTCCGAGACAGCTTACAGCAGAGTAGGGTGCTCTCTTCATGGGAGAACTGATTTACTTAACCTTTACCTTTTGAGGAGACTTCATAATAATTTGTTCTTTTACTCATATGACTTTTATTGCTTTGAACTTCATATTTACTAAATTCATTCATGTATTCATCATTGATTGACACTATGTTGCTCACTTTGTTCCTAAGAACTACTACCACTAATGATACTCAGGGTAAACAAAGAATTCTGTGGAGGTTGACCTTTTTACTTTCTTACCTCCAATATGTGGAACTCACTTTCTTTGAGCATCAGAGTCATAGCTAATCAACTAGTATTCAGAGGGCTTTGAAAACTATTCTGTTTTTCAAATGCTGTATCTTAAGTTTCCTTTTTTTCTTATGTTACTCTAGCGCCAGGTATCCTTTGGGTGTTAGTGCTCTTTATAAATAAACTTAATAATATTAATATGTCCTCTAGCTTGCGAGGTTTCTTCAACAACTTTGGTGGAAAGAGGTGGAGTCAAAGCCTGCAATGATCTGTCAACAACGAGCTTCCTCATAGTTGTAGTTTTCAAAGTTGCAATAGTGAACATTTACCTTCAGGCATGCTACAAGAGTCAATTGCCTCTCCAGGCTTTTGGTTAGAAGATTGGAAAATATGTCTTTCATAGTCAACATTTTTCTTGGGCACAGAATATGTCATTAAACTGTCCCTAAGCTTTGTGTAAGAGTTTCTCTCACCATCTTCGAACTGGAAGACAATACCCTTAGTGCGAGCGCAACATAGTGCATGAGAGGGCAGAGTGAACACTTCTAATTTTCAATGCCAAGGGCGCCCAAATAGATGTCAAACTCTTCACTCATCATCACCATCTGGGACCAAGGTTGTCTTTATCCGAGATGCTGAAGAATGGAGGGTCACACAGAGATACAGCGAGTCAGTAGGTATTTGTACAGGTTGAGTGGAGGGCTTCATGTCTACGATCATCGAAGTGCCTGCTTCAGCCTTCACTTTGGGCTTCTCATCCTCCAAAGCTGACATGATTTCGAAGTCAAATGCGTGTATGCGATGCAGTAATGACTAGAGATGGTACTTGGTAGTGCGGGTAGATTAAGAGCCTCCTCGTTACCAGTGTAACGATTGCTGCTTACAGGTAACACAGGTCATCAGTAGCATACATTGACCGTACCTTTATTCTGCATTTAGTCAGTGTTGCTTAACAGAACATGCAGTGTAAGCAAGACCGTAGCAGATAACCTTTGCAAGCCAGCATAACTTCCTTTTCACTTGTCTTTTAAAGGCGCCCAGGAAGCAGCCTCTCTGCTTCATGCTCACATGCTTTTTGCTCGTCGGGCCTTACTACAAACCACTGCACTTCCCTTAGAGCAGAGGCATCTCTCCTTCAAGCAGGGAACTGATGCCTGGGAGAGGCGGAAGTCAGAACATTACACTGATATGTTATGTAAAGCAAATATTCCTTGCAAATATCCCCTTACCACGTCCAGGGAGAACCAGGCTAGTAAGTGCTTTGCAAGTTTCCATCTAAGTTTTCATTGCAAGGTTGGCATTAGTGTCTCGGTGCTGTCTCTGTGGAAAGGCACTTGGATGTTTCGCATGGGGTACTAAGCGCTATACAAATGCAACAATGCAATATGCTATCTATTTTCAAATAATGTTGTTTCTTTCAACAGTTCTACATCCTCGGAGTGCATGCTATACCAAAAACCCTACTCTACATTCTTAAAACTATGCATGAAGACTAGACCTGGACTTAAAACTTTCAATTGTTTCTATTCTTCCTTTCTTTCAAATGGCCCTCTCCTTACCTGCTATCTTCTCCATGCATTACCCTATCTCCTATGTCCTTGACAAATCATAAAAATGTTACCAGACCTCCTGCAGAACTAGTGACCTGAATAATCTACTTGACCTAATTATAATGTGGTTGACCCATAAAACTGGTCTCAATTTGTGTGACCCTAGGCAAATATTTTATTTCGAGTCGCCTTTTTCTTCATTATCACATATGGGAGCAACTTCAAATATGAGAGTTCAGCATCTCTGCTGTACAAAAAACTAAGACCTTTGCTCCATGTATACTTAGAATCTAGTCCACATAAAGGGTACACATGACCACTGACCTGTCTCTTAGTTTACCTAATAGCATTTTCTTCAGGGTGGGGGCAGAAATGGTTCTCAGTTCATTTTTAAACATTCTCACTTTTAATAAATATATTACTAAAGCATGATGTGTTAGCACAATGTCATTTACAGACAGTACATTTCCCATTGAAATGGCCACAAACATCCCCACTGACATGCAGGTTTAATGATAAAGCTATATGGAGTACAAATGATAATGTGTGGAAATCGAATTTCAGCAAATATTTATCATTTGCATATCACCAAGTAAAGTGTTGTAATCTTTTTTTTTTAATCCTATTAAAATCTTTATTTCCATCACACTTCAGAATTACAAACAAATGTGCTTACTTAACTGCTGATATATTTTGAAATATTTGTACAGTTCATTTCCAAGGTAATTAAATGTTGTGTTAGAAAAAACTGAAACCCTAGATACAGCCTTTCATTTCACACTCCCTGTACACAAGCATAATTGTAAGAGTTCACTTTACAAAACCATCTAACTTTACAGTCAGAGAAAGAAATGTACATCAATCTCCAGGACAAAATATGAAGCAATTTGTAATAAGACATAAGCTGACATTTGACCTCTGTCTTGCACAGCAAAAGTGACAAGATAAAAACAAGATTTAAAGGCATATTTACTGCTCATTCCCTTTCTGAATGAACAGAATACCTGTTATTTGTCAGTTCTAGCTCTCGAAAGAAGGGCCCAGTAGATAGAATAGATAAGGCAATGCGTCTCTAAAGACAAGATTGAACGCAGCATTATAAAAATACAGTCAATAAGAAGGAAAGAACTGACTCAAAAAGGGAGTTTGAGATCAGAAATTTTGAGGAAACGATGAAGGTTTATAAAAATATGAACATATGATACAGAAGGCAAAACGATAGCTCAATTCAATAAATTAATTCATAGGGCACAGTGTTCAATTGCCGTGAGGATTCTCAGCATTAGAAATAAATGCAATAATGACCAAAATCAGAAAAATACCCCAAGCTCAAAATTGTGCAGCAAACTGATAAAGAAACGGGCAGCATCCCTAGTTGAAATCAAAATTGTCACACACGTTCTGGCTCACCTTCGAATTTGAGAGCTTTATATAGTATTTGCTAGCAAAAAAGCAATGAAGAATTGCACAGTCAGCATTGGATGAGCAAATGTATCTTTTTAGCTACGAATCACAGTTCAAACTATAAAACGTCATACTTTATGTTATGTATATTTGTAAGGCTCACCATCACTTGCGAAAGTATCCTGGTGCTGAGCAGGTGTGTGTGCCTAGCCCTGCCTATGGTAGGTTGGTTCATTGAAAAGCCAGGTCTTCAGCTTCTTGGGGAATTTAAGGAGAGAGGAGGAGGCTCTAATGTGAAGTGGGAGGCCGTTCCACGCTTTAGGAGCGATGTAAGAGAACACCAATCCTCCTGATTCGCTGCCAAGCAGTGTGACTAACAACTTCTCAACAAATTTCTCCATGTTTCCAGTCGGGATCAACTTCGGAAGGCCCGTAATTCGTAAGTTGCTCCTTCGAGATCGCGCCTCCAGGTCCTCCGCCTTGTCCTGTAGTATTTGCAACACCCTCCCCATCTGCTTGTGCTCAGTGTCCATTGTCGTCTGCGCTTCTTCTACCTCTGTAATCCGTTGTTACGACATGTCAAGCCTCTCAGCATGCTTGTCTATTCGTTCTGACATTCTGTCCATTCTGTAGGAGAGGGAGTCTATTTTGGTCCCCAGAGCTGAAAGACTGCTCTGTAGGCCTTTTTCCATTGCAACGAGCATGGAACGAATATCTCTGTCAGCTTCCTCATGTACTGGGTCCGACGCATTATCCCCATCTTCCGAGGTGGTGTCCCTCCCCTTGGTCTTCTTTTGGTCAAAAGTTAGTTTAGGCTGCGACTTATCAACTCTGCCCATCGCGATATATCCACAGACCGCTCAGATGCTTCCTGACCGGCACTCCAATCAAGCGTGTAGCGTCCTTTTGGGCAGATTCTTCACTGGTCAACTCCCCCGCACACTTGGTATCCCCACTCTGGAGGACGCGCAGGCAGCAACAGGGAGCTATCTGTCGCCTAGCCTTGTTGCACCACCGTGGAACAGACTCCCGTCACCACGAACCAGCTGACAGACAAGCTCCGCAATTTATCACTCCACTCAAAGCAGCGCAGACCAGGAGTCACGTCCCACAAGTGCTAAGTTACCTCTCCAGTGGTCCGCCGATGCACACAGCAGCGTGCTTCACCTCAGCTCCGGGGCTCCCCCAGCCGCAGTTGCGTTACTCATGGGTACACCCCACTGGGCCCCTCCTACAGTGTGCGACACCAGCGCCTTCTAGTGCGCTCCCCAAGCTATTCCGTCGCTGCAGGCACCAAGCGCCAGCGTTCTCAAAGCGTACCTTGGTCCTGAAGCACAAAATGGTGTCACCAGTACCGGAAAGTGCACACCAGAAAGCAAGCCACAGTCACGCCTCTTCAGGCGTGGTATTGAGGCAGCCAGCCCCAATATCCAGCGATGCTGTAGTCCCAACTGCGCACCACCACTGGCATCCACAGAGTTTGCAGTTTTTCATTTGGGCCTAAATGCCATCTCGTGCGTTGCTTCGCCCGTTCTTTCGGCCGCAGCCACGCCTTCCCACTGCACCGCCGTATCACTTTCAGGCGCACTGGAGCCCGATCACCACCTCTCTGCTCCGCCGCTGGCCACATCAGGGTACCTCACCGCTCTTCCGCTTATGTCCACAGCTACACCCCGAGGGAGAGCCGCCTTCGATGCAAGGCAAAATGGCGCCTCGTGTCTCGCCAACTGCCGCTCCACTTCTCTGGTCGTCGGCTGTGATCTCCCTCCGTTGGAAGCAGCGTGGGCGAGCACAATAATGGAATGCCGCCGTTACCTCCACAGGGGTTGCCGCAGTCGGTCACCACCTCGTCGTGTTGCGCTGAGAACGCCCCAGCACCAGCAGCGCCCGCGATGCCTCCCGGCGTCGGATCGCCCGCCGGCTATGCCGGGCTACTCAAGGTCGAGGATGTCGGCCTAGTACAGGGTCCTCCACCTCCGGCAGCCGTCGCTCACTCGCTTTTTGGTGCAGAGTGCGCCGGGATGGCTCGTCTTGCCCCCAAGGCACTCCGATATCACCAGCAGTGCAGTTCGGGACAGAAAGACCCCGCAGATGTAGGATAAGTGAAGGATTGTTTAATGGCTACGCAGAGCTATCGGCTTAGGCCGCCATCGCTGTTGCGAGCAAGCTCCGCCCTCACCTACAAAAAGATTTCAAGTTAAAAATCTAGAGGTTATACTAACCCCCACTCTACACGAACTAACTAAATTTGGTGCATACTCTGGAGTGATGATTAATTGAAACAAATATGATGTTTGCTTGTTAACGCGGCCACCAAAGAGACTGTGCTGGACTATGATCTAGAATGGAGAGAGGACTCAATTCGATATCTGAGCATCAAAATACACAGAGACAGGGAAGTGGGTATAAGAGATAACTATGGTTCTGTAATGTCTAAACTACATGCACAGATGTAAAAGTGGATTACATTCCCACTCTCGATCACTGAAGGGTTGTAATTTTAAATATGATGGTTATGCCTCGTTGTCTATACTTATTCATGAATATACCAGTGCCTCCATCACAATCCTTCTTTAAAACTCTGAGATCTGAATTTAGCAGATTGCTATGGACTGGAAGACAGGTCTGACGGAAGTGGGAGATGATGTCACTGACATTGGCTAAGGGTAATTTGGCGGTACCAGACCCAGAGTAATATTATCTCTCTGCTGAAGCTTTTTTTGCTATTTACTGGTATCTTACCCAAACATGTATTCTGCACGTGATTGTAGAACTCAAGAAAACAGCCCCAGGTAAATTGAGCTTATGTCTTTTCAATAAAATGCCTTACCCCAGAGATACAGTTGACACTATAGCTGCCACTAACAATGCATGGCACAGACTATACACCCTATGGAGATTGCAGCTGCTATTCTCCACCTATACCCCTCTCCTGGACAACCTGATCATTCCCATCACTTCTGAAAAAATTGTTAAAGAAATATGGTATGACCAAACCGAGACAGGTGTTTGTAGAAGGCATTTTACTAACTCTTGAGTAATTCAAAGGCAGAGGAGGGACCAACATGCTTGATATGTTTACATATTTTGGACTCGCTGTCGTGGCCTGGTGCAGTGACTGCTCACTGGCCCAAAAGAGCATATCCCTCTTACACGGTTGATCAGCCTTTCATACACTAAAGGCTGGATTTCACAAATATACCAGCTGACGATTAGTGATCTTCAGACTGGCAGTGTACCGGTGATGGCTCTGTGGGAGGAAGGGCTGGATGAACTGTGGGATAATCACAAATGGCCGTAGTGCTGCACTTAATTGGGAGCTATATCCATGAATTATAAAACACAAACATTTTACACTTTACATTTTTGCATATATTTTACACTTGTTAAATTACATTAAATTGACAATACTAGATCACACAAGTGCCCTCACTGTCATTGGCCCCAGGCTGAATTTTTCACCTTTTATGGAGTGTGGGCGTGGGGAAGGATCAAGGTCGAGACTGCGTGGGGTTAAGGTAGGTTTTATTTTCAGGGTACGTCTCCTTCGTACTGAAGCCAGAGTTAAGCCACAGAATAATGTCTCTTATCCCGGGACCGTCTTCACTCCTGTCTGTCAATTCTCTTGTCAGGTCTCCTTCTGTCTTCCTCTCTTGTCGCTCCGGTACATAGGAGGAAGAAGGGAACAGGGATCAGTATCACGTACCAACGTACGATGGGGAAGGGAGTGAGGGACCACCCGGATTTGTGCTCTGTACTATATACAGGGTGAAAGTGCTCGAAGGGTAGGGAAACCAAGGAGCGGGAGGATAGAGAACCGCCTCTACTCGCCGGTCTTACCCCATGTCCCGATCCACCCCGCAACCCTTTTCCGTACCTTCGAAAGCCACGCTTCTCCTGAAGCGTGGCTGGGCGCGGGGACGTTGGCCTCCTGGCTGCTTCGGGTAGTCCACACCCTCTTCGTTCCTTTGTAGAGATGATGGGATCTTCGTGTCTCGGGTCTCGGCGTCCGTCTCTCCTGCTTCTCCCTCCTCGAGTCCGGATATGTTCTTCCTCGCTTCCTGTATCCTCCCGGCACTTATTGGAGCTGGGGATCCCACGTGTAGAACGGAGGCGGGACTTAGCTGGCTATCGTCCCAGTTAAAGGGACAGGTCTCTGGTTCGGGTTCGTCCGCTTCCGTTTCCTTAAAGGAGCCCTGGTCCCATTTATCCTGTAGGGAAAGAAGAGGGGGAGTGATAACCGGGGGCGCCGACCACCAGTCAGCCGTTAACTCGGTTGTCCCCGATTCGGGGGTCACCCCGTGACACTCCTCCCCCCTAGGATTCTCCCGATCGGGGCGAGGAAAGACTCGCGAAAGAAAGTCAGCACTCCCATTACTGGTCCCTTTTTTGTGTCTCACAGTGAAGGAAAAGGGCTGTAGGGATAGGAACCATCTGAGGACCCTGGCGTTCAGGCTTTTGTTTCTGCTCATCCACTGCAGTGGGGCGTGGTCCGTGAACAAGGTAAAGGGGCTCCCTTCCAGATAGTACCTCAATTTATCGATAGACCACTTGATGGCGAGGCATTCTTTTTCTATCGTGGAATACTTGGTCTCTCGGGGAACAGTCTCCTACTAATAAACAAGATGGGATGTTCCACCCCTCAACGGATTCCTGGGACAAGACCGCCCCTATGCCATGGTCTGATGCGTCTGTATGCAGTATGAATGGCCTTGAAAAGTCTGGTGAAGCCAGTACTGGGCTGGTGGTAATGGTGGATTTTAGCCGAAGAAATGCTTCTACCGCCTCTTGGGAGGGTTGTGTCAGAGCTTCGTTTTTAACGTCCTTACGGAGCAAGTTGGTTAAAGGGGTTGCCAGGTCTGAGTAGTGTGGAATAAATCGTCTATAATACCCCAAGAGTCCTAAAAACGCTCTGAGATCCCTCTTGGTCTTGGGGAACGGGGTGTTTACGATCGCTTTCACCTTTTCGTCCTGTGGGGCTATCACCCCATGGCCTAGGATAAAACCCAGGTACCTGACTTTGTGAAAGGCCATTCTGGACTTCTTTGAATTCACATGGAGCCCAGCGTTTTGTAGGGATCGTAATACCGCATGTAGGTGTTGCAAGTGGGTCTCCCACGTGGGGCTGAACACCACTATGTCATCCAGATAGGCCGACGCAAACGAATGGTGTTCGTTTAGGACCATGTTCATTAGGCGCTGAAAGGTGGCCGGGATGCCATGGAGGCCGAACGGGAGCACCGTAAACTCAAAAAGCCCATCAGGAGTCACAAAAGCTGTTTTCTTTCTGTCTGACACCCGTAGTGGGACCTGCCAATACCCTTTTGTTAAATCGATGGTGGTGATGTATGTCGCCTCCCCCAGTTTTTCTATCAGTTCATCAATTCTAGGTATCGGGTAGGCGTCAAAGGTAGAGATGGAATTCAGGGCCCGAAAGTCCATACAAAACCGTGTTGACCCATCAGGTTTCGGGACCATGACGATGGGGGAAGACCATTCGCTCTTTGATGGGCGAAACGACCCCCATGCCCAACATGTCCTCTACCTCTTTCCTTACTGCCTCTCTTTTTGCTGCCGGTATCCTGTATGCTTTTTGTTTCACTACTCTTCCGGGCATGGTCTCTATAGCGTGTTCTGTGAGGGGGGTTTTTCCTGGTTTATCCGAAAAGATCGGGGCGTAACACTCTAAGACCTGGTTTAGAGACCGTCTTTGCTCCTCCAATATGTCAGGGTTTATTACCAACTGTTCCAATGTTTCTGAAGCATGCGGGAAGGAAGGTAGGGTAAAATGCGTGTTTTTGGGGAGGGGACCTATCCACTTCTTTAATAGGTTGATGTGGAACGTCTGGGTGCGAGAGGGTTTTACCTGTACCCTGTAACTTGTTTTTCCCATAGTGCCTACGATTTTATGGGGACCAAGCCATTCCGACCGGAATTTACAGGACGATGAGGGTAGCAGGACTAAGACCCAGTCGCCGATATTTAGGCGCCTCCACTTCTTCCCTTTATCGTACAGGGTTTTCTGTCTCTCCTGTTTCTTCTCTAAGTGGGAGTAGGCCAGGTCCCTCAACTTCCCTATTTTATTCTTTAGGTTCTGTGTGTATTCGAGGAACCCTCGAGTTTCCTCTGTTTCCTCCTTTTCCCAGGCCTCCTTAGTTATTTCTAGAAGGGACCTGGGCTGCCTTCCGTACAATAGTTCAAAAGAAGAACACCCTAGGGAACTTTGATTTTGAGTTCGGATTACATACAGGGCCAGAGGGAGCAGTTGGTCCCATTCCTTGCCGTCATTCTGAAGCATCTTTTTCAAGACTGTTTTCAGGGTGCTGTTGTACCGCTCCACCAACCCATCGGTTTGGGGGTGGTACACGGACGTTTTTATATGACGGAGGTCGAGAGTTTTGCAGACCTCTTTCATGAGGCGAGAGACGAAAGGGGTCCCTTGATCCGTGAGGATCTCCCTAGGGAATCCCACTCTCGAGAACAACTCAATGACGCGTTCCGAAATGTTGGCAGAGGTTGCTGCTCTCAAGGGAAAGGCCTCGGGAAACCTGGTTGAGTAGTCCACTATAACTAACGCATACAGGTTTCCTCTCTTCGTTTTTGGTAGGGGCCCAATGAGGTCCATACCGACTCTCTCAAATGGGGTACCAATGATGGGGAGTGGTTGTAGGGGTACAGGCGGAGGATGGTATGCGTTTCTCTTCTGGCAGATATCGCATTCTTGACAGTGCCGTTTAACATCACCGTATACCCCCGGCCAATAAAAATGTCTCAGGACGTTTTGGGTTGTCTTCTCGGCCCCTATGTGGCCTGCCAGGAGGTGGGAATGTGAGAAAAACAAGATCTGTTCTCTGAAGGACATGGGTACGAGAAGTTGAGGAACGTCCTCCTGTGCAGCTACTCGGTAAAGTAAGTCCTTACTAATGGTGAAGTGAGGGTACGTTGTGGGAGATGGGTTTGTCTTAGCTGTGTGCCATGCGTTTTGTAAGGTGGGGTCATTGAGTTGGGCAAACCTGAAACTCCTGTCCATAACCCAAGGCTCAGGGGAGACGAAGGCAGGAACCGTCTTCCCTGGACTCTCCTTCTCTCGGGTGGTGTGTACAGTGGCCAGGAACATCTCTAGAAAGCCTGGGTTATCTGTCCCTATAATGAGGTCTTCAGGTAAGTCTTCCAACACACCTACCCTCACTGTGTGGGGTTCCCCTCTCTGGTGGATAAGGCTAATCCTGGCTACTGGGTACTGTTTCACGTCCCCGTGCACACACCGGATGTGGACTGTTGCGTCGGGAAGGAGTTGGGAGGGACATATAAGGGAACCCTGTATCACTGACTGTCTACAGCCTGAGTCCAGTAGGGCTTTTACGAGTCTCCCATTCACCTCCATGCTTACGTAAAGGCGGCCCCCATCTCGGCCGTATACATGATGGATCGAGGGATGTATCCTACGTCCATCGGTTCCTCCGGTGGTCTTTTCCTGGGACAGACTCTGGCGAGATGGCCCCACTCCCCACATTCAAAGCACTGCGGACCTCTAAATGGGGGACGTCCGGCTTTGTAAATTTGGGACGGGATCCCTCCTGGTAGGAACGGTAGGTCTTCTTCTCCGTTTTCAGCATCGTTGGTTTATGTGGTTTTTCGGTTTCCCACATAGCTGGTCGAGGTTGGGCCCTGGCGAATGTGGTGGCCATGTCTACTGCCTGTTCTGTAGACAGATTCGTGTGCTGGCGTAGCCATTTCTGCGTATTATAAGGCAACGCCTCTAAGTATTGCTCAAGATATATTTTGTCCATTATACCTTCCTTTGTGCATTCATTTGGTCGCAGCCACTTGTCTGCTGCAGCCTTCAGCTGGAAGAAGAGGGTTTTAGGGTTTTCGCCGGGTGCTCCCCTCTCCCTCCGGAAGCGTAATCTAAATGCCTCTTCATCGAGGCCTAGGTGGTCCAGAATGATGGCCTTGATGGCGGGGTAGGACGTGGTCCCGGTCGCGTTTGCCACCTGGTAGGCGGCTTGGGCCTCTCCGGTCAACAGTGGTGCCAGAAAGAAGGGCCACTTCTCCGCCGGCCAGCCACAAGCCCTGGCGGCCCTCTCAAAGTTCAACATAAACGCATCCGGGTCCTCCCCAGCTATGTACTTCTGTAAGGACACCCCGGAGGGACCATGGTGTGGCCCGGTCGGGGTTGACGTCGCTGGACGGTCAGCCATCAGTTTCTGTAGGTTCTCCATTTGGGATGCCATGGAGTCTTTGAAGACTTCGCGGTCGGCCTGTGCCGACGACATTTGCCGCTCGACGGCCCATCCCAACTTGTCCTGGCCGTGGACGAGGTGTTGTATCAGGGAGTCCATTATTACAGGTTCTATGGACATGCTGCCCGCATTCTCCACCACTTGTGGGCGTGGGGAAGGATCAAGGTCGAGACTGCGTGGGGTTAAGGTAGGTTTTATTTTCAGGGTACGTCTCCTTCGTACTGAAGCCAGAGTTAAGCCACAGAATAATGTCTCTTATCCCGGGACCGTCTTCACTCCTGTCTGTCAATTCTCTTGTCAGGTCTCCTTCTGTCTTCCTCTCTTGTCGCTCCGGTACATAGGAGGAAGAAGGGAACAGGGATCAGTATCACGTACCAACGTACGATGGGGAAGGGAGTGAGGGACCACCCGGATTTGTGCTCCGTACTATATACAGGGTGAAAGTGCTCGAAGGGTAGGGAAACCAAGGAGCGGGAGGATAGAGAACCGCCTCTACTCGCCGGTCTTACCCCGTGTCCCGATCCACCCCGCAACCCTTTTCCGTACCTTCGAAAGCCACGCTTCTCCTGAAGCGTGGCTGGGCGCAGCGTGGGGACGTTGGCCTCCTGGCTGCTTCGGGTAGTCCACACCCTCTTCGTTCCTTTGTAGAGATGATGGGATCTTCGTGTCTCGGGTCTCGGCGTCCGTCTCTCCTGCTTCTCCCTCCTCGAGTCCGGATATGTTCTTCCTCGCTTCCTGTATCCTCCCGGCACTTATTGGAGCTGGGGATCCCACGTGTAGAACGGAGGCGGGACTTAGCTGGCTATCGTCCCAGTTAAAGGGACAGGTCTCTGGTTCGGGTTCGTCCGCTTCCGTTTCCTTAAAGGAGCCCTGGTCCCATTTATCCTGTAGGGAAAGAAGAGGGGGAGTGATAACCGGGGGCGCCGACCACCAGTCAGCCGTTAACTCGGTTGTCCCCGATTCGGGGGTCACCCCGTGACATGGAGATTTGGACATATTGCTGCATACTGGAAGGATTCACTAGATATATCAAATATTGCTGAACATGACGTTCCACGCACCCCAGATGAGGTTGTATTGAGTTATGTTGCTAAGATACCAAAGGCAGTTAGACGCCTTGTAGTAATATTGTTACTGCTGGCCAAATGAGAGATAGCTATCCATTGGATATGGGAACAACGCCTAAAGATTGCTGAGTGTTGGGATGGAAAAGTCCATTGCATGGTGACAGACGTGTACCCCTGCCCTGTGTGCCCCAGCTTGTGTGATATCTACATCCTTGGTGTGAGAAGGTGCCTCTTTTGCATGGTTAGCTTGCACTTTTTGCCTGGTTTTGATGTGGTTTCAAATGTAGTGCACAGGGTCCCTGCCAACCAGGTCCCCTGTGCCAGTGCTTCCTCCCTAAAACCAACACCCCAATTGGTACTTCCACCCCCTGTAAGTCCATAGTAAATGGTATCCTGGGTACCTAGGGCCTGGCAGCTGAAGAGGGTCCCCTGGGACCCCCCTCACTGGGACCATGCCACTGCCCTTGCAGCTTGCATGCCCCTGTGAGGGAGAAAATGACAAAGTAGACATGGCACCTTGCCTGGGTGCTATGCCAACTAGCACTGCCTGAAGGCATAGGTAAGTCACCCCTCTGGCAGGGTTCACAGCCCTAAGGCAGGGTGCACTATACCACAGGTGAGGGCATATATGCAGGAGCAGATATGCCCCAACAATATTAGGGGCCATTTCTTGATATTGTAAGTGCCAGTGAAGCCATAGAGAGTACATGGGATGGAAACTCGACAACTCGAGTTCCACAGAACCATGATGGCTTCACTGAACACAGGAGTGTTTGGTATCAAACTACTCCTTACAATAAATCCACACTGATGCCAGTGTGGGATTTATTGCACCATTTACTCAGAGGGCACCTCAGAGGTGCCCCCTGAAAACTTACCAACGCTGGTGTGGTCTGTGACCGGCTGTAGTCAGCCAGCCACCACCAGGCATGTTTCTGGCCCCCTGGGTAGAGAGCCCCTGCTCTGTGGGACTAGAAACAATGAACATCCTGGGCAGAGGTGTCACACCTCCTCCCCCAGGATGGGCCAGTGCTCGAAGAGGGAAGCTTCAAACGCCTGCCGCCTTTGTAATGCGACCCCCAGCCTCTGCAGCTAGCAGCAGATGGCAGCTCCTGGTTTACACCCCCACTTTGGGCGGGAAAAATTCAAAAGAACATTTGTGCCCACCTCTGCCAACCTTACCCCTAAGGTGGGGGAGGCGAGGTGAAGCACAACTTTCAGTCCCTGCCATCTTGAAGATGGGGAGACCCCTCCAATCAGGGCTAGGTCTATGCCCCCCTTCCACAGGAGGATGGCATAATAGAAGGTGCAGTCACCCCAGGTAAGGTGCCCATTGGCCCTACCTGCTACTCCACTAAAACGCGTCCTAAAGTTAGTATTTTGGTGGCTCCCCTCAGACCTAGAAACTAGATCTGCGATGACCTAAGAAGAAAGAAGACGACCCTGCAGAGAACACTGAAGACGATTGCCTTGTTCCCAGCCCTACCGGCAAATCTCCAGCTTCTGGGAACCTGCGACCAGTCTTGCAGCCAGCGACCTCTGAAAACCCTGGGAGGACCGCTGCCTTCGAAATAGACTCCAATCTCCAGTGGACAGCGGACCTGTACAAGAGTAGCTCCAAGGACTCTAGATCCAGGTGGATCCGCGTCTCCTGCCCACTCTGCACCCGACGCACATGGCCCATGTCTGAGTGGCTCACCTGTGCAGTAAAGTCTCCCCAGCGATCCTGACCTTATGTCCAGCGTTGGCTGACTGCTCCTGAACTCCACGACAGCGCCTGCAGTGTGAATCCAGAGGCTCCCCCCAACCGCGACCGGCTCAGGTAAGAAGACTCTGATGTCAAAAGGCACCCCTGCACCTGACGCCCCCGGGCCTTGTGAGCTGGACCGATGGTGCCCCTACGACCCCCTGCATCTCTACTTACCTCTGCTATCATTGGTCTTCCTCCTGCATCCTCTGGTGCCACGCCTGCAGCCTCTTTTCCGAAAGGAGAATCCCCATTGAAAAGCATTGGGCGCCCGACGTCGAAATTGCACCCGGCTGCTCCAGTGCTGCTATTGGTGTATGTTTGGTGCAGTTTTGTGGCCCCCCTGTGCTTGACCTAACCCCCATAGCTTGGCCCCTACAACCGATCTACTTACCTGCAAGCAGTGTGGCTCCAGGCACCCCCTGTCTCCATTGGAAACCATTGACCTCTGCACCCGGCTGCCCCTGTGCCGCTAGTGGTGCAGTTTTGGTACTCACCTGACCCCTGTCCCTTGCTGTCGTTTGGCTCCGAAGACTGAGATTGTAAGTGTATTACTTACATGTTTAACCGCGATATTGTTTTCCCATAGGATAACATTGGACTGTGATGAAAAGATTCTAAGTGTCGATTTTTCAAAGTGAAAAGTATTTTTAATTTAAAAAGTCCTTACCTTATTACGAAGGCCTTGGTATTAAAATAAAATACAAACAAAGCATATTTTTCTAAAATTGATCTAGATCTCCTTCTTGTGTTGTGTCTCCATTATTGATCACTGTTGTGCAATAAATGTCTTATACTCCTCTGTGTTAGGCCCACACTACCACTATTAGAGCACTTTGGGTTTTACATTGAGCCCTGTACACTTCTGGGGAACCCATGAACTCTGTGCATGGTAGAACCACCTAGTGGCAATATCATATACAGAGCCAGCTTCCTACAATTGGTAATGATTTTTTGTCTTTTTGTCATGAGCAAACACAGATCATGCTGTGTGCTGTGACCTAGGCCTGTCTCATGGACCACAGTCTGATTAGACCGGGAGGAATGCCCAAAGCGTTACCCTCAGTAGAATTAAGTAGCACGAGCATGCTGGTGGCAGCATATCATGTTTTTAGCAATCAGTAGAGTGGACAGGTCCGTCTGCCTGTGTCATCAGAGTGGTGCCTCCTGGCCCACTCCAGTAAAGTTCTGTTGCTGTGTACTTAATTCAAACCTTGGCCTGCATTGGATTGTGTGCAGTGCAAGGAAGTATGTGTACTTGAGAGATGGTACAGTACAAGTGAAATAGCACAAGTGATTGTATGTGCATGCAAGGAAGTACGTGCACCTGAGAGCTGGTACAGTGCAGGACACATAGCACGAACAGTTGTGAATGCACGCTACGGTGTGCGTGTGCCTGCGGGAAGGTACATCGCATAGGAGATAGCGTGTGATGTTGAATGAGCGCGCTAGGATGGATGTATGCCCATGAAGAGATACAGTACATTGGAGATTGTGTGCATTTGAATGCTTGTGTACACAGGAGTATGTGTGAGCCTGTGAAGAGCACAATACACAGAAGACACTGGGCTCCATTTTGGGAGACCGAGGCCTTGATGGAGGAGCAGAGAGAGGTGAAGGCTTCTGTTGCTTTTCTGAGATTTGGGTGGGACACACATGGGAAGAAGGAAGATCCACTCTCTGTGTTGCACTTCAATGGGAGCTCGCACTGTTCAAAGGCGCCTGGGTACATTTGGGGAAGGAGATGGAGCTGATAGGAGAATCATAAAGAGTAGAGCTGGGGCCTTTTGCTAAACTTTTGAAACACGTATCACTGAGGCCGACATCCAGGTGTGAACCTCTCATCACTCCCATGGCCTGTGGCTGGGGCTATCAAGACTGAGATTGTCCTGCTGTGATAGACTGCTCACTAGTGGAAGAGCACAACAAAGGATTGGACATTTAAAAGTGAACAACTCCCAGAACACAAACTTCCCAAGTGCAGCAACACTAAATCACAAGTGTGTCTGGAAATGCATTATAAAAAGGGGGCTTGAAACTCACCAGTCGTCAAATTGAAGCTGTGCATCAGCGTGATCAGCGAGGAGAAGCTCAGCACAAGCTCCACCTGCTGTGACCAGGACTGGGGACTACAGATCTGCCAGTCTCCCATGCTGGGAGAGGGGACATCAACCAGGAGGATCAAGAACGCTCACCAGGAGCCGGTAGCATTAGCTTCTGTCTAACCCATGACCAGTGGGCACTGTGAGGTGAACGAGATCGCTTGGAGGGAGTGAGGTCCAGTTGCATGAATCCCAAGAGTGGACTGTGAGATTCTGGTCCATCAGGACTGCAGCTCCAATTGGGCTGTTGGCTTATGTGTTAAAGTGTGCAAACCCCTTACTAGGTGGGGGGTGCGGTGAAGAATAAGGTTTACCGCCCTTCTTGCTGTGCTGTGAGAGACGAAGGGCCGTTGGCCGATACAGCGCAATGACCCGCAGGTGGCCGTGTGCAACCCCAGGAGGGGGCTGCCTCAGGGCTTTAAGTGGGATGAAAAAACTGGGGGTCTCTCAAATAGGCGTGGCCAATGTAAAAAGGGGCGTGGCTTAAAAATACGTAAGCTAAAAATCTGAGTTTAGCATAGTGTGCCGCCCGACTTGTATTTTGCGGTTTCTGTCATTGCATCCAGATATATGAAACAACAAGTAACATACCTACAACAAGTCACGACTATTGGCTTTGTCAATGGTTGTTAGTTTCAAAAGATAAATAAACAGAAACTATGGCTTGTATATAATATTGAAAAAGCTTCGACTTACAGCCCTGGTGACACCACAACATTGTTGCTGCTCCTGACTTTCAAAAAGAGAAGGGAAATCCCGAGAGAAAATGACTCTATCTAAAGGATTTCCCTTCCCCTACAACGCTCACGTCATGCGGTAACTTCTCCACTAGTGAGAAGTGAGCAGTGTGAGCACCGCACATCATGTGCCTGCTGTCACTGCAGTCCGGAAAAAAGCGGACCGCCTGCGCCAGGGCACAAAACAGAGCCCGATAGAGACCCGTTTCGAGGCCCCCTTTAAAAAACTGCCGGTGCTCAGCACCGGTGAGACCCGGCCAACTTAAAGCCCTGGGCTGCCTGCAACCCCCATGTGCCACCTGGGGGCTAAGGTGAAGAGAGAGGGTCATCGCCCTGTATTTGCTGCAGCGACTCTACTGTAATGTCGCGGCCCGGACTGCACTAAGCAGAACGCCGAGGGAGAGGGAAAGTGGTGAAACCCCCTCGAGCGTAACTCTGTTGGGCTGGCCCGGCGTACGCCTGGCCAGCGTGTAGAAATGAATAAAAGGGGCAGACGTGCGTAACGGAGTTAGTCACGTACTAGCCATCACCCTAGCATTGACTCACGTGTCTCATTGTTGGCCGAGTCAGGCCCCAACCACGACACGACATCTACCTTTGTGTCAGGAGGAAGGGGCCTTGAAGAAGGAAGGCCACCGCCCTGCCCCCATGTGCAGCGGAGAAGACACCTTGGGTTGTGACCCGTGGACAGTAAGAGCAACGACTTCAACTCCCCTTGTGGGGAGTATCGGCAATCAGCCCCCGGACTCCAGGAGAGACTTACCACATTGGAGAAGCTCCAAGTACAGCAGCCATCATGACCACAGCTTCCCTCTGTCTGATGGCCGAGGGGAGCCCAGGGACTCTAAACCTCGAATCCGTGAGAGTGGGTAAGACTGTCGAACGGGTTGCTGGGCCCTGAGGAACTTCATATGAATGAATGCACTCCAGTGCAGGGACTTGGGGATCTTGCTAAAGAGCCTCATAGAACTTCTGAGACTTAAATGCATTAGGGAGACCTAACAATCAGCCTTAAACGGGGAAGTGGGACTGGAAAGATGACCCTGTTAACACTTTTGGGCTTGCCTCAAGAAGGCTGTTTGCAGTGTGTTGTACTCTACTTTGTGTTAGCAAATACTTCTTTTTACATAAAAATAAGTATTTGACTGGGTATTCATGTATTGGGGTTGCTGAATGTATTTTGAGTTGTGAGTCTGTGCACCTAGCTCCTCCCCGAGAAGCCTTGAACTGCTCGACTTGCCCTGCCACTGAAAGTCAAGGCTAAAGAGGTACTTGGCCCACTTGCTTGCAGCCCATAGTAGCCCGGGCACCGACACATCAGGAATAAAAGGCCTAAACCACCATGGTTGGGGCCCAATAATTCCTGCTTGTCCCGTAGTCCTCTGAACTGGGTTTTGACACTGAGCTTCTTAAAAGTATAACTCTTTGCAATGGCAATGCCAGGGTGTTTGCTGACATGCATTCTTGCTTGGACACGCCCCAACACTGCCGTCTATTAAACAAAAAAAAGTGTTTTTTGACTAGTGCACATCCTGAATGCACGTATTTGAAGGCTCTCTCAAATGTAATAATTAATGTTTGCCAAGGATCACACAATTGTGTCAAGCACAGAAGCCAGGATTTCTTGTTTTACACTGTGTCATTTGGCCAGTAGATGGGTATCTGCTTCTCTCATCTGTCTTACATCAAAGCTTTGTCTTTACTTCTTGGTACATGAGGTGACAGCTTGAGTGGCAGCAGCCACAAGAAAGCTCAGCTCGTTTTGGGCTCAGAAGGACCTCGATCTTACAGTTGGGGGGAGGGTGTTTAGGAGCTCTTGTTTGGAGATGTTGAATGCAGGGCTGCTCAGTACCAAGGGAATCAAGACTTGCTTCACCTCGTACCTCTTTCTTCCACAATCCTACTGTTTCTGTCACTTTATCGCACTCTTGCAGGTTCACTTCCATCCCTCCTTTCTCCGTTTGTCAGTGCTTTCCTTGATGATAAAAAATAAGCCTTGCTCCCAAAAATGAGTGTTGGTGCTAACCAGCTGGCAACAAACTGCACAAATTAACCACTGTGTTGGTATTATGACAGGACAGTGATGTGTTTGGCGAGGACAAATGAAGTGAGCTGCAGACATTGGAGCAACAGAGTCAAAAGGCAGAGTGTTGCTGAAAGGGGAAAAAATGAAAGGTGCATACAATTTTAGTTGTTCCATACTACAATACACAGAATTTTCTGTCATTTTTGTAGCACTGTACCTGTAGGTGTTTTTAATTCCATGATACGTTTAATCTCCAGAAAGAGGAATAGTTGTATTGGCCCTTTCCAGAATGAAGGCTTGAGGTTATATCAATACACCCCAGCAGACAGCACATTAATGACTCTGCTGTCTTAACTTTAAACAACTGTCCGTAAACACTTTTTTGTTTGAAGGACCTTTATTTTTTTAAGAAAGGATTACAGGATCAAACATTTGATCTCTTTGACAAATCGTAATACTTTCTGCGGCGCCCTCGTCTGACTAAGGTCAAAGGCTGCACTGCAGTGGCACTAAGATCCAGCAAACACATTGCAAATGGCATCTACTGACAAAGCCTGTCCATTATTTTATTTTTTTTAAACAAACTTTATTGGGTTTTGTCATAGCAATTGTGCGTTAGCAATGCAATCACGATCATTCAAATAAACCTGCAGTGGTCAAACCCCATTAAATGGTACTAGCATAACCCCAGCATTACAGCCGCAAAGTGGTAAAACATCTGCTCCATATGGGGGCACAACAGAGCGACGCAGGTGGGATGCTATCCCAACACCCTACAGCACAGTTCTGCAGTTACTTGATGAGCGGTCTCATAGTGATTCACTCTCCCAGTTACCCCCTATCAAAACCCCTCAAAATAACAAAAACTCCCCACCCCCCTTCCAAACCACCCCCCAGGCATGTCGCTTGAGTATCCCCGTCCATGTGTAAGAATTCTGGGCAGTGCTACTCGGTGCTTGACTTGCTGACCCCAATGGTAAAAATGCCGTTTGTGAGTTACCCATCACCCTCATGCTCCTCTGGGTCGGCATGGGTCCCTGGGACTGGGCCGGGCCAGGTCACAGGGCAGGTTCTCACTCCCCAGTCCCCTGGTCCACGCTGGCGGGGGGTGCATCATCATCATCTCTTGGTTGCTTCAGTATGTCTACAAGTGCCACCCAGGCCCTCGCCCCGTCCAAGGTTTTGTCACTCCCACTGCGATTGGCCATTGCCAGGCGTAGGGTCCCTTCGCAGTCCGCCCACCTTATAAACTCCCTCAGCCATCTGGTCACTGTGGGTGCATTCTTCGCTTTCCAATTTTTTGTGATTTCTCTTTTAGCCAGTACCAACCCCAGGTCTATGAACTTGCTGGTAACCTTATTTCGGGAAGTGTGGGGGAACCAATGTAGTAGACAGCACCCCGGTGTCTTCGCTACTTCCCGCTCCGTCACCTCTGTTAGGCTGGAGGTCACCTCCCGCCAATAGCCCCCTAATGTCGGGCAGTCCCAGAACATATGCAGGAACCCTGCAGCCTCCAGGCCACACCTCGGGCAAGTAGACCGGGTCCCGAAGTATTCAGTAATCTTGCCTGGGGTCAGATACGCTCTATGAAGGACGAAGAACTGGATCAGCTGAAAGCGCGCGTTTCTGGTGCACTTCCAAGCGCGTTCAACCAGCTCCTCCCATGGCTTCTCTGCTATGTCCTCCCCCAGGTCAGCCTCCCATTTCAGGCGCAAGGCCGTCAGGGGGCTCCGTGTCTCCCGCATGATGCGCCTATAGAGGCAAGTGACCGCCTTAAACATCCCCGCAGCCATTACTATGTATTGCCCCGGCAGGGAAGTCGTCGGCTCCGCCAAGCCCTCCCGCCAATGTTTCCGGATGGCCGCCGTCAAAGCCGCGTGGAGGAGAAAATCCCCCCTCGGAAGGTCAAAGCGCTCTATCAAGTCATTAAAAGGGAGCAGGGTATTGTCCTCAAATAGGTTTCCAATAGTGGATATCCCCACCTCTTCCCAACCCCTCAGCCGCTGCCAGTCCCCTCCGTGGGGGAGGGACTCGCAGATTGTCAGCGGGATCTCCGGCGCATACGGGGAGCATAGCCGTGCCCGTCCCAGGGACCTGTTCCAACAGCGGCGCATCACCCGCAAGTCTGAAGGGATCGCTCCCTCTCTCAGGGGGAGATGCAAGAACACCCTGGAAAGGTGCTGCAAGCTCGGGTCCGAGCCTCCGGGGAGTTCTGGATTCCGAAGGCGACCCGCCATCCATTTCGTGAACCACTGCAATTGTGCTGCATGGTAGTAGGCCTCGAAATCCGGGACCGCCAGCCCCCCTTCTGCCCTAGGGCGCATCATAGTGGACAGCGCCACTCTCCTCCGACCAGAGCCCCATAGGAATCCTGTGATCAGGGTATTAAAATAGGCGAAAAGCCTACGCGGGATCCATATTGGGAGGGAACCAAAATAATAAAGCCACTCTCCTCCGACCAGAGCCCCATAGGAATCCTGTGATCAGGGTATTAAAATAGGCGAAAAGCCTACGCGGGATCCATATTGGGAGGGAACCAAAATAATAAAGCAATCGAGGTATCGTGACCATTTTTAATAAGGCCACCCTACCTGCCAGTGACAATGGGAGGGAGCCCCAGAATTCAAAGTTGCCTTTGGCATTCCGCATTGCTCTCCCCACATTACCCTCCAGTAAGTCATTAGGGTCATGGTAGATTTTTACCCCTAGATAAGTCAGACACCTGTCCTCCCATCGCACCTCCTCCGTCGTCAGCGGTCCAGCTCTTTCCGCCACGGCCGGGAAAAGGCACGACTTAGCCCAATTAACCTTTAGGCCCGAAACTCTACCCAATCTACCCAGTAATGCCTTAGCTCCCCTCAAAGCATCTCCAGCGTTAGTCAGGAACATCAAGAGGTCGTCCGCATACAGGGCGATGTATTGGGGCTGCCCCAGCGCTTCTAGTCCCTGATATGAACCTCCTAATCTAGCGTGGACTGCCAAAGGCTCCACCGGCAGTGCAAACAAGAGGGGAGACAACGGGCACCCCTGTCTCGTCCCCCTGCCCACCAGGCATGCATCCGAAATTATGCCTCCCGTCTTGACCCTAGCAGTGGAATTCTTATATAATAGTGCCGTCCAAGCTACGAACCCCTCGCCCAAACCGAACGCTCTCAGGACTCTAAAGAGATACGGCCACTCAAGACTGTCAAAGGCCTTCTCTAGGTCGATGGACAGTATACATGCTTCCTCCTTGTTGTAGGTAGTCGCATTCAAAACACGCATGAGCCTGCGTATGTTCATTGCCGTATTCCGTGCTGGAATAAATCCCGCCTGGTCTCCATGTACCAGTGTGGGCATGTGGGCCAATAGGCGAGACGCCAACACACTGCTCAATATTTTATAGTCCAAGTTGAGCATAGCCAGAGGCCTATACGCAGTGCGGTCCCATGCTGGTTTTCCTGGCTTCAGAAGCGGGATAATTACCGCCTCTCTCGTAGTGGATGGCAACTGCCCTTCACGGCGCGCCCTATTGTATAGTGTGACCAAGTGGGGGGCCAGAACGTCTACATACGTTCAGTAAAACTCGACCGGGAGCCCGTCCGTCCCCGGGGTCTTATTCCGGGCCATACGTTTGATGGCACCTCGTACTTCCCCTAGGGCAACAGGGCTGCCCAGGGCCGTAGCAGATTCCGCGTCGAGCCGGGGGAGCTCCACCTCGTCTAAGAAGCGTTCCTCGTCCAGTACTGCTGGGTCGAGTTTACTCCGGTATAATTCTGTGTAATATTCCAAAAACTGGAGATTAATATCCTGCTGGCTATAATAGACCTCGTCATCACGCCCTCGTAATTCCAGTATCGTCGTCCCCCTGCGCGCTGGGTTAGCCAGCCAGGCTAGCAATGCTCCAGCCTTGTCCCCCTCCGCATGGGCCCGAGTGGTATAAGCTCTATAGTCAAAGCATCGTAGTTGTTCCACTTGCGCCGCAAAAGCTTCCCTGGCTGCGAGGAGGTCCGGCTGTTTATCTACTCTTTCCGGCCGTTCTTTTTCCACTTCCCTGAGCCGCAGTTCCGCATTCTGCACATCACGCAGGAGAACCCTTCGCACCCCCACTACTTCGCCAATGCACCGGCCCCGAATGACAGTCTTAAAAGCATCCCATTCAATGAGTGGGCTTGCCGTGGTACCGGCATTAGTGATGAAGTAATCGTCAATGGCATCCCCAATCGTAGCTCTAAAGACCGGGTCCTCCAGAGCCTCTAGTCGTAGGCGCCAACTAGGGATTTTAGTGCGAGCCCTCACCCAATCTAGTGACACCAGCAGGGGATTGTGGTCGGAAATCGTCCTAGTCAAGTATTCACTTAGCCTAATGCCACCATGAACATCTGGCGAGCAGAGAATCGAGTCCAAGCGGACATGTAATTCATGTAGGGCAGAGAAGTAAGAGTAATCCCTTTCCCCCGGATGTTGAGCCCTCCATGTGTCTGTCAGTCCCCAGTGGCGCTGTCAGTCCCTTCTAGCCTCAGCAATTCTATGTGTGGGGGCATCAGGGAGTGGTGGGTGGGATCTATTCAAGTGGACGTCAGTGACGCTGTAAAAGTCCCCTCCTAACAGCACTGAACCCGTTAGTACCAGAGCAAGCGTTTGGGAGAGATGCGCCAGGAACGCAGGTTGATCCATGTTAGGGGCATATATGCTCCCTAGGGCAATGTCACGTCCGTCTAATCTCCCCAGGACCACTATGAATCTACCCTCCGGGTCTATGATTTGTCTGACACATTGGAAGGGGACCCCCGCCCGCACCCAAATCAGAGCCCCACTGGCAAAAGCTGAGTACCCATTATAGAACACCTGCCCCCTCCAGCGCTTCTGCAGGGCTTCTCCTTTTGTTTGCGACAGATGAGTTTCTTGTAAGAGGGCGATTTGCACCCCCCTCCTAACCAGGTATGAGTGTATTTTGTGGCGCCGGGACATAGTGTGCATTCCCCTAACATTCCAGGATATACACTTAATACCTACAGCAGTTCCCATCGTGCAAGCCGTATTCTGCCTGGATGTGAAAATCCCCCTGCAGCGACATGCCTGGTCCCCAACACAAACCCCAGAACAACGATATCTCCCCAACTCCCCCTCCCCAGGACAGGTTCACCCAAATGAGGCCCCATCCAAACTAGCGTTCGTAAACAGTAAGTTCTAACAAGTATCAGGGCGTGAGCTAACTCAGATGGACCCAGATCTCCTCCAAGCCCCCCCCCACTCACTTAGGTTTGGTGGGAACCCCAGGATCTTCCCCAGTGTCCATTTGTGTCCTCCTTCATGTGCTGAGCACAGCTAGCAATCATATTTAAACCTTGAGATCCCCGTTTGTCAGTTTTGGCTTTTCATACAACCTGATGGGCGGGCATCAAAGTATGCCATCCGCAGTTTGCGGGGTGACGTCTGGGAGCCCAGTCTCCGAATCCCCGCGTTCGCTGCTCGCCCGCGAGCTCCCCGACCCTCCCGTTGCATGGCTGCCGGCGGTTCCGGGCGGGCTTGCTTCTCCCTGACTGATGTCCGCCACCGCCCGGACAGCTCGATCTCGTTCCAGCCGGCGCCCCTTCGGAGAGGGGGCCCTCAGAGGGGGTGAAGAAGGGCTCGGGGCCCGTCGAGAAGAGCCCGGCGATGGCACACGGCTTCCAGGCGCTGGTCGGGTCTCCAGCCATTCCCAAGCGGCCGCCGGGGTGGTGAAAAAGAGCGATCTGGAGCCGTCAGTCACCCTGAGACGCGCCGGGAACAACATGGCATATGGTAGCTGCAGCTGGCGAAGTTTCCGCTTAACAGACGTGTAAGAGGCTCTCTGGCGTTGGACCTCCCTAGTGAAGTCCGGAAATATCATCACGCGGCTGTTTCCGATCTGCAAGTTCTGCTTCTCACGTGCCCACTTCAATATATGGTCCCGGTCTCGATAATGTAGCAGCCTCACCACCATCGGGGGGGGAGGAGCACCAGGCTTCGGCGGCTGGGCCGGGACTCTGTGGGCGCGCTCAAGTGCATAGAAAGGGGATAGGCCCTTGGGGGCCACTGTTGTCCGAAGCCAATTCTCCAGAAACTGCACGGCGTCAGCTCCCTCCTCACGTTCCGGGACCCCCACTATACGCAGGTTGTTTAGTCGCAAGCGCCCCTCGCTGTCCTCCGCCCGCAGCTCCAGTACCTTGACCTTTGCTTCCACCGCCTGCAGTGTGCGCTGCAGTGTGGCGCCCGCCTCTGGGACTTCCGCCATCTTTTTCTCAGTGACGGTAACTATCTCTTTAAGCTTGCGGTGGTCATCTTTCAGCAAGGAGAGGTCGGTTCCGATGGAGTCTATTTTTGCCTCCAGCACCTCCCTTGAGGAGGTGATGGCCTGCATGATATCGGCCAGCGTGGGATCTCCAGGGGCAGACTGCGTTCGTCTCTCCGATAGATCCTCGTCCTCATCTGTGTGATGATCCGTTTCTTCAACACGTAAAACTTCAAACCCCTTCTTCCGCGAGGTTCTTCCCATCTTGTCCAGCGCGAGCTCGGGTGAAGTCAGCACCACCGCCACCCGTCAAGGGGTCCCCCTCCGCCCCAAGTAGTCAGCAGCACAGGAGGAAGGAAGGACCACTCTCCGTCCACACCCCCGCCGCCGAGGGCGCACAGAGTTCCAAGCGCCAGCAACCGCCGCAGGGCCCCCCCAGCGTCACGATCCTCCGGGGGGCAAACAACGGTCAGCTACCTCTCAGTCCTGCAATAGGCCTCCGAGGCTGGGGCCCCTGCGGCGCCCAGGCCAGATCAGCACGTCAGGGTATCTCTGGAGGGCCAGGCGGCAAGGCCGCAAGAAGTAGTCCCAGGTGGGCTGCACACCCCGATCAAGGAGGAACGGGCCCCTCGCTTAGCTGCCAGTCTTCTCGAGCCTGCGGCGGTCACATCGCAGTCAGCCGCCAGTGGGGTCCCAAGCCTCGCGCTGCCACCAACCACCTCGCCGCGTCAGGCGCCCGGGCTCCACTGTCGGCAGGGCGCAGGGTCCCCAGGAGTCAGTATCCACTCCGCTATAGTAGCGCGCCGCGGTGCTCACCTCCAGTGGCTGCGGGGTCTCGTGGGCGCCTCCAGAGCATCGCGGGCAAGCACCAGCCCCCGCCTCGTCTCTCCAGGTGCGCCGCTGCAGGCAGGCCGCCTTTTCAATTGCGGGCTCACCCGCCGCCGCAGCCTTCAGCAATTGTGTCCCCAGACCGCTGCACCAAATTCAGGGCCAGAGGAGCGTCCACAAACAGGGCGCCGCAGGAGCTCCGCCACGGAGCGCACACCACCTCCGCTCGCCTCAGGGCTCGCCCACCGGGCCCGCCGCCGCCATCTTGCAAGCGCCCGTCAACAGCAATGGGGGGCGCCGATTCACCTCCGCCTCACGGCTCGTACCAGAAGACACAGTTTCGGGGGTCCAGGAGTGTCAGCGCCAAGCAGAGGACGCGCCGATTCGCACCCACGGGGCTCCACCGCCGCCGACGCGATAAGAGGCGTCCGCCTCGGAATGGGGCAGCCACCATCTTAGGAGCCTCGGAGCCGGCCGCTCCCGGGAGAAACTTCGGCGGTTTTTGCCCCTATAGTGGCGCTTCTCCTCCTCACCCCGCACCAGCAAGGGCATCAGCACTTCCGGACACGGTTATGTAGGTAGGGGGTCACCTCAGGGATGCAGGATCATTACGAGTGGGGGGAAGCCACGGACGGAGCTCCGAGGTCCGCTTCCCCTCACATCGGCGTCAAGCCACGCCCTCCCCAAAGCCTGTCCATTATGCGGCAAATCTACAAGACACAGGTAAGGCATGGGATTGTTCTCCTTTTCATCTAGATTTGTGATCAGGGATTGGTAGAGCAAGTAGGAGGCCTCGCCTGGCCTCCATGAATGGGAGTGTGGGCATCTAGTGCAGGGGAGAGGGTGCAAGACGCATAACTTCCTTGATAGCCCCCACAACTTCCCCTTCGGTGAGTGTGAACTCTGCTGCTCAGAAGCAGCATCTCCCATAGTGAAGCTTCCCTGTCATGCTTGCAATGCCCTAACGATGGGGCGGGGAAGGCGCACCACATGCTGTGCCTGCTGGGTTTGCACATTGTCATGCTGTATGTGACAATGGGCCGGCCAACAGCCTGTAATAGGTTGGAGAGGGGCTGCTGCAGTTTCTCATGTTCAGATGAGCAGTGCAAGCAGGCCTGAACATTGATGAAAGTTGGGGGAAAAAGTACCACATCTGGATTCGGTCACTGGGCCTTGGCCGAATGCCTGCCTTCCCAAGCCAACTCTGCCATAAAAAAAAATCAATACACTAGGTGATGCCATTTCCACGTTACTGTTTGTGCACTGTATAGTTTCACTAATAAAACTGTATGTTTGCAAATGTAATGGTCATTTCAATTGAAAATGTGCTGTCTGTGATGGCAGTGCACTACCACACCATGCATACTTCACTCTATTACCCTCCGCTCTACCCCACTCTATGCCCCTCCGCTCTACTCCACTCTATGCCCCTCCACTCTACTCCACTCTATGCCCTCCACTCTATGCCCCTCCGCTCTACTCCACGACACTTAACTCAACTCACTCCACGCCCTTCCACTCTACAACACTGTACTTCACCTCACTCTATGCCCCTCCACTCTACGTGCCTCTGCTCTACGACACTCTACTCCACTCCCTCTTCGCCACTCCACTGTACGGCACACTACTCCACTCTATGCCAACTCACTCTATGTACGACACTATGCCACCCCACTCTACAACACTGTGCCACTCCACGACACTGCTCCACTTTATGCCCCTCCACTCTATACAACAACACTCCACTCCTTTCAACAGCACTACCAAGCGGTAACCCCACTACACTCTACGACATTAGCATTGACAGATGATGTATGTGTCGCAATGTTGTTCAAAAAGGAAATCAAACTCCTTAATTTACAGTCAATTAAGAGGAGTTTGATTTCCTTTTTGAATAACATTGCGACACATACATCATCTGTCAATGCTAATGTCGTAGAGTGTAGTGGGGTTACCGCTTGGTAGTGCTGTTGAAAGGAGTGGAGTGTTGTTGTATAGAGTAGAGGGGCATAAAGTGGAGGCAGTGTCGTGGAGTGGCACAGTGTTGTAGAGTGGGGTGGCATAGTGACTTTGGATAAAACACCTATGTCTTCTTCGGATTTCATCTGTTTTTGATTGGCACTCTGTTATACAGCTACTGTTTTTAAATAATGCCCTCTGTTATATATAAAGCGCTCTTTATGTCGCAAATCAATAGCTGTAGGGCAAGATTATCCTCTTTCATCCCTTTTACACAAAGTGCTCGAACACTTTAACTCATTAAAGTAAGTTTATTCAATTCATCTCCGCCTCGTGGATGTTTCCATTACAACAGCCATGTCGTATAAAGGTCACACAAAATAAAAATAAATAGGTAGGGCTTCTGAGTCCTTTACCACTGTGCTTGTCACTCAAGCACTACCTTGCTTCACGGTCCTTCGGCTCCTCTGGACGAAGAATCCAATTTCAACTAAATAGAAGCATTTATAATCTGAGCCAATCAGAAGCCTACGCTACCCGTAGAGCGTCACAGACGCCGAAGGTAATCCCTGCTTTCCAGTCCCTTGCGCGCGCAGATTGGGTTGGCAGTACCAAACCCCTACCTCCGGCTGCCATCCAGCCCGTCCCCTAAGAGGGTTTCTGTGACGCATTAGTAACCAATGACCAGGCAGGCGGAGTGGGTGGAGGATAGTAGGCGGGGCTCATCGGCCTGTGGGCGGTGCTTGTGAGTGGGCGGGCGTTCATTCACTGTCTGTAGGTTTAGCTCGCCCTTTCGGCATGGCAGAAGGGGAGGCGGACAGCGCGGGATAAGGCGAAGAAGGGTGAAAACAAACCTCACGTGGAGAGGGAAGAAGGGAGTGACCGGGAATCAGGAGAGAGGGCACTACGCAAAGAGACCGCAGAAAGTGTTGAGTGGAGTCCGAGACCCCGGAGGTCAAGAAGAAATTAGGAAGCGTGGAGAGAGGGTGGCGAAAGTCAGCCACGAGTACAGCAGTTTATACCGGAAAGAAACAACTAGTAGTAAGTTGGCGTCGTTAAGAGCATTGAAGGAAAAAATAAGACGCTTTCCCAGGAAAGAGGATATATCAAGAAAAAGAGGAGATATTCAGACTACACCTGCCAGGAAAGGTACAATAGTCAACGGGGAGCTTCATTTATTAGAAAAACAGGAACCCGTGTGAAGCCTATCACCGAGTGACAACAACCACAGCTTTTCACAGGCGGAAACCCGAGAGAAAAGTATATTTTGGTAGGCGAAAACTCCAAAGAAATCTTCATACTCACAGAAACAAACGTCCTCAAGAGGACGCCTTCCTGAAGAGGCAGACAGTCCATTCAGAAGGCGGAGAGGCAACGCTTCAACTCTTCCCATATGCACAAAACTCAGGATCCCACCAAAAATAAGGATTCACGGAGGAATTTTCATCCCTCCCGAGGGGGACAAGTGTTCAACAAAGTTAAAACTGATACCTCATTCCTTCAAGAGTTATCCAAAACCAGATTTCCTCCTGCAGGTGGCCATTCAAACCTTGTATTTGCCAGACTTGATTCCGAACATTACGAGGACTCCTAGCTTTCCAGTGTGACACAGTTAAAGAAAGACAGGCCTTCTATGCCCCACGAGTAAGTCTCCTAGTACAGACACACAGGATTCCTGCAAGGAACTTCCTCTGCCGCCCCCATCCACTAAGGAGAGACTACAAAATCTATCCTGCTGAGAAGGTAGCACAGAATAATCCCTCCCCTCCTAAAAATGAAACTAGCCACTTTAAAATGGTGATTAGTCGGCACGCGCATTTATAAAGCAGACAAATAGACACAGGGGGGCTTTGGACACGTGCGCTACAACGTCCTTTAAGCATTTCCCACATCGCAGCTAGTCTGGTATTTCCAGTCAGGGTTAAGAGTGGTTGAATCTGAGAGAGACGAGGAAAATTGCTGAGGCCCCAAACTAGGAGGTGGTGAGTATATCATCCCCCTCAACGGAGAGGTGATGTGTTCCAAAGGGGGTGATGCTAGATTCCCAAGTGAGAAGTGGGTATGTGAAAGACAGCTGAAATAAATTAAAGGTGAGCCTAGTCAAGAAATGGAAGTAGAAATTCCATTATCTTTGGTGAGCATTCCCTCAGTTGGACCCCAATCCCCCAGAGTGAAACTTAGAATATTGGGAAACTTGGTAGAGCCAGTCTTGGATAGCCCAATAGTCGCTGGTAAAGACAAGATCAACTTGATGCTTTATAAAGGGACAGGTCGTTGAGGAATTCCTAGTTTTAGTGGGTGGGATTTGAGGTCTCAAGATCCTAAGTGGATACAAGTAGTGGGACGTAGAAGCCCTTGGGTACTAGAAACAGATTAATCCACAGTGTAAAGCTATGATATCAGCCCTTCACTGTGCTCTTGGGAGGAAACTGGCTGAACTCACAGGAATGGTTTCGCAGGCTTAGTTAGCTCCTGCTGACATCACCACCTTCTGTTTTCTCCTAGTGTGTCGGTGTGTGGGTGTGTCCACCTCCCCTGGGAGTGGCCGAAGATTCGTTCTGGGCAGAGCATGGACCACCAGATCCCCACTCCAGTATCGCATCGCAGGAGGAGCCTCCATCTCGGCCACGGAGGCTAAGGGTTCAATCTTTCTCCAGTGCTCTCGGCTCAGGACCTGCTTCCCTGCTGGTGTTCAGTTGGCTTTGACTTGGTGTCCGAAGCTTTCCACTCACTGGAGTGAGTGGTAGAATCTACTTCCATCCGTGGATAGTTGATTGGGGATGATAAGCTAAAAAATAATTTTGTGACTATTCTCCCTGGAACGAGGCTTGAGTTTTGCTCATACGTGTTCCCATCTGTTTGACTTGCAAGTGCCCCTCCCTACCCTCACATTGCTGTGAGGCGTAGACCACTTTAGCCCATTCCATCTCTTCTTGAGGTTTTCGACAGCCAGCCCAAGGGTGCAGCGATGCCGACCAACAAGCTGCATGACGCAAAGCGCCAAGAAGCAGGGAAGATCATGGAGGAAGGTGGCGACATGGCCTCCCCGTTACCCAACGGGGCCGCCACAGAAGACCCCGGGCAGCTCACCCAGCTCTACGGCAGGCGCTGGGCCATCGTCTTGCTCTTCAGTTCCTACTCCTTGTGCAACGCGTTCCAGTGGATCCAGTATGGCATCATCAACAACATCTTCATGAAGTTCTACGGCGTGAGCGCCTTCTCCATTGACTGGATGTCTATGAGCTACATGTTCACTTACATCCCCTTGCTCTTCCCGGTGGCCTGGCTCCTGGACAAGAAGGGGCTGAGAGTCATCGCACTGGCTGGCGCCGCGCTCAACTGCGCCGGGGCCTGGATCAAAACAGCCAGCGTGCGCCCGGACCTCTTCGGGGTGACGGTGCTGGCGCAGGTCATCTGCTCCACGGCCCAGGTCTTCATTCTGGGGATGCCCTCGCATATCGCAGCCGTCTGGTTCGGGTCCAAGGAGGTGTCGACAGCCTGCGCCGTGGGCGTGTTTGGAAATCAGGTATGTGCGCGCTGCGTGAGCCGTGCTCGGGGGGGGGGGGCACTGTCACACAGTGGGGGGTCAGCCATAGGTGCTTCTGTGCGCTGTGTATAGCGCTTATGGAATCACCTCTAGGCACGTCTCTAAGGTGTCTGTGCCACCCACTTGATCGCCTACTCGCTTCATTTGTGCACTGTATTTGCGCGCCGAATTTCTTCGTGTGCTTTTAGTTTTGTCTAGCACTTTAAAGCCTAGCTTCTTTGCGAGTTATTAGCAGATCCAGAATCGTCAGTAGAGTGTGTGATGTGTCTTGTACAATTCCTAACTATCCTGCATGAGTGAGTTGTCTTGCACAGTGCATTTAGTCATCGAGGCGTTTTAATGAGAGGGCTGTGTTTTGTAAAGCGCACTGAGACTTAATTCACATCTAGGCACTTGAATGAGTGGATTGTGTTGCGCAAACATATCAGACGACGTGTATACACATGGGCGTTGTGGGTTGTAACCCACACAGTGAACTGTGGAGCACCTCTAGGCTCGATGAAGTGTTTCTGCTCTCGGTGTGTTGCACGTTCAACAGGCCGTAACTGGAGGAACAGGTGTTTTTGGAAACTAAAGGGAAACCGTCTAATGGAGTGGGGTAGCGCTATTAACTGAAAAGCACTGTCAGAGGTGCGCCCACTACCACGACTCTGTCACCTAAGGGCAGGGCCATTGGAATTATCCGATTGTGCGCCCGCAGCGTTTTTCGTATAAATTGGATTTGCCGCATTTTCCACATAATCCATCATTTGTTGACCAATTTGCAGATTTAAACAAAAACAAGTTTCTATCTCAAACGGTTCAAAAGTTACTAAAAATGCAGCGACGCCTGTTGCTGCACAGTGGAAGGCCCTTTGTAACAGTTGACTGGTCACCTTTCTGTTGCTTATTGCTATTTTGGGTGGTAAACTGCTACTTATGAGGTGCAACCAATGCCCAGACAGTGTTAACAAGTGTAAACAAAAATGACAAAACAATGAAGTAATACTATCTAAAAAAAAAAGCCACATTCCGCCGCATAATTTTCCTTTTTTGACGCATAATTTAATCCTCCTTGCACAGTATTTGGTCTTTTTCTGCTGCATAATTCCAGTGGCTTTGCTTAAGGGGCAACGAAAACCCCCCCCTTAGACACTGCAATGCCAAGCAGAAAGAACAGGATTGAAAACTTATCAAGAAAGGAGGTCGGGGTGCGCAGCAAATGGCTTGTGAGGGGAATGAAGGGCAAAGCAGAGACGTTGGGAGTAGGCACCCCGCAGGCAGACGTCCTGAGAGCCACTGTGTGCACCAACAGGCTGTTAACCGCACCTGTGTCTGCAGCAAAATATACTCCTTTTATGTGTCGGTGGTAATGTCCGAACGGGTATAGTGTATAAAGTTCTGTGTAGATGGCAAGATGCGAGTCTTGTGATAGTCTGCGTTTGTACAAGCCTAAAACCGCCTGCCGTGGATATGCGCTCCACACTGTACTTGCAAACTTGTTTTACTGTTGCAGCTGTATTTCAACAGTTATGAACATGCACGCTTTGCATTCTCCTTAACGAGCTGCCGCCTGTTATTAATTGTGTCACGTGGTTTACTGTGGTTTCAATAGTCTTGCGCTTCAGATAAACCTCCCTATGGATGGATGTATTTATTTAGTGAGTGTCTGGACTGGAGCACAGTGCCCTCTAAGGGTTTGCGTAGCAACGAGAGAACAGTACCTATAGGCCAGTATCGGTGTTAGAGGAAACATATAGAGATGGAGGTAGGTAGAAAGCGATGGCAACACATTTCATACACTTACTATGTTGATAGTTACAGCGTGAAAATAGCAGGAGAGACCCTGAAAGTGGTTGTTAATCGAGCAGCAGTGGGTGGGGCAGCATCCCCTTGCACTGTCTGCTTGGGAAGTTATAAATGCGGCATTTGCTCTTTAAGGTACCCCACTGGCGTCCCTCTGGCCTGTATCAGTGACATATGTGGCCAGTGTGCCTGCCAGAATTTTCACCAAACTGCACCAAACCTTTGATTTCTCTGCACCTAGCTGCGTATTCGGGGCACGTGATACACATTCCAGCGAGGTAAAGTGACATGTAGGATATGCGTTAAAATCCTGGCAAGGCCTACTCGGCCTTCCATCTCTCCGAGGTCAATACGTTGTGCACGAGCAAATTGAATAATAGTAACACTTGTTATTTACATTAAATCAATCAATCATGTCACTTATAAAGCGCACTACATACCCGCGAGGGTCTCAAGGCGCTGCGGGAAGAGGGGGGTGGTGCTGCTACTGATCGAAGAGCCAGGTCTTGAGGAGTCTTCTGAAGGCCAGTAGGTCTTGGGTCTGTCGGAGGTTGGTGGGGAGGGTGTTCCAGGTCTTGGCGGCGAGGTGGGAGAAGCATCTGCCGCCGGCGGTCGTTTTCCGGATGCGGGGGACTGTGGCGAGGGCGAGGCTGGTCGAGCGGAGCTGGCGGGTGGGGGTGTAGAAGCTGAGTCGTCTGTTGAGGTAGGCTGGTCCGGAGTTGTGGAGTGCTTTGTGTGCGTGGGTGAGGAGCTTGAAGGTTATCCTCTTGTTGACAGGGAGCCAGTGCAGGTCTCTCAGGTGGGGTGTGATGTGGCTGCGTCGGGGGATGTCGAGGATAAGACGTGCAGAGGCGTTCTGGATGCGTTGCAGCCGTCTCAGGAGCTTAGCCGTCGTTCCTGCGTAGAGGGCGTTTCCGTAGTCCAGCCTGCTGGTGACGAGGGCCTGGGTGACTGTTTTTCTTGTTTCGGTGGGGATCCACTTGAAGATCCTGCGGAGCATTCGGAGGATGTTGAAGCAGGATGAGGAATCGGCGTTGACCTGCTTAGTCATGGAGAGGGTGGGGTCGAGGATGACCCCTAGGTTGCGTACGTGGTCGGTGGGTGGCAGGGCTGTTCCCAGTGATGTTGGCCACCAGGAGTCGTCCCAGGCTGAAGGGTTGGAACCAAGGATGAGGACCTCCGTCTTGTTCGAGTTCAGCTTCAGGCGGCTGGTCCTCATCCATTCGGCGACGGCCTTCATTCCTTCGTGGAGGTGGGCTTTGGCGGTGTGAGGGTCTTTGGTGAGGGAGAGGATCAGCTGGGTGTCGTCGGCGTAGGAGATGATGTTGAGGTTGTGCTGTCGGGCGACGTGGGCGAGGGGTGCCATGTAGATGTTGAATAGCGTTGGGCTGAGGGAGGAGCCTTGGGGTACGCCGCAGATGATCTTGGTGGCCTTGGATCGGAAGGGGGCGAGGCGGACGCTTTGTGTTCTGCCGGAAAGGAAGGATGTGGTCCAGTCCAGGGCCTTCTCCTGGATCCCGGCGTCATGAAGGCGTGTTCGTAGTGTGTGGTGGCAGACCGTGTCGAAGGCGGCTGATAGGTCCAGGAGGATGAGGGCTGCTGTTTCTCCGTTGTCTAGCAGGGTCCTGATGTCATCGGTGGCGGCGATGAGGGCGGTTTCGGTGCTGTGGTTGCTGCGGAAGCCGGATTGGGAAGGGTCCAGGATGTTGTTCTCCTCGAGGTAGCGGGTCAGTTGTTTGTTGACGATTTTCTCGGTGACTTTCGCGGGGAACGGGAGCAGAGAGATGGGTCGGAAGTTCTTGAGGTCCTTGGGGTCTGCCTTAGGTTTCTTGAGTAAGGCGGTGATCTCGGCGTGCTTCCAGCTTTCCGGGAAGGTTGCTGTCTCGAAGGAGATGTTGATTATTTTCCCGAGATGGGGCGCGATGGCTGTACTGGCTTTGTTGAAGATGTGGTGAGGGCACGGGTCTAGCGGTGAACCGGAGTGGATGGTGTTCATGATCTCGCTGGTGTCCTCGTCGTTGATGTTGGTCCAGGAGAGCAGGCGGTTGGTGGTTGTGGGGGCAGTGGTCTCGGTGGTTGCCGGGGCGGTCGTGGTGTTGAAGCTGTCGTGGATGTCGGCGATTTTGCGGTGGAAGAAGGTGGCCAGTGAGTCGCACAGGTCTCGCGACGGCTGGATGTCGTTGGTGTTGGAGCTGGGGTTGGAGAGTTCCTTCACGATGTTGAAGAGCTCTTTGCTGTTGTGTGCGTTGTTGTCTAGGCGGTCTTTGAGTAAGGCCCTTTTGGCGGATCTGATGAGGTGATGGTGACTGCGGGTGGCGCTCTTGTGGGCGGCGTAGCTGTCCGCTGTCCGTTCGTGGAGCCAGATCTTCTCCAGTTTTCGGCATGTTCGTTTGGAGGCCTGGAGGTCTTCGGTGAACCAGGTGGCTTTCTTGCTGGTGTGGCTGTTGGGCGGATTCTTGAGCGGGGCGAGGGTGTTGGCGCAGTCGTCGATCCACTGTCTGAGGTTGCGGGCGGCGGTGTCGGGGTCGGAGGGTTTGGCGGGTGGGCTCAGGGCGAGGGTTGTGGTTAGCTGGTCTTCCGTGACTCTGCTCCAGCAGCGGCGAGGCATTTGTTCGGTGCAGTGGTGCGTGGTGGGCTTCCTGTAGGTGAAGTGGATGCAGTGGTGGTCAGTCCAGTGGGGTTCGGAGGTGTGGTTGAAGGAGACGTGTGGGCTTGCGGAAAAGATGGAGTCGAGCGTGTGGCCGGCGGCGTGGGTGGGTGTAGTCACGAGCTGTCTGAGTCCGAGGGTGGCGAGGTTGTCGATCAGGGTGGTGGAGTTGGTGTCCTTGTTGTTCTCGAGGTGGAAGTTCAGGTCCCCGAGGAGGATGTAGTCCGTGGAGGCGATGGCGTGTGTGCTGACGAAGTCAGCGATGGAATCGCTGAACTGTGGTCGGGGTCCGGGGGGTCTGTAGATGAGGGTTCCTCTGAGGGTGGTGTTGGGATCGGTGTGGATCTGGAAGTGCATGTGTTCGGCGGTGCTGAGGGTGTCGTCGGTGTTGGTTGAGACTCTGAGGGTGTTCCGGTGGACGATGGCGATGCCTCCTCCGACTCCGTTGGTGCAGTCCCTGCGGGTGATCTTGTATCCGTCCGGGATGGCAATGGCGATGTCGGGGGCTGAAGCGGGATTCAGCCAGGTCTCCGTCAGGAATGCGACGTCTGGGGAGGTTGAGTCGAGAAGGTCCCAGAGTTCGATGGCGTGTTTGCGGGCGGAGCGGGTGTTGAGGAGGATGCATCTGAGGTAGTTGGGTTCTTTCCTGGGCGGTGGTTTGGCGGGGCGGGTGCTGGCGAAGTTGCAGTTCCGGCAGGTGAAGGGCACTTGGGTGCGCTCGGGGTGGCCTGGTAGCAGGCGTGATCTTTTCCGGGGTTGAGTGCGTGGAGGGTGCTGGCGTCGTATCGGCGTCTGTTGATGTGGCGGGCGCGGGGGATGCCCGGACCAGGGGGTCTGGCGCTGGGCGCGGTCACGGCGCGGACGGGCGCAGCGGCCGCCATAAATGGGGAGGTGGGAGGGAGGAGCAGGGAATGGGGCAGCGAATGGGCAGTGAGGGGGCGGGGCCACAGGGGCGCAGCGGCGGGAAACATTTCTCACAGACGTTTTTACAGAGGGAACAGAAAGTTCTTATCCTAATCCCAGATTAGCAAAATGGCGGTGAAGCCCAGGATTTGGCTTTACTTTACTTTTATTATTGGAGGAGTTTTGGAAATAGCCAAATAAGTCGCCATGCCACAATTACTTATCAAACGTAGGAGGCAGAGTCCAGAATCCAGTGAAAATACTTTGATTTTTGGGAATGCGAGGTCAGGCTCCATTCTATTTACTGGTTTGTTTAAATTCTTAATTTGGACAGCTTGCACTCACAAACCAAAATACACCAGATACTTTATTTATGTCAAAATAGGGCCTTTTTATTTAGCATAATCTAAAAGAACTAATATTTGGGGAGTGAGGGTCAAAGCAATGTAATATTTCTTAGCATGTCGAGTTGTATTTTTCGCCTCGATTCTCCTCAACACAACTAAACAGTGCAAGTTTGTCACAGCTTTTACTGCACTAGGAGAGAGTTTAGCTTTCAATCAATCGGGAATTTATATAGCGCGGCTACTCACCCATAGGGGTCTCAAGGCGCTGAGGGGGAGGCTGCTGATCCGCGTGGAGGTTCAGTCGAAGAGCGAGGTCTTGAGATCCTTCCTGAATTGGGTCAGCGAGGGTGGTTGCCTGAGGTGGAGGGGCAGGCTGTTCCAGGACAATTTTTAATATGAACTTGTAGTAGAATGTGAATTCTAAGCAGCGTCATGACCCCCCCCCCCACCCCCCCCAATGCTTTCGCAGCTTAAGCATGGTGGTGTTGACAATTTGTTATTTATGAGCCTGTCCTGTCTGAAGCACTGCAGACAAAAGCTCTTAAAAAATCAAAATTAAGGAAAAACTATAAGGAGATCAGAGGTTAGCCACAGCAAAGGAAGTAAGAGAAAAGAGAGGGTTGGAAGGAAGAGCAGAAAGAAGGACATTTGAAAATAAGGAAGAATCTGTGGATAAAAGAATGGATACAAAGGTAAAAGGACTGATGGATGGAAGGGTAAAACAAGATTTGCATTGGCGGGTGAAAGAAAGTGGCTGGAATGATGAATGGGTGGATGAATTGATGGCTAAATGTGAGGGTGAAAGAATAGATTGGTGGATTGATAAAAGGACGGCAAATTGATGGACGGATAAATGGCAAAAGTATGGATGTATGGTTGGATGTGTGAGTGGAAGGATTGGCCAAGACTGTAATGATGAAAGGGTATGTAGATGGAATGGTGAAAGGATGGTTGAAAACATGAAAAAATTGATGGATGCATGAAAGACTTAAAGGATGGCGTGATAGTTGGATGGAAGACAGGATGAAGTGACCTCATCTAGAGTGGGTAGAGTTTGCTCGCTTCACTTACTTGTTTCAGAGGGATGGATCAAAGCGGGGGAGGGAGGGTATTTTCATTTTCTGGCTACTCCCTTGAGTTGAACACAGCTAAGGTGCGTGGTTGAAACCATCCGATTCATAAGGAAAGTATGTTACATAAAATGTAAACCTCAAAAATAGGTAAAAAACAGTGGGACCTATTCCAGGTATGAACTTTTAATATAATGAGGACGAGAGAGGCGCTTGTGTGCATGGACTACCTGTCCCAGAGACATAGGGGGCGATAAGAGGAGCCCCGTTCACCAAGACCAGTTGGGAACAGTTTTGTGCTGCTTTATAGCGTGAACCAAGCGATACCAAAGGGGATGATGGACGGAGCGCTTGAGCAAATCAAACACTCACCCCCAGTCAACTGATCTGGGTTTAATCCATCATCATTCTTTAGCTCACTCCACCACCCCAGTTCAGACATGGCCATATGCAAATCAGTCTGACCCTGTGCCTCATGGGAACAGTCCAGCCCGAACTGCCAAGCCATGTCTTCCCTGGACCGGAAACAAGCATCCAGGGACCGGTTTCTGGCTATTCATCCGTCATCAGCCAGGCTAGCTTGAATCCAGCGGCAAAGTGAGCAAGGGACCCACGTCTGGGCATACCCTTCCAACTTAGGGCGAACAAAGCGATACCAAAGGGGATGACGGACGGAGCGCTTGAGCAAATCAAACACTCACCCCCAGTCAACTGATCTGGGTTTAATCCATCATCATTCTTTAGCTCACTCCACCACCCCAGTTCAGACATGGCCATATGCAAATCAGTCTGACCCTGTGCCTCATGGGAACAGTCCAGCCCGAACTGCCAAGCCATGTCTTCCCTGGACCGGAAACAAGCATCCAGGGACCGCGTGAACCAGGCATCCACTTGTGCGGGACGTGCGCGCCTGGGCCATGGCAGGCCCATCGGCACCAGGAAGAGGCGGGGAGGGGCCAGCCCCCTTGGCCTGTTCTGCTGGTTGCCGTCTAGATGGTAATAACACACCATAGGTGGCATGCTTCATCATTTGGGTATCTCCTCTTAGTGGGAAAACCTAGTCCCACTAAGGGCTACAACCCCTCCTGTGAGGAGAGGGAGCTCAGTGATGTTTTAAGTGCACCTACACTGTAACCTCTTCCGTGCTCATGACGGCTCCCGGCCGTCATGAGTCACGGTGGGCGTGTGCTCAGGACGCGCGGGGGCCGTCCGAGACACGCCCAGTCTTTAGAACGCCCAGCACCTGGGCGGAATCGGCCGCGCAGCGAAGCGTTTAAAGGATATACTAAATCCAATGATGAGAGAAATGGTGGGAACGCATCGAATGTGAAATTGCTCAATACTTAATACAAAAACCAGGTCTACATGTTTCAGCCCTCATAGATCCATAGGGTATCGGGGTTTTCATCAGGACCAAAAATATATACTGCTGTTGCCAAAATACACACAGTGTTGGTGAAAAATAATAACTGTGATAATATCGAACCAGTTATCCCTTCATAAGTGGATGTTGATTGTTACTGGTTTGTATTAAGTATTGAGCAATTTCACATTCGATTGCTCTTAGCACTGTCTTTTTAATCCTACCAGTAGGACTTAGTCATTAAACTTTATTTTAGATCCTTACTAGGTAGTTTTAGCTTCACCACTTCACTAGTTATTTTTCCTTTGCACTGCGTCCCCACCATTTCTCTCATCATTGGGATTTAGTATATCCTTTATAGTGTAGGTGCACTTAAAACATCCCTGAGCTCCCTCTCCTCAGAGGAGGGGTTGTAGCCCTTAGTGGGACTAGGTTTTCCCACTAAGAGGAGATACCCAAATGATGAAGCATGCCACCTATGGTGGGTGAGGGTATTCGTCCTGAAAGGGATCTTTCCCCGAATGAATGTAAGAGACGGTAGTCTGTCACTCCTTACGCTGAGTTTTGTTTAGTTTAGACCCAAGGATGTTTTTGTGTTATTATTGTGTACTCTCGGGGTATCTTCTCCTTGCAGGTCTTTAAACTTTTTACCCCTGGACCCTCCCCTCCTGTCTTTGTGTTTCAGACTGCCGTCTAGATGGTTCAGCAGTTTCTTTGTGTGTGTGAGGCGAGTACAGGTACATTTTTCTGTATTCAGCTGGTTTTCGTTGACACTTTATCAGAGGAATTGCCACTGTCTTTAGCCATGATTGGGTATCACTAGGGCCCGTGGTACATTGACAGTTATTTTATCTTGGCACCGGGTGTGGAACAGCAGCAACATCTTCCTGGAGGCGCAGGCGTTCTTCTGCTGGGGAATTTTACTCTGATTTAACAAGTTCAGCACATCATTTTTGTTTGTATGGTGTTATCTATGGGTTGTGATGAGCCTTGCTCTATTTGTATTTGTTGGTTCTTGGTTTAGCGCATTGGTTTCTCCCTCACCTAGTGTTGTGCTCTTCGATTGGTTGAGATTATGGAGAAGAGAAAAGCACATGCCGCTAAATCATTTTCACTGCATGCTGCTCCACGAGTCTCTACCATCGAGGACTTCTTAACTCAAGCTTTTGGGGTGGTTTCTAAGGAGATTGAGTTGGCTGATAAAAGGCTCTTTCTAACAAGGGACAGCCTGTCTCCAACCTCTACTCGTTCCCCCTGCTGTTCTGATGGTCCCCCCAGGGTTGGGGAGTCAGGTGGCATAAGTTACAGAGGGTTGGAGGGAGATGAGGGTGGGCATTTTAGTTAAAATTGAACTATTGTCATGTCTCCAGCGGTCAGGCCCCTCTAATACTAATTTGTTGTCTGTGTTTAAGGAGGTCTTAAATGCTAAACTAGAGCCTATCCTGTCCAGGCTAACCCAGATTGAATCTTGTTAATCCTGACCATGAGTATAATGTTGCGGTTCCTCAGTTAGGGCAGTGTACCTTACCTGTTATGACCAATCCTTCTGATTTAGCCCCATTACATAGAGCCAGTGTGCCTCCCAATGACTGTTTTTCCATCACAAGCCCCTAAGCCAACTAGGAGCTCAGCAGGTGTCCCTTCGGTTCCTCAGGGTCAACGAGCATCTAGGGACGTGTTTAGCCCCCATGTGGCAGCCCTTCTCCTCCTTCCAAATCAGGGGTGGTAATTAATCTGTCCCCAGAAGCGACTCCATGTGTGGTGGTTTTGAGGAATGTTCCCCAATGGATCAATCATGCACATGAATCCTTTGAGTTAAAAAATAAAGTGGTACACTGGCTTAACCTGCATTCCAACATTGGCATGGAGATTTTTCATTCGATTAACATGGTCCAGAGGGTTAGCCCAGATAGTAAGAGATGGGCAGGGGATGTGTGGTGGTAAACTTCAACAAACCTACCATGGCTTAATTTGTCCTGGCCACCCTGAGCTCACTTCGGTCTTCCAGACCAACTACATTAAAGCACTCCCTCTGGGTTTTACCTATAAGCCTGACGGTATCTGTCCTTTGGGGAACCAGGTGTGGCAGGGGCAGGATTCCCGGGGTAGTTTTTCATCCGCCCTGTTGATGTCCCCAGCCCTGAGTTTATCAAATAGATTTGCCCCCTCTAAGTAATCTTGAGTTGTGCGACTGAGTACCCAGTCTTACCTCTGTTACCCTCCAGGCCTACATCTCCCCTGAGGTCATTTTGGTTAGCAATTCAAACAACCTGAAGAGGTTATCCTGGAACATCACTGGTTTATCTGTGAAGTTTAACGACCCTAACTGGGTGAAGTTTATCAAGTCTTATCAGATCATCTGCCTCTAGGAATCCTGGGAGGAGAAAAACACCTTTTTAGAAGGATATGAGACCTATTTTTCCCCATCAGTACCCTCGGTGGCGGGGAGGACTAGTGGGGGGGTTTGATTACTTTTATTGCAGTGGAATTATGTGAGTATGTAAAGGATCTGGAATTGGACGCGCCATGCTGCAGGGGATGAAGATATCCATACTTGGCCTTACCCCAACAGTATTGGTTAACTTTTGCAATGCAAAAGCTTGGTCAGGTGGGGTTTCTAGCCTCCACTGTTTATGCTCTGCTGTTAATTCCTTGTCTGAGCATGGCCCCTGGACAGAGATACTAGTGAGGGAGTTTAGTTGTCACCTATGTGATTGCCCGTTAATTCCGGCCACATTTAAGCCCACATGTATGTTGGGCGAGGGGCTTCATATGGTTCACACTTAGAAGGATTTGGAGATTAACTTGATTTTAGGTACCTACAACCTTGTTTTTGCACTAGAGAAGCTAGTTGGCTCCCCCAGCCCACTCATTTTTCCAAAATTTAAAGGGAAGAGTTGTATGACTATTATAGATTTTATATTTGCATCAGCTCCTTTGTTCTTGCTTATTTCTAACTTTGATATCATTCATAGCCCTTTCAGTGATCAGAAACCCCTATCCCTAGTCATTGATGGAGTAACTGCTGTTAGGCCATGGGGCGACAAGCAAACGGAGCTCTCTCTTGTTTATCAGAAGCTTTAAAGAGTAGGGTTAGTGTGGTTTTCACAGTAGACGAAGCCACCCAGGTCATTTTTGCGCTAATCACCTAGCAAGGCCCCCAGACCTGCACTCTGGCGCATCGGTGCGGTTTTATCAAAGTGCAGACCGCACCCGGCCTTTTTCCACAAGTAGGGGTGTTCGCCAGGCTGTATCCTTGCACCATTTCCATTCACCCTCTACATCAATGGTCTGGAACAAGCTCTTCTCTCTGTCTAGTTAGATTGTCTGAAGGTGGAAATGAGATCTCTTCCGGTATTATATGTCGGCGATTCGGTTTTCATTGCTCACACTGCCGCTGGGCTGCAGCAACTATTGGACAAGTTTGTTGCCTTTATGGATAGTTTGGATCTGGCAGTAAGTTGGCCCACGGTCCAGTAGTACTAAGACATTTAAGGTGGCTAACCACACCCTGGCAAAAGTCTCAGCCTTCCCCTATATAGGGGTGATATTTGAGGTGAGCAAAAACTGGAAGCCCCTGATTGACGGGAGGAGGTGCAAACTTGTTAAGGTCACGGGGCAGTGTCCAGCGTCATGTGCAGGTTGGGTTCCTGGTCGCCATGTATTTTACTCAGGATCTACCAGGCCAAATGTGTTTTGCAGGACCTGTATGGCAGAGAAGTATGGGGGTATGTGAAGACTGACAAAATTCAGACCGCCGAAAATCAATTTTTAAGATAGCTTGTGCAGGTTGCTAAAAGCATCCCGGGTCCATCCATGAGGAGCTTGGAATAAGATATTTAGCTGTCATAGTTACCTTCAGACCTTTGATGTGTTGTATTAAGATCTGGACCAGGGAGGGACTTAAGCTGAACAGACAGATCTTTTCAGACTGCCGGTCCCTTGATGAGGCAAATGGAATTCCCTGGGTCGCTTATGTGAAGGTAGCCTTTGTTAACCTAGGCCGAGCAGATATATTTTTGAATCCCCACTCACTGTCTCTTTTTTAATTGAGAAGGGTGAAGGACTTGTTTTTAGAGCCTGTATCTTTAACCAGAGAACAAGCAGAGATGATGAAACCCAAAACGCGGGCACTTAAGCTTCTGAAAACACTTCAGGGCCTTGAGCCTTACCTAGCTCAGGTATCCAATGTGAGGGACAGATTTGTTTTGGCTAGGTTTAGGTTTAACTTGTTACAGCATCTTTTGGCATCACCCAGCGGCTGGTTTCATTTTGGCACCATGTTGCCCTGCAGCTCCAACAATAGGTCTCTTCAGGAGACTTTACATTTTGTAATGTTCTGTAAATTTTTTAGTGTGCCCAGAAAGCAGTTTATTATTCCGTTGCAGAACTCCCTGAACTTTTCGCAAGTACGTCCTGCACTTATGTATTTACAGCTGCTTCCTAACGAACGTGTTTTATACACTGTTTCTTGTTTTTTACGAAATGTGAACTCCGGCACCCAGACTGTCACGGCCACTACCAATGGAAAGAGCTCTAGAAAGGCAATACTCCTCCCCCATTCTTCCAGTGTGGTGGCCATTCTTCTACGCACCACCTTCCTTGCCAGTATAGCCCAAAGCCTCCTGCCCCTGCGCATCCGAGGAGATCGTGACATCCCATTCCCATCCTTCTGGGGTTGCCATATGGATGCCGTTGAAATGTTTCAGAAGGTGCGCCTCTTTAGTGCCGGCCGACAGGCGCACATGATGGTGAGGCAGTGTCATACCCGCCAAAGACATCCCCAAACTCCTGCAAAATGTTCGACCTGCTCGCACTACCTGGCACGCAAAATTGAGGTGTCCTAGCCAGACCTGTACCTCCCTGACTGTCACCTCCTTTTTGGCTAGCCGACCGTCAATCAACATCAGCATGTGCCATTTTTTGTCCATTGGCAAAACGGGCTTCCATTGCCCCAGAATCCGGTACCACGCCAAGAATGACAACCCTGTACTGGGACCTTGTGTCTTCTCTAGCGCCAGGGGCACACCCCGGTAGCCCATGAGCTCTTTAAAACTTGCCAGCTGTTGTGACAGTCCGCAGAACCGGGCAGTCCCACCAGGAAAAAGTCATCCAGTTAGTGTGTCACCGTCTCTTTACCAGTGTGCCATGAGACAACCCACTGCAGGAAGGTAGTAACTCGCTCCAAGAATGGCCAATATATGCAACAGCCCATTGGCAATGCCTAATCCACGAAAATGGACCCCTCAAACTGAATGCCCCACAGCTGATCCTCCTCCGGGTGTACTGGGAGCAATCTACCTGCCGGCTTTATGTCACACTTCGCCACCTACTGTGGCAACCATATGTCGTGCGACATCTACCGAGGAGTAGGACACGGACGACAGCTCAGCCACTATGAAGTCATTAACTTACGCCCCTTCCGGACATGACAGGTGTTGTATCAACCTGTATTGCCCCTGTTCCTTCTTCGTTACCAAGCCAATTGGGGAATTAATCAGGTCCGGAATGGGCCTGCTCCTGAAAGGACCTGCCATCCGCCCCTCCTGCACTTCTTTGAACAACTTTGCCCGCCCTGCTGGATATCACGATCCAGTCTTTGCAGATGTCAAATTCTCGGCCCACCTAGCGGCCCGCGGTCCCTCGTAGCCCCGCCCGAAACCCTCCTGAAAACCCCGCCGTACAAGTTCTGCGTCTTCGGTCCGTGGATATGACTCCAGAAACTCCCCAGACAGTCCAGTTTAATGGGCGTATGAGCCTTTGCCCACAGTCCCTTGTCCCCCCTACCCCCATACCCCCTGCTGCATGCTGCGATGCCTGGTTGGACTGCTGCCCTTGCCCACTGACTCCTGCCCCCCAGCATTACACCACGGGGTGTTCCTTGCCCACTTCGGGCATTCATGCCGAAACTTGCAGTATTGTCTGGCGCACGAGCCCTTGTTGAAATCCCCAGCACGCTCCCAGTGGGCCCTTGGTGCTGTTCCCCGTATACCCCACCCCCGCAGGTGGGGCAGTTCCAAAAGGGGGCGCGGTGCCAGGAGGAGCCCGCTAGCCGTGTATAAAGTCTTCCCGAACTTTCCCTGTTGGTAAAGGTCAGAATCTATCTCCCCCACTTAGCCTCCGGAACCCAGGCCAACTGCGCCCGAAACTCCTCGTCGTAAAGCGACCACGCATCCCTCCGTACGTGACTTGTGCCCGTCTAATCACGTCCATGTATTTAAACAATGCGACGGACCCGACGGGGTACTTCCCACAGAATCCTCACGCGAAAATCAGAAAGGCCGCCGACCAATTCACGCTGGTCACGGGCACCCGCGGCGCCTTAGCAAGCCCCAACTCTTCCCCATTGGACCCTTTTTCGCCGTAAGCACCCTGTGCCACAGCTTCAACATGTCTCCGTATTCGCCCGTCCAGATTTTCTCTTTGGTGGCCAACGTAAGGCGGGCCCCCAAGGGCTTAGTAATCCCCCTATACGGCAACTTCTTCACTGTGATATCGTGACTCCCCTTCCCCTCCTCCTTGGACACCCCTTCGGCCTCCTTTCCTCCCGCAGCTAGCACTCCCTGGTTTCCCGCCGCCTGCCCCTCTGGTGGGCTGGGTGCAGCAGCCCTTTCGCTCTTACCTTGCCCGGCGACTCCGTCCCCACACCTGTATCTTTGACATACGCGCCCATCCTCAAGTGCACCTCACCCCATCCCCCGCGCATCCGTACCCACCAACCTTGCCCCGCAGTTCCTCACTTGTCATCCTCCCGTCCACCCTCCTCCTCGCTGTGTCCCGCCAGTCCCCAGCGCCCCTGTCAGTTACCACTGGACCATCTGTTCTGCTCTTGTGCCTTACCTGGCGTCAAGGTCGGCGTCCTGACCGGATCCCGCTGCCTAACCAGTTGTGAAGGGGGGGCCACCACGCTATCCACCTTGTTCCGGCACTCCGGACCTTTCTGTAAAAGACTGAACACGTCATTAGTGACATCCCCCTCCCTTCAGCCTGCCCTTCCTCGTCTCCTAGTATTTCCTCTTCCTCAACGCTCTCATCATCATAATCCAATAGCAACGGGCCGTCCTCCGCGGACTCCAGCCTGCACAAATTTGCTCGTTCCCCGCCTGTGCGGATGGGCAATAGGCCGTCCTCCATGGACTCCAGCCTGCTCAAACCCGCTTGCTCCCTGCAAGCGTAGTCGATCCCCTAAATCAACGCTCCCTTGCCGCTGCCCTGCGCGCTTGTCCCTTTTGGTCCCACGTTGAACTCCACAAAACTTGTGCCTGCTCCCTTGAGGCCGCATCGACCCACCGGGGTTGTGGCACCGGAAACTGTTCGTCACCCCATCTGTGCACCACCTCTTGCCCGTCCCTCGTTGGAGCCCGGCCGCCCGCATGAGGCAGAGCCGGCCCATCCGCTCGGTAGGGTGGAGCCGCATGCAACTCTCCCGAGTACCGCACCTGCCAAAGAAAAGTGGAGTCCGACATGCCGGGGTTAGTCCTGACCCCTAACCTTACAATCCCCGAATACCTGCACCCACGTTTGCCCGCTACCCGCCCCGGACGAATGGCCCCCCGCCTCGCCGGAGTACCCCCCCTACCCCCAGTCCAGCCCCCGACAGAAACGCCCTAACCCCCGTCTCCTATACTCCCCATGCTCTCCTCCTCCCCGTCGATCCACTCCAACGAATCCACCACCCTCTCGCCCGCGCGGTCTTCCCAAGCCCGGCTGACCTGCGGAACACTCCCCAACCCCCCCACCCAGTCCCCCCCACCCCTCTGTTCCAGCCAACCCCCCAATCGCCAGGGACGGCATCGGTCCCCACCGCGGACCCCCCTGTTCTGCTATTTACCGGAATCACCCGGTACCTCCCTCGCCCCCTCCCCGCTACCCAACCTGTCGCGGGGCCCCCGTTTGCCTCCTACCCCCCGCCTGAATTCGAGCGGGCCGCGGGCGGTTCTCCCCGGAGATGGTTCCCCAGAGGCTTATCTAACACTAGTACAGCAGGTGCAGTAGCACCAGGGTCCTGGCTTCAGCGGGCTCTCTGGACCCAAATTATGTGTATTGTCTCACCAAACTGTAAGTAGCCGAGCATTTTCCTTGCTTGCCCGAAGGGCGATGGAAACCTCCCCACCTCTAAGTCTCCCAACCAGCGCTGACATTTACGAGCGCAGGCCTCTGGCTTCTGAGAAGAGCATCAGCCACCGACACTTCTTCTTTTACAACGTGAGCACTCGGTTTTAGTGTTAAACCATCGGTTTAAGTTAGCGGGCCGCGGCGCAGTGACCCGGCCCCCCCCCACGTGCCGCCTTATCCCGTGCGGCGGTCTTAGCAATGCGGCCGCGCCCCCAGCCCCGGTATCGCGCCGTCTCCGAGCCCGCGGCCTCACCTCCCTCGCGGGCCACAGCATGTCTGTGCGGCCCGCTGCTGCCAAGAAGCGCAAAGCCTCCGTCACCCGCGGATCATCTGCCATCTGGAACTCCGTAAACTGCCTCAAACACGCAAACAGCACACGAGCAGCTCGCTTAAAATCCGCGAAGCGCTCCGCCGACCAGCCTATCCACCAAGCCGCTAATGCCCCCAAAAGTCTACAAAACAAAATTTTCCTGCCCTAGCTGCCCCAGGACCGGCTGTCGTGTCACCACCACCGAAATGGTGGCTGGCTACACTAAATGGCCGGTTATGTACTCCCCCAGCCCAAAACCAGCCCAAGTGCAGCCCAACAAACCCAATTGGGCTCCGGCTGCACCCCCGGCCCAAAACCCCCCGGGGGAGGCAGGCCTCCCGTTGGTCGGCCGCCTCCCCCAAAGCCCTATTATTATTCCGTTGCAGAACTCCCTGAACTTTTCGCAAGTACGTCCTGCACTTATGTATTTACAGCTGCTTCCTAACGAACGTGTTTTATACACTGTTTCTTGTTTTTTACGAAATGTGCTGATATCGAAGCTTTCTAGACCCAATTGACTAATGTATTGTTGCTGAAGGGGGGAGGGGGTTATCTGTTTTTATTTCTGTTTGGTAATTAATTGTAACCATTTGTATTTTCTGCACATGTTCTATGATTGTATGTGCTGTGTTATTATGCTCTTTTGTGTTTTTTTTTTTTTTTTTTTTACAACCGAATAAAGATTTTATGATGATGCGGACGTGTGTATTCAGTGTAAAGGTAAGATCGATATGTACTGAAGGCACTTGGGTATGTACTGAAGGCACCTGCACCAGCTTTGAGCCTCAAGATTCCTATGGAAGGTTGATGAAGCCGGTGTCCACAGTGAAGATTATTAACTTCCTCCTCCTGGCCTCAGTGGGAAGCACCCGGGCTGTAGGATACGTCCTTCTCTGGGCAGTGGTCCAAGCACCCACATCTGTAGGTTGCTCGAGTACCTTTCCAATGAATCTTGGTGGGGGATCACTCTACTCCTGCATAGATTGAGAGCACAGATAGCTGCAACATTCAGCACAAAGCTCTATCTGCTTAGTCTAGGAAATCTCACGTTTTATTATGTTATATTTACCGGAGGAAAAATGACCAAAATTTGCATGCTATTTCCCATTTTAATGAGGAAACTTGTGATTGGCAATGGATTATACGCCTCTGCCATCTTGCAAGGCAGATAGTTTGCTCTTCCTGGTAGTTGTTATTCATTTTGTTTGCCTGTGCCTGGTTAGTTTGCTTTCGGTCATTGTGACCACATGGAGAAGCACACGGCGGCTGCTTTTGTGACTACTGCCAAATTCTACAATCCTGCTAACTTAAAAGGAAAGCGTGTATGTAGTGAGTGATGTTTGTTTTAACTTTCGTTGTGGCGGGTAAAAAAATGAACTATCTGTTTGTTAAGCAGGGCATTGGCCTAACGAGGCCTCCGTTGCACAGATGGCCCTAATTGGGTCTGCATTGCAGACATAATGCCTACTGGGCGCCCATTGGAAAAAAGTTTCTAACTCAACCTAAACTGCAATGAAAGCAATTACCCTAATATGAACACCACGGGCCTTCCGTGAAAGTAGTATCCAGGGATTAGAGCACTGCCTGGCACACCATACCCGACAAAGAAGCGAGTGGCATGGCACTCATCCCGCTTAAGCAAGCAAGCAGGCTTGCGAGAGCAGCCCCACCATGGACATGCCGGAGGTGATAATGTACAACCAGAAGTTAGCAGTCAGTGGGCATGAATCACAGTGAGACAGGAAGCATTGATACAGGACCGCCCATGTAGGCACAAAGAAAGAAGAGAATTCAAGCTAGATTGACTGCGATAAAATGATCTCAGGATCCAGTCCACATAGCTCAACTAAGGGTGCAAACAGATGCATACATTGGAAGGTCACCAGACCCTCAGTAGATCATTCGGTACTCACGCCAGCCCGTCCTCTGGCTTTTGTTGTTGTTTTTTTTTTAACACTGAACAGCATCATGAGGCGTTTTTGAAAACTTTTTTCTACTTTTTTTTTTTAAGGTGCACTTTACTATATAAAATCACTAGAACACATGAGAGGATGGCAGTATATGAGAAATCACAAGGCATACATCAAGGCATACATTTGTATTCTATGTTACTTACAATGCTGAAACACCCGCCAGCCTCGCAGTACACGAGATCAGGGATTGCTGATTTACTTACTGCGATTTAAAATGATTTTCAGCCTAAACCTTCAGCCTAGCATAGAAATGGCTCTTGCAACAGACTTTCCTGAAATGCTCCCTAGTGATCTACCCGACTCAAGCCTCGAATGTCAGGCAAAGAGCAAGTGGTTGCCTATTCCTCAAAACGACTTCAGATAACATACTCATCTTTGTTTTCAACACAAACTAGCTCAAGTGGAGTGCAAAAACTCCTTTGAGGATTTGTATGTTTGGTTTCTGTTTGGATGTTAAATATTACAGCCAGTTGTCTTGGTGTAGGTCAAGCAATTTTACATAAAAAGCTTCAAAACAAACGCAAGGGCGTGGCTCTTATGGGATGGCTGAGAAACCGTTAGGGGGTATTTTACTGTGAAAGAGGGTAGCCCTTAGTAACCCCTTTCAGTTCAATGTCATTCACTTCTCTTCACTCCATCTGATTAACATCGAGTACATACTCCCCGGAGATGGCCTTTCCACTTTGGAACTTGCTGTAGAGCGTCCAGCGGAGAAGGGACCCGTCCACCTACCTGAAGAGCTCACTGGAGGGGTAACTTCATTAATTTGGGCCCTGGTTAGAGCAAACCTTTCATGGGGTAGACCTCATCTGTGGAGCCATATTCCAATACATAGTAGGGGGACTGAGGCAGATTGTTTCTCAAAGTCGGATGCTCAGAAGGATATCATCCAAGTACTCTGTCTGAGGGGAAGGACTGGGGTCACCCTCTCCGTTTAGGGATTGGCACCCCCTTGTCAGTCATCCTGTGGCTACATCAGCGTGAAATTCCCACGCCCTTGTCACACGCAAGTGGGAATATTTCAGAGGGAAGGCTGCTTTTGTCCATCTAGGACTCAGTAAGCCGCCTCTCCTCAAAGATCCTGCCACCAAGCCCATTCGACCATTCTTGGCCCCTCAGCCCACCAAACTACAACATTACTACGTGCAAGCTGTCTTTTTTCGTACCTATGATCATGGTGCATCCCTATTCTCACTTTTTCACTACTACAGCCCTTCCCACCTGCTTCCTCAGATGAGTGTACACTACCTCACCTCCAGACCTCCAGCATGCCTCACTGCCTTATGAGGATTGACCAGATTCTGGGAATATTTTGTTGGATTCCACAGAGACTGTGCATTTAGTTTTATTTGCTTGTTAACCAGTTGAACCCTGAAATAAACGAGTTCCCTGTTAAATGTCGTTGGTGACGGTATTCCAAGTGACAATTTCTCTTGTACTGGGCATGGTTGTGTTTTTTGCTCTTCATTGGTACAGCAGGTAATATGTGAGATCCCACATCACCCACCCGTCAATTCCACTGTGTGTAATCCTAGGGGGGAACCCTGGAGAAACTGATGATGTAACCCAGTGTCCTGGAGCCGATGCTAATGATGGGGAAATTCAAACTCTACCTAATGGTTTATCAGCAATACCCAGATGGACTAGACCTACGTCAAACTTACTCTGAAAGCGTTAGTTTGTTTACGGACACGCCAAAATGTCCTATATGAAAGTTACATGTAAGAAAGGGACCAGGTTTCTTATGATTGTAACTTCTTGGAAGTACTACAACACTGTCTTTGCGAGTTCCCATATAAATAGCAGCTAAGCTATCATATAATGTGATGTTTGCAAATACTGTCACTAAACCTACCATACGAAGGAGTCACTGGACCCACATCTTTTATGGCTGCTAAGAGGTAGAGGCGGTTGGGATAAAAGTAATACCGAGTCAAAAGTTGGGACAAAATATTGACTAATTCAACCTTTGGAAACTTCACGGACCTGCATCTCAAAATAGCCAGGACCCAAAAGGGTTCGGGGTCAGGGCCGGGTTTACCCTAATGTTCCTCCAGGACAAATAGAAAAGGAATCCGGGGAAACCATGGAGGCCGAAGGTATTTTATTCTTTCATGGAAGACTGGGTACCGACTGAGGAAGTAATCCTGTGCCATCCACTACATGCTCACACACCACTCGGACACAAGATCAACTTACATGTCAGACCGAATGACATTTTGCTTGGGTGATTCCATAGTTCTACGCATAATGCTGGACTTCAGGGTCAGAGCAATACAGGGTCCAGTCTTCTGCAATGGAGGTGCAGAGAACTTGTCAGAAGTTAATGCGAACTCAATTACTGTCGCAGGGGTTACTTCCTGTATCCGAAGTTGTGGGACCTGGTGGAGAAATTGCTTAGTCAGAATCATTGCTACCTAAATTCAGGTGGCTGGCTAATCAATTCGAAGGCCACCTTTCTCCTCTTTCTACTCAAGTAACCGGGAGCTAGAGTGTACCAAATGGTCTGGGATGTGTTTTGCTTCTGCAATACAGTCCTTTACCCGATCTCATATTTCTGTGCAGATCTTCCCCTGTTCTTGCTCACAGAAAAGGAGGGTGGGCGACCTACCCTTGCTCAGGGCTATAGGTGCTCTGTTGTGGGGCAGGCTTTGTGCTTTGCACATTAGGAATGTAATGGAAGACCGAGCAAATCAAGGTGATCAGTGTCTCTGACCTCTAGAAGGGCACAGACTTTATTGTCACTATACAATTCACAGGTCACGCACTATATGGTGCTCAGAGCAAAGAGAACAGTCCCTCTTATGAGAGACTGGGTGGATTTCACCACGTGGCTGAATAGATGCCCCTTTCAGGTGTTGAGTGAAACAGTTCAGGACCAAAGCTATTGATAACTGGCTGCCACCAACAGTCAGTCTCCCTCCGGTCAGGCGGAGGGTTGCAGTCATTCAAATGGTACTTCTTGGATATTCCCTCAGACTGGAAGTCTAGAGTTCTACTAGACTTAGCAACCACAGAAAACTCGGAGCACCTCCAAGAGCACCTCCAAGTGGTTCAAGATTTGAGTCGGGAGGTGGGACAGAATGCACAGAACGGAGTTAGGATGGCACGATTCATAATGCCATGGGAGACTTTCTACCCAGCACTCAATACTAGCAAAGTGGTCAAGCAAACAGCCGTACTTTACTTGTAGACTGACTGCGAGCCAAGGACAGAGAACCCATGTCCACATTGGCAGTGGGGCGGTGTCATGAGGAGGCGGTAGAAGTCTTCCTTCGCTTCCCCAATCATTTCTATAGTAATCAGCAAGCACTGCGTAACTCGTAGGTGATGCTGGTGCTGCTGGAGGTCCACATGCAGATTTGGGAAGACCTCTTAAGCACAGGGACATTGGGATTGAGGTGAATCCTGTTTGGTTGATGACCGAAGGATACTCACATCCCTGTATGGTCGATCTGTGACTGTTACACACCTGGAACCATCAGGCAAGCAAAATATGTCCCGTCACATGTGCTAACTGGACTCTGGTCTGTCTGTGAGGAAAGACGTACAACTGAGTGCCCACTGACGAGAAGAACAAAGGGTGCAGAGGAGAAGGTTCTCGTAGCACCATGAAAAGATAAGTAAGGCTGAAGAGGGACTGGTAACAAGTCCTCTGCTGCCTGGCTTGCCAGGATGGGACAGAGGTTTGTGGGTGTCGTCTTTAGTCACTGCAGTCTAACCTGTAACCGTCTGTTCATGTTTGTGGTTCACATTATTCGCCTGAAGTTCATTCATTCTAAGGTGGTCACAGGTTGTAACGGATGACACTGGTTTAACCTAACTAAATATGTTTGGCTGGTTTCCTTAAGCTGTTATGGCGTATATAACCATCCACTGCAATCGATCTGCCTTCTACCTGAGCAAGGGAGTAAATGTCAGGCTTCAAGCTTTTTTTGGGGAGAAATTGAGGATATAGTTGTAGAGATGCTAGGATGCATAGGGCACAGAAAGACTGGAGGCCCAGTTACAAGGCAAGCCTTGGCAAAGCTAATAGCTGTGTCTTGATTGTGCTAACGCAGGCATGCTCAAGTGTGCATTTGTTCATGCCTGAGTTTGCATGAATCAGCATATTAAAGCCAGTCCTGTTGGCCTGGCCAATGCTTGCTTTTTTAATAGTGTGAAAAAACAAAGTGGCTGCCACGTTGATTCTAAGCATGGCAGCCGTCTTAGGACAGTAATACAGTGATACCGTGTGTTAAGTACTGTTCCCATATGGCCGCTTCATTCATACTAAATATGGCACCTGTCTTCAAACGGTGAA